>CM061130.1:42790184-43390184 GCA_030789695.1 Scilla litardierei | reverse complement strand
ATCATCGAAGTTTGGTGTGTGATAATGATGAATAAGGAATGTTCTGATAGATAGGATCATAGGAGTCATGTTACTGGTAAGAGATGTATTCATCCATCCCACTACATAACTAACCTATGGAAAACTAAAAGAAGTTGTTGGGATGGTTGGTATCCTTTCAAATATAGAAACCCTAGCATGCTTGTAGATAGCACAAGCTAGACTTATTCCATGTATGTGTTGTGCTCAAGAATTTAAAAGAGTGGCATATATATGTTTTCTTTGTTAAATCTCAGAGAATATTTATGCATGCACCAACCGATATAGGTCTATATATCTTGGCCTATACTACCAAATGAACCAAACAAAAAGACCACACTGCAGAAAGGTCTTCTTGAATAAATAAATAAATAACTAAAAAGGATATGTTAAATGTCAGCCCTGACATCAACAAGGGAGCTAACATTGACTTGATAATTAAACTTTCTACCATCTGATGAAGTTAAGTAACAGTGTTTGTAATTCGTTTCTTACTGTCAATAATCAACTAGATTCGATCTGGAAACTTGGCATTAGGGGAAGAAATATCAGTGTAGCATGTGTTTTTCTTTAGAAAGGATTGGTTGTTTAGGTTCTATATATCCTATTCAATAGACCTAACTCCTATCTAACTTTGAATATGCTTTACAGGATCATACTGGCATTTCTTCGTGCATTTGGCTATGGGCTGTATAGCTTATTTCAACTGTTATGATGTGTGATGTTATGATATATCGATCTCCGTGTAATAATTAAACATAGTAATGCAAGCAATAATATTTTAAAAAAATTAAATATAAAGGGCTCAAGTTGCCATCGCTTGTTTGTATTTCATTCGTCTTTGCTAATAAACTGAACAAGTTTTCAAATGTTTTCTATTGAATAGAATTTGAATTTGAACAACACGTGGAGCTTTGTACAAGCTACTAATTCTGAGTGTAATATTGTGGTTGAGACTTCATTATTTTGTGATATAGTATGTTTTCTTTGGAGATTGCAACCATTGTACTGATTGCGCTTATAAAAGTGGCTTACACAAGAGAAAGAGAGAGGGGTGGCTACCAAGTAGCTGGACTGTTGGGGTTTTTGGTGTGCAGTCAATGGCTTGTGGCCAAGGGAAAGAGTCTTACCCACTTAGTAACCAATAATCAGACTTTGGATTCAAAGAAGAACAAAACAAAAACAAACATGATTAACATATCAAACTTCAAATAAAGAAAGGAGGGCATCTCCCTTGTGCCCTTTTTTCTCACTCTCCCTGATGTCTACACTACACACCCTCTTACATTTTTCAAAGATTTCTTTTTTTCTTGCTTAACTATCCACTCCAAATCTGCAAGAAACCCCCAAGGTTTCCAATTCTAAATTAAAAATTAAAAATTTCTAAATTAATTAGTATATATTTAACGGTGTCATTATCCCCTTGTACATATATTATTGCCTCTAAGTCTAAGCCATCTCCTACTCCAACTCCCTGCTAACTAATTTTCAAACCACATACTGTGTTTGTCACATAATTCATCCAACAAGCAATTACACAGAAAGAACATAATTAACAAGAATACCAAAATATTATTGAATACATAACATCGATCAAATTCAGAACCTTATCGTCGTTGCTGGAGAACAGCGTCTCCGGAGTATCAAATTCAAAAATCACTAATTAGTTTGATCGGCTCGTCTGCAAAAATTAAAAGCCCTAATTTGTTAGAATAGATAAAGATAGAGGCATAGATAGAGAGAGGGAGGAATATAGCTACCCGCGCCTGAGTCCACGTCTCCTGAGAACACGTATAGCGTCGGTGAAAAGAAGCCCTAATTTTTTTTCTTCGAGCTTTGATCGTCGATCGTCACCGGGTCTCGTCGATCGATCGAGAGATAGATTTTCGCCTGAGTTTTGATCACGCCGGGGACCGTCGCTCTACAGACGGGATCGTCGCCGAGGTCCGTCGCTCGACAGACGGGATCGTCGCCGTCTTTCGTCGAGAGAGAGAGAGAGCGAGAGAGCAAACGAGCGGCGCGCGATGGAGAGGGGTTTTGTCACGGGTTATATTTTTTAGGTCTATATTTATCATGTTTAATTTACCATTATAATTTTCGTTTAATGAGTTTCCATTATTATTTTCATTTGCCGCCAAGGTTACGCGCCAAGTTTTCGCTGCGTCCGTGTAACGTGTCAAATTAACATTTGTCAGTGATAAACACGGGCAATTAGAATTATCAGCCACGAATTATTTCCGTGACACTTATATTACTCTGACGGAAAGTCTAGTGATGATCTTTTCGTGGCCATTTACTATTTGCCACAACAAAATCCGTGGCTAATACTATAATAGCCACGGAATAATAGCCACGGAATTATTCGTGGCTAAAGATGAAACAATGGCCACTGAATCGTTTCGTGACAGATGTCCCGTGGCTGTTGCTCTATTTTCTAGTAGTGTTCGCCATCGAGGAAGGTAATGACATGAATAAGTATACCGTAGTTCAATTGATGGGTACTTTGATGTCATACGAGGTACGCAAAGATAGCAAGGTGAAGTTACAAGAAAAGATGAAGTCCTATTTGAACCAAGACGTGCCTAAGAAAAAGGCGATTGCATTCAAGGCGGCTTCATCCACCTCTACCGATGATGAGGACTTGGAAGAAGAAATGGATATGGAATCCATTGCACTCATGGCAAAGAAGTTCAATCGCTTCTTCCGAAAGGGTAACTTCAAACAAAAATCTAAATTTACTTCTACTAACGCCTCTCCACCTTTGTGCTTTAAATGCAATAAGCCAGGACACATCAAAGCGGATTGTCCTCAAAACAAGCAAAAGGAGAAGTGGAAGGCACCGAAGTTCGACAAGTCCAAGAAGTACAAAAAGGGGTACAAAAAGGGACTTGTCGGAGCAACATTCACCGACTCCGAGGATTCCTCAAGCGGAGAGTCGGACGATGAGAAAGTGGAGCAAGCGCACATGTGCTTCATGGCAAGAGAGGAGCATGATCAAGGATCTTCCTCCTCCGATGATAGCGACAACGAAGGTGATGAGGTAACTACGGATGATCTTAGGAATGCTAACTCTCAATTATGGTCTAAATACACTAAATTAGTAAATAGATATACTAAAGTAAAAGATGACCTAGCTAGCATTCAAACCTCGCCTAAGACTATCATCACCAACAACGACACCGTTGTTGAAGAGTTAAAAAATGAGATTGTTAATCTCAAATCTAAACTTGAACATGTTAGTGTTGAGGATTCGGAAGAACATAGGATAGCGGATTTGACTTCTCAAAACTCAACTTTGAGTATTGAGAATGAAAATCTCAAGTCTCGTGTTTATGTGCTCATATCGCAAATATCCACTTTGGATGCTTCGATGCATTCTCTCACCGAGAAATATGAGTGCACAATAGGCCGAATTAATAAGTTCAATAAGGGTAAAGACCATTTGGATAACATCCTAAATGATTTACTTCCAGGTAATCACCACATTGGCTTGGGGTATAAGATAGGAAGTTCATCCAAATCGGCCACTACTTTTGTTAGGCCTACTTCTGATGCCTCACCGAGTGGGAGCAAACACTCTATTGGTAGTTCATCTACCAATGGTGCTTCCACTTCGCACACACCCTATTTTGGAAAGAAACCCACTTTGGGTGGACCTCCGAAGAAGGGTCATGCCTACATGTACACAAATACCATGCCACGTAGGAACACACGTCCTACTCCACCGGCTCACACATATGATGATTTTTATGCAACACATTCTCGGGCACGTGCACACCATGTGAGACACCCTCACGCACGTGTTCCCACACATGCATATGTTCTCCCACCTCATCATATGAATAATTCTCGTCATGCACCATTCCATCATGTTCCTTATGCCTATCCACAACATGCATCACGTAGAAATCAACGTCGCATGCATGCACTCAATAGGATGAGGGCTCCCAAGATTTTCACTATTTGGAGCCCAAAGGACACAAGCATGGATGAAAAACAAGTGTATATGAATGCTTATTTTATGGATGTTGTGCATAGTAGAAATTATGTGGGGAAGTCTAAGTCCAATTGGATTTGGCTTCCAAAGGTCTAACCTTTGAGGACCCAATGACCTTGGGTACCATGATATGAAATTTTCTATCTTTAGGTACCCAAGGAAAAGAAAAAGAAAAGGAGCAACAAATTTAAATTTAGCTCCAAGGGGAATTGGATACTCGATAGCGGGTGTTCAAAACACATGACGGGTGACGCTCAATTGCTCTCCGGAGTAGTTCCCATTGTAAATGGAAACCGCGTCGTATTTGGAGGCAACGAGAGCGGAACCATCGTCGGTGTTGGTAAAGTGGGTAACCCATCTAAACCCTTAATTAGTGATGTTTATCTAGTTAATGGTTTAAATCATAATCTTATTTCAATAAGCCAACTTTGTGACAAAGGTTACAAAGTTAGCTTTGCGAAAGGATTGTGTCATATTTCAATTAATAATAATGATTTATTATTTTCCGGCACACGCCATAAAGATATTTATATTTTGGATCTTCCTAAGTCATATGAACAATGTCTCGTTGCCAACACAAGTGAACAACACTTATGGCATCGATGCTTTGGACATGTGAACTTTGGAACAATTTATAAGCTTTCAAAATTAAATTCCAGTAAAGGTTTTCCGAAGCTCGTTTTTGAAAAGAAAAGTTTTTGCGATTCTTGTCAACGTGGCAAGCTTCCTAAATCTTCATTTAAGCCTAAGAAAAGCATTTCTACTAAACGGCCACTAGAGCTATTACATCTAGATTTATTTGGGCCAACTAGAGTTGCTTCCTAAGGAAATGCAAGATATGGACTTGTCATCGTCGATGATTATTCCAGATTTACATGGGTATTTTTCTTATGTAATAAAAATGAAGCTTTTGAAAACTTCACAATATTTGTGAAGAAAGTACAAAATCTCATCGGAACCACCATTGTCACTATTCGTAGTGATCATGGGGGTGAATTTGAGAATGAGTCTTTCTCAAATTTTTGTGATGATCTTGGAATTACTCACACGTTTTCTTTCCCTCGCGCACCTCCTCAAAATGGTGTTGTTGAGAGGAAGAATAGAACGCTTGTGGAGTGTGCTCGCACTATGCTCGAAGATAGTCAACTTGGTTATCAATTTTGGGCGGAAGCGGTACACACAGCTTGTTATGTGTTTAATAGAATACTCTTGAGGCCCGGCACCAAACAAACTTGTTATGAATTGTTGTTTGGTAGATTGCCTCAAGTTAAACATTTTCGTGTTTTCGGCGCAAAATGTTTTATTAAAAACACATATGATAATTTGGACAAGTTTGATCTGAGATCGGATGAGGGGATATTTGTTGGGTATTCCTCTCGTAGCAAAGCCTACCGGATATAGAACAAAAGATCCCCTACGATCGAGAAATCACTACATGTCTCTTTTAATGAGAATTTTATTACTTCTAGAATTTCAAATGATGATGATTCTATGGATGTTTTATGTGATTCGTTTGAAAATTCTAAGTCTATTGATTCAATTGATTCTATTGATACTAACCCGACTAATGAAGTTGTTGAGAATGTACCTAGTGATCAAGGTATTCCCAAGCGGCTTCATACCGTTCGCGACCATCCCCATGAGCAAGTCATTGGCAATATTTATGATAGAGTCAAGACGAGATCGCAAGTCCACCACTTCGCCAATTGTGCCTTTGCCTCATCGATAGAGCCAAAGAATATAGTTGAAGCGTGCGAAGATAGTGCTTGGATCCTTGCCATGGAGGAGGAACTCATTCAATTCGAGAGGAATAAGGTATGGGAGCTTGTTCCTTTGCCATCAAAGAACCACACCGTCATAGGGACAAAGTGGATCTTCAAGAACAAAACCGACGAAAACCAAGTCGTCGTCCGGAACAAAGCTCGGTTAGTAGCTCAAGGCTATCGACAAGAGGAAGGTATCGATTTCGAAGAATCCTTTGCTCCGGTAGCTAGATTAGAATCAATTAGACTATTATTGTCTTTTGCATGCTATAAAAATTTTAAATTATTTCAAATGGATGTTAAAAGTGCAATTTTAAACGGAGATGTCGTTGAGGAAGTTTACGTTTCTCAACCTCCGGGCTTCATAAATGAAAAATTTCCAAATCATGTTTTTAAACTAAAGAAAGCTCTTTATGGTTTGAGACAAGCTCCTCGAGCTTGGTATGATCGCCTAAAGAATTTTCTTTTGGATTTGAATTTTAAAATGGGCGAAGCCGATTCTACACTTTTTGTTAAGCATGCGAATAATGATATTTTATTAGTTCAAATTTATGTTGATGATATCATTTTCGGTGCTACTAACTTCACTCTTTGCGAAGAGTTTTCTAATGTTATGAAGGAACAATTTGAGATGAGCCACATGGGCGAACTCAAATATTTCTTAGGTCTCCAAATTTGCCAATTGAACGATGCAATCTTCATCCACCAAACGAAATACACGGTGGAGTTGCTAAAGCGATTTGGAATGGAGAATGCCTCCAGGAAAAAGACTCCTATGAGCACTACAACGCATCTTGATAAAGATACGGGCGGAAAAGATGTAGACATTCGTCTATATCGATGTATGATAGGTAGTTTACTTTATCTTACCGCAAGTAGGCCCGATATTATGTTTGCCGTTTGTATTTGTGCTCGTTATCAGTCTCAACCTAAGGATTCTCACTTAGTAGCGGTTAAACGTATTTTTCGCTATCTAAGTTACACTTTAGATTTTGGATTACTTTATCCGAAATCTAGCACATATGAGTTAGTCTCATATAGTGACGCTGATTATGCGGGATGCAAATCCAACAGGAAGAGTACTAGTGGCACTTGCCATTTTCTAGGAAATTCCCTTGTCTCTTGGTTTTCCAAGAAGCAAAATTCGGTATCACTTTCAACCACCGAGGCGGAATACATTACCGCCGGTGCCGCTTGTGCCCAGGTTCTTTGGATGAGACACACACTGAAGGATTTTGGTATTCATTGTGATACTAGCCCTATCATGGTGGATAACAAAAGTGCTATTTGTCTTTCAAAGAATCCGGTGCACCATTCCCGATCTAAACACATAGATGTCCGACACCACTTTTTAGATGATCATGTTGCTAAAAAGGACATCATTTTAGTGTATGTTGAAACCCAAAAGCAAATCGCCGATATTTTCACGAAACCCCTAGAGGAGGACTCCTTTGTGCGGTTGCGTCGAGAATTGGGGATTATGGGTGAATCCGAGATATAGGATTCATGTTTCATTCAATTATCTTGCATGCTATTATATTTCGCAATATTTCGTCATGCTAGACTTCTTGAATTTTTCGGGATTTTATGTGATATGTTTGAATTTTTGCTCGAATTCTTATTTGAATGTCGTATTTGAGATTTCTATGTTTTATGGGGTAGTTTAGATGACTTATGAGAGGGTTAAGATGTTTCGTCCAAGTGTTTTGTGGAGAGATCTTATTTATCAACTTTTGGACTCTTCTAGTCCGTTTCCGTTCATCATCCAACCGACTAGATGCACATCTAGTCGGTCAGCTAGTGAACTCAGACCGACTAGTTCAAGCTTTGAACTTTCCCTTGTCATTGACTTCTTTTAGTCGGTCACAGTTCTCTTACCGACCGACTAGATTGAAAACTAGTCGGTCAGTGATTCTACTGAGACCGACTAACTCTAGCCCTAGAATTTTCGTTTTGCCTCTGTTTCGACTTAGTCGGTTTAAGCTCATTGACCGACAGACTAGATCGTAATCTAGTCGGTCAGTGCTTGAACTGTGACCGACTAAGTGCTCTAGGGCAGTCACGTCTTTTCGCTTTCTCGACTGACTTATTCTCATTTTATCCGATTGTTTCTAAGTCTAGTCGGTTGTTTTTGTTCTCCAGCTCGAAAACCCCCCAAACCCCGCTCGTGTCTCCTCGTCTTCCAGTCTTTCTCCGGCCATTTTTTTCCGGCCAACTCCGCCGCCAGTCACCGTCGATCACTCCACCTAGGTAACTCCTTCTTCCTAGGTCTCGTTTGCATCCCTAGGGTTTGTCTTAGGACTTGTTTTCACCTCTAGGGTTTCGGATTCAATCTTAGGGCTTGTTGTGCTAGGTTCTAGGGTTTGAGCTTAGGTTGTTTGATCTTCTCCTATCGCTTGATTGAACTCGTTGTGCCGCGATCATGGCAAGAACGAGAATCCCGATTACTTCTTCTGGGGCATCCCCCATGACCATAGAGGCCGCGACCGCTTCGACCCCTCCTAAGAGTAGGGCCAAGACCACTCGTCCCCCCTCTTCGTCTTCAACACCGTTGAAGAGGAAGAGGACATCCAAGCCCAAACCTACAGGCCAATCATCCAAGCCCAAAGCTAAACCCAAAAAGTTCCGTGCACCTACCCCTCCCGGTGAGCGTTCAGATAGTGACTCCGAGGATGATTCCGAGGAAGAATACACTCCTGAGCATCCCGAGAAGGCACCTACTCCACCCCCTCCTCCACCTCGTCCTAAGACCCGTAAGGCTAAGGGTAAAGGCCCGATGCCAGTAGGCGGTGTAGATATATCGTTGTGTCGCGACGACCCTCAGTGTCTAGCGGCTTACAACCGTATAGAGCACTGCCCACTGCTGTTGGAGCATTACGTTCAGTTTTCTGATTTTCTTGGCCTTGCGGATCTGGTATCCTATAGTGGACTTTTGGACTACCTTAGATTTGACCCTAAGGCGAACCCACGACCCTATCCTCGCCTGGTCAAGCTGTTCTATGCCAATCGTTCCCGGGGTCAGTACGATGAGACCCACTCCATCGAGACTTCTGTTTTGGGGACTCCGATAGTCCTCACGGCAGAGATCTTGGGGGAGTTGATAGGTTGCTCATCGTGTGGCCTCCTCCCGTCTGACATCTCTGTAGACGATATCTCCTCCCTCGATCAGCGGACCCTCGCTAAAATCTTCCAGGTTATCCCCCCCTCATTCATAGGGGTCCCTTCCAAATCATTCAAGCCGAATGCTTGGGTGATTAACCTGATCTTGAAATCCTGCCTTCTGCCCAAGTACGGATCTTCCTCTCTTCCGTCTCAGCCTTTTCTGAAGTTGATTTACGCTCTTTTTATGGGTAGTGAGATTAATTGGGCTCGCATTATACTCGACAAGATGGACTCTTTCGAGTGTATTTGCAAGACCACTAAATCTGCGCACATCCCATATCCTTGTCTCCTGACCTTGGTTTTCTGTCAATTTGGTGTCCCTTTGCCTCCGGATGATAAGCGTCCCCTTGGTCCTCCCCTGAACGCGACGGCCGTTAAGAAATCTCTTGCGGCACTCCGTCACGTGCATCGGTCGACTCCTTCTTCATCCCAGGCCACACCTTCTGCTGCTGCTGCCCCTCCTCCTACCACCACACTTGATGATGTCGTTCGGTTACTTCGTCGTCACGAGTCTCGTTTGGCTCGTACCGAGGAGGTAGTTTGCCGTATGGCTAGTTTGATGGGCATTCAGCTTCCTCCTTCTGTTTCTGAGGATGAGGAGATGGATGATGAGGATATTGATGATCTTGTCACCTCCTTAGCTCGTGGCACTGAGGCCACTGCTCCTGCTGCTGCTACCACATCTGCTCCTGGAGCTGGCACCTCTTCCGGTGCTCCAGAGACTTCTGCACCAGTGGATCAGACTTCTGATGCTGCTCCTGCTCCTGCTGATGTCCCTGTTGATACTCCTGCCGTTGAGCCAGTCGTCGATGTCTCCACCCCTGCCCCGACGATCCCTTCAATTCACACGCCTCTCCTCGCAGCAGAGCCTGAGTCCACTCCCTCGACTGGACCCCCGGAGACTGCTGATCCTGCCACTTCCTCGTGATCGTCTGTTTCGAGGCCTCTCCTATGATCTTTGGATGATGCATCTTATTGAGAGTGTTTTGGGTTAGGATGGAGTGTTGGCGTTGTTTTCATGTACTTTTGATTTTGTGGATATCTACCGATGATTATGTTGTACCTTTTTGATGTTGATATAGATGGTATGTTGCACTTCTTATGATGTGGTCGATGTGTTTTTGGATGTACTCATTGTATTCATATATATATATACATCGATGTTCTCTTTTACCTCGTCGTGCACATTTAATATTCATTCAATGTCTATGAAATGTGAATTCGTCGCTCGACGCTTAAAAACTTGGTTAAATAGATTATATTTCTATGATTGTATAGAATTGTTTTCCATGCACAAATTTAACCAAGAATATTGAATATTGGAGGGTATGTTACTTTATTCAATAAATGAATTTATGTTTGGTATTTTGATGCTTTTAATTTTCGCTTTTCGATAATGGTCAATTTGGCACACTTTGATTTGATTTCATCTCTTTTTCCTTGGTGTCAATTTGGTCCATTGTCATACTCTACAACTCCCGATGTTGGATTTTCTTTGTTCTAGTTGTTGTCGTTGTATGCCCCCCCATTTTTGGGATAATGCCAAAGGGGGAGAGATAATGATAATAAATAGGGCAAATGAAAATTTAACTCATTTTCCAAGAATCTATTTTGATGTGTTAGATTCAGGGGGAGTTAAGATATATATAAGGATTTTCAAAATCCGATATTTCAAAAATCGATTCTCGTTATATATCTTACTCGTCCGATTGATGCAATTTATATATATTCATTTTGGAATTAACGTGTCATCAATGCAGGGGGAGTAAGTATTTAACATTTGAATCATTATTTTTGATTATTATTTATGTTGGTTTGTCATCACCAAAAAGGGGGAGAATGTTGAATATTGGACTCGCCGGATTTGGTTTTGGATGATGAGCAAACATAAATAATTCATGGACTAACAATTTGTGAGCGCAGTATTGGAGATCGTCGTCAAATTCATGAGAACACTCAAAGAGACATCTCAAGACTTCTCAAAACTCGTATTCAATTTCTCAAGCTTCGTTGAAGCTTTTGGACCGTTTTGGAAGTCATGAAGAATTGATCGAAGCTCTCGAAGACCGTTCCTTAATGTTTTATTCATAGTCTTTTAGCTTCGATCTATAGAATGTTAAGCCTTGAGTATATCTTACAATTCTATCTTCATAACGCTCATATCGTAGCTCTAGGATCTTAGTAGAAGTCCATTCTAACTTCCTCGAAGCATCGCGCTTCGATTCGGACTTATTCGTGCATGTTAGTTGGTTCAAGAAGAAGTACTGACCGACTAGATGGTGATCTAGTCGGTCGGCAAAGCTTCTTGGACTGACTAGTTTGAGTTAATCTTTTCTTGCTCAATACTGTTTACAGTTAGTCGGTCTACGTTGTCTCACCGACCGACTAGTTTGTGAACTAGTCGGTCAGTGATGCTTCTTTGACTGACTAGTTGTGCTTTACTGTTCATGACAATTTTCTCCTAAGCTACTGTTTATCGTTAGTCGGTCTAAGAACGTTTGGTGACCGACTAGTTGATAATCTAGTCGGTCAACATTTGTTCTTGGACCGACTAAATCAATTTGTATTCAGACTATTTTTTTTCGACTCTTAGTCGGTCGAAGTTCACTGACCGACCGACTAGTTGTGAAACTAGTCGGTCAGAAAGTATTCTTGGACCGACTAGATTCCTAGGTCTGAAATTCTATCTCTTCCCTGTTCTTCACTTAGTCGGTCCATGTTGTTTGACTGACTGACTAGTTGATGAACTAGTCGGTCAGTGGTTGTTCTTTGACCGACTAGTTGCTTCAGATTTCTAACCGTTGGGATTTGACCTAACTCGTTTTTATGGGACCCTATAAATACGAACCTTGGTCATTTCTCTCTAGGTTAGAGCTGCCATTAAGAGATTCATTGAGATTGAAAGAGATAGAGATTCTCACTCATTTCCAAAGCTCTCTTCCTCACAAGAAATCCATTCTCTCACATTCTAGATCTAGAATCCATCTTGAGAGAAGTTTGTTCTTGGTGAGCCCTTCAAGCTCTAGCTTGATTCAAGTCTCCAAATCACTCCTAGGCACCCATTGCTGCTCATTTCAGTGGTGCTAGGTCTTGGTGACTTCCTCTTCCACAAATCACTCCTTGCACCTATTTGGTAAGAAAACTCAAGGTATAGGATTTTGTGGTAAGATTGTTTATTTCATTATAAACTCATTTATATTGCTTATTGATTCTCTCGGTTGTGAGAGAAAGTTGTGATCCCGGGTTGTGGGATTCACTATTGCCATTGCATGTATGATTTGATCTTGTGAATGTTTTTCACAAGATATCATAGTGGAAATCTTGAGTTAGGGTTTCTAACTCAAGTATCCAGAGGGGATCCGGGTGGTTGGGACGTAGGATCACCGGGAACAAGTCGGGAAGACTTGGGTGGATCCGAACCCAGTAACATCTATTGTTTACATTGTTAATTTTGTTGTTGTCTTCAATTTAAGCTTCCGCAAATTGATTTGGTAGTTGTTTGCACGGTAATTAGGAATTATACTCCCCGTTATTTTTAAAGTACTATTCACCCCCCCCTCTAGTACTTGTGCAGTAGCTTGTAGGGCATTACAAATGTTTCTTATTTGTATTACAGATCATCTTCCAATATCAATGCACATCGTCTAATTTATGTGATTGTTGAATAAAAGCAATTTAATTTGATTGTTTCTTGTAATAATTGTTTCTTGTAATTTAATGTTATTGGCGGTTTATTTAAGCATTTTGAACATTAAATGAATCTATTTAAATATAAAACGTAGGGAGAAACAATAAAATGAATTGAAACAAGCGTTGTCTATCTGGGACCATTAACAGCGCTTGTTAAGTACAAGCGCTGTCTATGGTGGACCTTTAACAGCGTTTGTACTAAAGAATCGCTGTCTAAGGTCCCAATAGACAGCGCTTGTTTAGTACAAGCGCTGTGAAAGGTCCACCTTTAACAGCGTTTCTTTAGTACAAGCACTGTTAAAGGTCCATCTTTAACAGCGCTTGCACAAACAAGAGCTGTTAAAGGCTCCCCTTTAACAGCGCTTGCAGAAACAAGAGCTGTTAAAGGGGGGGCCTTTAACAGCGCTTGCAGAAACAAGCGCTGTTAAGGGGGGCCTTTAACAGCGCTTGCAGAAATAAGCACTGTTAAAGGCCCCTCCTTTAACAGCGCTTGCAGAAACAAGCGCTGTTAAAGGGGGGCCTTTAACAGCGCTTGCACAAACAAGCGCTGTTAAAGGCCCCCTTTAATAGCGCTTATAAAGCACTATTAAAATCAGCCCCCTTTAGCAGCGGCGAGATAGACAGCGCACATAAGCGCTGTTAAAGACCTTATTTAAGCGCTGTTAAAGGTCCCTTTTGTAGTAGTGCATCTCATGTATCCAAACGCTTGAGCTTTACAACCTTGAGTGTGCTCAACAAGTTGCTTGTATCAAGATCCGGTTGGGATACATAGTCTTGCACCGCTTATGTATTCATCTTTGAGCCAAACATTTTGAACGAAGTTTCACACCTTACAGATTAAATTGTATTGGGTTTAGGGCTTCAAGAAAGTCATTGTCCTTGGGCCAGTGTTAAGAAGAACACTTTAATGTCAGTGAGAACATAGTTTAGTCTATCAAATAGAATTTGAGTTGATATTCTCTTTAATCAATCTTCTTGACCATTTAGCATATTCCCTTAAGATATTATGATTTGGATTCCATCGGTAAACATAGAACTACCCCAGTTTAGCATATGTTCAATATTAAATATAGATAGAGTGGCTTTTATATAACAATATCCTCCCACCATTTTGGTGATCATTTAAGCCATAATAATGAAAAAATTTAATATAATTATTAAAATTAGTGGGAAATGGACCCAACCACCCTGACTTTCACAAAATTAAGTGTGCTCAACAAATTGCTTAACTCTACGATTGGTAGATGGCTCTTCATCAATCATATCATATATGATTCCCTTATTGATTTTTACCCTAGCCACTTATGATCATGAGTGTGCTCATCCAAATCACCATGACTAGTATAGTCGGACACTTGTTTTCTTGTCTAGCCTAACTTATGTCGGCGCCCAGTGTATGCACAACGTGATGGTTTGGGTTAAGTCTAGACTACATTACATGTATTAAGAAGTTGGTTTCCATAAGATAGCTATGCCATAGCTTGAGTGTGCTTAACAACTACAACATAGAACCTATAGTTGCCAACCTCTAAAACAATGTGGGCTATGGCTAATCATGAAGAAAATTTTAAACGCAATTGACTAGATGTGGTTGATTGTTTCACATAATCATAATTTGCATCCTTGTTGCAAGCAATTTCCCAAGCCAATCAAAATTTCCCAAGGGCCAAAAGCAAAACAAACCATGTCTTCATTTCCTGTCGTAATTAACTTACCAATCAAAATTTCCCATAGGCTAAAAGAAGATTTAAAACAACAACCCTAGTTGATCTCTCCCAGTTGCACGACATCTCCCTAAGCAAAAGAGAAAAAGTCCCCTCAGCCACCAACAAAATCAAGACAAAAAGAAAGAGGGGGCAACTTCATCTCCATCTCCCATCACAAAAGGAACCCACAACCAACTACAGTCTACAGACCCATTGCTCTTTTCAAAAGTCAGTCGCAAGCAACTCTGTGTTTTCTCCAAGAAAAAGACTTTGCTACCATCTTCTTGCCGTGAGGTCTTAATTGACTATCCTTGCTGCCAATAAGCTTTCGTACCGCCAGCAAAGGGACCATCTTCTGCTTCAAACCCACAGACAACGTCGACGTGTCCTTGCTACCTCGACACCACTGCGCTACCGTGAGGAATCCTTCGCTGCTGATGCTCCCCTTTGCCGTAAGATCTGCTAGTACAAGCCGACGGCAAGCTCGATTGCTACTAAGAACATCTTGTTTGCTGCCGTGATTCTTCTTGTTGCAGCCATAAACTCCTTCGTGTCAAAAAACCTTTGCTGCCATGACTTCATCCCCTTGCTCTGCCTCAAAGATGGCATATCGTCCTTGCTGCTGTAAGAAAGTTTGTTGGGAAGCCATCTGCCGCAAGCTTTTAAAGCTCAGGCAGTGATATCATCTTTTTAACACCCTCAAGCATCCTGTGGCATCCTCAGATCAGCCAAGGCCGCGACTTTGAGTCCATTGTAGAAGTTTGGTTGAAGACTTAGGCCGCATATGACCAAATTGTTTACTGGTTTTTTATGGAAAAGATTATTTGCACACAACCAGCAACTGAATACAAAAGGCCGAGATTTGCTATACACACAGACCACTTCAGAATTGGATTTGCGCAACTATTGTTGGATGGCCATATCTTGAGATCCAGGCATTAGATTGGTACACTGTTTGCGTCAGAGTGTAGCTAACGACGTGCTGATTGTTAGGACTACCCAAACATAACAAACTCAGCGCTCTAAACTTTCTATCTCATTTCTATTTGTGATATTATTTGGTAGATCTTTGTATTTATTTTTACTTTTCGTTTTTGGGATATTTTGGGCTTTTGACTGGTTGGGGCTAGTCAAGGGAAAGTTTTCACTAGAGTAGTAATGTTCGATACTTTGGGGAGTGAGATATAAACTTGGTGAGCTAAGTGTTGGGACATGAAGTTTTGTATGGTGTGTATCTTGACATTATTATTTTAGTGATTACTTTGGGTCTGGAGTAGGTAGGGGCATCCGAACCAGGGTAAATATCGTGTGCACTTTGTGTTTGCTTTTGCTTTATTTTCTATGAATCATATTTTCTCGGTGACTGTCTGATTGAGCAGACTACTATTTTTGTATTCACAAAAAGTTTTTATAAGTCTATTCACTCCCCTCTAGGCTTAGATCACGATCCAACAATCTAGACGTCTGGTCGACTATATATAGACGCCTTAATTAAGATTTGACTGTAGAGTTTAAGATACTGGAATTTGGCTTGTAACTAACCAGACGTCTGATGTATATCATCCAGGCGTCTGATACAAATTCAAGTCGTCCAGAAACATAACATTAGGCATCTGATTTCTGGCAGTCATCAGAGGCCGAGATACGGGAAGTTCGGCTAGAATTAATCAGACGTCTGGAGTTCTTCATCCACGTGCCTTACACATTGTGCAAACGTCTGAAATGAAAACTTCATGCCTCTATACTGGGTAAGGTTTTGGAGAACTGAATATACATGCGCATCAGGCGTCTAGAGATCAACTACCAGGCGCCTGGGTAGGCTGAAAAACTCTAATACGAGTTTATGTAAGTTCTAACCGTATGACCCTCAATGATATGTGATCTAGAGTGTTGTGAGTGTTATTAATGATATTTTATCAAGTATATTCAAGGATTAAAATGCTAATTCAACTAAGAAATAAAGAAAGAAAGAAATACATGTTTTATCCTCTTCACTTCCTATTGAATTTCATAAAGACTTCCATTTGAGTTTGTTGAGTCCAATGCTTTGATTTCCATGCATTCTCTCCTTGATTTCCATGCTGCATTGATTGATGTCCTTGAATTAATTATCCGAGCCATCATCTGTATTTGATGTGACTTTGTCTATATTGACGATGTTGTCATTAACTACAAAACATGTAGATTAGTCACAAATGATTATGTTTATTTATCATCAAAACAACATTGGGAAAACCAATATTCAACACCAACGGTTCAAAACATTATGGGTTTGGTTGAAAAACGCTTCAGAAATCACCAAAACTGGGCATCTTTTGAGTCTGCCAGCTCATTGCCGAGCTACCGAGCTTTTAGGCCAAGCTACTGGGCTATGGGGCCAAGCTACCGGGCTATGTGGCTGAGCTACCAAGCCATGTGGCAAGCTACTGGGCTATAGCCGAGCTATGTCCCTGATGTGGCCGAGCCGTGGCCTGACTATCTGGCTCTTTGGCTGAGGTATTGGTCGAGCTATGGGGCCAAACTACCCATATGCCGAGCTGCCGAGCTTTGGCGGAAGAAGAAGCCCATTTTCAATTTTGCCAATAAAAAATTACAGAAAATCGCACCGAGCTCAAAAAAATCCGCAAAAATATCCGTTGGAACTAGGAGATTGTCATCTTTAACTGAAAAGTAAGAGAAGACAAAAATATGGAATAAAAATCATATTTTATGCAAAAATTGAAGATAAGCTCCAAAATATCATGATATCATGAAAACGCGCATATCGGAGCCAAAATGAATATGGAATATGCACAAAATGCAACCAAAACATCGGGAAAAAATGTAAAATTTCACGTCAGGAGAAGTTATGGAGTTCCTAAATCTTTCGCACGTAACTGACTCCGCAGATCGCACAGTAAACGGATAAGGAAGGATACCCACAAACTTCCTGATTAGTCATGTCGCTCATTACACGGTGGATGGATCTGGATAGTTTCTCTCTCTTAACAGCTTAGAGAGTATCACCGAAGATTGATCCACCTGACTATGAGGACAATTTATGAAGGCTGACTTGTCAGGGGGCAAACCCTTGGATGATGCAGCCGAATGAGCTGATCTCAGATGTGTACCACCGAGGTCATCCTGAAGGAACTGACCTCAGGCATGTACCACTAGGGTTGTCCTGTGGAGTCATGTCGCTAAGGATCTGACCTCGTAGAGGTCATCCTCGCACAACTGTCATTATTTAGGGAACCAACCTCATGGAGGTCATCCATGTGGAATGTGGCTGCAGAAGGGGCCGACTTCGTGGAGGTTGTCCTTGTAGAGTAGTTGCTGAAGGAGACGACCTTGTGGAGGTCGTCCTTGTATTGTGTAACTGCTAAAGAGCCGTCCTCAGGTCTAGAGGCTGTCCTAGCAGAGTGCTTCTGTGGGCTTGGTTATATTGACCTCTCGAGTTAAGCTCGGATAGTCAATTGCTGAGGATACATGAGACCTATGCAAAGTAGGTCCCATCTGTCCAAACTAATTTACATCGATGAGCCAAGAAAAGAAATTTACCAAATTTTTGAATGTGGGAAGGTATTTGTCGGTCTTCCTTCGAGTTCTTCAATCTTTGCTCGTGCTAATAATGTGTTATGAACGAAACTAAGTATTAACACAGTTAATGGTAGAAGAGAGAAAAACTTAGGAGAGAATACACATTCTTATTCATATGTAGAAGAGAGATGAATACATTGTGTTGCATTTCAATCTCTTTATACAGATAGATATGAGAATTTGAAGAGGCTTCGAAATTTGATGTGTTATTCGAGTAGTCATACAATTTGAATAACAACTTATTTATTTATATATCTTTTAATATGGTATGCGCTATATTCAGGGGCGGACCCATGTTGGAGCTGGGGGCGCATTTTTCAAAATTTTCATGTCTATGTGTATGTGTGTGTGTGTGTCTATATATATATATATATATATATATATATATATATATATATATATATATATATATATATATATATATATATATATATATATATATATATGGAAAAAGGGGATCTAAGGTGCCTCCTTAGATGAAAATCTAAGGAGGCGCCCCCATTTTCCCCCCTCTCCCACAATTTTTTTGGAAATTTTTTTCCATGGGGTTGTTGTTCACATCATGGATGATCAACATACCAAATTTCAAGGGATTCCAATACTTTTTGAGCCACCATCTACCTCTTACAATTTCAACGGTCTAAAAACGTGCTGAAAACCCCACGAAGTTGTAAGAGGTAGATGGGGGCCCAAAAAGTATTGGAATCACTTGAAATTTGGTATGTTGATCATCCATAAGGTGAACAATAAACTCATGAAAAAATATTTCAAAAAAAATGTGTGAGATGGGGGGAAATGGGGGCGCCTCCTTAGATTGAATCTAAGGAGGCACCTTAGGATCCCTTTACCCTATATATATATATATATATATATATATATATATATATATATATATATATATATATATGGGTAAAGTGTTCCTAGGGTGACTCCTTAGATTAAATCTAAGGAGTTGCCCTCATTTTCCCCCATATCCCATAATTTTTTTGGATTTTATTTTTCATGGGGTTGTTGTTCATATCATGGATGGTCAACATACCAAAAATCAAGGCATTCCAATACTTTTAGAACCCCCATCTACCCGTTGCAACTTCAACGGTCTAAAAACGTGTTGAAAAACCTATGAAGTTGCAACGGATAGATGGGGGTTCTAAAAGTATTGGAATGCCTTGATTTTTGGTATGTTGACCATCCATGATATGAACAACAACCCCATGAAAAATAAAATCCAAAAAAATTGTGGGATATAGGGGAAAATGAGGGCGACTCCTTAGATTCAATCTAAGGAGTCGCCCTAGGAACACTTTACCCTATATATATATATATATATATATATATATATATATATATATATATATATATATATATATATATATATATATATATATGGATTAATGGGTATCATACGCCATTGAGATAGGCTCTCATACGCCCTCTCACATAAAGCAACCAAGTACAACCAAGTACAAGCCCACATAGTATTCTATTTATAAAGAGTCCAAAAATATAGCCAAAATCTGACAGCAAGTAGGACCGCAAGGGAGAAGATAAGACACAGGCGTCGTCACTCTCCACTTACAATCTACATCCTATCAAAATCCAGCACAATACATAAATACAAGGAAACAACAGCTATTGCGAAACCTATTAATCATCTATTATCTCTGAATTCCCAGTTGGAATAAACTTGAGTCTCTTCATCAGAAGTAGGTTCCTGATCATGCAATGCGACTCTAATGTCAGCAGCTATCTCTTCAAAAAGAATGGTCTTGCATCTCCTAACATCTTCAAATATTCTCCTATTTCTTTCATGCCATATGTGCCAAACCATTGATGCAAGAACGGGTTTGGAGAGGATGCTCAAACAATCCTTGCCTGCGAATTTAGATAGGAAGTATTCCCCCACTTCTGGAAGGGATGAGGACAATTGGGATGGCAACTGTAACTTTAGCATGGATCTGCGGAAAATATAGCCTGAATAGTTGCAATCAAAGAATAGATGATTGATATTCTCCTCCGCATTTTCCTCGCACAAAACACAATGGATTGGTGAGTTAGGCAACCACCTGATAACTTTGTCTCTGGTAAGTAACTTACCTCTGAAAGCTCTGAGGAGATTTAGTGACATTTTAGGTATGTGGTGGGGGTACCACACCAATTTATTTAGAGGGAACTCCAGATTTCTCCTTCGAACACCATCCCATGCTTGTTTGAACGAGAATGAATCTCCTTGCCTCCACTTCCAACCATTATTACCCGGCCTCAATTTAATGTTCTGCAAAAGTGAGCGCACAGCATCAAGCTCCGGGTGTGAGCTCCACCTGCAGTTTTCCCAGTAGTCAGACACTAATCGGAGACCGGTTCCATTAGGCACAGTAACCCGTAGTACAAGGGGGCCCACATCTAGCCAATTATCAGTCCAAAAGACAGTGGAACTCCCGTCGCGGACTTCCTTTTTGATCAGCCGCTGTGTTGCCTCCTTGCATCGCATGAGTCTCTTCCAGGTTCCAGAATCAGAAATAGTGGACTTTGCCGAAAAGAAACCAGATGTGGGAGCATAACACAGCCGCATGTGTTGAGCCCAAATGTTGTTGTTTGCTAAATATCTCCAGGATAGCCGTACTCCAGCTGCTTCATTAAGTTCCTCTAATAGCCGAATACCCACTCCCCCTTCAGATTTTGGTTTACAAAAATCCTCCCAAGCCCAAACTTGTGTGTTTCCCAGAATAAATCTTCTGCAAGCCGATGATATAGTTCTCAGAACGCTCAGGGGGATGTGAAATGCCTGCATCCAAAACGCCACCATACTGTAGATAACAGATCTGACCAGCTCTATGCGGCCCGCAATGGAAAGTGACGTGGAAGACCAACCCCCCATCCTTTTCTTGCATTTATCAATCAACTTCTTGTAGTTAGCGGCAGTTGGGTACTTGATGGATAATGGCAACCCCAGGTAAGTAGAGATAGTTGTCGCTATTTTGATCCCTAAGATTCCAGAAAGATAATCTTTATTTTTTACTCCCTTACTAAATAATCCGGAGCTCTTTTGCCAATTTACCTCCAGACCCGTAAAATTTGAAAATTCTGCCAGAAGATTTCTGATGCCCAAGAAGGAGGATTTGGTAGCTCTGCAAAATACTAGTAAGTCGTCTGCAAATAAGAAGTGGGATATGGAGCCTCTCCGCCTCATTGGCTGGATTTTACGGGAATTAATAGCTCTGTCAACAAGAATTGAGAAAGTCTCCATGATTATAACAAAAAGAAACGGGGACAGAGGGTCACCTTACCGAAGCCCTCTGTTACGGCCAAAATTGCCATAAGGAGCCTTGTTTACCATAACAGAGAATGTAAGAGAGGAGATACATTCTCTAATCCAAGCAATGAAAGTGTCAGGAAACCTCAGCTGCTAAAAGAAGTGGTAGATGTATTCCCGGTTCACACTATCAAATGCCTTCCTTAAATCCAACTTCAAACAAGCTCTACTTCCCATGGGATTTCTGAAGTCTCTTATCTGTTCGTGGGATATTGGGTACAATCCGAAAGGAGTCTCCCTTTAAGAAAAGCTGATTGATTAGGTGATATCAGTTCATGTATAACTTGTTTTTAATCTGTTGCATAAAATTTTTCTGATGAACTTTTATAGCACATTACAACTGGCAATTGGCCGATAGTCCCCTAACCCACTTGCATTAGAATTCTTCGGGATCAAAGTGAGAAAAGTATGATTTACTTGCTATGAGGAAAACACTAGAAAGAGAGCTGAATAGTGTTTATGTAATTTAAAAAGATAGTTACACCAAATTAAATTCCTAACCAACAAATAGTGCGGAATAGAAATAAACCCAAAATGAAACAAATGCAAACGCAAGGATGTTTCAGGGGTTCGGATTACCCAAGTAACTTTTCGACTTGTTTCTGGTAATCCTACGTCCCTTCCACCCGGTTAACAACCGGATACTCAAGTTAGAAACCTAACTTGAGGTTTCCTTAAAACCCACTTGTAGCAACCCTACAAGTGAAAATCGAAATACAATCGATTGACATTGACTCCCACAAATTGGGAGCAAGCAAACCACTCTCACAAACCGAGAGTAAATCAAATCATTAAACTTATGAAATATGAAATTGAGCAACACTTACAATCGCCTATGCCTTGAATTAGAACTTGAAAGAGAAGTGTGTTGTGTGTTGAAAGACTCTCTTGGAAGAGAGGAAAGCCATTTCTCTTGACTGCACCAAATGCCTAGAAGATTTCTCTTTGGTTTTAGGTTGGAGAGCAAGACATTGAAGATGGGAATTCTAGGGCTTTAGGATTTGAGAGCTTTGATCTTGAGAGAAAGAAATCTTGAATGATTTAGCAACTTGATAATCGAAGAGTCTAGCCTCTCAATGGCACAGTAGAGGCTCCTTTTATAGGTTTCTCATCCCCTTCTAACTGAATCAACAAAAACCCCTTTGAAATCCGTGAGGAAAAACTCAACGAATAGAATCTATGCCCGAGACAGTCGACTGTTGAAGAACTCACAGTCGATTGCTGCACAGTGACAGAGGGTAGGGGAGAATTCATAACGGTAACTTACCACGTGGACAGTCGAGTGAAGAGGCATAGACAGTCGACTGTTGAACCAACAGGCGACTGTAATCTTACGACAGGCGACTGGCCGAAAGCTGGGTAAGTTGAGGAAATCTGAAAAACGTCTGGGAGAACAGGACAGACGACTGATGAAGAGAAGACAATCGACTGTTAAACTGAACAGGTGACTGTAATTCCTTCTACAAACGACTGTCAAGACCCTGAAATTTTCCAGAGAGTTGAGTCATCAAATAGGCTCAAAGACATACGATTGTTAAAGCATTGACAGTCGACTGTTCCATTGGACAGTCGACTGTAAATCCAACAATAGTCGACTGGCTAGATTAAACAGAGAAATAGAATTTGGGCTAAAGATAGACTTGTGACTGATTAACAAAACACAGTCAACTGTCACTTGGACAGGCGCCTGTGAATCATTCATAAGTCGCCTGTGAGAGTTAAAGCTAAGAAGCCCAAAAACTAGACTGAAAAAGTTTGTGCATAACAGGCGACTGTAGAACAAAACACAGTCGACTGTTGAGAGACAGACGACTATAAAATGTTCAGCAGTCGACTGTTAAAACATGACATGCACAATCTAGATAGAAATGAATTGGAGTCTAAGGAAGATTGATATATGATATCCTAAGACTGAAATGAAAATGTGTGTGTGCTCCATCAAAGTTCTACTTCTAAGCTACATACTAGAAGAGAAAAAAGAAGGTTACATTAGACGAACTCTCTCTTCTTTCCAATGCATGAGCTTGAAGTCTTCTAGGAGTTTCAATCACCATCTACGATCATCCAATCCATTTCATTTGCTTTCAATGATCTTTGAGTGTCATCCATTGCAAATAGATCTTCATAATAAGCTTAGGCAATGGATTAATTGCAAACATGGGATTAGTCACAAGTATTTATGTTAACTCATCATTAACACCAAGTATGGGGAAGTCCAATACTCAACATTCTCCCCCTTTTTGATGATGACAAACAAACATAAACAAAAAGATAAATAATTGTGCTTAAAGAAAACTTACTCCCCCTACATAGATGCCAATCAAGTTAGTCAAGGAATATTAGGGCATTTATATATCAAATGAAGCAAATGAGTAAGATATACATGAATGAAATGAATCAATGAAATCTAGGATTTATAATCCATGTTTAGTATATCTTACTCCCCCTGAATCTAAGGCAACTTCAATCTTAGATTCAAGTGTTATTAGTATATACTTAGCACCATTATGAATCTATAAGTTTATTTCTCTCCCCCTATGGCATTATCCAAAAGGTGGGAGTAAAATAACAACAAAAATCGTGCTAAATTAGAACTAGCAACAATTACAAGAGTTTAAAGATATAAAAAAAATCAAAAACTCATAAAACCACATAATAAATTTAGGTGATTAGAGGAATGTGAGTCCAATATCAACAATGAGATACATGAAGGAAATATACCGTATCAAATCACATCACATATGTAATATAGCATACATGGAGACAATATCACAAAATTCACACAGATATGATAAACAATTATACAATGTTTGAAACTGACGAAGAAACTGCAAGTATGTATGTATGTATGTATGTATGTATGTATGTATGTATGTATGTATGTATATGTGTATATATATATATATATATATCTATTCTATAAAACAGGGATCTTATCAAGAGATTTTGGATAAGATTTTTTGATAAGAGATGAGAAATTGGGTATATATGAGGGACGTTGTTAAGAGAAATTGGATAAGATAGGAGAAATTGGATAAGATATGAGAAATTTGATAAGGATTTTGGGTGACTATGACAAATTTTTGTGTGGGTTTTGGGTTTGAATTTTGAATTGTGTCTCGAATAATGTGCTGGCTATACTTTTTACGCTGAAGGACTGAGAAATTTTGGAGTTTGAAACCATTTGAATTTGAATTATGTCTGGCATTCTGTGCTCTTTACGCTCGGGAAAAACACTCTCATACGCAACACAAGAAATTGTTTTGGAGGGAAACCAAAAGTTTTTTGGGGGGAAAAACTCATCCCAAGAAAATCAGCGGCCCAAAACTAAAATCTGCTGCTTTGAAGTCTCATCATTTGCCATCAAGTAGAGGGAAGCAGAGGGAAGCAGATCCTGCCGACATCTCAAAGGCTCAGACCCAGCAAAGACATCTAGCATGGTGCAGCGAAGTGAAGGGAGCTGGTAACAGCAATGGTCGGCTCCTCATATCCTTCATAGAAGTGGAAGCTATTCAAATGGTTCTTCCCCCATTAATTTGTTTGTAGAAAGAAATTCGATTCATCCCACCATTAATTTTTCGCAGCTCGACTGATTCTTTATAAATGCTTTTGATTTTTTTGCAGCAAGGAATTTGGATTCTATGTTAAAGGTTTGTACAAAGCCTCCAAGATTTTTGCACACCGACTGTTTGTACAAATGCTCAAAGGTTTTGTTCTTCTTTTATTAACGACCAATTAGTTAACTGGAATGTTTTGCTTTCTCCTTGGGAGATGTACATGAATAGAGATTGATTCTCTTGGAATTCTGAGAAATTTGCTGAATATTTATAATGTTCTGAATTGTTTTGTACATGTTGAAATGTTCTGTACATGTTTTGAATCCATATTTTTGAAATAATGTTCTGTTGAAGTACATCTCTTTTCATATACATTTCAAACTAATGTTCAATATGTTGGATTCACTTGACTTGCAAATATTTTAAAATAAGAGAAACATAATAAAGATGTACATGAACAGAACATTTCAAAATAAGAGAAGTATCTGAGCAATTTGTTTAGAATTTCAGAATTTGAATTAAAATAAAATTCTAAGCAAATTAGTTAATTTGCAAATTAGATGTACATGAACAAACATTTCAGAATTGAATTTTAGAATTGAATTCTGTGCAATTAGTTATAATTGCAATATTGATCTCAAAATTGAGCAAATTGAATTAGACCTGAGTGAAAAAACCTATATATGTTTAGCATAAAATTTTGTGTATTGGGTCTTACTCTTTTTCATGGTTGCATTCTAAAATTGCAACCATGTTCCAATTTCCTTGATCTTTGAGGTAGTACGGATTTTATGTTGGAACTTATCCAACTAAGTTGGATCTTAATCCAACATTGGGCTAATATGCGGTGAATAATTATATAAGTGCTACGATGTCATGTTAAGCCTACTTTATTAAGTGATCTGGTTTTAATTAATTAAATGGGCTAAATGAGTTAAACAGGTGGTGGGGCCTTTATGTGTAGAGACTATTGGGCTTCAACTCGTTGATGGGCCGAGTTGGAAACCCTAGGGCTATGGAGGCTAGCCTATAAATATTAGCGGTCATGGTCCCCGGAATACACGAACAAATTGAGCCGTCTTTTCTACGTCCCGTTGCTAGGAAAGAAACGTGGAGAAGGCTAAAGGGATTCTCCAACCGGTTGATCCGTGCTATTCTGAAAGATCGTCCGCTGCGCTATTGTCAGGATCTTTCAGATTATTAGCGATGGACTCAGGTACGCTTCCGCTAAACAGAGTAGGTTAATGATTTAAGGCTCCACATGTTATATATCTAGATCTGTGTTGTTTGGCTAGAACGCATGTCTAGATCTCTAGTTTCTACAAGTGGAATCAGAGCCACTGTGCTGTGGATCTTAAATTTTTTCCTGCTCGTAGTAGATCTGATAAAAATCTGATTTTTAATATGTTTTCTATTCGGATCTGTGCAAAATTTGGGTTTTGATTAATTTTTCCAACAAAAAATTTGGTTTTTTATAAACCCTAGATCGGGGGCAGCCCGCCGGCCGTCGCTCGACACAGTAAAAGAGGGGCGGCCCTGACGCCCCCATCGGAAGATCGGCGCCTGCGTTGCCGGCTTCGACACAGATCAGAAATGGGCGGCTTTGCCGCCCCTGTAAGTTAAAAAAAATTAAATTAACAGGGGGGGGTCGGCTTCCAGCCGTCACCCGGCGGTACATGGGAGAGGGGGCAGCTCGCTGCCCCCGTTAGGGTTCAGAGGGGGCGGCTCGCCGCCCCCGTCTGGTTTCAGAGAGGGGGCGGCTCTCCGCCCCCCGACGGTTTGTTCCGGCACAGAGAAGGGGGGTGCCCTACCCCCCTTCGGTCGAAACACAGGCCCCCCTCTCGGGGGCCTGATGGTCTCTTTACAATGAAAGGGGGCGGCGTACCGCCCCCCCAAATCCGGCCCCGACGGCCGGGGAGGGGCCGGCGCCCTGCCGCCCCTCCCCTGCGATCAGTTCGCAGGCGCTCTCCGGCGCCTGCGATACATTCAATAGGGGTGGCGGTTGCCGCCCCTGATTTACAACGGCTGGAACAAAGGTGGGGGGCTCATCCCCCCCATCGGGGTTTCGTTCACGGAAAGAGGCCGGCGAGCCCCTTCGCAAGAGCAGCAGGTGCCTCAGGCGCCTGTGCAGGAGGAGAAAGGGGCGGCGTCTGTCGCCGCCCCTGTTGCCCTGAGCGAAACAGAACAAGGGGCGGCCCTTGCCTCTCCTATCAGTTGCTACCGGCACCGGCCACCCCTTGCCGACGCCGGATCTGAGGGAAAGGGGCCGGCGGCGGCCGACCCCTGGATATGCCAAAATTCTGCTAGGGTTTCAAACCCTAGCAGACTTTGGGCCAAATTGGGCCCAAACAGAATGTTTTTTCAAAAATTTATTAATTTTTCAGTATATGGGCTTCTAATTTGGGCCTGTTTTGGGCACTTCACAGTTTTGGGCTTAAAATTGATTTTTTTGATATGTTTCAACCCTGTTTTGGGGATACAATTAATTTCTTTTTTAAAGCCCAATTTTGGATATGTTAATGCACTAATAATTAGAGGAAATAAAAGGCCATCTTTTGTATATTTCCTCCTTCGGTTTATTTGTACGTTAAAATTAAGTTTATTCCGATTTTTAAATTCTTTAGGCAAAAAAATTCAGTTATAAATATACATTTCGAAATGATTCTGTTTTTTTGTGAAATTTCACTAAAGTGGGTTCCACTATTAAAATTGTTATTATTTCGGAATGTAAACGGATAAAATACATACTGTGTATAATTAGTTGCCTAAATGAATTTTAATTGGATCGTAGGAGTAAATTAAAGTTTTTCATCTAAATTTCTCCTTGTTAAGTAATTCGGTATTAATTGTGCTATGATAAATTCAGACTTTTCTGTATGTATTTTTGGGGTGACTTGGTGTACTCATCATCCCGCCAAAGTGGGCTCTGTTGTTTGCATCATTTCATTTCTTAAATACAAAAGGAATTTTGTGTGCATATCTTATTCATGAATGCTACATCGGCCCAAAGGTAGATTACCGTTCTATGCTAATTTATCCACACCTATAGCAATAAATAAGTGATGATTGTTGAGACCTATGCATGCAATTTTAATTCGGCCCAAAGGAAGTTTTAATTTTGGCATGTTAATTATTGTCTTTATTTGTTTGCTGCGACAAGATATCATTTGCTAGTTAATAGATTATCCAAAGATAAATATTAAGCTAGTTGGGGATATCTTGAGATGGGAACATGCAAGTTTGAATTTATAAGTTTGCTTCACAAATTAATATTTATGTTAGCATGTTGGTCTATGTTTATTGTCCTGTTTTCAGCTGCTACTCCCGCGAATATTACTGCTAGCTTAAACTCAATTCCGGTGCTTAATGGCTCGAATTTCAAATCCTGGAAAGTGAACTTACTCATAGTTCTTGGGATATTGGATTTGGACCTTGCGATTAGAACTGACTGTCCCCCACTTACTACGGAAAAGAGTACCTTTGAGGAAAAGAGGGAGTTTGAAAAGTGGGAAAAGTCTAATCGCATGTGTTTAATGATCATGAAGAGAGCCATTCCTGAAGCCTTTCGGGGCTCTGTGTCTGATTCGATCACGACAGCTAAAGGTTTCCTAACAGATATTGAGAAAAGGTTTGTCAGAAACGAAAAGACAAAAATTGGTACGATTCTGACAAGACTGATCTCAATGAAGTATAAAGGAAAAGGCAACATAAGGGAGTATATTCTGGAACAGTCCCAATCTTCCTTCAAGGTTGAAAGCACTAAAACTTGAACTCTCTGAGGACCTGCTTGTGCATTTGGTTTTAATTTCCCTTCCTGCACAATACAATCAGTTTTAGGTGAGCTACAACTGTCAGAAAGAGACTTGGTCTCTGAATGAGCTCATCTCGCACTGTGTACAGGAAGAGGACAGACTGAAGCAGGATAAGACTGAAAGTGCAAATGTTGCCTTTGTCCCTAAGGACAATAAAAGGAAAAAGGGAAAGGAAGTTGCAGTTACAGCCCCACCTAAGAAACAGCAAAAGAACCCTGTAAAGGCTGTCAAGAAAGATAGTTGTTTCTTTTATGGTGCTGAAGGGCATGTGAAGAAGCAGTGCTTTAATTACCACGCCTGCCGTGCTAATAAAGGTACTCTTATCAATTTGGTTTGTTCAGAAGTTAATTTAACTTCTGTACCCATATACACTTGGTGGTTAGACTCTGGTGCAACTACTAACATCAGTGTGTCTATGCAGGGCTGCCTGAACTACCGAAAGCCAAATGATTCTGAAAGATTCATCTTTGTGGGCAATGGCAAGAAGGCGAAGGTTGCTGCAATTGGGGATTTCAGATTATCTTTAAGAACTGGAAGCCATTTGGATTTGTTTGAGACATTTATTGTACCGTCGTTTAGACGAAACCTTATTTCTATTTCTGCATTGGACAAATGTGGTTATTGTTGTTCATTTGCGAATGTGAAATTCAGTTTGTCTCTCAATTCCATTTTTATTGGTTCTAGTTATTTGTCTGAGACTGATAATCTGTATATGCTTGATACAATTACTGCAAATGAAACCTTGCATGTGGGTACATAGGTTTTAAAGCGTAAATTAACTGATGAGAATTCAGCTTCGTTATGGCACAAGAGATTAGGTCACATCTCCAAAAGGAGAATTGAGAGACTTGTGTCAAACGATATTCTCAAACCTTTAGATTTTTCAGATTTTGATATTTGCATTAAATGTATAAAGGGAAAACAAACCAATATAAGGAGATTTGAACCCAAAAGGTCCAGTGAAGTCTTAGAACTTATACATACGGATATTTGCGGACCATTCCCTTCAGTTGCATGGAATGGTCAGCAGTATTTTATAACGTTCATAGACGACTATTCAAGATATGGCTATATTTATCTCATACATGAAAAATCTCAGTCCTTGGACACGTTCAAAAATTATAAGGCCGAAGTTGAACTTCAACTAGGAAAGAGGATTAAAACTGTCAGGTCTGATCGTGGTGGTGAATACTACGGTAGATATGATGGTTCAGGTGAACAACGTCCAGGACCATTTGCTAAATTCCTAGAGGAATACGGTATTGTCCCACAGTACACCATGCCGGGTTTGCCTACTATGAATGGTGTAGCTGAAAGACGAAATAGAACGCTTAAGGACATGGTAAGGAGTATGATTAGTCATTCTACTTTACCAGAAAGCCTCTGGGGAGAAGCATTGAAAACTGCAGCTTACATCCTTAATCGGGTCCCAACTAAAGTAACTAATAAAACACCATATGAGCTTTGGACGGGCAAATCACCTAGTCTAAAGTATATGCACATATGGGGATGCCCAGCTGAGGCAAAGCCTTATATGCCTGCTGAAAAGAAGCTGGACATACGGACATTTAGTTGCTATTTTATTAGGTATGCTGAAAGATTGAGGGGTTACAAATTTTACGATCCTATAAATAAGAATATTGTTGAGACTGGAAATGCCAGATTCCTTGAGGATACCGGGTTTACGGGGGGAGATTTAGGAAGAGACATTGTTTTTGAAGAGGAATATGTAGATATTCCCACAGGTGATCTTGTTATTGATCATGATTCTATTCCTGTTATAGAACAAGACACAAATATTCAAGACAATGTTATTGCTCCTCCCGTTCAGGAAGAACAAACCCTTTCACCTCAAGAACCATTGCCATTAATGAGATCCATTAGGGAGAGGAGAAGTGCAATATCAAGTGACTACATTGCATATCTCTAAGAACATGAAGTTGATATTGGTGTGATTGAAGATGATCCAATCAACTTCCATCAAGCCAAAAATGGTTCTAACTCTCTAAAATGGATAAATGCCATGAATAAGGAAATAAAGTCAATGAACGACAATGACGTTTGGGATCTTGTCCCATTACCTAAAAACATGAAACCCATTGGTTGCAAATGGATATTTAAAACTAAGATGGATTCAAAAGGTAATGTGGAAAGATATAAGGAACGTCTTGTTGCTAAGGGCTTAACTCAAAAGGAAGGCATTGATTATAATGAGACTTTCTCTCCGGTTTCCACGAAAGACTCATTCAGGATAATAATGGCAATAGTGGCTCATTTCAATCTTGAGTTACATCAGATGGATGTTAAAACAGCGTTTCTTAACGGGGACATCGATCAGGAAATTTATATGGTGCAACCAGAAAACTTTGTGTCGGGAGACCCAAAGAATTTGGTTTGCAAACTTAAGAAATCCATCTATGGACTTAAACAGGCGTCTCGATAATGGTATTTTAAGTTTCATCAAGTTATCATCTCATTTGGCTTCGAGATGAATTTGGTTGATGAATCTATAGACCATAAGTTCTATGGGAGTAAATTTGCATTCTGGTTTTATATGTTGATGACATTTTACTTGCCAGTAACAATGAAGGCTTATTGCATGAACCCAAGAACTTTCTAGCTAAGAACTTTGAGATGAAAGATCTTGGTGATGCATCTTTTGTATTAGGAATTCAAATACATAGAGATCGTTCTCGAGGTATACTTGGATTATCACAAAAGGCCTACATTGAAAAGGTTCTGCAAAGATTTGGCATGGAAAGTTGTAAACCAGGTGATACCCCAGTATCTAAGGGAGACAAGTTTGGTCTCAATCAATGCCCTGAAAGTGAAATTGAGATAGCACAGATGAAGGATATTCCTTAGTCTTCGGTAGCAGGGAGTATCATGTATGCTCAAGTATGTACGCGTCCAGACTTGGCGTACATTACAGGAATGCTTGGCAGATACTTAAGCAATCCAGGATTGGACCATTGGAAAGCAGCCAAAAGGGTCTTACGATACTTACAGTAGACAAAAGGACACATGCTTGTATATCAGAGGTCGGAAAAGCTTAAGATCGTTGGATATACCGACTCTGATTTTGCTGGATGTAAAGACAGCATGAAATCTACTACATGCTATGTTTATACATTAGCAGAAGGTGCCATTTCTTGGAAGAGTGCTAAACAGACTATTATAGCCGCTTCCACTATGGCTGCAGAATTCATTGCTTGTCATGAAGCATCCAATCATGGTCTATGGCTACGGAATTTTGTCACGGGGCTGCGAATTGTAGATGGCATTGAAAGGCCACTCAGATTATTTTGTGACAATATGTCAGCAATAGCATTTGCCACTAACAACATGAGTTCGGCGAAATCAAAGCATATTGATATCAAGTTCCTGATTGTTAAAGAGAGAGGTGGAAATAAACAGTTGTCTATAGAGCACATTGGTACAAACTAAAACATTGCGGATCCGCTTACTAAGGGACTGCCACCCAAAACGTTTCATGGGCATGTTGCTCGTATGGGTGTCATGTCATCTGAATATATTCAGTTTTAGTGGGAGTTTGTAATTTTTGTAGTGCTTCTATTTTTGACAACATTTCAGCCTTCAGTTATGCATATTTGGTTTATGGTTTATTTCTGTAGAAATAAAGTTCAGTTTTCAGTTTGGCTTCATATTTCAACTCTATGTTTATAAATGCGTATGAAAATATGTGTTTATGTTATTGATCTCACTAAGGTTAAGGAGGATCAGTTGGAAATAGACATGTTAGATCACATCACATGTAATTTCCATGCTACACATCCACTTCATAATCCATGTCATTACTTTGTATTAGCACGGTGACCACTGATGGGTCGAGCTGCAATTGCTGCGGCGAAGGTCTCTTTGATCCCTTGCTAATATAATTGAAGGACCGGATTGGTTTTTTGACTCATTAAAGAAATGACAGTAAGTTAAGATCTTATTTGGTTGTATACACTATGAAATATAATTATAAAGTTTAAGCATATAGCCCAAGTGAGAGATTGTCGGAACTTATCCAATTAAGTTGGATCTTAATCCAACGTTGGGCTAATATGCGGTGAATAATCATATAAGTGCTACGCTGTCATGTTAAGCCCAATTTATTAAGTGATCTGGTTTTAATTAATTAAATGGGCAAAATGAGTTAAACGGGTTGTGTGGCCTTTATGTGTAAAGACTATTGGGCTTCAACTCGTTGATGGGCCGAGTTGGAAACCCTAGGGCTATAAAGGCTAGCCTATAAATATTAGCGGTCATGGTCTCCGGAATACACGAACAAATTGAGCCGTCTTTTCTACGTTCCATCGCTAGGAAAGAAACCGGGAGAAGGCTAAAGGGATTCTCCAACCGGTTGATTCGTGCTATTCTGGAAGATCGTCCGCTGCGCTATCGTCAGGATCTTTCAGATTATTAGCGATGGACTCAGGTACGCTTCCGCTAAACAGAGTAGGTTAATGATTTAAGGTTCCGCATGTTATATATCTAGATCTGGGTTGTTTGGCTAGAACGCAAGTCTAGATCTCTAGTTTCTACATTTTATGCTCAGAATTTTGTCTATATTTTGGCTGAGACACAATAACGTTTTGTCTAAATTCACAAAAACATTTGTCTACATTCATCACTGTTCAGAACTGTGTTCATAACATGCATTTTTCCCAAAATTGTCCCTTGAAATGTGTTCACAACAAAATTTTGTCTACATTCAGACCTTTCATTTGTGTGTGTCTAAATTTAGACCTTCCATGTGTTCAAAATTCTGAAGCAGTGTAGTAGTGTTTACAAATTTTTTCCTGTGTTTAGAATTTTGTCTATATTATGGCTGAGACATTATATCTTTTTTTCATGTGTTCATAACTTTTTCCTCCATGTCAAAATTTTTCAGGGTTCTTAACCTTTTTCAGGTTTCCATAACTTTCAGTGTTCATAACTTTCAGAACTTTTATTCCCACTTTCCAAACTTTCTGAACTTTCCAAACTTTCCACTGCAAATGCTATTAGCTCTGAACTTTCCAAACTTTCCACCGCAAATGCTACTTTTTCCCCTGACAATTGTATTATATTAGTGTTAAATTAGTGTTATCTCGGTTAATTCTCCCATACAAATGTTATAATAGTGTTATGTAAGTTTTGATTTTCACCCTAAAAAATATCCCCCCTAGCACATGCTTTTATTCCCCCTGTAAATGTTATATTAGTGTTAATTTCCCCCCTGCAACATATTAGTGTTAAATTCCCCCCTTGCAACCTGTCTCTCTACACTGCTACACTGATTTTGTGTTCATAACAAAAATTTTGTTCCACCTGCATAACAACGTTTATATGTTCAGAACTATTGGTTGTTAACTATTAGGTTGTTTTCATATAACATTTACTACATGCCAGCTGAATGGGAAAGTTTATTGTGAATATGTTCCCACCTAGGCTCTTTTGATTATACTTCTTATTGCATGCCAGATGAATGTGAGTTATTAGTAAAATATGATCATCTTTTACATTACAATAAATATTAGCTGAATTTTTTGTTCTTAATTAGACCTTCCAGCCACTTTGTATCACAAACATGAAAATAAACTCTTACAATGACCTCTTTCTGACCATAGGAAAAAAATTGGAGAATTGTTTCTTAGCTCCATGGAAATATACCAAATAAGGCAGATACCTGCTTGTTGCAACTTGCCTTCAAGGTATGCCTATACCTTGCCCATAATATTCTGAACAGAAGCATGTCCATCCAAGCTATCAAGTTGACAGCTGGCTGGTTTTTTGGCTTTATCTTTTGATATGACTTAACCAGGATGAGTTAAACATACATATAGCCAAAAACCAATAATAAAAAACAAATGCACAATGCATTCCCAAAAGAAAGATTTGATGCATATTGAAAAACAAAAATATGTAATGAGATATGAATCAATTACTGGCAATTCATGCATCCTCCTTTCAGATCTTCCCGGCATTGATGCCATACTTTATATTTTAGAGTTCAAATGCTTTGTTCCATGATAACATTTACACAAGTTGCGTTCACCTGTTCAAAATATACAGAATAATGTCCATATTCAACGATTGAAGATGAAGAAGTAAACGACAAATGCAATTTTTACACATCATCACAGAAAACAAGAAATATAATTAGTTGTAAAACAGAAAAGATAGGATATAGATGCTAGCACAATGATATGGTTATAGAACAACTAGCCATTTGAACTTTTGAAAATCTTTCACATTATGTACATTATGTCTCAGTGTCAAGGTATAATTACCAGAACAAACATATCAAAATATTTAAAGATGCATTTATTGCCATGCAACAAGTGACATTTGGAACATCCCTGGCCAGAATGAGAAAGTTGTGCAGAATAAGAGTATATTGCAAAATTTGAAACTGAGGCAAATTTGTAAACCAATCAAATATCAAATATCTAGCCTTAAATATTTTAATTTCTGAAATCTTTGAAGTATGTTGCCACATGGTATAGAAATTTTTGAAATCTGGCTATGTGTCTTTACATTGATTGGTTTATTTGATATTTGATGGTAGTCCTGATATATATGGAAAGTCCACATCCACATCACTGATTGCCATATTATTTGAAATCATTAATTTCCATATTATTGTCTCATTATTTCCATATTAGAAATTTCCATATTATTTGAAATCATTGTTTGCCTTCTTTAATTTGTTTATGCAGGGGGTTCAAATCCACATCACTAATTTCCATTGTTGCCATATTATTTAAAATCCCTAATTGCCATATTATTTGTCTCATTATTGCCATATTATTTGAAATTATTGATTGCCATCTTTGATTGGTTTATGGAGGGGGTTCAAATCTACATCACTAATTTACATTGTTACCATATTTGAAATCACTAATTGCCATAATATTTGTCTCATTATTGCCATATTATTTGAAATCACTGACAACCATCTTTGATTGGCTTTTGTAGGGGGTTCAAATCCCATCTTATATTGGTTTAGGTAACTTCAACCCATGGCTGAAGCTCTAACGTGGACGATGGCCTTGGTGTGCTGCAAGGAGGACGACGGTTTCTACTCTTTCTGCTACATACGATGTTAGCAGAGAGGATGGAGCAGAATCAAATGATCCTGACAACAAGATACCATTGGCAATATTGGAAATGTTATTGACATGAGCCAACGAGGAGGTTTGAAGTAGGCCTTGCAGATTCAGTCATTTCATGCACAGACTTCGAATGATTTTGAGCTGATCATCTTCATTTTTTCACTGAATGTGTTGTTCTGTCCAACAATCGTGCTATCATTTTCGGTTGTGTGACATGTGTGCGGCATATTATTTTTGCATGAACTAAATATGTGGGTCTGGGGTTTTAGTAGCTTCATACGTAATATAGGTATGGTTCTAAGCTTATGATCACACCTTTTAGTTGGGAGACTGTGAGTAGTGTGTAATTTTGTAACAATTTATCCTATGAATGCAAAGCAGGAAGTGGGCTGGAGTTTGAGACCCCATCCTATTTTTTGAAAAACTGTCGACACACTTTTTTCGAATTCCGAAATACTTTATACAAAATCACCTGCGATTTAAATTTAACATGTTTGGTGTTTTTTTAATTTAGCTGGTTTGGTGTTTTGTTAATTTAACATGTTTGGTGTATGTTCCTAAGAGTATTTAGCAATAAAATGGTTTTATGCTAAATTGTGTGTATTAAGTTAACATATCAGGTTACTAAACTTTTTACAGAATTATGCCATTATATGACTATATATAGCAATTTTATTTATGCCATTAGTCATATCGTTAGCCATATCTTTAAAGACTGTATATTCCATTATATCAAGACTATATATGGCAGTCCTGATATAAAATTTCCTGATACATATGGCAGACCTGATATAAAATTATCCTGATATATATGACAGTCCTGATACAATTTTTAGTTATGTGAGCCTGATATAAAATTATCACCAAAAAGGGTAACACTAAAAAGGATTTGGAAGTCTTTAAAGATAAGTATATATGGTAAGTATATATGGCAGTCTTTTAATATATATTTAAGGACTAATAGAATTATATATTCTAGTCATGATATAAAGTCTTTACAGATAACTATATAAGGCAATCCCCATGTATATGGCAGTCCTAATATAAAGTTTTGATTATAGCTTCATGTTTTGGTGTTACCTTCAATCTTTAGTCCTTGAGTGCTACTCTTGGTATAAAGTTTGTTTTTTCAGTTGATTCTTTTGGTGTTGATATTCAAGTCGATATAAAGTTTTTTTGTTGATATAAAGTTTGGCTTCAAGTTCATGTTGCTGCACACTTATGTTTAGTGCAACACTATTGATATAAAGTGCCGGCAGTCCTCGAGTGCTACACTATTGTTTCCATCGTTATAGTCTATTTCACAATCTACATACATGCAAATAGATGAATTAGCAGGAAATCAAACTTGGAAGTCAAATTACAAATACAGAACTTGGAAGTTTGATTTGCAAACAACATGTTCCAAAACTTAGACAAATACGGTCAAAGGAATTAGCAGTAAATCAAATTAGAATCTTTTGAGCTTAAATTTAACTAACTAAAAATTTTGAGAGACCAATAATTATAAATTTAAATATCAATTTTTTTATAATGATATATAACTATAAATATACTGTTATTGTTCCAAATTCCAATGATATAATTATAATTATTGATGTTCGTTTAAAATTATTGGATTCAAGATTTTGAGGGGGAATGCTTTAAATTAACCATGCCCTTAGGGCACATGTTTAATCGGGAAGAAAATAAATTTGGAGAGAACTAAATATTTTTGGGAAACTAAATTCCCAGGGGAAAGTAAATTTTGGTGGCACTAAATTTTTTATGGAAACTAAATAACAATTATTATGTTTTAATTTTGGGCGGACTAAGACTTTGAGAGGTGAGTATCTTAAATGAATCGTGCCCTACGGGCACGTGTTATGACTATACCTTGGGTACGTGTTATGACTAAATAACAATTATTATGCTAAAATTTTTGTGTGGAACCAAATAAACAATGAGTGGAACAAAATGTTCTGGGGAAAACTAAATTTCGAGGTGACCTAAATAGTTTAAATTTTTAAGGGGAACTAAATTTTCTGAGAACTAAATTTTGTTGGCATTTAGATTTTGAGGGGTACCAAATAATTATTGTTATTCATTTAAAATTAAGGGATCCAAGATTTTGAGGGGAGAAATTTTAACTGAACCGTGCCCTTGGGCACGGGCATTCGCTAGTGTGTGTGTGTGTGTATGTGTGTTTATATATATATATAAGATCACATGGGTACAAAATACATGAACAACACCATGTGCATCAAAGCGAACAAATATATTATTATATAAGATCACATGGGTACAAAATACATGAACAACATCATGTGCATCAAAGCTGTTACGCCTATTTGGCCGAGGCCCGAAAGACACGAGCCCGAAAACCCGACCCCCGGTCAAGAGCCCATCTGAGCACTCAGGCCCACTCGATAAGGCCCTATCGAGGACTCCCCCGAATGTAGATCCGACCCGGCCCCGGTAACATACGGGTCACTCACCCACTCCTGCTATAACCGCTCCCTCGATCCCACGACCACTTAATGGCAGTTATGGGGGGAGGCTGGCATGGCGCCGGGAGCGGCGGCAGTGGGCGGATTGAGGGGGCACGATTGGGGGCGGACGAGCGACGTGGGCCGGGGGCAATCACGGCGGAGGTCTATAAAGGGGCTAGGAGGACAACAGGACAATGGACCGCATCTCAGGTATCTAGAACCTAAGATACTCCATCAACGACCTAGTTCCCCCATTTCATTTCCTTCCTCCCCCGCTCACGCCGTGAGACGCCGTTCCGATCTCCTCACGAGTCGAACCGTCTCCGTCGGGCCTCCTCTTTCAGATCTCTGTCTGACTTAGGCATCGGAGGGGATTTGGCCGGAACCAAGGTCCGGCCCCCTGACGAGCGTTCTCGCCTACGCAGGAGGGCATCAGATCAACGGGCCGAGGCTTCCCCTCCGCCCCTCGCCGACCACGCAACCAGCTGGATGATTGAGGCTTCCCCTCGTCGTCCGACCGCCGAGGCCGAGCGCAACCCACCGAGGCCGAGCATCTCGACCCGGGCCGAGGCTTCCCCTCGCCCCTCGCTGAACACGCATCTAGCTGGACGACTGAGGCTACCCCTCGTCGTCCTACCTCAGAGGCCGTGCTCGTCTGTCCGAGGCCGAGCGTCTCAACCAGGGCCGAGGCTTCCCCTCGCCCCATCTGCACCGATTCGAAGCCCCCGAGGGACCCAAGCGGGCCCCTTGACCACGTTGACCGGGTTCTCCACGGTCAACGCTTTGTAGTGAGAAAACACTCTGAAACATCTGGTGCCGTCTGTGGGAAACGAAAACCGTCCCACGAAGCAGTAAACCACACCAACAATGGCACGAGCCAGCAATGGAAGGAAGCGCATGCCCCCATCCCGGAGGAGGGGAATGGCGCATCAAATGGCAACCCCGAGGACACGCCCGTCGGCGGCCACCCTGCCCTCTCAACCGAAGAGACCGGCGGCTCAGAACTGGCCACGCAGGGGCAGCTCCGCGCCCTGGCTCAGGAGACCAACGCGAGCCTCTAGACGTTGGTCGCGATGGTACAGCAGCTCGTCGGCCCTGCGCCGTCCAACGGAGGCACGTTGGACGATAGCCATCGATGGGCGGGGGGTCCCCCGCACTTGCGGTCCGCCGTGGTCGACGACCACGGGACCCAGAAACCGAACACGGAGCGTCGGTTCACGCTGTCCGGCTCTCGTCAGGTGAGGTCACGCGCCTCCTCCCCTTATCGTGAAAGGAGCCGAAGAGAAACCGAAGGGACGGAGGGCGAATCGATGACGGCATCATCTCGTCGGTCACGGTCGTCCCGCCGCAGGAGAAGCGAACGACACCACTCAAGAGACCGATCACGGCGGAGCAGGAGCTCCCGCAGGAGGAGTCAGGAGCGTCGGGTCAGCCCGACCCCCAGTGTGGCGAGGGCCGTGGAGCCAGCCCCGCTGGTGCCTGTGCTTCCTCCACCCCCGATCGAGCCAGAGGCAGGCGACTGACGCATCCCCGGGGGCATCCACGGAGACCGGTGCCCCTTATCACGGAGAATAACCGACGCACGGGTCCCCTCTCGATTCAGGATCCCGGTGCTGGGAAAGTACGACGGGATAGGGGACCCGGGACACCACATGATGGACTACGAGGGGGACATGTCCTTCCAGGGAGCTAACGATGACCTGCTGTGCCGGGGCTTCTATTCTACTCTCAGGGGAGCGGCGAGGACCTGGTACCACAGCCTGCCCGGCCGCTCTATCGACAGCTTCGAGGAACTCACCCAGTTGTTCTGCAAACAGTTCATGGCGGGGAGGCAGATCAAGCCTGGTGCTGAACATCTGTTCAACATAGTGCAAGGCCCGGCCGAGCCGCTCCGACAGTTCATGCGCCGCTTCAATGCGGAAAGGCTGAACGTGAGCAGCCCTCCTGACCTGGTGGTCCAGACGGCCCTTAAGAAAGGGCTTCGCCACAGAGGCCTCAAGAAGTCCCTACACAACGATCCCCCGAAGGACCTCCCCGAGATCATGGCGAGGGCCGAACGCTTCATGCTGACCGAGGAGGCCTTGGCCGAGGATGCAGGAAAAGCCACTCGAGGGACCAAGCGCGGCGACGGCGGATGAGTCAGCCCCGAAGGGTACCGGACCGAGAAGAGGCCGAGGAACAGACAGCGGGGAGAAAGCGCGAGGGACACCACCCCAGACGCTGTCCTCACCCAAGTACAGAAGGAAGAGCGAGCTGATCGCCCCCCACCAAAGGCTAAAAGAGGTGGGAAGAACAGGGAGAAGTACTGCAAGTACCATAAGGACGATGGCCATGACACTGAAGACTGCTGGCATTTGAAGAAGGACATTGAGAAGCTGATGAGCCGGGGGCACGCCAGGAACCAGGCCGACGAGCCGGCCCACGGAGAAGGGACCTCCACGCAGCCAGACAAGGGGAAGAAGATCAACACCGTCCAAGGTCCCCTCCGCATCATAGAGTGAGCGGGCGATGTCTCTCCCCCCGGTTGCAGCCTAGTAAGAGGGAGTTATCTAGGTTTACATCCCTCTGTCTAGCTTCATTTCCTTTTTTCCTTTTCCTCCAAATGTACCGGTCCGACAGGACTCTTGAGAGTACAAATGCATTCCCTTTTTGTCTTTTCTTAAATCCCCGACGGAGTTGACATGTCACCAATAGCGCAAAAGAATGGGGACCGCCGCCTCACTGGAGGAGGAAGAAGAGCTTTGCCCTCGCCGACCGACTCCTGTGCTTAGAAGCCTGGGGGCAATTCTCCCAGCCAGCGCGGACGCCGACTGGTCCTAAGCCGAGGAGCTTTGCCCTCGCCGACCGAATCCCGCGCTCGTAAGCCCGGAGGTAGTTCCCCCAGCAGGCACAGACGCCGACCGGTCCTAAGCCGAGGAGCCTCGCCCTCACCGACCTACTCCTGCGCTCATAAGTCTGGGGGCAATCCCCCCAGCCAGCGCGAACGCCGACCGGTTCTAAGTCGAGGGACTTTGCCCTCGCAGACCGACTCCCGCGCTCATAAGCCTGGGGCAGTTCCCCTAGCAGGCACGGACACCGACCGGTCCTAAGCCGAGGAGCTTTGCCCTCGCCGACCGACTCCTGCGCTCATAAGTCTGGGGGCAATTCCCCCAGCCAGCGCGAACGACGACCGGTTCTAAGTCGAGGGACTTTGCACTCGCAGACCGACTCCTGCGCTCATAAGTCTGGGGTAGTTCCCCCAGCAGGCACGGACGCCGACCGGTCCTAAGCCGAGGAGCTTTGCCCTCGCCGACCGACTCCTGCACTCATAAGTCTGAGGGCAGTTCCCCCAGCAGGCACGGACGCCGACCGAACCTAAGCCGAGGAGTTTTGCCCTCGCCGACCGACTCCAGCGCCCATAAGTTTGGGGGCAATTCCCCCAGCCGACGCGAACGTCATCCAATCCTAGGCCAAGAACGAGGCAGCAACGCAAAATACACGAGAAGTCCGAGTAAGTCAATTTCGTTTATAATAGTTAACCAGGGTACAAAAACGTGTCTTATTTACAGAGAATCAAGGCGAAGGAAACACTCTACAAATAATCCACTCACGACGAATGACAGAGTTCTTCACCTACAGAAGCTAGATCGACACCGACAGAGCAAAATTGGTTGACAAAAGACCCAAAGTAGTTAGCCCAAGCTAGCAGCCATGCAACCAGCAATTATTGGCCACGGAGCCGATAACGAAGCCGAAGGAGATAGCGGGGGCCAGGGATCCATTTCAGGTAGACTGGCCCAAAGCGAAGCGGATGCTTAAAAATTTGAGGATAAGGCCGGGAGGGACGGCATAGGGAGCCCGAGCTCGGGAGGACACATCCTCGGGCACTTCGCCCTGCTCGGAGCGAGGGGGATCGACCGGCGGAGGGGCTTGCCGAACACGCTCCGCACATTCCCGGAAGGAAGACTGGACGACTTCGACGATTCGAGGGGCGATGAGGTCTTCATACTTACCGAAGGCCTCCCTGAGAACCTCGAAGATCCTCTTCCCCAGGGTCTCGACGACGCCCTTCTCCACCTCCTCTGCAAGCCGCATCACCTGGCGCCGATCCGACAGTTCCCTCTGAAGCTCCTCCCTCTCCAGGCGGAACGACTCCGCTGCTTCCTCAGCTGACTGATGAGCATCCTCCAGCTTTCCTTGGAGGTCACCCACTCGTCCCTCCAACTCGGCCACACGGAGGTTGAGACGCCGAGACTCCATCTGGGCCTCCGTCATAGCCACCTCAGCCGCCCCGGCCCGCTCCTGAGCCCTCATGGAGGACTCCTCCAGCTCCCTCAAGCGGACGGCTCGACACTGCAACTCCACAGCGAGCGCTGAACCCTGAAAAGACGAGACATGGGCTAAGAAGAGGATAAAGAGAAAGAGAGGATAGCAAGATAACCGAACCTGTTGAAGAATCCAGACCAAGGAATCCGACATCTTGTCGGCCGGGATCTTCTTGAGGAGGCTGCGGTCTCGGGGAGGGACGGAGACCTCGGCAACCTGCTGGGCCAGGGCTCGGTCAACAAACATCGAACTCCCAGGGACGACGATCGAAGCCAAGTCGCTCGCCAACAAGGCCCCGACCCCCGGTGATACGGGCGAAGACGCTGCGAGGGGGGTGGCTGGCAAAGCTACCGAAGGATCCCCGGCGGTCGCCACGGGAAGCGCGGAACCTGTCGGACTGGAGGGATCCACGTCCTCCCTCCTCTTCTTTCCTCTGTGGGGCTCCGAAGGCGCCGGAGGGGAACGCTTCCGCCTCGCACCATCCTCACCCCCGGGAAGGGGATCGCCAGAAGAAGAGGCGGGAGGCGCGGCCACCACCTTACCCACGGAAGGCTCGGCTCGGCGCACTTCCTCCTCAACGGTCCTCCGAGGCGCCCTTCCAGAGGTACTACCTCGGCTCCAAGCGGCTCCACGACGGATCAGCTCATCGACGTCACGGACGAACTCGCGGCCTGCCATCCCTGCAAAGGAGACCGAAATCAGGATGAGTCATAGGGCGATCCGAGGATGAAAAAGCGACCAACCCGGAGACCACAAGACGGCCTTCAGGAGTAGGTCGTCCAACAAAGACCAGATGGATTTCGATTCCAAAGGAAGAGCCGACAGCAGCGCGGAGGCTGCCTGATCAGCGTCAGAAAGGGCTAACGGCAGGCGAGGCTGGACGGACGCGCCCCAGCTTGTCAGAATCTGGGCATCACCCAAGAAGACCACAAAGACATAATCCGAGCTCCAATCCCCCGACCAGCGGGGTAGCCCGATCAGACATTCCCTCCTCGAACGGGCTCGGAGGTGCAGCCATGACCCCGGCCCGACCGTCTGGACCTGGTAAAAGTGGAAGAGAAGGGGGAGAGACGGCTCCAGACCGCGGGTGCAGCAAAGTGTTACGAAGCCCGTCAGTACCGCGATCGAGCAAGGGGTGAACTGGCAAAGGGGCACCATGAGATACTCCATGACCTGGACAAGGAAGGGATTGAGCGGGAAACGAAGACCCAGGCGAAACATTTCGACGTGGACGCCGACTTCATTGCTCCTCGGAAGGCAAATCCGCTCGTCGACGAATGGAACTCGGACATCGTACGGGAAGCAGAGATACCTTTCCTGGATCTCCGTGACCGCCGAAGGAACGGTCCTCGACGGCGTACGGAGGATAGCCGGGGGCACGTTAAGACGCACGGCAGCCGATGCCACGTCATCACAGGCGAAGTCTGGGAATAGCTTCCCCTTCCCTTTATCCTGGAGGGGACGACTCCCGGAAGAGGAACCTGATCCCACTAGCCGGGGCCTGCCCCGCCTGGACTCTGGAGAATCCCTCGCCCCTCGGCCAGAACCGCCTATCCTAAGAACAGCCATAATACGAGAGCGAGAAAGGAAATTACCTTTTAACTAGTTTGAAGGAGGCGAAGAAGCGAGGGCGACGGGAGACTCCGAGTTATAGAAAGCCTAGAGCAATGGGAAGAGCAAGAAAGGAGAGGAGATCAACGCAGCTGGGGATCTTATATATCAGACGCAGGGACGAATTCGAAGCGCCTGACAATAACGCGTGGCAGGACTCGAAGAACCGGCGGCGTTTCGAAGTCGGCGCCAAGGGAAGTCCAATCGACCCGCCTCATCATGACCTACATTTATGACCACGCCTCGATTAAAGAGCCACTCGGAATCCCAGGAGGCACATCGGCCGAGCCGAGCAAGCCAAGGCCGGTCGACCCCACCAAGGGCGGCTCACGAGCCCCTCGTCTTCTCGACCTAAGACGACCCCACGAGCGACGGGGATAAGCTTGCAGCTACACGTGGCAGCATCAGAGGACCGACGGCGCTTCGGAGCCCGTGCCTTAAAAATATCGAACGGACCAACTCATGATGACGACTAATAAATGAGTCGACATCGATTGGCGAACCTATCAAAGTCGGCGGAAGTCACATCGGCCGAGCCGAACCGACCGAGGCCGATCGACCCGACCGATGGGGGCAATTGTTACGCCTATTTGGCCGAGGCCCGAAAGACACGAGCCCGAAAACCCGACCCCCGGTCAAGAGCCCATCTGAGCACTCAGGCCCACTCGATAAGGCCCTATCGGGGACTCCCCCGAATGTAGATCCGACCCGGCCCCGGTAACATACGGGTCACTCACCCACTCCTGCTATAACCGCTCCCTCGATCCCACGACCACTTAATGGCAGTTATGGGGGGAGGCTGGCATGGCGCAGGGAGCGGCGGCAGTGGGCGGATTGAGGGGGCACGATTGGGGGCGGACGAGCGACGTGGGCCGGGGGCAATCACGGCGGAGGTCTATAAAGGGGCTAGGAGGACAACAGGACAAGGGACCGCATCTCAGGTATCTAGAACCTAAGGTACTCCATCAATGACCTAGTTCCCCCATTTCATTTCCTTCCTCCCCCGCTCGCGCCGTGAGACGCCGTTCCGATCTCCTCACGAGTCGAACCGTCTCCGCCGGGCCTCCTCTTTCAGATCTCTGTCTGACTTAGACATCGGAGGGGATTTGGCCGGAACCAAGGTCCGGCCCCCTGACGAGCGTTCTCGCCTACGCAGGAGGGCATCAGATCAACGGGCCGAGGCTTCCCCTCCGCCCCTCGCCGACCATGCAACCAGCTGGACGATTGAGGCTTCCCCTCGTCGTCCGACCGTCGAGGCCGAGCGCAACCCACCGAGGCCGAGCGTCTCGACCCGGGCCGAGGCTTCCCCTCGCCCTTCGCCGAACACGCATCTAGCTGGACGACTGAGGCTACCCCTCGTCGTCCTACCTCCGAGGCCATGCTCGTCTGTCCGAGGCCGAGCGTCTCAACCAGGGCCGAGGCTTCCCCTCGCCCCATCTGCACCGATTCGAAGCCCCCGAGGGACCCAAGCGGGCCCCTTGACCACGTTGACCGGGTTCTCCACGGTCAACGCTTTGTAGTGAGAAAACACTCTGAAACAAAAGCGAACAAATATATTATTCATCCATATATCATCACTACACAAAATAATCATCATACATTCAACATTGAACTTCTCAACCCTAACCAAAACAAACAAAAAGAATCATAGTCTAAGGGTGAGTGTCTAAAACAGCAACAGCAGCGTCAGTCAATGTGGATGACTGATGGATCAGAGGGACGACCAGACTGGCAAAACATAAGTTTGGCGGAGCGACGAGTAGGATAAGCATGAGCCTTCCTCTTGGATGACGACGCATGATCGAGCCGGAATCAACACCGAAATGATATCGTTTACCGCAAGCGTAGGTATAGTGGCAAGCGGGTATCGAACACAGGGCAGCAATGCTATACTACCTATCTACTCCTAGGTTGAGTTAGAATTGCCGGTTTATTGGTGGATGTGGAGTGTGGAAGGTCATAATGGTGATGGGTGCGAAGGTTGTGTCACTCAACGTCACAGATAGGGGGGACTAGGGCGGTAGGGATCACCGCTTAGACCGTCGGGGATCGCCGTTGGAATACAATCCTTACGTTGCATTATGGTTAGGGGATTAATCTCCCAATTCGTACAAATCTTGTGGGTTAGAATTGTGAGGTATTTCGGTAGCTCTCATTGACGCAATGGCGGTAGCCGTCAACGTAGCGGTATAATTCGTCGATGGACCCCCTCAAGGAATGAGCCGGGCATGGTCATGGCCTTGGTTTGATCCACCGATTTTACAATTGGAATCCCAAAGATACCCCTTAAGCACATCAATTCCACAGACTGTGGGCATGATCTTAGTACAGGTTATCAATGGATTCGGTAGGATCGACTGAAATACTCCCCTAAATCCCTAATTCAACGTAGGGATCCAGATCTACATCTCCCCCTAGGATCTTAGGGCTAACCCATCAACCCTAGAAAGATCTATTCACACATGGCAATATTAGCGGAGAAAAACATCATTTTTATAGATGAGAACATCATAGCAATTCGTAAAATAAAGATCAAAAACTTACAGAGCGAATAACAGACCTCAAGAGAAACTCAGATTCCAAGAACACAAGAAGATAGCCAACAAGCTTCAATAAAATTCGATCCAAAACGTCTTCAGAAATTTAACCTAAAACCTAACAATTGTTCTCTACAATTTTCCGCTCCCTAAAAACGTCTCCCAGCCTCAGAAAATGAATCGCCCCAGAACCTCTCGCAGCGCCAGCCTTCACCCCCCAAATTGCGCAACAGACGGCTCCAAAAATACTTCCAAAAATGGCCTCAGCATCGCCGACCGAGTGGGTGACTCGGGCGAGCACTTTGTTGCTCGGTCGGTCGCTCGGTCCGAGCAGATATACTACTCGGTCGAGTTGCATAGAAAATCAAACTTCTCGAAATATGTTGCTCTGCCAAACCGGCCCGATTAGGCACTGCTTAGTCGAGCAGGAGGTTGCTCAGACCGAGCAGGAGGTTGCTCAGACCGAGCAGGAGGTTTCCCGGTCGTGTAGGAAGTAAAAACACATTTCAGCACCATTTTGCACACTACTCGGTCGAGTAGTGCACTGCTCGATCGAGTAGTGCACTGCTCGGACCGAGTAGGCTGCTGAGAATAATTTCAGCAGTGCAGTCTCATCTTACAGAAATTTGTCAGGGCTCATCCGACCTCCGATTGGCGCGTTCTTGGTGGCGTTGGAACCATCTTGAAGTCTACTATCTGGAAAACATATCAAAAAATAGTGAAAAATCCCAGGTGATAGCAGATTTAGAAATAGTGCACGGATGTCCTGTTTCCAGCACTTCGGGTCGCTCGATTCCTTCGTCGCATCATATCTTAATCAAGCGACCTTCTCTCTTGCCATTTCTTGCTCCAGTATTCTACTTTGGTACCTCGATCATGTCATTATGAGTCTCATTTGTGCTATCACGTCGCCGATCGTCTTAATGACTCCAACTTGCTCCAATATCACCCAAATCCCTGAAATGGACATAAACGCTCCGAAAGTCATATTATTCCAAATAATAGCGTAAAATCATATGATATATGTAAATAAGCAATCATTTTGATGTGTAATCATATATATATAATGTGGAATATAAGGACACATCAAAATCCCCCAAGCATACCTCTTACTCGTCCTCGAGGAAGACTAGTAAGAAGGGAACACATGAGATGGATACAATGGAGACGCGAGGCGGTGGCAAGTAATGGAGACAAGGGGTTCAATCTTAAATTCAGAAAATACAAGAACCCAAGATATGCATGATCTCGTGAACACACGTCAATTTGAAATTAGAACACATATACACCCCAAATAATTAAATCTCGCTCAAGTTAAAATAACGTGGATATCAATAAATTTAATGAACTTGAAAAGCAATAAAAAGAGATTAGAGTTATATCATATCATAGTTTATCATGCAATATACTAAGTTCACAGAAATGAAACCAATGTTCACAACTCATTCTCTAAGCAGTATAATTTGTCATGATCATTTTGTTATACTTTATGGAATGAATTTAGCAAATTCAATCAAGGTAAGGCATCACCACACTACGACCACTTGAAGACTCCTAGAACCCATCAACTTTGCCATGTCTTAGTTCTATAAAGAAATGGAGATAAGGATATGGGATTTTGTAGTTTTATATTGTTTTTGGCTATACGAAAATTTCATATGCATTTTTCTTTCTTTGTATACACGAGATAACTTAATATATACAAAAAGCGGCCTATGCATCCCAGACCAGACGGTCTTAGGGCATTGGGTTACGAAGAACACCTATAGCCTTTTATTTAGGATATTTGTTTGATTTTTTGCATTTTGGGATTTTTGCAAACTCACGTAAACGCGATGGAATGCAAAATATGATCAAAGATCATTTATTGGCTATTCACAAAAGAAAAAGAAAAAGCATAGAATTTAGACATGGCTCGGTTTCAGGAATCATGCTCATCACTACTTTGGTTGTCGTGGGGTTATCCTATCTCTTTAGAATCACTAAACATCCATGAAGCAATAGAATTATCAATCAAAACACATAGAAGTCAAATAATTTTCAAATTTGATTCATTCATTTTTAGCTTAACTGTTTCGAGAATATGGTTATGAAACTATGGATTCGACTATGAAAAATCATATTAACAAAGATACACTAATCAAGGAATCAAACTCTAATCTAACAGATATCAGAGTTCATAATAAAAAAATTAAATCCACGATATTTCATAAAAAATAAAGCATATGAGACATAAATATAGAAGTGGACATGGTTCACATGGAGATTTCGTAGTGTGTTTCACGATGAAGAAAATTGCGTGCACTATGCACTCCCCCAAGCTTAAACATCACATTGTCCTCAATGTGTGTATAATATAAATAGAGGACCACGACAAGATAGGGGGCCACTCAACAAAATAATTTCTCTCCCCCAAGCTTAAATATCACATAAAAATTGGGGAGAGATGCAAAATAAGCGCCAAAATATAAGGGTGAGCATGGATAGTAGATAGTGGGTTGGGTGTAAAAGATAATTGAGCCATCAAATTGGGTGGATTTATTAAACAAAAAATATAAAATCATATACGGTCCTCTCGCTGCCGGGAGGATTCGTGATTATTTAAAACATAAAATACTACACTACCAGATTGGTATCACCCGTAGCAAAAGACAGGTCCAATATCTTTGCCGGTCAGGCAGCTGCTCTATCTGCACTTTCTGTGGCTCTGCCAGGTGCGTATGGCCACTAACGCCAACGAACTCCAGCGATGCATCCCCTAGCATTCTTCATATGCGTCCACATGTATCCTGCGAAGAACGGAATGCATCGGTCTGTTGTGAAAGATTGTTCCCCTGAACAAATGTTTTCCAAAGAGGGTCATCAACATAAATATTTAAAATTAAGGCTGGTTGACAACACTTCCCTGGAAATAAATCTCTAATCTCAAGTACCATGTCCTCTCTCTCCTCGGTGTCCTCTCCTAGATTCTCAGGTATATCCTGATCAGATGCATATATCACCTCATCAGGTGACTCCTCGTCATGCTCGTCAGGTTCTTAAAGCAAGCACATGTTCAAGCATACCTCCAGTCCATAATTGTAAGTGTCCTGCAACAGGCACGGAGTGTCAAAAAGACTTGAATCAGAATAAATTTCAGATGGGATGCATGATTCAGAAATGAAGTGGGTAAAAATATCTCCCTGAGTGGGAGCAGTAGGCTCTGGAGGGTGGTCCTCGGCGTCAGTGGAAGGATGAGGTGGCTCTATGTACTCAGGCATCTCCTCCACAGGCTCAAGAGATGAAAGATACTCGTTGATTTCTTCCTTATCCTTCTGCCATCGATCATGTGACTCATTCAGCATAGCGCTGACAGCCGTGCTTGATCACTCCATATTTTACACCTTTTTTCCGCATGATTGCATGCCATTTAGATCGCTCAAATCACGCTTTTCGCGATTTATCGACAATATTGCGATAATTTTCACGATTTGTTGTTTTTGTCGTATTTCAAGAGATTTGTAGCGATTTGGAGTGATCCTGAGATACACCTACTCCAGAGTGTCACCGATGACTTCCCCGAGGGGTATTTTGCTATTGGAGAGGAGCGGAAGAAGAAAGAACGTCGTAGGAGCGACGAGGAGGCAAAAACAATCAGAATGGGCATTTTTGGTGTCTCACTCGGCCGAGTGAAGGAGTCACTCGGCCGACCAGCGAGACCCCGCTCGGCCGACCAGATCGGACACGCTTCATGTGTGCACTCGGCCGAGCATCAGAAGCCACATCGGCCAAGTAACGAAACCCCGTCTGCCCGAGTGGCACTCAGACGATGCCCATCAAAAAGAGCCAACTTACTGTTTTTCGTCTGCCTAACCATCAGAAGACCCACTCGGCCGAGTGGAAATTGTCGACCGCTCGAGTGAAGAGAAGCCATCGGCCGAGTGACGACAACTCACTCGGCCGAGCGACGCCCGAAGTGAAGACACCAAAGACCCCAGACTTACTGGAAATTCTCAGGGTTTCTCACTCGGCCGAGCGACTTTTGTCACTCGGCCGAGTGAGCCGCGCTGCCTGTAGCGTAAATTGCGATTTTCAGGCTGCGCAGGGGCATTTTGGTCACGGTTTTTTGGGCAGTTTTGGGGGTATTTAACCCCAGTTTTTAACCTAGGTTAGAGAGCTTTTTCCCTTGCTTTTTGCAGCTTTTTAGATAAAACTTTTTATCTTTTGATTCTTGTGATTGGAGAGGAGAGAAAAGTTTAGTTTTGTTGGATTCTTGGAGAACTCTATTTGTTTGTCTCCCTCTTCATTAAAAATCTCATTTTTATTGCTTATTTGACTATTGTGATGAATTCTATTGTTATTTCAATTGATTATTTTTGCAATTATGATATGAATTGTGAGTAGTCCTAACGTCTTGGGGCGTGGGGATGAACCCTACGAGCCCAATTTCCGATTTGTGATGATTTGGTAGAAATATTGCTAGAATTGCTATTAGGGTTAGTTTGGGATCGATATACTACGGATAGCTAGGTGTTCATATCGATTGGGATTTGCAAGAGATTGGATCCCAATTCGATAGGAAACCCTAGAAATCCGAATTGGGTTGAAATTGAGTTTCCGTAGTATCGGTTTGCAAGAGATTGGACCGATACTAGGGTTATCGGTTGCAATTCCATACCGATACTCGTTTGCAAGAGATTGGACGGGTATGAACTATCCCAACCTAGGTCGTGGCCCGAGTTTGCACGAGAGTGGGCTCGGGACGCGATTGAACGATGATGTTAATCCTAATGCTAGCTTGCCTAGGCTAGGGTTTGCAAGAGATTGGACCCAAACCTAGGATAGCTATAGACCGGCAACAGCGCGAGAGCGTGAGCTAGGTTTTACATTCAGTTGCAACTAGTTCATCCGAAATTCTACCCTAGCAATTGTGATACCAATGAATCACATTGACGAGATACGGTGAGTAGCGGAGATTCCCTATTCCCTAGGCGTCTTTATTTGATTTTATATCTCGATACTTTGTCTGACGATTGTGACAGGATCGCCAAAAGGCAAATTCCCTCTTTTCTGTTCCTATAGCCAGGTTGTTCGGAGCAGGCACTGTCATACGTCCTCCCTGTGTTCGATAACCCGCTCGCCGCTACACCGTGCGCTTGCGGTAAAACTACACGGTCGCTCTTTTGGGTTACTTTCGGAAGCGATCAAGTTTTTGGCGCCGTTGCCGGGGAGGCGATTGTGTTTGATCCTACCACCCTAGCTATTTCTTTCTTTTTGTTTTATTTCTTTATTTTTATCTATCCCTTCCATTGTGCTAATCACTTCTTTGAAACTTTGTTCTCCCGTGCATGTACACGAGATCCACTGCGGATCCCACTGATATATTGTTTGATCCTAAGATCGAGCGTACACTGCGGAGAATCAGAGCTGAGAGGAGACCCGATACGGAAGGGAGGTTTATGAACGTCCGGGAGACGCCTGAAGAGTTAGCGGTAAGAATGGCGAGGATTATTTCAATTCGAGATAGGCTCCGGCCTAAGACTTCCTCCACGACCTCGTCCATAGCCATGCCGGAGTTGGCGGCCGACAAGAATTTTGAGCTGAAGACTGGGCTTGTGGTTCTGATGCAGCAGGATCCATTTCATGGGAACGCCCATGAAAATCCCCACTACCATATCCAGCTCTTCCTATCAAAGTGCGCCACCTTCCAGATGCCGGGCGTTACCCTGGATGCCATCAGACTGCGCCTCTTCCCCTTCACATTGAAGGATAAAGCTCTTTATTGGTTGAGGACGCAAGCTGAGGGAGTCTTTACCACATGGGATGAGTTGGCAAGCGCGTTCATCGACAAGTTCTATCCGCCTTCCAAGATGGTAAAGATTAGGAGTGCTCTCATGTCCTTCAAGCAAGGACCTCAAGAGACACTCTACGAAGCTTGGGAGCGTTTCAAAGACCTGCTGCATCAGTGCCCCCACCATAGCATTGAAGATTGGGAGCTAGTCCATAGCTTCTACAATGGTCTCCAACCGGGGACCAAGCAGATTATTGATGCCGCGGTAAATGGAGCCATCCTATCGAAGACTCCCGACGAAGCTACGGCCCTAATCGAGGAGATGGCCTCGAACAATCAACAATGGGGCGACGAGCGAGGACACTCTTCGTCCTCCTTGAAGCCATCTAGCATCTATGAGGAAAAGGCCGTAGCGGAGCTTACCAACAAGTTTGATTCTCTCCACAAGGTAGTGGAGAGACTGGAGAAGTATATTACGGAGCCCCAAGGACCCCCTTCCACATCCGCACCAACAAATCAAATGTGTGATTGGCAAGACCAATCCCAAGCTATGTATTCGGGAGGAGAACAAGGAGAGGGATCTTTGGAGCAAGTTCAATACGTCGCGGGGAACCAAGGATATTGGGCCAATCCGGCTACAAGAAACCATCCCGGTTTCTCCTACGCAAACAATGATGGAGCATTGAATCCGCCGCAACAACTACCTCAACAAGCTCGACAACAACAACAACAACAACAACATTATCCACCGAGGGGACCTCCGCAACAAAATTTCCCACCAAAGCAACAAGTTGGACCCGATAGGCCGCTCGGATACAATCAAGGGTGGAGAAATCAAAACCCACCACAAGCTCAACAACGATCTGTATTTGAAGCTAAGGTGGAGGAGTTTATGGTCGAGCAGAAGAAGATCAATGCTTCCTTGAAGGCGGGCTAAGACTCACTTACAACTGTCGTTGGACAAATTGCGGAGCAACTTGCATTGCTAAATCGAAATAGTCAACAATTGCCGGCTCAACCCGAGCAAAATCCACGGGGCAACACCGGCCACATCAATGCCGTTGTTGCAGTTACTACGAGAGGCGGGAAGGATACCACTCCCGTCATGATTCCTATCGAGGAGCCTGTGGTGGAGATTGAAGAGCCAAGCGAGCCGGCCATTGAAGTTGAGAGAGAGAAAGAGCCGCAAAGGGAAGAAAAGTCTAGAGCGGAGCAATTGATTGAAGAGAGGCGTTTTATGCCACCGATCCCATTCCCTCATAGGCTTGCTAGAGAAAAAATGGAGTAACGGCTAGCCAAATTTCTCGAGTATTTGAGAGGGGTAAGCCTCAACATTCATTTCCTCGACGCTATCGTGGAAATCCCGACATACACCAAGTTCCTAAAAGATTTGATCACGGGAAGAAAGAGGAAGGAGAAAATCATGCTCGCTGAGGAGGGCCCTTGGTTACTAAGAGAGAGAAGGAGCCCGCCAAATTCAAAGACCCGGGGAGTTTTCGAATTCCTTGCACCTTGGACGGCGTCCCTCTACAAAAGGCGTTGGTGGACTTAGGGGCTAGTGTTAGCCTCATGCCTCTCTCTATGTTCCTAAGGCTAAATACCGGCACAAAATTGAAGCCTACCGACATGCAGATACAACTAGTCGATGGACGGATCACGAGGCCGGTAGGGATCGCAGAGGATATCCCGTTACAAGTCCCGGGAGGCATTTGCTTGCCATGTGACTTCGTGATCATGGATGTCAAGGAGGAGGGAGATACGTCGCTAATACTTGGGCGCCCGTTTCTCGCCACCGCCGGTGTCATTTTCGACGTACGTGAAGGGACTCTAACATTGAATGTCGGCAACATCGAGGTGGAGCTTCATATTCCCAAGGCAATGAAACATATGCCTTATCATGAGGAGCTGGACTATATGGACCTCCTTGACGAGGTTATTGAGGAGGCGATCCCCCATTCGATCGGCGCTCTATTCAAAGAAGATTTTGAGGAAGGGTCGGATTTGGACCAAGAAGAAAAGATGGAGCATTCCCCCGACCTCTCCATGGAAATTGATGAAGGCGATGCTGATGTCGCGAAAATACGAGAGCTCTGCAAACTCTCAAAGATGAGGACTCCAAAGAAATCCACACCGATACGAAAATCGGTGTCACCGGTGAAGCCGAGGGCCGGAGCAAGCACTAGCTTGGGGGAGTCACCCCCCAACACTACCCGAGGCAAAGGAGCACCGAGGAAGAACGCCCCGCCACAACATCCAAATTTAAGCGTTCTTCCCAATAAATTTGACGGGTGCATCTCATATGCACCCAATATCCCGCATTGAATTGAAAATCAAGGGGTCGAGCTCACGACCTTAAACGAGCGCTTGTCGGGAGGCAACCCGACGGTTATCGCTTTATTTTGACTTTTCCTTTATTTTTGTTTTAGAAATTATTAGTGTTTTGAGTCGTTTGCCCAAAAATTTCGTGATAACGGGTCCTATTTTTCTTTGACAGGAGAGGAGAACGAGGTACATATCATTAGGAGGATGAACAAGGCGACGAGGAGCGCTCCAGGAATGCGCTCGATGCTTAGGAGAAAGATGAAATCGACTGGAGGAAGAAAAACAGAGTTTAGAGCCCAAACGAAGCCAAATAGCAGAAAACAGGATTCACTCGGCCGAGTATACTAGTCACTCGGCCGAGCACATAAGTTCGTCCGCCTGAGCGGCTCACGAACGAGGGAAGTCTGCTGTACCCAACTCTCTTTTTCTTTTCTTGATTTCAGTATAATTGCCACTCGGCCGAGTAGATAACTTCACTTGGCCGAGTAAAACTGATACGCTCTTAGGGCGAGTCTTGCCGAGTAGCTTGAGCCACTCGACCGAATGGACTTATTCCACTCGGCCGGGGATGGCAAGGCCACTCGGCCGAGTCATAAGCGGGGGGGGGGAATTTTCCAAAATATTTCTGTTGCGTTCCCTCGGCCGAGCGACTTATTCACTCGGCCGAGTTGTAACTTTTTCTATAAAAGGGGGAGCGGGACGGCGCGTTTTTTGAAACGAGAAAAAAATCCCAAACCGCGACCGTTCGTATCCCTCGCCCGCAGCTCCCCCCTCACTTGCCCGACCTCACTCGCCGCCGCCGCGCTCGGCCGACCACCGCCGGCCGACGCCACCTCCGCCTCGCCCGAGTCGCCGCCGGCGACCACCTCGCCGGTCGAGCTCCGGTAGCGTTTATTTCGCCTATTTTCTCCTCTTTTGCGTATTTTTCGGCGATCCATGTGTTTAACGAGCCCCAAAACCAAATCAACTTCATTATATCTCTATCATACCCCTAACCCCCGATACATTTTGAATATTACTCGCTGATATCTCTGTTTGATGTGCAAGGTATATTGGGGAGCTTAGGGGAGCCCAGGGGAGCTTCCGGGGAGCGATTTTGGCTTCGTGGAGGTGTGGTCTTCGCACGCATCCACTTCTTTTCTCTCGCGGCGTGTCGCGGTATATTCGTTCCATTTATTTTTGCACGTCGTGTTTTTGCTATTTTTGGTGAGCACCCGGGGCCCACATGCCGCCCCGTACACGGTCGCGGTTGAGGAGAGCTTCCGCCAAGCGGAAGCAGCCAGATGAGCCCGGTGCCACTCCCTACCATCGCACAGCAACCACCGGCTCCACTTATCAGGCCGCTGGGGATTACATTCCAGGACGACGCACACTGTGTCGTCTTCGAGTGCATTTCCCAGCGCTCGATTGTACCCTCCAGGTTCGCACACCTTGCAGACCTAGGACGCCTGGGGGTACTCGAGGGGATGCTCACGTTGTATGACAACGTGGGTTGGCGAGATTTCTTCCAGGTGTCGGCGGACACGTTCGTCCGTCCGACACTTGAGGTGCTTAGTTCTATCGCCCGGACCGACGAGGGATGCTCGTTTAGGTTCATGGACCGAGAGTGCCAGGTCACTCTCAGTATGATGAGAGCTTTCTTTTCGTGGCCCGATGTCCCCGGGGCCGACCGTGGTTACGCCCCCACTCACATCCCCCCCACCTTCCTTCGATTCTGGTGCTTTCTGGGCCCGGATCACGGGTCTACCTGCTGCCTTCGACCCTAGTAGGGCCAAGGCCTCGGCCATCGTCCACCCTTGCCTCCGCATAGCTCAGCGCCTTATGGCGACTACCTTTTTGGCGAGATATGAGCCTGTGACGATGTCCACGTCGGAGCTTTATATGCTCTACGCGATGACGCGCTCCAGAGCTCTATCTAGGGAGGGCGACGAGTTGGTCCCCGCCGTCGTGATTGATATCGCGAGCTGGTTTTTGGATCGCATCATCGTATCGGTGGGCGCTCGCTCACCGATATGTTACGGCGATCTGATCACCCTGCTCACCCTAATGACCGGCGAGGACTTTCCAGATGACCTGCGACGTGCCCCGGGCCCCACTTCACTGTCTATAGACGTCATGGCCTGGATGAAGATGCTACGTCTGCACGGTCAGCGGCACTGGGTTTGGTTGCACGGCCCCTACGGTGCAGATTACATGATCCTTCCGAGCCCAGCTCGGACTCAAATAGCACCAGCACAGGTGGACTGGCTTCCGGCGATGGATCTCCTGATCCCCGCCGCCAACGTGCTTGAGGCCGAGGAGGCTGAGCAGGCCCACGCTGCACACGCTGCACACGCTGACCCCGCTGCTCCTGTCGACCCCGTGGCCCCTCAGCAGCCTGATATTTCTGCTGCTCCCGACACCTCTGTCCACACTTCTGCCGGTGTCGGGAGTACCCTCGCTGAGCCCACCTCCACTACCTCCACACCCACCACCACTCCCACCACAGCTGGCCCTCTGTCCGTTGAGCCCGTTTCCTCCGCCCTTCCCGAGCGCTCACCGACCATAGTAGAGAGCGGAGAGCCCTCTTTTGCTGCCATCATGGAGACCGTGGTTTCCACCTCTGTCTCCACCGCAGCCGTTTTTTCTGAGAGCGTCGTGGCGTCTGTCCACACGTCTGTGTCACCGACCTCTCTGGTCGCCTCGTTGCCACTTTTATACTCCACTTCCGCTGCTACTGCTTCCACCTCTTACCAGCCTACGCCCCAGCCTCGCACTGAGGCTAGGCCCACTCTCGTGAGCATAGCACCTTTCCTCCACATGCCTGCTGAGCCTATCCACTACACCACCCGAGTCCGCCAGCCCCGTCCTGCACAGCACAGACATGTGTGTCCGCCTGCACCACCTCCCCCCAACACTGTACTTCAGAGCATTCGTGCTCTCGAGGGGGCGGTGAGTGCCCTCAGAGGCGACCTTAGGACCATGTCTGCCACCGTCACCGCTATGGCGAGTCGCTTCGACCTACTTCCAGGCATTCACTATAGCCTCACTCAGATTCTCGAGCGGCTTCCTCGCGTACACACACCCACCCAGCAGGTACCCACCCCCACCCCTACACACACCCAGCCTGCTACCACACCCACACCCACACCCACACCCACTCAGCAGACTGTTCCCCAGCCACCACCACCACCACCTCCGCCTCAGGACGGAGACGGCGCAGCCCCACCCTCTTAGGCACCCTTGATGCCATTGATCCTTTTTACCGTCGTGCTGCCCGTCTCTGCTGGGTCCTGATGATTTTTGCCCACCCCTCCCCTCACTGTTTTTGGGTCCACATTTTGTTCATATATTTCTATATCATTTTTGGGAGAGAGGGAGAGTTTTTGGTGTCACACTTTTATATCTGATTCACTCCTATATCTGCATGCATCATGTCCGCATCATATTTTTCATTTCGTTATTTTTATTTTCTTTTTCCTCATGCATGCATCCTCACCTTCCCCTCACATTACACGTCTCTCGGTGTGCCACACTTCGCACATTGAGGACACTGCGCACTTTAGCTTGGGGGAGTGAGTTCTCACGTTCTTTTCGATTTACCACCTTTATTTTTAGTTTTTTCACGCCATTTTCCGCATTTGCACTCACTTTCATCACTTTTTCTTTTATTTTACCATGCATCACGTTTTTCTTATTTTCTTTGTGTGCTGCATTGTAATTAGTTTCATTTTCTCTCTTTATCTTTATTTCTTTTTCATCTCATGCTAGAGATGACTTTTCTGTGATGATGATGACGTGGAGTTAGCTTTCTCTATATGCATACTATACTTGTCATGTCTTAGATTTTATTTCTGATATCATATGCTGTGATTCGCCTTGCATTTAGAGATAGTAACCTACACTTTTTCCGTATGAAAATGGATGAAATTTTATTATTAGCTGAGTCTGAATATTCATTTGTATGCTATCGCAGAAAACACACCAAGATTCACGCATTGAATGCTTATATCTGGAGTACCGTTTTCCTTTCCTATATCACTTCTATTTGCATGATTTGTACATTTCACTTCAGGATGATTGAATGATGTTAGCTATGATAAATCTGGATTAGTTAGCTTTTTTGTAATCAAAACTGAGTAGATTAGATTACCCTGCTGAAGTTGTCGTGCACGTCTTATAGAGTGAACTGAGAGACATATTTACTTCTTTCTCCATATATCTTGAACATCAATTCTCTATTTTAAAATCATGGGTGAATCTCCCCTTAGCGATTCTAATATATGGCATTTCCCCCGCTGTTAATTCCTAGCTCTAAATTTCCCAAAACAAAAGAAAGAAAAAGAAAAATTCTTGTATATCCTTATTTCTCTTTGATTTGGGATCATTGTGTATATATGCTATTCGAAAAAAAAAAGAAAAAGAAAAAAAAAGAAAAAAAAAGAAAAAGAAAAGAAAAGAAAAAGAAAAAGAAAAGAAAAGAGAAAAGAATCACAATAAACGATCCCATCTCATGTTCTCTCTTTCTTCCCTCTTTTTGTTTTTTATTTTTATTACTTTTGGAGCTTCATAAAAATGGGGATGTAAATATTGTTTTTTATGCCACCACGCTTATAGATAAGCTTGGGGGAGGGAATCCAATGATGTGTGAGAGAGTGACTACTTGACGATGCATGACAACCTAGGCTAAGTAATATTCTATACTCGGTGAGATTGTTTTAGCTTCACGAAATCCAGAAATCTATGCCTAGCACTCATTTCATGAAATCCACACTTTTCTATTCTTTCTATTCTATTGCGTGATATTCTTATACTCCTCATAGAAAGCATTCAATTGAAAAGTGTGTGATCTGCGATATTGTATACCGCTTTAAAAGATTCAGACGATGTTAATTCTAAAATTATTCCGTTTTTCATGCTATACCGATATTCTTGGGTTTTCGATTTCTATTTGCACCATTATACTATGATATCGAAATAAAAGTCTTTGACATGTGTTTTACGTTCGGTGCATACTATATGATTAAGCAAAACCCACGTCCTGAGAAAAATGATCTAGCAGCTTCCCTCTTCGCTTTCTTCTTTCTTCTTCGTTTTTCGTTTTTCATCGTTTTCGTTTTCTGAATCCACCGGGTTCGCCTTTTACGTATCTTCCTCAAGGACGAGTAAGAGGTAAGCTTGGGGTATTTTGATCACTCCATATTTACACCTTTTTTCCGCATGATTGCATGCCATTTAGATCGCTCAAATCACGCTTTTCGTGATTTATCGACAATATTGCGATACTTTTCACGATTTGTTGTTTTTGTCGTATTTCAGGAGATTTGTAGCGATTTGGAGTGATCCCGAGATACACCTACTCCAGAGTGTCACCGATGACTTCCCCGAGGGGTATTTTGATATTGGAGAGGAGCGGAAGAAGAAAGAACGTCGTAGGAGCGACGAGGAGGCAAAAACAATCAAAATGGGCATTTTTGGTGTCTCACTCGGCCGAGTGAAGGAGTCACTCGGCCGACCAGTGAGACCCCGCTCGGCTGACCAGATCGGACACGCTTCATGTGTGCACTCGGCCGAGCATCAGAAGCCACATCGGCCGAGTGACGAAACCCCGTCCGCCCGAGTGGCACTCAGACGACGCCCATCAAAAAGAGCCAACTTACTGTTTTTCGTCTGCCTGAGCATCAGAAGACCCACTCGGCCGAGTGGAAATTGTCGACCGCCTGAGTGAAGAGAAGCCATCGGCCGAGTGACGACAACTCACTCGGCCGAGCGACGCCCGAAGTGAAGACCCCCCAAGACCCCAGACTTACTGGAAATTCTCAGGGTTTCTCACTCGGCCGAGCGACTTTTGTCACTCGGCCGAGTGAGCCGCGCTGGCTATAGCGTAAATTGCGATTTTCAGGCTACGCAGGGGCATTTTGGTCACGGTTTTTTGGGCAGTTTTGGGGGGTATTTAACCCCAGTTTTTAACCTAGGTTAGAGAGCTTTTTCCCTTGCTTTTTGCAGCTTTTTAGATAAAACTTTTTATCTTTTGATTCTTGTGATTGGAGAGGAGAGAAAAGTTTAGTTTTGTTGGATTCTTGGAGAACTCTATTGGTTTGTCTCCCTATTCATTAAAAATCTCATTCTTATTGCTTATTTGACTATTGTGATGAATTCTATTGTTATTTCAATTGATTATTTTTGCAATTGTGATATGAATTGTGAGTAGTCCTAACGTCTTGGGGCGTGGGGATGAACCCTACGAGCCCAATTTCCGATTTGTGATGATTTGGTAGAAATATTGCTAGAATTGCTATTAGGGTTAGTTTGGGATCGATATACTACGGATAGCTAGGTGTTCATATCGATTGGGATTTGCAAGAGATTGGATCCCAATTCGATAGGAAACCCTAGAAATCCGAATTGGGTTGAAATTGAGTTTCCGTAGTATCGGTTTGCAAGAGATTGGACCGATACTAGGGTTCTCGGTTGCAATTCCATACCGATACTCGTTTGCAAGAGATTGGACGGGTAGGAACTATCCCAACCTAGGTCGTGGCCCGAGTTTGCACGAGAGTGGGCTCGGGACGCGATTGAACGATGATGTTGATCCTAATGCTAGCTTGCCTAGGCTAGGGTTTGCAAGAGATTGGACCCAAACCTAGGATAGCTATAGACCGGCAACAGCGCGAGAGCGTGAGCTAGGTTTTACATTCAGTTGCAACTAGTTCATCCGAAATTCTACCCTAGCAATGTGATACCAATGAATCACATTGACGAGATACGGTGAGTAGCGGGGATTCCTTATTCCCTAGGCGTCTTTATTTGATTTTATATCTCGATACTTTGTCTGACGATTGTGACAGGATCGCCAAAAGGCAAATTCCCTCGTTTCTGTTCCTATAGCCAGGTTGTTCGGAGCAGGCACTGTTATACGTCCTCCCTGTGTTCGATAACCCGCTCGCCGCTACAACATGCGCTTGCGGTAAAACTACACGGTCGCTCTTTTGGGTTACATTCGGAAGCGATCAGTGCTCTCCTCTACCGATGCCATGAATGCATTGAGTGTCAAATTGAGAGGATGGTCAGGACTCAAGAGACAGACACGACTTTCGTATGGCATGTGTCCCTCCTTGTCACAAGACTCGCAGTTGGCATAGCTATCTGAATATTGATCATATCCTTCCATCTGATAGTATGGGTCCTGTGAATAATATTCGCATTCTTCTATTGGAGCCTCATACTGTGCCGAATAATCATGGCCTGAATAATTCCAAGATTGATCCATTGTACCTGAATAGTCAAAAACAACAATCTGGAAAAGATATCAATGGTACAAGAAAATAGAAATAATGATAAAGTAGGTGGTGGGAAAAATCTCTCCCTGTTTTTATTTATTTATTATTTTATTTTATTTTTTAATTTTTTGGGTTTTTTTGTTTGTTTGTTTTACACAATCTAATCAACCTAATTGTGGTAAATAGATAATATGGTGGAACACCTCCCTGGCAATGGCGCCATAAACTTGATGCATCCAGAATGTAACTCTAGATCGACCTAGTTATGGCGTGAATTACACGGAGATAAATCACCGGCAACGACGCCATAAACTTGATCGAGCCGGAATCAACCCCGAAACGATGTCATTTACCGCAAGCACGCGGTATAGTGGCAAGCGGGTATTGAACACAGAAAAGCGATGCTATACTACCTATCTACTCCTAGGTTAAGTTAGAATTGCGGGTTTATTGGTGGATGTGGAGTGTGGAAGGTCATAATGGTGATGGGTGCGAAGGTTGTGTTACTCAACGTCGCAGATAGGGGGACTAGGGCATTAGGGATCACCGCTTAGACCGTCGGAGATCGACGTTGGAATAGAATCCTTACGTTGCATTAGGGTTAGGGGATTAATCTTCCAATTCGTACCACTCTCATGTGTTAGAATTGTGAGGTATTTCGGTAGTTCTCATTGACGCAATGGTGGTAGCAGTCAAATATGAAGTGTCTGATTACACAAGTAAACGTTGTAATTTATAATTAACGGTTTTAAATTTTCATGGTTAACTTAATCTACCTAAAATTTTAGTTAGAAAACAAGCTTCTTCCGTTCCCTTAAGTTGAAAAGATTAATTAATTCTAGGTTAGTTTCAATGATTATATTTTTAAATTTTTGTTTTTTTGCAAATTAATGATGTAATCAGCGTCATCGTAAGTTTCTAGTTCATATCTTGGTTAATATATGAACAATTTTGTGTTTAATAAATGTATGGAAAAATTTGCTGCTTGTTTAACGTAATCTAGTTTGAATCTTCGAAACATATTTTCGTTCTCATGAAATAAAACATGTTTTTGTTTTCGGCTTTCTTACTTGATCCCTAACACATATGTTGCATGGTGTCTGAGTTATGAATTTCATATCTATTTTGTTGTTCACTTTGTCATCTCAAATATACTTAAACGTAATGAAAAAACATATCTTTTATCTCTTTGGACACGTCGACTTGAACACCATCGCATCTATGTACTTTACTAAGGCAGTTTGTATGCCTTCTTGGAATGCCGCCCGGTCCTTCGGTCGTCTAATCCTGGTTCTGCCACTGGCTATATACACCTTCAAAGTGGGGTGCATGCATTGTTCGTATGCCAAAAATAGAAAAAAAATTAAAAGAGAGAGTCAAAAGAGAGTCATGGAATAGATTTTACATTTTTGACCCGTGACAGTACATTTAGTCCCTAATTTAGCCATCCTTTAATATTTGCAACACTTTAGGCAACCTTAAGTTTAATATCAGATCAACACGACAAATTCTCAATCAATCAAACAACCTCTTAGATGGGCCATTGGGATCTCCCTCGAATGCCTCACCTGCCCACATGATAATTCTTCATCACCGTTCCCCATCCCAAAAAAACCAGGAAAAAAAGCATTCCCGCCTACTCTCGCGCTCTAATCCCGCCACTTCATACCCCCTCGTGAACTCCCCATCAATCTAGTCTCTTCTCTTCTCACTTCACCACCTTTTTATACATAGGAAAGAATCTTCACCACCTTCATCATATGTGCTCAGATGACATCCTCTTTCTCTCTCTGCCCCTTCTCTCCTCTCTGCGTAAGCACCCCCAAAATCCAGCTCTTTCGCTCATCCATTCCCTTCTCGATCCCCCGTCGCCGCCCCTCTCTCGATCACACTCCCTTCTGCTGCAGCGGCACCGCCAGCAGCGCCGCCGCCACTTCCCTCGAAAGGTAACATATTTGATCCAACCATCATCGTCTTTTAAAACCCAATTCATCAAACCCCTCATCTTTTTCATCATGCCCAGAATGAAGGACAAGAAGGGCAAGACCAAAGGGAATCGCGGCGGTGGCATGTCCATCATCCGCGTCCGGCTCGATCATCAGGTGTCTTTTGGGGAGAGCGTTGCCCTCGTCGGCTCGTCTAATGGGCTGGGATCATGGAAGAAGGAGGTGACCATGAAATGGACTGAGCACGGATGGATCTGCGAGGTCCAAATTTGCGGCGGTGAGACCGTCGAATACAAATTCATCATCATGTCGGGCGATGAGAAGAAGAGAGTGGTTTGGGAGAGCGAAGGCAATCGGGTCTTGAAGGTTCCTGATCGAGGAGGAGGGGTTTATGATATGGTGGCCCACTGGGACAGGACTGGTGAGGTTGTGGACCTTTTGGATCCTGGGGTTGGGGATGATGATGGTGAGAAATTGTTACGTGAGAAATTGTTATAGGATGGAGACAGGGATAGAGTTGAGGATGATGGTGGGGTTGTTTTGGAAGGGGAGCTGAGTCCAATATGCAGAAATTCCCATACTTCTCCAACTGCCTTTGAGGTACAACCCCTCATATTCAATCATCGGGTAATTCTAAACCAACTATGACGGGTAGGGCAAATGCTCATGTATTCAACGGCCTATTACTAAGCCTTAAGTTTACTTAAATTAGCAACTGCAGCTATTATCCATAAGTGGACATCACGAAGAAATCCCAAACAGTCATAGCAGTGAAAGAATCTCTTAGGTCAGTCACAGGTTTGGACATAGTACCCATTTCAGCCATGTAGGGGTTGAGTGGAAACACTGCAGAGGGACTAGTGGACCACGGGTCTCAGCAGATGTAAGGGGAAAACTGGACAATTCCATCAAAGGGGGAAACACCAAAACAGCCCGCATGCATAGGGGAAAGAGGTCTACGGGTCATGGTTAAGAGGGAAGTCCCTCAGATAGTCATTTCGAAGGCTAATAGGGCTGCGACGAGGGTCTCCGCCTCACCCAGTGCTCAGAAACATCATCGCATGAAGGAGGAAAACTAAATCACAAGTTTTATAACCCAAAGTTAGAGAATCAAGGCGATTTTACTTGAAATCGAGGACTAAGAAGAAATTAGGAAGAAATCCAAACTCCAGAGTTAAATCCGAACCCAAAACCAGAAGAAAACCAGATCTTTCTAAGAAAAATAACATTTTTACACAAAACTAAAACCCTAGAGGCTCAATCTAGCTTAAATAGGGAGAAGAGAAGACCTCAGAAGCTCATAGAGGAGTTGTGGCTTCGCCACGAAGGCGATCAGCCTCGATTCGAGCCAACGACGTATCAAAACCCTAGGATTTAGGGCGTCGAGTGAGATCGGAGGCCACGCCATGCGTGAGAAGAGGGGGGCGTGGAGTTCCTTTGATTCGAAAGAACGATTAGAGAGAGATGTTGGCGAGAGAGAGAGAGAACGGCGGTGGCGAGTTTTTTTTTCGCCGTTGCTTTTTCGCGAGTGAGAGAGAGAGACAGACGGGGAGAGAGAAAGTAAGTGAGAGAGAAAGAGGGGGAGCCACGTGGGGGGAATGAGGGAAATAAATGGGGAAAAAAACGGCCCAACGGGCCATTACAGAAAGCGAAAGGATTTAACACCTAGGGTTTTATGGTAAGATTTGAAAATGAACCAAATTTAGGGCCTTTTACTTAGAGGATAATAATAAGGTTTTAAGCTTTTGATCATCATGTTAAACTCTTCGCATGCCGAAGTTTTTTGAGCTCATGCCCATGTGAATGACTCACTCTCACACAACATTCAAAAGATTTTTTGGGCTCACTAGTGATCAGATTGCTCATCAAGTTATATTCTTTGCATGCGGAAGTTTTTTTGAGCTCATGCCCAAGCGAACATGTGAATAACTCTCACTCTCACACGTAGCATTCAAAAGATTTTTGGGCTCACTAGTGATCGGATTGCTCATCAAGTTGTACTCTTTGCATGCGAAAGTTTTTTTGAGCTCATGCACATGCGAATAACTCTCACACTCTCACACATGGCATTCAAATGATTCAGTAACAACATCATTTACAAAATTAAATTTTCTTTATTCAATCTTTTATAATAAAATCTCAAGTACATATTCGTAATTATGGCAAAAGAAATAAAATACTATCTAGATACGTAGCAGATCCTTGCATGACAGAACCTCTCAAATAAGATAAAATAAAAGATTCAACCTAAAGGAAAACTCAAAAGCCCTAAATGACATTGTAAAAAGACTTATTAAAAGTAACATAAAAGGGCTCAAAAATAATTATCTAACTTGGCTCAAATTCCTAAAGAAAATCCTAAATTAAATTTATTTTCTTTTCCTTTTCGATCATGACTCCTTTCTCAAGTTGGTTTGCTCTAATTCGCAAACTATTGCAATATTATTTTGCATCTTGGTGGCTTTGGCATCATGCCCCACACTGCCGAGTGTTTTCAAAAATAATGTTTTAGCCCACATATGGTTCTTAACATTTGGGGGCTAACTTTTATAGAACTACCATGTACTTTGGCCATATTTCAAAAAGTTACTATGTACTTTTAAAAATACAAAAATGCCATGGACTTTGAAAATTTCAATAATGTTGGGATTTTTCTATGGTTTGATGGATAAAATGGAATTTTTGAGGGAAAGATGAGATTTTTAGTAAAAATGAGGAATGTTTAGAGTTAGAAAGAGAGATTTGGGAAGAAAAGATGATATTTTTATTGATAATAAACTGAAATCGAAAGGAATATGGATAAAGCTGATTTCTTTCGAGAGGAACTCGCTCTCCTTAGATGCCTATTCGAGAGGATAGTTACGCTTTCCAACAAAGAGGAAAATTTCAACCTTTCACCAGTTCTCTCAAGATTCGACACACATAATCCCCCTAGCCCATATAAATACTAATCAAGAAAATAACATAATTATAGAAATAAACCTAAAGCTGCAAATTACAAAAAAAAACCTTATAAGACTGAAAATTACGAAAACGTCTTTGAAGACTGAAAATTCCAGATCTACGATCTTATCATTACTCCGCCTCCAAAGAACCATCGTGTCCTCAAGGTGGTGCATGAAGTCTGTAAGCATGCTAAGGATGATTGTCTCCTCCTGGATCAAAGCTCGAAATACCTCCACTACATTTGTCATTGCTCTCGAAAAGGCCGCCGCCTTCCTCAGGACCTCTCTTGGCCTCGCCGAAGCATTGCACGTCTCCTCTGCCATCGTAGGGACACCCAAGGTCTCCACCGTCCCCTAAAAAGCTCGAAAGGAATTTACGATAGTCGTCAAGTTTATCGGAAGGTCATCAGTACCTAAAATATGAGCGTTGAAGCTTGGTAGGTCGTTCGGCTGAAAACCATGGGTCATGGGTCCCTTAACATTGTCATCGGGTCTTGACGGGCCCAGCAGGCCTACGTGCATGCCCTGCTGGCCTGCATGGTCCCGACATGGCCCTGGCGGCCCTGCATGGCAAGAGCAGGGTCTTGGCGGTCCTACATGGAAATGATAGGACCTGGCCGGCTCTACAGGGAGACTGCAAGGCCCCCTGGGGCCCCGAATGAAGGTGGCAGGGGTCCTCCCATTCGTGGGGTCATCTTTCGCTTCTTCGGACTCCTGATTCGCGTTGAAGAGAAGCTTTTCGATGAAATCTCTTTTTACTTTTATTTCTTTAAAGACTGTCTCTCGTCCTAGATCTGGGTTGTCATCCAGATCTGAATTTTTTGCCGCATTTAGACCCGAAATTTGTTGTGTGAGGGTTTGCATGAGAGCATTTTGTTGCGTTAGGGTTTGCATGAAAGCTTCCAACATCGCCTCCATCTTTGCCTCATGTGTGAATATAGCCTCGAGCCCAGATTCGAGGGAGGCCATTGATTCCAAGATGATTACTCTAATAACAATTTGTTAGGATTTTTTCTAGGGTTTGATGGATTGAAAGAGGATTTTTGAGGGAAAGATGGTATTTTTAGGATAAGGGAGACTTTTAGGGTTAGAAAAGAGGAATTTGAGGGAAAAGATAATAATTTTATTAATAATAAACTAAAATAGAAAGGTGATACAAGATTAAGGGGAGTTCTTTTGAGAGGAACTCGCTCTCTTAAGTCGCCTATTCAAGAGGGTGGCCGCGCTCTCTAACAAAGTGGGAAATCTCACCTTCTTACAAATTTCTTCTTAGGATTCGACACACCCCTAATCCCCCTAGCCTCCCTATAAATACTAATCAGAAAATAACAAAATTACAAAAATAAGCCTAAAGCTGAAAATTACAAAAATAAACCTAGAAAACTAAAAATTACAAAAATGCCCCTGAAGACTGAAGATTCCAGATCTGTGGTCCTATCAAATAACTACCACATATCTTTTTGTTTGAAATAGCTACTAAACTTTGAAACCATTGATGGAATGTTTGTGGATGTAGGAAATGCTTGTTGTATTGTTCAAATTATATAGTAGTTATTTGAAACTAAAAAAGCTTGTGGTAAGTTTTTGTATATTTTTTTCCTATGTATACATTAGTTTCTTGTAATTTTTGAAGTATATCATAGTTTTTTTTGAAATATGGTCAAATTCATGATAGTAGTTATGAAATTTAGCCACATTTGGGTGCATGTTATCGTTTAAAAATATCTTTCTCAACCCTTCTCGTAACTTTAGGGGTTTATGCTACTGGTGAGTCTAATAAGCCCATGATGTTATTAACAAGAATCTGAAGTTACCATGAATATTTATATTCTAGCGTTCTTTTTATGGGCTGAAATCTTGATTTTTGTGCATTGGTATTGTTTAACTCGTTTTTTTTTCAATAAGCTTCTGGTGGTATTTTGACGTGGATTGCTCTGATACCATCTTGAAATATATGCTGCTGCACCAAAGTTATCTTTATATTCTATCAGATCACCCCAACAATGTTTTAAGCCTATCAGTTGGCTCATTCTCAAATGTTACCGCAATTTGAAGTGGTTTCATGACTTCCAAAAACGTATCTTTGTAAACTATCTCCATAAATCATGTAATCTTCATTTATAGAGATTCAACATGTAAGTGGTCTTTGTGACTTCTTATTTGATATAGACAATCAGTTGCAGGGCAAAAAAAAGTACAGAGTGTTAATAAACCCAGAAGAAGGGACATTTGTTTTTTTGAACTTTGTATATTTGTGTGAGAGGAAGTGAGAGTCTCAGAAGAAAAGGTTCTCCATATATTCCCTATTAGGCTGAAACACTCAGCTTTCAGGGTTTTGAAAATTTATGTGAATGTTAACTATTTACGTGTGTTTTCTCACCATTGACTCATTGACCGACAACTAAGCAGTCAACGTGGTCAAGGGACCGGTTGAGATCCCTCGGACACGCCGTGCTCACATGAACTCAGCGTGGGATGGCGATGGAGATGAAGGCGAGCGAGAGCCTCGGGCAGAGCGTCGGTCCTCGGTCGGTGCGGAGCGGAGGGAAAGCCTCGGCTCCGTGGAATGTGCTCGGCCTCGGTCGGACGAGCGTCGAGGGGTAGCCTCGGCGCCTCGGCTATTGCTTGTTATTCGGTCGGTGGCGGTGCACGCTTGTAGCGGGCGGGTTCGTCTTGCGCTGAGGAGTAGCCTCGGCGCCTCGTTCGGTTCCTTCCTGGACAGACGAGAAAACTCGTCAGGGGGGGCCGGACCTTGGTTCTGGCCAAGTCCCCTCCGATGCTTAAGTCAGATCAAGGTCTGATGAATGCCTGGCGGGGTAGGTACGACTCGAGAGGAGATCGATACGCTGACCCTCAATCCGAACAAAGGAAGGGCTATAATGGCGAAAGCAAGGTCGTTGATGGTGTACCTCAGATTTTGATACATGGGATTCGATCCCCTCTCTAGTTGCCCCTGCCGTCTCTTTTATAAGGTCTCGGCCACGATTGCCCGCCCTCTATGTCCTCTCTCCCCACGTCCCTGCGATCCGCCTCTATCCAAGCCCCTACGTGCGTCGTGGGTTCATGGATTAATGGCTCCTTAATGGTCATTAAGGTTTCTCCTGGGGGGACGGTTGACTCTGGAGGGCACGGGCTGATCGTGCGACTTCTGAGTCGGGGCCGGGTTTCGCTTCGAGTCCGTCAGTGGGCCTCGTCTCATTCGTGGGCTTCCCGTTCTCGGCTTGGGCCTGGGTCTCTGGTTCTTGGGCCTCTCCAAAATAGTCGTATCAATTGCCCCCATCGTCTGAGCCGTTCGGGCTCCACCGGTTCGGTTCGGGCGATGTGACTTCTGAGGATTTGACCGACGCGTCAGTCGAGGCCAATCCATTAAATGGAGGTCATTATGACGCGGCCCATTGAGCTTCTCTTGGTGCGGGTTTCGAAACATCGTTGATCTTCAGATGCCGTCACGTGCTCCCTTTCGGACGATTTGGATTCCGCGATTGCCTTCCATATAAAGGCGTCGGACTCCAAGTTTCGATTCTTTCATGCCTTTCCTCCTGATTCTGGTCTTGCAAGCTCCTTCTCTCCGTCGTCTTTCTTCCTTCGGATCCTTTTCAAGGTAATCTCTTTTCCTCTTCTTTTGCCCCATGGCTATGCTTAGGATAGGCGATTCGGCGTCGGGATCAAGGGACCCCCTGGTGCTCGAGTCTGGCAATATCCGGCCTTCGGGACCCGGAGTCCCCTCGGGGACACGTCCAGTTCAGGACAAGGGGAAAAGAAAGCTTTTCACGGACCCCGTCGATGATGATGTGGCTCGGGCCATCGAGAGGTTTGATGTTCCCCCGGCAGTCCTTGGGTCGCCGTCTAAGGCCCCCTTCTTGGTGGTTACGGAGATCCGGGAGAAGTATTTATATCATCCATACGATGTCAGGATCCCCTTTAGCGACGAGCGGATTTGCTTTCTGCGGAGTAATGAGGTCGGCGTCTATGTCGAGATGTTTCGCCTGGGACTCCGTTTCCCCCCCATCCTTTCATCATCTAGGTCATGGAATTCCTGATGGTATCCTTGTGCCAGTTGACTCTGTACTCCGTCGTGGTGCTGACCGTGTTCATCATGATCTGACGCACCCATGGCTTAGAGCTGTCTCTTCCTCTTCTCTTTCATTACTATTGGGTTCAGACAGTCAGCCAAGGGTCGTAGAAGCACCTCCGGGCCCGCGCGAGTAGGGAGTGTTTGCTCGGTCTACCCCGCTGGGTGGGGGACTGGAGCTCGAGCTATGTTTTTGTTGTCTTCCCTGGGGACGCCGAGATCTTGACAAGTTGGGGAGGGTTATATGAATATAACTTGACGTTGACCCTCTCCGACGCTGACCAGGCAGCTGTCTGGCTTCTGTCGTCTCTTCCCCTAGAGGAGAGGCCGGTCTGGCCTCTGCTGGACGACCTGCTTCTTAAGACCATCCTGTGGTGTCCCAGTAGGCGCTCCTTTTCTTTATGTTTTCCCTCTCGCTTACCATGATCTTCTTTCCTTCTGCAAAGATGGCTAGGCGTGAGTTTACCTGCAATGTCGATGAGCTCATCCGGTGGGGATCCAGCCGAAGCTGAGGGAACCCATCGGGTCAGGCGCCACGCCGCACCGTTAACGAAGAGGTGCGTCAGGCCGAGCCTGCCGTGGGAAGAGTAGAGCCCTTGGTCGTGGTTACGCCTCCCCTCTTTGCCGCGACGGATCTCCCCGAAAGAGAGGCCACAGGGGCCGAACTCCCCCGCCCAGCCCAAGCCGAGGGAGGCAAAGCGAGAGCCGAGCCGGCCCCTCGCATGCCCATGAGTGGTCGCGGTGTGGGGCGTAAGAGTTCCCCCCGATGTCTGCTAGTCCCAGTGAGAGGAAGAGGAGGAAGGAGGGTGGAAAGACCCGCACTCCAGTGGCTCCCAAGATGCCGATGGCCTCCGGTGAAACTCTCCCGTTGACCCTAGTGGCCACCCCTGCTGTCTCGGTCGAGCCTTCCTTGGTGGGAGCGGGTGGCGTGTTGGCAAACATCCTGGCGGGCCCCGAGGTTACCCCCAGGGACTCGGTATTCGTTAACTGGAACGTGGCCAACCAGTTGGGGCACGGCTCCGTCCCCCCCGAGCGACTGCTCTCTCCTAAAGAGAGCTTCCACCGACACACTGTCGGACTCCTTAGACTGGCAGCTTCAACAGGTTTGGCCGCCATGCTGCTCTCAACCCTGTCTTTTGATCCTTCTTAGCATTACTCCTTTCTTTTTACAGGCCACTGTGATGACCGTCGAGGCACAGCGTCGGGCGACCCGGGCGAAAGACCTCGAGGAGTCCTTGGCCCAGGAGCGTTCAAGGGCCGGGGCCACCGAGGTAGCCATTTAAGAGGCACGCATGGAGGCTCGGCAGCTTTGACGCTGGGTGGATGAGCTTGCTTCTCAGGTGCTGGACCTCCAGGGGGAACTGGCCGACGCTCAGAGGTCGGGCCAAGAGGCGAAAGAGGAGTTCCGCCTGGAGAGGGGAGATCCCAGAGCGAGCTAGCAGACCTGCGTCAGATGACCCGGTTCACCGAGGAGGTGGAGAGGGGCATCGACGGGTCCTGGGTGCAAGGATCACGGAGGTCCTTAGGGAGGCCTTCAGCTCCTACGAGGACCTCCTGGCTCCCCAGATTATTGACGTTGTCCGAAACTCCTTTCGGCGGTTTACAGAGCATGCCCTGCAACCTCTCCCACCCGCAGATCCCCCGCACTCCAAGTAGGGCGAGGTGCTAGAGGACGCTTCCTCTCGTGCCCCGGGGCCTTAGGCTTCTCCATTTTGTTCCCCCCCTTTTGGCTTGTAACTTTAAACAATTTATGTATAAAGCGTCTTTGTCGGCCCATGTACTTGTCGTCATTTTTCTTGTTGTCGGGGTTTTCTGCTTTGTAGAGGGTGGGGTCTCTCGGTCTCTTTGATCTTTTGTTGCGTTTGACCCGGTCGTAAATCCCATGATTTGCTGGCATCCCCTTATCACTTGTGGCGAGTGTGAATGGTCTTCGGGATTCTGGGCCCGTTGTCCCCTTAGATCAGGGCCTTGGAGGCATTCTCGGTCGACCCGCTGTGGCTCTTCCCCCGCTCGTGATACTTGAGCCAGTCGGGTGGCCGCCTTACAGACTGCAGACTTGTACCCAGTTCGAGGGTTCGATCCGCGAGGAAGGAAAAAACCACCCCCGGTTCTCTGGGTAATGCTTGTTTGATTTTCAGTCCCGCTGGGTGAGTTGTCCCCAACTTTTGCGGCTCATTAGGTCGGCTGGTCCGCAAAGGGAGCTATCCTTTGGCACATGGCCAACCGACGATCCCGCCTAGGGGGGCTGCCCCTGGCCTTATGGACGGGTTCGGTGATTGGCCTGCTGTGGGAGTTGCCCCCAGCCTTATGGTCGATCGGATCGACCGGTCCGCGGGGGAGCTATCCCTCGACTTAAGACCAATCGATGTCCCCGCCTGCTGAGAGAGTTGCCCCCTAGCCTTACAGTCGGGCTCGGTGATCGGCCTGCTAGTGGAGTAGCCCCCAGCCTTATGGCCGATCGGATCGACTGGTCCGCGGGGGAGCTACCCCTTGGCTTATGACCAATCAATGTCCCTGCCTGCTGGGGGAGTTGCCCCAGCCTTACAGTCAGGATCGTCGAGCGGCCTGCTGGGGGAGTCGCCCCCAGCCTTACGGCTGATCGGATAGACCAGTCCGCGGGGGAGCTACCCCTCGGCTCATGACCAATCGATGTCCCCGCCTGCTGGGGGAGTTGCCCTAGCCTTACAGTCGGACTCACCGAGCGACCTGCTGGGGGAGTTGCCCCTAGCCTTACGGCCGATCGGGTCGACCTGTCTTCCGGGGGAGCTACCCCTCGACTTATGACCAATCGACGTTCCCGTCTACTGGGGTAGTTTCCCCCAGCCTTACGAACAGGCTCGGTGATCGGGCTGCTGGGGGAGTTGCACCCAGCCTTACATCTGATCATTTTGCTGCGCCCTTTCGGAGCGTGACTTCTTGCTCGTCCTGCTATCGATCACCCAGCCAACCAAAGAGAGAGATAACGATTTGTATTAACAAGGTCCTTTCCATTGCTCGAATCCGGGTGTACATTTGGAGAAAATAAAATACGGAGATGGCGAGGGCAAGCTAGCCTTGCCACGGTGACGTGGTTGTTGGTTGTCTCTCCAGCTCACTTGATGATGAGCATGGTCGTCTGGTCCACATTCACTTTCTTTCCCTTGTCCGACTGCCTGGACGTCCCTTCCTCGGGAACGGGGGCTGAGTCGTCGGTGAAGTTCTTTAAGTGCCCTCGGCTGACCAGCTTCTCTATGTCCTTCTTCAGATGACTGCAGTCATCAGTGTCATGGCCGTTGTCCTTGTGATACTTGCAATATTTTTCCTCGTCCTTCCCGCCCCTCTTCATCCTCGGAGGCGGACTGTTAAAGTGTCCTTCCTTTTGGGCGTGCGTGAGGATGACATCCGGGGTAGCGTTCGGCCTGGGGGGGTCGCGGTTCCTCTCTGCGCTGCTTTCCTTTGGCCCTTTTTATTGAGTATTGGTGTTTCATACCAATTTTATTTTGATGATGATCACAACATTATGTTGTTGCTAATGACTCTCATGTTTTAGTCTCTCAGTTTTATTTCAAGAACATCTTTCTTGGAGACTAATCACTTGGTGCAAGGATGGACATCAAGTGGAGAAGAGCCAAAGCTTGGACTCAAGGAGTGCCAAAGCTTGGAGATGATGGAGAGAAATCAAGGCATCAAGATTGAAGAGTTAGACTCTAAGGAAAGTATTGTAATCCATGTAATTTACTTTATTGCTTTCTCTCTCTTTTGAGTCTAGGATTAATGTAATGCATTGTTAGATGGTTTACTCATTCATGCATATGCATCTAACCATCTTAGTGAGCCTTAGGATTAACATAGAATCCAACCCAATAGGTTCACTCTGTCCAAAGACTCATTTGGAGTCTCTGGATTTCCATCAGTCACCTACTGAAGGAAACACAGTCGACTGGGTGATTTCCAGTCGCCTGTAGATCCTTCTACAGTCGCCTGATATGCACAGCTCAAGTCAACATTTCAATTGACTCAAACTTGAGCTTTACGCACAGTCGACTACTGGTCAGTTTACAGTCCAGCCTGTTGATTGGTCATCAGTCGCTTGTATAGCATAAGTGCATTCTCTGTATCTCTCTGTTGTTTCTCCATCTTATACAGCAGACGACTGATTACGGTTTTACATTCGCCTGACTAATAGACAGTCGACTGTATTATTGACATCAGTCGCCTGTGTGCTTAACTGGAGAAAGAGTGCAGCTCTCTGTTTTATTTCATCCCCTGCAGCAGTCGCCTGCTGAAGGATTAATATGCACCTGTCCTTTTTACAGTCGACTATCCTGGCTCAAATTATAGCCGTTGGATATTTTATAGCCATTGATCAGTCGACTGTCTTTTAATCTTCAATCGACTGTTCCTGTCGTTTTCGCCCAGTTTCTAGCCGTTGCAGAATTGATTCTTTGGCTGTTTTCTTGGGTTTTAGGGTTTGATATAGGGTTCCTATATGTATAAGTGTGCTGATATCTCTTATACTTCTTGATGCTATTGAATATCTCAAGAGATCCATAAGCAACTCACAAACTCCCTCAATTCCCTCTCAAGAGCGGTCATTCATCTTCATGCATTGAGGTCCAGCTCAAGGGAATTCATCCAAGTGCTCTCAAGCATATCTCAACACTTGGAGATCCTCTTTCATGCCTTGCATCCATTCATGAGTAAGCATCTTGTTTCAGAGTGTTTTCTCACTACAAAACGTTGACCGTGGAGAACCCGGTCAACGTGGTCAAGGGGCCCGCTTTGGGTCCCTCAGAGGCTTCGAATCGGTGCAGAAGGGGCGAGGGGAAGCCTCGGCCCAGGTTGAGACGCTCGGCCTCGGACAGGTGTGCTCGGCCTCGGCTGGAAGGGGGACGAGGGGAAGCCTCAGTCGCCAATGGAAGGGGGACAAGGGGAAGCCTCAGTCGCCCGGGTAGACGCACGGCCGACGGGTGGCGAGGGAGAGTCTCGAACCCGATTAGGACGCTCGGCCTCGGTAGGACGTGCTCGGCCACGGCAGGCTGACGGTGAGGGGAAGCCTCACTGTCCGGTTGATCGAGTAGTCGGAGAGGGGCGAGGGGTAGCCTCGGCCCGTTGATCTGTTGTCCACCTGCGCAGACGAGAACGCTCGTCAGGGGGCCGGACCTTGGTTCCGGCCAAATCCCCTCCGATGCCTAAGTCAGATAGAGATCTGAGAAAGGAGGCCCGGCGGAGACGGTCTGACTCGTGAGGAGATCGTAACGGCGTCTCTCGGCGCGAGCGGGGGAGGAAGGAGATGAATTGGGGGAACGAGGTCGTTGATGGAGTACCTTAGGTTTTGTTACCCGAGATGCCGTCCCTTTCTTCGTCGTCTTCCTGACCCTTTTGTAGAGCTCCCAGCGTGATTGGCTCTGGCCCACGTCCCACGCCCGCCATCGATCGTGCCCCATCCGTCCCCCCTTGCCGCCGCCCTCTCCGCCATGCCAGCACCTCCCCATTATCGCCATTTAGTGGTCGCGTGTCCGGGGGAGCGGTTTTCGCAGGAGTGGGCGAACGACCTACGGGTTATGGGGGCCGGGTCGGATCGACGTTTTGAGAGGGTCCCTTGTAGGGCCTTTGTCGAATGGGCTTTCAGGATGCTGGTGGGCTCTTGGGCTCGTGCTTTATGGGTCTCGGTCAAATAGGCGTAACAATTTCCCCCATCGGTCGGGTTGATCGGCCTCGGCCGGTTCGGCTCGGCCGATGTGACCTCTGCCGATTTTGACAGGCTCTCCAGTCGATGCCGACTCATTTATTAGTCGTCATCATGAGTTAGCCCGTTCGATGTTTTTAAGGCGCGGGTTCCGAAGCGCCGTCGGCCTTCAGATGTTGCCACATGTAGCGGCAAGCTTATCCCCGCCGCTCGCGGAGTCGTCTTAAGTGGAGAAGCCGAGGGATTCGTGAGCCGCCATCCCATCGTCTTTCTTCTTTGTGCTGATCCCCCTTCTGTCTGAGCTTTCCCCCATGTCGTCTTCCTCTGCTACGGGCTCGGTTCGGTCGGAGCGCGATGCGGCTCCGGGTCTGGCGGGTGGCACTCCTTCGGCGATCAGTCAGCACGGGGATGATCTTTCAGGGGTTCCTTCTGAGGTCTTGGCGTGGCCTTCGTCGATCTGTGCCACCGCCATCGGGAGCATGCGCTCCTCCTACCTGCTTCCGCCCTACTCGGCTCGTGCCCCTGGGGCTGACGAGCGGATCTGCTCTCCTGGTCCCAATGAGGTCGGGATATATGAGAAGTGCTTCCACTTCGGGCTCCGTTTCCCGCTTCATCCTTTCATCGTTGAGTTCCTTCAGGCCCACAATGTGTGCTTGTGTCAATTCTGTCCCAACGCCGTCGGGATCCTCGTCGGGTTCGTTGTCGTCTGCATGCTGAAGGGTGTGGTGCCCTCTCTCCGCCTCTTTGCCCAATTCTACCGCCTGAGCCTCCACCAATCGGGGGCGTGGATTTACATCAGCGCCCGCCCGAAGATGTCCCTGGTGCTGGGGTTGCCGAGCTCTCTGAAACGCTGGAAGGGGGAATACGTGTTCGTCACATTCCCCTCGAGCGTACACTTCCCGGCTCGGTGGGTGGCGGCCGGTGCCGTTGTTCTTAATCTGGGTGAGCCGACGGTCGCTGAGCAGCAGACGGCGAGGGACATGTTGGCAATTCCTTCGAGGGAGCGCTCGACCGACTTCCTCTTTAGTGACCTCATTTTGCGTAAGACAGTGTGGCCCCTAGGTAAGCTGCTCCGAGCGTTCGCCCCTCGAGGTCGCCCAGGTTCTGCTCTGTCTCTCATTTATTCTTTGAGTGCAGGTGGGTTCCCTCTCGGTCCTTCTCCTGCCGGCGCTCTCGTGCAGGCCCCAAACCCGGATCCGCGCAGAAGGGACCATGTGTTGGCGGTCCGGAAGAAGCAGAGGGTTGTGACCGCGTCTGGAGGCTCGAAGCGAAAGAAGATGTCGTCTCCCTCTCTCCCCTTGCAGGGATCTCCCAAGAGGCTCCGTGAGGGGGTCGAGGGGGTCGACGTTCAGCCGACTGTTGACCGACCTCATCCTGCTCCCGTTGAGGTTGCTTGGCCGTGGGTCGGCCCTTCACCTCTTCCGGATGGCTCTCTCCCTGATGCTTACAGTCGGTATCTTGGGGCGTTCCGCTCTGCTCCTGGCGAGTTCCCTTCGTCAGGGGAGGGTCTTCTTTGTCCACGCTTTCCAGTGGGTGAGAAAGAGTCGGTGTTCTCGAGCCGCGGAGCCGCCGCTCGAGTGGCCGAGAACTGTTGTCTCTCTCCCGACCAGGCGGTGTTGGACGGAGTCAGAGGTGATTGCTTGGCTACCTTCGTGATCCAGGCTGGTCAACAGGTAGTGTGTCTCTGCTTGTCTCCCTGTTCTCCAGCTGTTTTTGCCATCTTACCTTCGTCGCTTTGGCACAGTTGTCCTCGGTGGGCCTCTCGATGAGGCGCCAATTCGCGGCTCTTCCCAAAGCCAAATCCATGGCTGGGCTAGGCCCTGAGGTCCCTGGCGAGGAGGAGGAGGAAGCTGGTCAGTTGGAGGAAGAGCGGGTCCAATCCCTGAACTCCCGCATAACTGAGCTGTCCTCTGCCCTGGAGGCGGCGGATCGTGAGAGAGCTGTGGCTCTTGCCGCGAAGTCCGAGGCCGAGATGCGGCTCGCCTCTCTTTTAAAAGACGTCGGCGCGTCTGGAGGGGTCAAGCAGGTCCCCGGCCCGGCTGCTGCCTCCGAAGCCTCGGAGCTCTCCGATCGTCTGGATGCGGCGGAGGAGCAGGCGAGGGCCCTTGCTGCCCAACTAGGAGAGAAATCCCGGGAGATCGAGAAGGAGAGGGCGGAGCACCAACGCCAGGTAGAGACCCTAGAGGCTCGGCTGCGTGGGCTCGAGGAGTTGGATCCTGCCCGGATCGCTCAGGATGCCGTGGCGGAGTATGCCACCTCCTTTGTGGAGACCGCCTTATTGGAGGCGTACAAGAAGGGCTTCGCCCGGTGCCAGTCTGAGATCCAAGAGAAGTTCCCGCTCTCGGGGATCAACTTTGAGAAACTTCGGATGTACTCTGACGCCGAACGGAGTAAGGGGGGAGACCCTAGTGAGCCTCCAGCCTGTGGCTCCCCTGGCGCCCCCGGAGAAAAATGAGGGAGGGGAATGCCCCTCGACCTCTTCGTGTATCCTTCTGTATACTTTTTTGCTTTATCTGGAAGGGAATGAATTTAAAACAAATTTATTTCATAGGAAACGATACATCTATTGAAAGTACTTGCGTAAATATTCCGCATTCCAAGTGTGAGTGAGAACTCTCCCTTCCATGTCGGCTAGTCGGTAGGCTGCGGGTCCGAGGACCTCGACGACTTTGTAGGGTCCCTCCCATCTAGCCGCGAGCTTCCCTTTGCGAGCGGTATCGGTGGTGAAGCCCGCCTTCCGGAGGACCAGGTCCCCGAGGTGGAAGCTTCTCCCCCGCACCCGAGCGTTGTAGTATCGGGCCACCTTCTGCTTTTGGCGGACGATGGTGGCCAGTGACTGCTCCCGTCGCTCGTCGAGGAGCTCCAGGCTGAGCCCTAGGCCCTGCGAGTTCCGGTCTTTGTCAAAGTATTTGAGGCGAAGAGATTCTTCACCCAATTCGACCGGTACCACCGCCTCGGCCCCGTAGGTGAGCATGAAGGGGGTCTCGCCAGTAGCCTCCTTGTGGGTCGTCCGGTATGACCAGAGTATCCCGGGGAGCTCTTCCGGCCAGTTCCCTTCGGCGTCCTTCACTTTCTTCCGGAGGGGCTCTATGATACACTTGTTGGCCGCTTCTGCCATCCCGTTGGTTTGGGGGTGTGCTACCGAGGCAAAGAGGAGCTTGATTCCCCATTCCTCGCAAAAATCTTTAAACCCTGCTGAATCGAACTGCTCCCGTTGTCTGTGACGATGGCCCGTGGTACTCCAAATCAGGAGATGATGGAATTCCACACGAAGCTTTTCGCTTTCTTCCACGTGATGGTTGCCAACGGCTCGGCCTCGATCCACTTGGTGAAGTAGTCCACTGCCACGATCAGGTGCTTCCGCTGCCCTCGTCCTGGCTTGAACGGTCCGAGGATGTCGAGCCCCCATTTCGCAAAGGGGAGGGGGCTCACGATGGGGATGAGCTCTGACGGAGGAGTCGAGATGTGGTGGGCGTACCTCTGGCATTCTTGGCATTTCTGCACGTAGCTTGTAGCATCTTTGGCCAAGGTCGGCCAGTAGTACCCCTGCCTTAAGATCTTCTGCGCGACTATCTTGCCCCCGTGGTGATTCCCGCAGATCCCGTCGTGAACCTCCCGTAGGACGTAGTCAGCTTCTTGCGGTCCGATGCACTTCAGGTATGGGAGGACGTCCGTCTTGGTCCAGCGTCTCCGGTAGAGCGTCCCCTCATGGATCACGTATCGGAGTGCTTTTCTCTCCAGGGTTCGGCGCTCATCCCCATCGGCCGGCACCTCTCCGTGGGTGAGGTATCGGATGATCGGGTCCATCCAGGTGGGCTCTTGGTCGATCGCCATCACCTCGTGCTCCATCGTGCTGGGGGACGGCAGGTTCTCTACGTAGATGGTGCGGCCCAGCTCCTTTGGCGAGGACGAGGCCAGTTTTGACAACGCATCGGCCCGCACATTCTCTGATCGTGGGAGGTGTAAGACCTCCACGTCCTTGAATTTGGACATCGCCGCTCTGGCGACCGGGAGATATCTTTGCATCGCCTCCTCCCGTGCCTCGTAACTCCCTAAGAGTTGGTTGACAATGAGCTTCGAGTCACTGAGGAGGCGGACGGACTCGGCCCCGAGCTCCAGGGCCAGCCTCAGGCCGTTGATCATAGCTTCGTATTCCGCCACGTTGTTCGTGGCCGGGAACTCGAACCGCAACGCGTATTCCGCGATGTTCCCCTCCGGAGATCGGATCGCAATCCCGGCCCCTCCTCCAGACTGCGTGGCCGACCCGCCCACATGAACTATCCACGCTCCTGGATCCTCTGGTTGAGAGTGGTCAGTCGAAAGAAAGGACAAGGGTTGAGCAGTTACCGTCCCCGGGCCTTCTCCCTCTAGGGGGCCATTTCCTTCCGTCGTGCATTCGGCGATGAAGTCGGCTAGGGCCTGTCCCTTGATGACAGTGCGCGGTTTGAATCGGAGGTCGAACTCGCTCAGTTCCACTCCCCAGTTTAGCATCCTCCCCATTCGATCGAATCTCTTGAGGTTCTGCTCCAGCTGCGAGTCGGTCAGGATCAGTATGGTGTGGGCCTGGAAATAGGGTCGGAGCCTTCGCGCTGAGAGGACGAGGGCGTACGCCAGCTTCTCCATGGGCGAGTATCGCACCTCCGCCCCCTTCAAGATCCGGCTCGTGTAATATACCGGCCATTGCACCCCGCCGTCCTCCCGGATCAGCACCGAACTCACAGCTTCTTCCGCGCACGCCAGGTAAAAGCTCAGCGACTCCCCTTCCCGGGGTTTGGACAGGAGAGGGGGGCTGCGGAGGTACTCTTTGAGGTCCCCGAACGCCCGGGAGCAGTCTTCGTCCCAGAGTATTATCTTCCTATTGTTCGGAGGTTCCGCGATTGCTTTCCTCAGGACCTTGAAGAAGGGAAGCGATCTTTCCGCTGATTTGGAAAGGAATCGCCCCAGGGCTGCGATGCGCCCGTTCAGCCTCTGTAGCTCCTTGATCGTCGTCGGCTCGCGCATGTTAACCAGCGCATCGATCTTGTCGGGATTAGCTTCGATACCACGATTAGTTATCATAAATCCCAAGAATTTGCCAGATCTTACCCCGAACGTGCATTTCGCGGGGTTGAGCCGAATGTGGTGTCGCCGCAACCGATCGAAGGTCTCCCGCAAGTCGGCGATGTGGTCTTCCGGTCGCCTTGACTTGACAAGCATGTCGTCGACATAGACTTCTAGGTTCCTTCCGATCTGGGAGCTGAACACCTTGTTGACCATTCTCTGGTAGGTGGCCCCCGCGTTCTTCAAGCCAAAGGGCATCTTCCTGTAGCAGTAGGTTCCCCGGTCCGTCGTGAAGGCAGTCATCTCTTCGTCCCGGGGGTCCATCTGGACTTGATTGTATCCGGAGTAAGCGTCCATGAAGCTTAGCATCTCGTATCCCGAGGCGTTGTCCACCAGGTGGTCGATGCACGGCAGTGGGTAGCTATCCTTGGGGCAGGCCTTGTTGAGGTCGCTGAAGTCCACGCACATTCGCCACTTCCCGTTGGGTTTTTTGACCATCACCACGTTCGACAGCCACTCCGGGTACCAGACTTCTCGTATGAAGCCGGCATCGAGGAGACGCTCCACTTCCTCAGAGGCTGCCTTCATCTTCTCGCCGCCCAGGTTACGCTTCTTCTGCCTAACCGGTTTGAAGTTGGGGTCGGCGTTGATCTGGTGGACGATCACCTGGGGGTCCACGCCGGGCATGTCTTCGGGCGACCAGGCGAAGATGTCCAGGTTCGCCTCCAGGCATTCGATCAGCTGATCCCTCAGGTCCGGGCTCAGCCCTTTCCCGATCGAGACGAACCGGCCCTCGATGTCCGTGACCGGGATTTGCTCCTGCTCCTCCGCAGGGGTGGGCCTGGGCCCACTCCTTAAGTCGAGCGCGGCCATCCGGTCAGCTAGACGATCTTCGGGACCTTCCTCCGCCAGTTGATAGCAGGTATTCGGTCTCCCCGCGTCGCCTTCGACTTGCCCCATCCCCCCCGGCGTTCGGAACTTAATGGTCCGATGGAGGGTCGAGACCACCGCGCCGACGGCGTTGAGTAGGGGTCGGCCGATGATCCCATTGTATTCCGACCCGATCCCCAATACGATGAATTCCACCGCTAGGGTCACAGAGTCTGGTGTGTTTCCGAGCGTTACCGGGAGATGGATAATGCCGATGATGGGGGTGGAGTGACCCGTGAACCCGACCACGGGACCCGAACGAGGTCGCAAGTCTCCTTTCTGCCGGACCATCTTCTCCAGGGTTGACATAAATAGGACGTCACATGAGCTGCCGGTGTCGACAAGCAACCGTCGTACTAAGGTAGTGTCTATGACCACTGATACCACCAAAGCCACGTCCGAGCTGCATGCCGTTATGGGCGCACTCGGTCTCCCAACCGGTGGGGAAGGGGAGGGCATCCCGGCCCTTTCCTCACGACTCTCCCCGCGTCGGTCCCGTGCCCATTCTTGGCAACGATGGCGGGGCCTGTCGCCCCGCGTCGGGGCCTCGCCCTTCTTTCGCCGAGAGGAGGGAGGCCGCGTCATCGCAGATGTGGTTTGTTTCTTCGTGGGACAGTTTTCGTTCCCACAGACGGCGCCAGATGTTTCAGAGTGTTTTCTCACTACAAAGCGTTGACCGTGGAGAACCCGGTCAACGTGGTCAAGGGGCCCGCTTTGGGTCCCTCGGGGGCTTCGAATCGGTGCAGAAGGGGCGAGGGGAAGCCTCGGCCCAGGTTGAGACGCTCGGCCTCGGACAGGTGTGCTCGGCCTCGGCTGGAAGGGGGACGAGGGGAAGCCTCAGTCGCCAATGGAAGGGGGGCGAGGGGAAGCCTCAGTCGCCCAGGTAGACGCACGGCCGACGGGTGGCGAGGGAGAGTCTCGAACCCGATTAGGACGCTCGGCCTCGGTAGGACGTGCTCGGCCACGGCAGGCTGACGGTGAGGGGAAGCCTCACTGTCCGGTAGATCGAGTAGTCGGAGAGGGGCGAGGGGTAGCCTCGGCCCGTTGATCTGTTGTCCACCTGCGCAGACGAGAACGCTCGTCAGGGGGCCGGACCTTGGTTCCGGCCAAATCCCCTCCGATGCCTAAGTCAGATAGAGATCTGAGAAAGGAGGCCCGGCGGAGACGGTCCGACTCGTGAGGAGATCGTAACGGCGTCTCTCGGCGCGAGCGGGGGAGGAAGGAGATGAATTGGGGGAACGAGGTCGTTGATGGAGTACCTTAGGTTTTGTTACCTGAGATGCGGTCCCTTTCTTCGTCGTCTTCCTGACCCTTTTGTAGAGCTCCCAGCGTGATTGGCTCTGGCCCACGTCCCATGCCCGCCATCGATCGTGCCCCATCCGTCCCTCCTCGCCGCCGCCCTCTCCGCCATGCCAGCACCTCCCCATTATCGCCATTTAGTGGTCACGTGTCCGGGGGAGCGGTTTTCGCAGGAGTGGGCGAACGACCTACGGGTTATGGGGGCCGGGTCGGATCGACGTTTCGAGAGGGTCCCTTGTAGGGCCTTTGTCGAATGGGCTTTCAGGATGCTGGTGGGCTCTTGGGCTCGTGCTTTATGGGTCTCGGTCAAATAGGCGTAACACATCTCAAGGCATAGGTAAGAGTATTTACTTTACTTAGTGTAATTTGTGTCTCTAATTCTCTTTGTGGGAATTAGAACTTTCTCTCTTTGTGGGAGGTTGTCTCTTTGTGGGACTTATGATATTCTCTTTGTGGGAATAATTCTCTTTGTGGGAGTAACTCTCTTTGTGCGAGTTTAGTGTCCTAGTGTAGTGCTAACCCCAATTCTCTGAGTGGGAGTTAGTGATTCTCTGTGTGGGAGTCTTGATCCTCGTGTAGGATTGGTTGGGTCCTTGTGTAGGACATAAATCCTCTTTGCAGGGTATCTCCTTGTGAGATTTGTATTCCCTTCTCTGTGTGGAAATATAGTGAATATTGGTGTGGCTGGATGTACCCAAGTTTGGGGAACCAGGGTAAAACTTTGTGTTTGCGTTTGGATTGATTGTGCCTTTTAATTCCTCTTGCATTTATAATTCCGCATTTGCAACTTAAATTTTAATTGGACAATTTTATTGCCATTATACTATTCATCCCCCTAGTGTGTGTTGTTAGTATTGTAAGGGTAAGGCGATTCTTACAATTGGTATCAGAGCGAGGTTATAGCATCCTGCAACCATGGCATTCAACGCCTCATCTGCGTCTCATAAAGAAGGTCATTCAACCGTTCGACCACCGCTCTTCAACGGAACCAACTACCCAAGTTGGAAGATCAGAATAATGATCTACTTGGAGGGTCAAGACCTATGGGACATTACAGAGGTGCCATTTGAGAAGCCCACTACTCCTGCGGCTTCTAGGACAAAGGCGGAGAAGGACTCGATCAAGTTCAATGCGAGGGCTATGAACGCATTACATTATGCTCTCTCAGCAAATGAGTTCAACCGCATCTCCATGTGCAAAACGGCCAACGATATTTGGCATACCATGGAGATTTGTCATGAAGGGACTACGAAGGTAATGAAATCTGAAGTAACTGTGTTTAGATCTAAATATGAAATGTTTAAGATGCAGGAAGGCAAAAGCATTTCAGAGATGTTCACAAGGTTCACTGATATCGTGAACGCTTTGGAGGGACTCGGGAAGATGATTTCCCAAGAGGATCGTGTAGAGAAGATCCTTGACTCTCTCACACCTCGTTGGGAGTCAAAGGCCAACGGAATTTTGGAGTCATATGACACGTCCAAATACACCGTTGAGGAGTGCATTGGTAATCTCAAGGCGTATGAAGTGAAGCTTCAATACAAGAAGGAGATTCAACCATCGAAGCCCGAGAAGCCAGAGAAGCAAAAGGGGGTTGCATTCCATGCCAAGGTGGAGCCAATCAAGTGTAGGAGGAAATTCCATCGAGAAGCTCCTAGAGAAGAAGATGAGTAAGAAGATGCAAGTGGATAGGAAATTGAGGAGCTTGCCGAGCAATTCAAAGCATTCCTCAAATGCAAGCAAGGTAAGTCTTTGTTAAAATTTGCCTCCAATTCTAACAAGGTTCCTACTTGTTACACTTGCAGTGGAAAAGGTCACTTGTCCACCGAATGCCCTTCCAAACCCAACAAAGAAACTTACAAGGGTAAAGGGAAGAAGCATTGGAAAGGAAGGTCCAAGTCCAAAAATCACAAGAAGAGACTTGTCGGGACCTTTGATGATTTGAGTGAGGACACTTCGAGTAACGAAGAAGAGGATGCAAAGGAGGATGCTCACGCATGCTTTGTAGCCATTTATGGTCCTACTCCAATCCCCTCCGGATTAAATGAAGAAGAGTTGGATGCGTGGCTCGACGCCTATAACTCCTATGAGGATTCGTGCCTCTTGGCTATGGAGGAGAAGTCATCATTAAACTCTAGCAAGGATGATGATGAGGTTGAGATCGAGGAAGAAAAGATCTCATATGAGGAGCTCAAGAACAACTTCGACTTGGTCTCCAAAAAGGTTAGTAAGTGCATCAACTCTTACAATAGATTAAAAGCAAAATATAAGATTGCTAAGAGTAGATTGCATGAACTAGATATTACTAGTGTAATTCATGATGAAATGCATGCTTATGACACTAGTGAGAGAGATGCACTTCTCTCTCAAGTTAAGGAATTGAGCCTTACAAATGAAAAACTTGTTGCTCAAAACCATAGCTTAGAGTTTCACATTCAACAACTTACGTTGAAATGTGAAGAGGAATCCAGTAAGCTCATAAGCTTTGTGTATTCTAGGGATTCACTCCACGATTTGTTGGAAAAACAACATCCGGTAAATCATAGAGGAGGTTTGGGTTATATTCAAAATGTGGTACCCAAACCCACCTCTAATTCCTCTTATGGTGCAAATACAAGAAATATTGCTAAAGCACCTAAGAAGAATCACCATGCTTTCTTGTACAACAATAACATCAACAAGAAGCATGTAGATCACGAGGTAATGAGGAAGAATGAAAAATCTTCATTTTTTGCTAAGAAGCAAAATCCTCATTCTTTGCATGCCAAGAAATTCGTTTCTACACCTAAGCATGCCACATCCACCCCTCTTGCAAAGGCAAAACCCTTGCCTAGGAAATCCTTGAGATTATGGATTCCCACTAAGGTTAGTGTGCAAGAGAGAGATAGCTACATCAACTCTCTAGTTAGGAATGTGATCACCTCATGTGATTACATTAGGAAATCAAACTCCTCTTGGGTTTGGTTGCCTAATATTTATGTTCCTCACACATATGCATATTGCATGTGTATTTTGCTTAAATGTTTATTGTTAGCATATTCATTCTTTGTGTGTGTTTCATGATTTTGAAAATATTGTCAAACTTATTTTTCATGAAAATAAGGACATTGGGGTTTATTGACCTGCATGCATTTTTGATCCATGTGTATGTCAATAGGGGAGTTAATATGTTATATGTTTAAAGTATTTTAAGACATATTTTAACTCTCATTTCGGAAGTTTTTTTGAGATCATTATTCACATTTGGTTGTTTTTGATCTCAAACCAAACCACTTGTTTATTGCCAACATACTTCATGTTATATTTGTTTTGGAAATATTCTTTGTGTATCATTGAAGCTTGATTTTTCCATATCTATTGCTTTGATACACGTCCGACCCATGGCTCCATTATTTGTATAATTGGTATTAGATCATAGAAGTCAAAAGTTGACCATTTCTATGATCTACGGGGAGCATGGGATAGTGAATTGATACCCACTAATTTTTTCAATTTGGTATCATACATATCTTTCTTTTCTTGCATATTGTCACATCTTAGTTAAGATGACAAATGGGGATATATTTGATGTCCACCTTTTTGACGATGTCAAGGGGGAAAGATATATGCATTATGTAAATATATATGGGGAGATATATTCATATGCATATGGGGAGAGATATATCTATGGGGAGAGATATATGAGATTAGAAAAACCTTGCATGTTTGCATGATAATTGTCTTTTACAATTGGTTTACAATTAGTTTATGTAATCCATGCCTATTATATGTCACCATGATCTTATTTGGTAGAATGAGTTTTTATCTATTGTGTAGCTCATTTTTTTATTTGGAGCATATAAGTAGGGGGAGCACATTAGCATTGTGCTTTAATACTTTGTTTTTACATAATGTGTGTCATCATCAAAAAGGGGGAGACTGTTGAGTATTGGTGTTTCATACCAATCTTATTTTGATGATGATCACAACATTATGTTGTTACTAATGACTCTCATGTTTTAGTCTCTCAGTTTTATTTCAAGAATATCTTTCTTGGAGACTAATCACTTGGTGCAAGGATGGACATCAAGTGGAGAAGAGCCAAAGCTTGGACTCAAGGATTAACAAAGCTTGGAGATGATGGAGAGCAATCAAGGCATCAAGATTGAAGACTTAGACTATAAGGAAATCATTGTAATCCATGTAATTTACTTCATTGCTTTCTCTCTCTTTTGAGTCTAGGAAATCACTGGCGCATGTCCTGTTTACAGTCGACTGTATTGACTTCATCAGTCGACTGTCCTGGCTCAGATTATAGTCGTTGGATATTTTCTAGCCGTTGATCAGTCGACTGCCTTTTGATCTTCAATCGACTGTTCCTGCCGTTTTCGCCCAGTTTCTAGCCGTTGCAGAATTGATTCTTTGGCTGTTTTCTTGGGTTTTGGGGTTTGATATAGGGTTCTTATATATATGAGTGTGCTGATATCTCTTATACTTCTTGATGCTATTGAATATCTCAAGAGATCCATAAGAAACTCACAAACTCCCTCAATTCCCTCTCAAGAGCTCTCATTCATCTTCATGCATTGAAGTCCAACTCAAGGGAATTCATCCAAGTGCTCTCAAGCATATCCCAACACTTGGAGATCCTCTTCCATGCTTTACATCCATTCATGAGTAAGCATCTCAAGGCATAGGTAAGAATATTTACTTTACTTGGTGTAATTTTTGTCTCTAATTCTCTTTGTGGGAATTAGAACTTTTTCTCTTTGTGGGAGGTTGTCTCTTTGTGGGACTTAGGATATTCTCTTTGTGGGAAGAACTCTATTTGTGGGAGTAACTCTCTTTTTGGGAGTTTAATGTACTAGTGTTGGGCTAACCCTAATTCTCTGAGTGGGAGTTAGTGATTCTCTGTGTGGGAGTCTTGATCCTCGTGTAGGATTGGTTGGGTCCTTGTGTAGGGCATAAATCCTCTTTGTGTGGTATCTCCTTGTGAGATTTGTATTCACTTCTCTGTGTGGGAATATAGTGAATATTGGTGTGGCTGGATGTACCCAAGTTTGAGGAACCAGGGTAAAACTTTGTGTTTGCGTTTGGATTGATTGTGCCTTTTAATTCCTCTTGCATTTATAATTCCGCATTTGCAAGTTAAATTTTAATTGAATAATTTTATTGCCATTACACTATTCACCCCCCTCTAGTGTGTGTTGTTAGTATTGAAAGGGTAAGGCGATCCTTACACTTTTCGCCTGCGGTACTCGTCTTGGCCGCGGCCCTCGCTCTCATCATGCTTGAATCCCCGGCTTGTTCCCATTGGGCGGCTTCCGTCGTCCTCGGCCAGCGCTTCTTCTGTCAGCGTATAGCATTCCACCCTGGCTATGAACACCGACGAGGTCCTTCGGTGGATCGTTGTGCAGCGAATATCTCAGGCCCCTATGCCAAAGCCCCTTCTTCAGGGCCGTTTTGACGACCAACTCGGGGCAGATCTCCACATTCAGTCGCTCTGCATTGAAGCGACGCCTGTAGTGCCTCAAGGTCTCGCCGGGGCCCTGCACCACATTGAACAGGAGCTCCGAATCGGGCTTCACCTGACGCCCAGCCATGAATTGTTTGCAGAATTACTGAGAGAGGTCTTCGAAGCTATCAATGGAGCGGTTGGGAAGACCATGGCACCAACTCCGGGCCGCTCTCCGGAGGGTGGAATAGAAGCCTTTACAAAGGAGGGTATCATTAGCTCCCTGGAACGTCATAACCCCTTCATAGTCCATCACGTGGTCGATCGGATCGCCCGTGCCGTCGTACTTCTCCAGCGTCAGTACTTTGAATCTAGAAGGTACCCGCGCCTCGGTTATCCTCCGGGACAGCGGGCATCGGTCGCCTCTGGCACCTTCCAGGCGCTCCCCAGCGCCACACAGTCGTTGCCGGGTGGTGGCGAGCGAGCGCGGTCACGTCGGGAGCTCACTTTCGTTCCTACTGAGCTTCGGGCGGAGGTTGACCAGTGGGTGCTCTTGTTCTCCTCGCTGTAATGCTTCTCCTGTTTTGCCCGAGGAGGACTTCTGCTCCGGCATGGTCGTCCCCCCGAGGCTCGGTGACCGACGGGCCGTCGACTTGTTAGTCCCGGTCGCCGAGACGAGGATGTAACCGATTCGCCTTCGGTTTGCTCGAGTCCCATCCCCTCCCCCTCTCGGGGCGAGGTGGAAGTGAGGGACCTCTCTGGGACGAAGCCCGGCATGGTAAATTGTCGTTCCAAGTTGGGGGTTCCATCGCCGTGGTCGGTGAACACGGCGGACCGTACAGGCTGGCGGTCCGATCCCCGTTGGTGGGTCCCTCCCGTTCCTGCTCGCCGGACGGAGGGGTTATCGACAATGTGTTGAATCATGGCGACCAACGTCTGGAGGTTGGCGTTGGTTTCCTGAGCGAAGAGGCGAAGCTGCTCCTGAATCACCGATCGGGAGTCGTCCGTCCCTTTGGTGGTGTGGCTGTGCTGGATCTCGGGAGGGATGTAATCTCCCTCCTGTTGGTGGGTCCCTCCCGTTGGTGGGTCCCTCCCGTTCCTGCTCGCCGGACGGAGGGGTTATCGACAAGGTGTTGAATCGTGGCGACCAACGTCTGGAGGTTGGCGTTGGTTTCCTGAGCGAAGAGGCGAAGCTGCTCCTGAATCACCGATCGGGAGTCGTCCGTCCCTTCGGTGGTGTTGCTGTGCTGGATCTCGGGAGGGATGTAATCTCCCTCTTCTTGGATGGGGGGCATGTGCGCCAAGCCGTTGCAGACGGGTTCCATTCCGGTGGGTTGACGTGGGCTGTATTCGGATCCCACAGACGGTGCCAGATGTTTACGGGTGTTTTATCACCATTGACTCGTTGACCGACAACTAAGCAGTCAACGTGGTCAAGGGACCGGTTGAGATCACTCGGACACGCTGTGCTCACGTGAACTCAGCGGGGGATGACGATGGAGACGAAGGCGAGCGAGAGCCTCGGGCAGAGCGTCGGTCCTCGGTCGGTGCGGAGCGGATGGAAATCCTCAGCTCCGTGGAATGTGCTCGGCCTCGGTCGGACGAGCGTCGAGGGGTAGCCTCGGCGCCTCGGCGCCTCGGCTGTTGCTTGGTCTTCGGTCGGTAGCGGTGCACGCTTGTAGCGGGCGAGTTCGTCTTGCGCTGAGGAGTAGCCTCGGCGCCTCATTCGGTTCCTTCCTGGACAGACGAGAAAACTCGTCAGGGGGGCCGGACCTTGGTTCCGGCCAAGTCCCCTCCGATGCTTAAGTCAGATCAAGGTCTGATGAATGCCTGGCGGGGTAGGTTCGACTCGAGAGGAGATCGATACGCTGACCCTCAATCCGAACAAAGGAAGGGCTATAATGGCAAAAGCAAGGTCGTTGATGGTGTACCTCAGATTTTGATACCTGGGATTCGATCCCCTCCTCGGTTGCCCCTGCCGTCTCTTTTATAAGGTCTCGGCCACGATTGCCCGCCCTCTATGTCCTCTCTCCCCACGTCCCCGAGATCCGCCTCTATCCAAGCCCCTGCGTGCGTCGTGGGTTCATGGATTAATGGCTCCTTAATGGTCATTAAGGTTTCGCGCTCCTGGGGGACGGTTGACTCTGGGGGGGCATGCGCTGATCGTGCGTCTTCTGAGTCGGGGCCGGGTCTAGCTTCGAGTCCGTCAGTGGGCCTTGTCTCATTCGTGGGCTTCCCGTTCTCGGCTTGGACCTGGGTCTCTGGTTCTTGGGCCTCTCCAAAATAGTCGTATCATTAACTAATATAATTATGTAGTTAGTTTAGCCTTTTAGAACCTGCGCTTACTTAGTTCATCTTATCACAGTTTACAGTGACCAAGAAGTTTGGGTGTCCACAGGATGTCGACGGGTGTGTCGTGGGCAAAAGACATTTTCATAGTTCAGACAAGGCCACAGGCCCACAGCCGTGACGATATTAAACTCGTCTTCTTTCACCTGAAGCGGAAATGAGAGCTTTTTCTGAGTTGTATATCATCCGAGTACATAGCGGTTTACAACAATCATGCATCAAGATATAACAGAGATCATGATCTCAATGTCTTCCTGTGCCTAGCGTTATTGGTTTACATTCCTGCAGATTAGTGGTTGCCGATGGTTTGAGCAATGATTAAAGTGATCAATTCTAAAGACACATTCGCCCTGTTTCAGCTGAAGAATGAACTTTGTCCATGCCAACCGGTTATCAGGATGGAAGATAGACTTTGCTATTTTCTTCGTTAGCCCGTGCCTGGAACTCTTGGGAAGCATGTGGAGTGAATGACAATTGATTATGTCAACAGCAATAATTAGCATTGAAGAATCTCTAAGATGTATCCTTGCCGTTATATATCTATTACCATCCATCCTAAGCAACTGAATGTACATAACAAATTAGCAGCTTGACATGAGCTAATGTCATCCGTAGGATTTCAGTCTCTGCCACCGTGTGAGTTATGTTGGAATGATGTCTTCATGCTCCAGATGAGGCACCAACCCAGACAATGCTAAATTAGTTCTCCGTTGGTTGTACGACGAGGTTTAAGTCGCAGATTACTGCTCTTTTACTAACATCCTCGTTATTACTCCAATCCCCTCTAGGAATGATGTCTACAGCTTCTTTGCTCCAGCTTTGCTATCCACGGCGAGGGTGATGATATTCCTTGTCGCTGCCAGCTTCCTATCCGTTGTCATGGCTATTACCTCTTGTCGTATGGCAACCGAGCTTATTTTCTTTTCACTCTATCCGTTGTCATGGCTATCGTATGGCAACCGAGCTTATTTTCTCACTCTCATGGGTTGTGATCCAATTTTTGTAGAGTTTAAGGTGTTATCAAATCCCAGTTCATAAAGCTTCATGTTAGTGTCCATACGAGATTTAATTTGAGGTACTGAGATTTATATCAAAATTTTACCAAATCACTGTTTGAGAAACCAAACCGTGTTGCAAAACGGAACGGGGTTGAAATGCCGTTTGCTACATAGGTTGCATACTCAGCCAACAGTGAGAACGTGTCCATCACGGGTGACTAAACGTAATATCCAAGGCGCTAATTTTGAAGGGAACAGTGGGACAGAAGACCAGAGAGAAGCAACGTGTCTGTTATATGCTACTACATGTATATTCATACTTGATGATGCGTCATCATCCGATTTATCTAAATTCGGTCCTCAGTTATATGAGTCGCACCGATGCATTTTTTGACTCAAAAAGACAAGTTCCATAAAAGTCATCATAATACGGTTGCTTGGTTGGCCTTCCGGGACGAAAATGAAGTTGACAAACAACCCTGCTGAGCTGAAACCACAAGCATCGTTGTCTTCGAATTCGATGCATAGTGGTCCAAACTACTCTAGTACTTTCTAATGTCCAAGTCTAGTGATTAGCACCCACAAATTAAATGATTTCTTTTAAAAATGATAAACCAAATTAAACATATGTGTACTTTCTTCTATTAACGTCTCATGTGTTTTCACTGTTGATACGACTATTTTGACCGGGCCCGGAGAAGCCAAGTCAACTACAACCAATCAACCGGCCTACTGCGGCCCTAGGGCCCCGGCCCAAAGATCTCACGGGCGGGCCGCGCTTCTCCACCCAAGACGAAGGCCCAAAAGACTGCCCACTTCCATAATGGAGGAAATCGGGGCCCAAATCGAGGAAGCATTCGCCAAATATGGCAACTGCCCAAATGCCATCACTCTCGCCAATAATGGCCCGACTTAAATGGCCATCACTCAAGTCATCATGGCCCGACTTATTGGCCTTAACTCACCAATCATGGCCATGTTCATGACATTCATTACCTCATCAAATGGGCGCCATTAGTAGGGGTCAACACTTCCCCATTTGCACGTCCCCATGAATGATGGCCATGATGTCACATCATGACATCATGGCACATTATTAGGAGGATTGGCCTATAGAGGAATGGTGGTGGCGTCATCCAAAAGGACCTGATCTTCGCAATCCAGGACGGAGGTATCCCATACCCACTCTTTCACATTCTTCCACCTAACATATTTCTCCTACATAGCTCGGCTCGAGGATCGGCGTTTGGTCTCCCCGTGAACTAAGTCCGATCCCACCGAGCATCTATCAGACCAGATCTGACTTTGGCATCGGAGGGGAATCGGTCGGAAACAAGGTCTGACCCCCCTGACGAGCTCTCTCGTCTATTCAGGTGCAGGAGATCCTGCGGCGCTGAGACTACCCCTCAATGCCATCACATCCGGAGCCGAGCGTCCTCGTCCCCGAGCCCGTTCGTCTCCACCACCATGAGGTCGTCACTCTGCCGAGGCTACCCTTCGGCAAGCCGATACGAGGAACTGCGCGTCCATCACCGAGCGACTCCGCCTCCAACCGATCCCGATGGTTGTCGTCCCGCTAAAGCTACCCCTTGACGCACCAAAGAACGGATCCGCGCCTTCTAGCTTAAGCGAACGTGCCATCGATCGACCCCAAGGGTCGTCTATGTCTCACGTGATTGCCACGACATCCGGGCCTCCAGACTATCGATTTACAGGGAAAATTTACCCGTAAACATTTGGCGCCGTCTGTGGGAACCGGTCAACATCCACGACGCCAACCACACTGACAATGACTGGTACCATTAATCAAAGGCCTAAATGGCCAAATCACGAAGGGACTATAGGCTTCACCGCACTGGACCATCGGCTCCTTATCGTCACGACTTAGACGTAACAAGGAATCGTAGTATTCCAAGTCATAGTTTCCCCAATCGGGCATTTGATTGAACAATTCTTGGGTAGCAGAGTCCCTGCCATGATCGGCCTAAGTACTGAGAAGTGCAGGCCAAGAGATTGATATCTCGAAAGGGAATGTACCCACATGCTCTCTTATTGGGGGATGTGAACTTTCTTCTCAATTGTAAAAAGGGCAGATTCAAAAATGAATCGAGTAGGGCAAAAACATTTTCAGTACTGAGCCCGTCTCAGTCCTCCAACCGCCCTTGACCTGGCCAAGGCGATGGTGTTTCCGCGACACGAGTGATCGCTGGAGCACCGGCAACGTAGCGCTAGCTACCTTCCTCGAGGACGAGAAGGACACCGCCAATGCCGTCACCTCCTCCACCAAGGACATCGACAGCATATGCGGATGGACCCTGCTCGACGTCGCCTAGGGAGAGGAAGAATCTCGCATCAGTAGCATCAGCAGGAACTTCAGAGGAGGGGACTCGGCGGAACGCCTCCATCTCCGACTCCAACCCCGAGGAGAGCCCAAATCTGAAGTGCCCTCGGCACCCCTGTCAACCGATCTGACGAAGCTGGTCGCTTGCGTCGGAGACGAATAAGCTATTGCCATCAGGTCTTTTCTCCTTTAAACTCGTTAGTCCACCTCTCTGCTATTTGTCGCCTCTCCCCCAATTTCAGGTCCATGACTGAGCTTGGATTCATCCAAGCATGACAAGTGAACCAAGATCCAATCTCTAAGCAGAAGCCCATTCATCCACGCCGAGCCTGGGCCTGGGCCGTTCCTCCATGCTAAGAGTGCCTAGTTCCGACCTCCGGGCTCGCGAACCGCCCGAGCATCCGTGCTCCAGGCTGGGCACTTGGACGACAATGTGCCTTCCTCAACGGCAACGGGAAGAGAGCTGGGGGCCCCAAAGCCAAGGATCTTCGCAGAAAAATGAAGGGGAGAGCTGCATCTCCATCTTCCTCGCAAGGTGGATCCTGCCTCCTGCTATGCGATCGGACATGGGGGTTACGCCCCCCTTCGTTTCACAAGTTTAGGACTCAGACGACCTACCAAGGAGGCCAGCCAGGTTGTCTCGCTCGGGGATGATGCGACCTGTTCAGAACCATGACAACATGGAGGGGGAGGCATGCAGATGAGTCCCCACCTCGTTTGATGGCATGACAAGCATTTCCTTCAATGATAGGCATGCCAACCGAGCTATCCCTGTCAGTTGCTGCTGCCGAAGATGGAGCGGGCCTGTCGAACAACGAACCCGTCGACCATGCCGTCCTACTAAGCTTATGGATCTCCCATTCCGGGCTTGCCGAGCCTCCCTGCCGAGCTTCCCTGCCGAGCTTACGGAACCGCTTCCAGCCGAGCTCAGAAGCTGCCATTGTCCGAACATCCAAATAGCACCTCCCTGCCAACGTCACCGCCGAGATCAAGGATCACGCCAAGCTTACGGATCAGTCCGAGCATGTCACCTCTAGCTGTGGAGGGCTGCTCTCCCGGGCACCCGAAGCTATCCTCCGAGTTCGTCGAGTCGCACCTCTCAATATCAAGATACATGGGGAAAGAAGCCTTTCCACTTCCCAGCTTACTTCGAGCAGCCAGAGGTTACAGAGGAATTATCATCAACGGCCACTACCTCCGCTTCAAGAAGCATGTTGAGGACTTCAACGGACGACTGTCCAAGTGCTTGGTGTTTACCAAAAGAGTCAAAGGATAGACTAGTATTCCTTTGCAAGCGGAGTTAGCGCGAGGAAGCTCATGCCAGTAATACTGATTGGCCCCTCCTTGCCGAACGAATCGTCGAGGAGCTTGGACCCAACAACAATCAAAGTCCCCGAAAAATGTTGAATCGCTCGTCGCCACCGTAGCCCTCTTTTTGTCCTCACCGACTGGAACCTGCACTGAGTCCTTCCCCTCCCATCGAATGGAGCCCCCGGTGACATGTGGCCCAGGTGCAGATCCTACTCCTCGATTACCAAACACCCGGAGATATAACAACTTCGGCGATTGGTAGACCTTGGACTTAGTGTAGCCAACGTATGGTGCAAGCACCGATCAAAAGATCCAAGCCTGGAAGCCCGTCGAGATTCGTTCACAAGTGGATCAGTGCCTGTCGTGGAGACCAGCAGAGACCACTGGAGTTCCTCCGAGCCGCGAATCTTTGGGCGAACTCAACCAGGTCTCCAACGAGCTTGCAGATCTTGCCGCTGTCGAAGTATCTTCGGAGCTTGGTGATCGAGGCCAAAGCCCCATCGGAGCTCGATGCTTTCAGCCGAAGGCACCGAACTAAGTTCCGGGGCTCGAGGAGTCACCAAGCCCATTGCGGCAGAGGCGAGGCCATCTACCGCCTCCAGCACGTCTGAATACAAAGCCTTCAACTCAAAAAGTCCTCATTGGCATTCCGTGCTCGCTCGCCCTCAATATTCAGATGGCCATGATGGCCGCATACTCTCTGGCGATCTCGATGGGAACAACGTGAAATCGGTCGAGCCCGACGCCAAATAGATCAATCTGTCGACCTTGCCGATCGATCTGACAAAGCTGAAGCTGCAAGTGGAGGAGCTTCGGTACCAGCATAATGATGTCACCATCCCTAAATTTGGAGGTGCATGCCTCTTGGACTTCTCGCTCGGGACTATAAAGGAGCGATCTTGATGGGAGGCCACCTTGTCGAGCCACTGTGGAAACCAGTCTGCTTCTGCCCTCCTCCCAAGCTGCCGAGGATATTGATCCGCCATCCGGACCAGCTATCGGTCAAGCTGAGCTACCTCACTACCGAGCGGACCCCCCACTGTTGTTCGAGTCTGAGCATCCGAGCAGCTCCTCCGACCGTGGCCGAGCCGATTTGACCGAAGCACCACCGCCCGAGTTCGATCGCCTAGACCGCTCCTTCGACTATGCTACTGGGTACCCGCTTATGAACTGCTCCTGTATCCACCCGAGCTAGACGAAGTAGTGGTAGAACGCCACCATGGAATCTTCGAAAGTCTTCACAAGGTCCTCACCCCTTTCGTCGGCCATAAGTCAAGGGACAATTCCCCGCGCAATTGAACGAACGGATCGGTCGAAGGGCTGGAGGCAACCTCCAGCAGGCCGATCACTCCTACGTCAGCCATAAGTCGAGGGGCAACTCCCCTCGCAGTCAAACAGATCGGTCGTATGGCTGGGGGCAGCTCCTCCAGTGGGCCGATCACACGATTGACCCTAAGACTGGGACTAGCTCTCCCAGCAGGCCAATCGACCCATCGCTCATAAGGCTGGGGGAAACTCCCCTAGCAGACCGACAAGATCAACCGTAAGGCTGGGGCAACTCCCCCAACTGGCTGATCACTCGATTGACCATAAGACTGGGGGTCGCCCCCCAGCAGGTCAATTGACCCGTCGATCATAAGGCTGGGGACAACTCCCCCAGCAGACCGACCAGATCAACTGTAAGGCTGGGGCAACTCTCCCAGCTGACTGATTACTCGATTGACCATAAGACTGAGTGGTAGCTCCCTCAGCAGGCCAATCGACTCACCGACCATAAGGCTGGGGCCACTCCCCCAACTGGTCGACACACTCCTTCGTCGATCGTAAGTCGAGGGGCAACTCCTCTCGCCACCGAACGAACGAGATCGATCGTAAGGCTGGGGGTAACTTCCCCAGCAGTTCGACCCACTCCTTCATCGGCCGTAAGTCGAGTGGCAACCTCCCCGCCACTGAACAAACGAGATCGTAAGACCAGGGGCAGCTCCCCCAGCTGGCCGACCAAACTCCTTCGTCGACCGTAAATCGAGGGGAGACTCCCCTTGCAACCGAACGAATCTCGGACCGATGATCTATTGTCACTAGCCAACTCCGCAAGACGGACCAAATTTTACAGAAAGAGCAACTTCTCCCCCATTATACTACATCTCCCGACCTCCACCTCAACAATGGTAGAGCTCAGAAGATGGGGGCAATTGATACGACTATTTTGATCAGGCTCGGAGGAGCCAAGTCAACTACAACCAGTCAACCGACCTACTACAGCCTTGGAGCCCCGGACCAAGGATCTCACGGGCCGGCCGCGCTTCTCCACCTAAGACGAAGGCCCAAAAAACTGCCCACTTCCATAATGGAGGAAATTAGGGCCCAAATCGAGGAAGCATTCGCCAAATATAGCAACCGCCCAAATGCCATCACTCTCGCCAATAATGGCCCGACTTAAATGGCCATCACTCCAGTCATCATGGCCCGACTTATTGGCCTTAACTCGCCAATCATGGTCATGTTCATGACATTCATTCCCTCATCAAATGGGCACCATTAGTGGGGGTCACTACTTCTCCATATGCACGTACCCATGAATGATGGCCATGATGTCACATCATGGCACATTATTAGGAGGATTGGCCTATATGAGGAATGGGGGTGTCATCATCCAAAGGGACCGGATCTTCGCAATCCAGGACGGAGGTATCTCACACCCACTCTTTCACCTTCTTCCACCTAATATATTTCTCCTCCATAGCTCGGCTCGAGGATCGACGCTTGGTCTCCCCGCGAACCAAGTCCGATCCCACCGAGCATCTATCAGACCAGATCTGACTTTGGCATCGGAGGGGAATCGGTCGGAACCAAGGTCCGACCCCCCTGATGAGCTCTCTCGTCTATTCAGGTCCAGGAGATCCTGCGGCGCTGAGACTACCCCTCAGCGCCATCACATCTGGAGCCGAGCGCCCTCGTCCCCGAGCCCGTTCGTCTCCACCACCATGAGGTCGTCGCTCTGCCGAGGCTACCCTTCGGAAAGAAGACACGAGAAACTGCACGTCCATCACCGAGCGACTCCGCCTCTAACCAATCCCGGTGGTTGTTGTCCCACCGAGGCTACCCCTCGATGCACCAAAGAACGGATCCACGCCTTCCAGCTCAAGCTAACGTGCCATCAATCGACCCCAAGGGTCGTTTCCATCTCACGTGATTGCCACAACATCCGGGCCACCAGACTATCGATTTACGGGGAAAATTTACCCGTAAAAAACTGTTGATCGTAAGGCCATATAAAGGAGGGTTGTTGATTCGGGTTCAATATTACATATTTAACCCCCCATTTAGCCCTATTTTGTGCTCATGTGATGTTACATTGTTCTCTAATTCATACGTATTTTCTACACATTTGTTTATTAGAGAAAACACTCTATTTGAGCACAAAACATCATTTAACGATGCAATTCTGCACTTTTTATATTTTTCCTAGCTTGGTCTCGATCTCATGATTCCAACGACTATTTATTTGTATTTTTCTGAAATCTGTGCTAATTTCTGTGATTTATTGAATGCAGAATACTTTTTAAATGGAGAAATACGCACGAAAATACGAAATACGGTCGCCGACCAATGAAATAGCGCCACGTGGCAGCATCTAGACCATCCGCGCTCAATCCAACGTGCACAGCGAGTTGGGGCAAGGAAATTCAACGACCGTTGGATTAAAATCCAACGGCCCGAAAGAGATTCAACGGAGAATACGAAAGCGGCAACGTGGCGATATCGTGACCCTTGATTGTCGATCGAACGGCTATGATCATCCCCGCATTCTGAACGGAGAGCGGGCGATGTGGCCGTTCGGCGTTCGTGGATCTTCAATCCAACGGCTGCTGGCGACCCCGCATTTTGAATTAATGACGATCGAGAGCTGCCACGTGGTGCGCATCCAAGCGTCTGCCGCGTGAATGGACGGCGGAGATGGACTCCGTTTCGAAACGAAATCGAATCAGCAAGCGGTCGACGCGGCCTAGTTTCGACCGTCCGATTTCGATCGAACGGCCACGAAACATTCCGCAGACGAAGCGGCAACGGGGATTTGAGGCGGCTACGTGGCTAGCGGACGTTCGTACGATCATGATCCAATGGTGTCGACTGAAGATGAAGCGGATCCGGATCGCAGCAGCGGAGCGGGTTTGCGCACAACTTTTAAAGTGACACGTGGCGAGTTCTTGTGCGATCCCGCTTCGATCGACGGTCGGGAATTGACCCGCTTTAGATCAACGGCCCAGATGCGTTCGGGTGCGAATTTGGTGCGGGTTTGAACCCGTTAAGCCCAATAAACCCGCAATCTTATTATATAAGCGTATTTAGGGTTTTTTGGGCGTATTCAAGCAGATTTGGGGCGTATTTTGGGCGTATTGGAGGCTCTAGGAGCCATATTTTCCCCCTGAAAAATTCTGTAAAATTCCAGAGGCTTGTTTTATTATTTTCAGAGAGGTTGAAGTCTTTTCAAGGAGAATTGGTGATATTTTCTTCAACTTCTATCCCGTATTTTGGTGTTTTCTATTGTATTTTGCTATGAACTTGAAGTATTTTGTTATGAAACTTGTTTATTATTGCACGATGAGTAGCTAGAACTTATTTGTGCATGGTATGGAGTAGTTAGGGGATATTATTCGTGTTTATTTGGTTGAAATTCCTTGTGCTTAATCGTTAAACGTCGCTAAAATTGTAATCTTTGTTCGTAAATCGACTTTTTTAGATTCCAAAAGAATAAATTAAGTTGATGATCGCCCCAAAAGGGTGAGTTTTGATCTCCCCAAAAGGGAGTTTCATACCGTAGTTTTGATCTCTCCAAAAGAGAGTTTCATATCGTATTATAGTTTTAGCGACGATCTTTTTGAATATTGTGTTTGAACCCCCAAAAGGGCATCTTCCGATGAATTGCTCCCAAAAGGAGAATTCATTGAGTTATACTGGATATTTTTCCCGGTGAATTGCTCTCAAAAAGAGAATTCATTGTGATGTATTCATCAACCAAATTAATACGAATCGTTGATCCTAACGAACCCATACCATGTGCATACTCTTTATAGGTATTTTCGTACACGAATTTCTTTGTTCGCATTTTTCACGTGTTCACATCACCATCACCGTCATCATTTGTGAAGTGGTTAGTCTCTTTCCGATAGATTTCTATTTGATTTGAATTGTGGTTGCAACAGATTTCTTCCCGTGGATTCGACATCTGGACTCCCAGATTTTACTACTTGTACGGACTCTTGCACTTGAGAGAGAGCACCTTTCGGAGCCCACCAAGTTTTTGGCGCCGTTGCCGGGGAGGAATGGTTTGTGACTACGGTTTATTTCATTTAGAGGACCTTCGGTGAGATCTTTCCACTTTACTGTACATAAACTTTTAGTTTAGTTTATTTTATTTTATTTCAAAATGGAATATATGAACTTCTATTGCATAAACAACCTGTATGATGCACGGTATGCAAATGCACAAAAACATAGAATGGAAAAGCTCAAAATTGTTAATTTTAATCAAACTGACTGTGAAACTTTCTTTCAGGCCTGGGGGATGTTCACAGACCTAATATCGAGCTATCCGCAGCATGGGTACACAAATGAAGAGCTTATGGCGTTCTTCCTAGATGGACTACAACCGCAGCTGCAGGAATTATTGGGAGGCATGACACCGACAGTGGCGTGGGAATACATGGAGTCTCTGCAAGAAAACGAAGAAACCGTGGAAGAGACTTCATAGAGCGATTCCACGGAGCCTTCGTGCCTTGATCAAGAAGAGCAAAGCGTAGACGTACCTTTGCAATCCTTGGGAGAGGATGCTTACCTGACTATTCAGACACAAGAGGCCACATCCCTTCAATTCCAAGAGAATTTCCTTGCTCGGAGTCGGCAGATTCAAAATTCCATTGAAAATCTTAATTTGATTGCCGCCTGCTTAGACGAAAATAATTATTTTAGAATTCAGCTTCAAGAATCTAATACGAATTTATCTTCTATTGTAGGTACATCGAGCGTGCCATGTCACGCTGAGGACACGAATATAAATATCCACATGGCAGAAAGTGTGTGCAAAAGAGAGGACGAGCTAGCAATTTTGGATGAACGAGAGGAGGAGACAGCTAGGGACAAGGGTTTTGAGATTATCGCCATGGAGTCAGAACCATGCCCTCCTCCAGTTTTGTCCCAAAATCATTTATCCCTCTCCCCAACGATCGAGCATCGTACATAGAGTAGTGCAAATCTTTCAGGGAGTAGTCGTCAACTTGCTTTAATTCATTTCAATTATTTTGATGACTACGTTTGGAATAATTTTATTGAAAGGAATCTTAAATTAATTTAGACTGACATAACTCATCTCTTACAGGACATTGACAAACAGCTTATAGAGATGCTTGGAGTTGTGTTGCTGGGGTCCAAATTAGTTTCTGGAGGAAGAATAATCACCGAGGAGCACAAAGAGCAAATTGAACAACTTCCTCCACCATCAAAGATTCGGGATCCACCATTTGATCACGGTGTGTTCTTTCCAGTAGTGTAGTTTTTATATGCTTTCTAGGTTGCTTGCTTGAATAAACTCGTACCTCTTCCGACATTGAGGACAATGTCCATCTTTAGTTGAGGGGTGTGTACGAGACCTTAGGATTTTTTTTGAGAAGAATAAATCACCAAATATCATCATTTTAAAACTCATTCATATGCCTCTAATGCGGATGATTATACGTTAATTGAGTTCTAAAAATTGTTTATGGCTTGATTGATTATTTTTCCTTCATGGAATTACCGTTAATATACTATTCATGAAAGTTTTCAATTTCCATGATTAATATCTCGAAATAGTTTGAATATATTTCATGCATGCTAATGTGATGAAAAAGCTTAAGTATACACGATTTATTAGAATAGTTTTCAAGTTGAAGAGGAATTTGGCAATGGTCGTTAATGTTTATGTTTGAAAATATGGGTGTTGAGTTGCTTACAAAGAAAAAAAGAAAAGAAAAGAAAAGAATGAAAAATGAGGAATGAAGAAAAAAATGAATGAATAAGTATGTCACTAATAAATAACTTGGTTGGCTCGAGTAGTACAGTCCGAGGGGTCCTTCTTGGCCTAATGCCCTATGATCGTCTGATTTGGGAGCCATTGACCGGAAACTCACTCATTTGATAGAGCGATCCAAGTTATACCTTTTTCTGCGAATGTTGCTTGATGCGCGTTACGCGGAACGAATAAAAGAAAAGAAATGGTGAATATACTAAGCAACTTCAATACACATGTCTTGAATGATTATTTTGATAGGCCAATTCCTTGGAAACACGAAAACTAGTATATAACGACGTGTTATACTTTCGCTTGCGCAAAACGATGCTTGTATGATTTTTATTCAAATTAAATTAGAGAAAATATCGTGTGATTGATCTTGGTCATGGATTGTGTATATTGATGGTCAAGACCATGTTGGAATGCGTATTTTTGAGCCATGCCATGAGCGATTTGAAAGAACTTATTGTTTTATTACTCATCCGTATTTATCGCTCTTTTTACTAGAGACTAGCAAATCGCTAGTTGGGGGGTGTGATTCGGGTTCAATATTACATATTTAACCCCCCCCATTTAGCCCTATTTTGTGCTCATGTGATGTTACATTGTTCTCTAATTCATACGTATTTTCTACACATTTGTTTATTAGAGAAAACACTCTATTTGAGCACAAAACATCATTTAACGATGCAATTCTGCACTTTTTATATTTTTCCTAGCTTAGTCTCGATCTCATGATTCCAACGACTATTTATTTGTATTTTTCTGAGATCTGTGCTAATTTCTGTGATTTATTGAATGCAGAATACTTTTTAAATGGAGAAATACGCACGAAAATACGAAATACGGTCGCCGACCAATGAAATAGCGCCACGTGGCAGCATCTAGACCATCCGCGCTCAATCCAACGGGCACAGCGAGTTGGGGCAAGGAAATTCAACGACCGTTGGATTAAAATCCAACGGCCCGAAAGAGATTCAACGGAGAATACGAAAGCGGCAACGTGGCGATATCGTGACCCTTGAATGTCGATCGAACGGCTACGATCATCCCCACATTCTGAACGGAGACCGGGCGACGTGGCCGTTCGGCGTTCGTGGATCTTCAATCCAACGGCTGCTGGCGACCCCGCATTTTGAATTAATGACGATCGAGAGCTGCCACGTGGTGCGCATCCAAGCGTCTGCCGCGTGAATGGACGGCGGAGATGGACTCCGTTTCGAAACGAAATCGAATCAGCAAGCGGTCGACGCGGCCTAGTTTCGACCGTCCGATTTCGATCGAACGGCCACGAAACATTCCGCAGACGAAGCGGCAACGGGGATTTGAGGCGGCTACGTGGCTAGCGGACGTTCGTCCGATCATGATCCAATGGTGTCGACTGAAGATGAAGCAGATCCGGATCGCAGCAGCGGAGCGGGTTTGCGCACAACTTTTAAAGCGACACGTGGCGAGTTCTTGTGCGATCCCGCTTCGATCGACGGTCGGGAATTGACCCGCTTTAGATCAACGGCCCAGATGCGTTCGGGTGCGAATTTGGTACGGGTTTGAACCCGTTAAGCCCAATAAACCCGCAATCTTATTATATAAGCGTATTTAGGGTTTTTTTGGGCGTATTCAAGCAGATTTGGGGCGTATTTTGGGCGTATTGGAGGCTCTAGGAGCCGTATTTTCCCCCTGAAAAATTCTGTAAAATTCCAGAGGCTTGTTTTATTATTTTCAGAGAGTTTGAAGTCTTTTCAAGGAGAATTGGTGATATTTTCTTCAACTTCTATCCCGTATTTTGGTGTTTTCTATTGTATTTTGCTATGAACTTGAAGTATTTTGTTATGAAACTTGTTTATTATTGCACGATGAGTAGCTAGAACTTATTTGTGCATGGTATGGAGTAGTTAGGGGATATTATTCATGTTTATTTGGTTGAAATTCCTTGTGCTTAATCGTTAAACGTCGCTAAAATTGTAATCTTTGTTCGTAAATCGACTTTTTTAGATTCCAAAAGAATAAATTAAGTTGATGATCGCCCCAAAAGGGTGAGTTTTGATCTCCCCAAAAGGGAGTTTCATACCGTAGTTTTGATCTCTCCAAAAGAGAGTTTCATATCGTATTATAGTTTTAGCGACGATCTTTTTGAATATTGTGTTTGAACCCCCAAAAGGGCATCTTCCGATGAATTGCCCCCAAAAGGAGAATTCATTGAGTTATACTGGATATTTTTCCCGGTGAATTGCTCTCAAAAAGAGAATTCATTGTGATGTATTCATCAACCAAATTAATACGAATCGTTGATCCTAACGAACCCATTCCATGTGCATACTCTTTATAGGTATTTTCGTACACGAATTTCTTTGTTCGCATTTTTCACGTGTTCACATCACCATCACCGTCATCATTTGTGAAGTGGTTAGTCTCTTTCCGATAGATTTCTATTTGATTTGAATTGTGGTTGCAACAGATTTCTTCCCGTGGATTCAACATCTGGACTCCCAGATTTTACTACTTGTACGGACTCTTGCACTTGAGAGAGAGCACCTTTCGGAGCCCACCAGTTGTATGGTAGGTCCATGACAGCCAGCACAATACCTTGTCATACACTTATACTCATTGACTTAAATGAAAATTTCATTGGAACACACTTTTCTAATTGGTGCGATGTATCGATGATCGCGTCCGAGTGTACACCCGAAAAATGACTTGTAGTTTTACCCCAAGCGCACGGTGTAGCGGCGAGCGGGTATCGAACTCAGGGAGGAACAAATCGCTCCATATTTCCTGAAATACGACAAAAACAAGAAATAGTGAAAAGCATCGCAATATTGTCGAATAATCATGAAAAACACGATATGGGCGATCAAAACGGCATGCAAACATGCAGAAAAAATATAAAATATGGAGTGATCAAAATCCCCCAAGCTTACCTCTTACCGTCCTCGAGGAAGACAAGTAAAAGGCGAACCCGATAGGAAAAATAATAAAAAGAAAAAACGGAAGTGATATAAAATAAGAAAGAAAGCAAAGAGAGAGGTGCTAGATCATTTTCTCATGATGTGGGCATTGCTTAATCATATAGCATACGGCGAATATACAACACATGACAAAGATTTTTATTTCGATATCACAATCATATGGATGCATTCAAAATAGAAAACCGAAGAATAGCAAAATTGAATGAAATATGGAATCGTTCTAGAATTAACATCGTCTGAAGCATCTAAAGCGGTATACATAATCATAGACCACACACTTTTTAATTGAACGCTTTCTATTTGGAGTATAAGAGATATCACACATCATGGATCAATAAGAATAGAAAGATATGGTTTTCATGAAGTGCAAGCTAAGTATCAATTCATGGATTTCGTAAAACTTTCAGTAATCTCACCGAGTATAGAAAATTACCTAGCCTAGGTTGTCATGCACAATCAAGTAGTCACTCTCTCACACATCATTGGATTCACTCCCCCAAGCTTATCTATAAGCGTGGTGGCATCAGTAAATCAATAAGTACATTCCCCATTTTTTGAAGCTCCAATAAAAATAAAAACAATAGAGGGAAGAAAGAGAGAAAAAGTGTGATATGGGATCATGTATAAGCTTCTTTTCTCTTTTCTTTTCTTTTTTTTCTTTTTTTATGCATATAAACTTCTGGGATCCCAAATCAAAATATAGAAAGATATTCATATTTTTTTCTTTTTGATTTTGGGGAATTGGAGCGTGGAATTTAATAGCGGGGGAAATGCCAATGATAGAATCGCTAAAGGGAGATTCACCAATGAATATAAGTACAGAAATAATGCTCAAGATATGTGGAGAAAACCACTCCCCCGGACGCGCGACCACTAAATAGAGATAATGGGGAGGTGCTGGCATGGCGGAGAGAGCGGCGGCGAGGGGGGGACTGATGGGGCACGATCAATGGCGGGCGTGGGACGTGGGCCAGAGGCAATCACGCGGGGAGCTCTACAAAAGGGCCAGGAAGACGACGAAGAAAGGGACCGCATCTCAGGTAACAAAACCTAAGGTACTCCATCAACGACCTCGTTCCCCCAATTCATCTCCTTCCTCCCCCGCTCGCGCTGAGAGACGCCGTTACGATCTCCTCACGAGTCGGACCGTCTCCGCCGGGCCTCCTTTCTCAGATCTCTATCTGACTTAGGCATCGGAGGGGATTTGGCCGGAACCAAGGTCCGGCCCCCTGACGAGCGTTCTCGTCTACGCAGGTGGACAACAGATCAACGGGCCGAGGCTACCCCTCGCCCCTCTCCGACCACTCGATCAACCGGACAGTGAGGCTTCCCCTCACCGTCAGCCTGCCGTGGCCGAGCACGTCCTACCGAGGCCGAGCGTCCTAATCGGGTCCGAGACTCTCCCTCGCCACCCGTCGGCCCGCGCATCTACCCGAGCGACTGAGGCTACCCCTCGTCCCCCTACCAGCCGAGGCCGAGCTCACCTGTCTGAGGCCCGAGCGTCTCAACCAGGGCCGAGGCTACCCCTCGCCCCTTCTGCACCGATTCGAAGCCCCCGAGGGACACAAAGCGGGGCCCCTTGACCACGTTGACCGGGCTCTCCACGGTCAACGCTTTGTAGTGAGAAAACACTCTGAAACATCTGGCGCCGTCTGTGGGAACGAAAACTGTCCACGAAGAAACAAACCACATCTGCGATGACGCGGCCTCCCTCCTCTCGGTTGAAAGAAGGGCGAGGGCCCCGACGCAGGGCGGCAGGGCCCGCCATCGTGCCCAAGAATGGGCACGGGACTGACGCGAGGAGAGTCGCGAGGATAGGGCCGGGAGGCCCTCCCCTTCCCAACCGGTCGGGAGACCGAGTGCGCCGTAACGGCGCGCAGCTCGGACGTGGTTCTGGGTAGTATCAGTGGTCATAGACACTACCTTGGTACGACGGTTGCTCGTCGACACCGGGCAGCTCCTGTGACGTCCTGTTTATGTCAACCCTGGAGAAGATGGGCCGGCGGAAAGAAGACTTGCGACCTCGCTTGGGTCCCGTGGTCGGATTCACGGGTCACTCCACCCCCATCATCGGCACCATCCATCTCCCGGGTAACGCTCGGAGACACACCGGACTCAGTGACCCTGGCGGTGGAATTCATCGTATTGGGGATCGGGTTGGAATACAATGTGATCATCGGCCGGCCCCTACTCAACGCCGTCGGCGCGGTGGTCTCGACCCTCCATCGGACCATCAAGTTCCGACGCCGGGGGGGGATGGGGCAAGTCGAAGGCGACGCGAGGAGACCGAATACCTGCTATCAACTGGCGGAGGAAGGTCCCGAGGATCGTCTAGCTGACCGGATGGCCACGCTCGACTTAAGGGAGCGGGCCTAGGCCAACCCCTGCGGAGGAGCAGGAGCAAATCCCGGTCACGGACACCGAGGGCCAGTTCGTCTCGATCAGGAGAGGGCTGAACCCGGACCTGAGGGATCAGCTGATCGAATGCCTGGAGGCGAACCTAGACATCTTCGCCTGGTCACCTGAAGACATGCCCGGCGTGGACCCCCAGGTGATCGTCCACCAGATCAATGCCGACCCCAACTTCAAACCGGTTAGACAGAAGAAGCGTAACCTGGGCGGCGAGAAGATGAAGGCAGCCTCTGAGGAAGTGGAGCGTCTCCTCGATGCCGGCTTCATACGAGAAGTCTGGTACCCGGAGTGGCTGTCGAACGTGGTGATGGTCAAAAAACCCAACGGGAAGTGGCGAATGTGCGTGGACTTCAGTGACCTCAACAAGGCCTGCCCCAAGGACAGCTACCCCCTGCCGCGCATCGACCACCTGGTGGACAACGCCTCGGGATACGAGATGCTAAGCTTCATGGACGCTTACTCCGGGTACAATCAAGTCCAGATGGACCCCCGGGACGAAGAGATGACAGCCTTCACGACGGACCGGGGAACTACTGCTACAAGAAGATGCCCTTTTGGCTTGAAGAACGCGGGGCCACCTACCAGAGAATGGTCAACAAGGTGTTCAGCTTCAGATCGGGAGGAACCTAGAAGTCTACGTCGCCGACATGCTTGTCAAGTCAAGGCGACCGGAAGACCACATCGCCGACTTGCGGGAGACCTTCGAGCGGTTTGCGGCGACACCACATTCGGCTCAACCCCGCGAAGTGCACGTTCGGGGTAAGATCTGGCAAATTCATGGGATTTTATGATAACTAACCGTGGTATTGAAGCTAATCCCGACAAGATCGAGGCACTGGTCAACATGCGCGAGCCGACGACGATCAAGGAAGCTACAGAGGCTGAACGGGCGCATCGCAGCCCTGGGGCGATTCCTTTCCAAATCAGCGGAAAGATCACTCCCCTTCTTCAAGGTCCTGAGGAAAGCAATCGCGGAACCTCCGAACAACAGGAAGACGATACTCGGGGACGAAGACTGCTCCCGGGCGTTCGGGGACCTCAAAGAGTATCTCCGCAGCCCACCACTCCTGTCCAAACCCCGGGAAGGGGAATCGCTGAGCCTTTACCTGGCGTGCGTGGAAGAAGCTGTGAGTTCGGTGCTGATCCGGGAGGACGGCGGGGTGCAATGGCCGGTATATTACACGAGCCGGATCTTGAAGGGGGCGGAGGTGCGATACTCGCCCATGGAGAACTGGCGTACACCCCTCGTCCTCTCAGCACGAAGGCTCCGACCCTATTTCCAGGCCCACACCATACTGATCCTGACCGACTCGCAGCTGGAGCAGAACCTCAAGAGATTCGACCGAATGGGAAGGATGCTAAACTGGGGAGTGGAGCTGAGCGAGTTCGACCTCCGATTCAAACCGCGCACGGCCATCAAAGGACAGGCCCTAGCCGACTTCATCGCCGAGTGCACGACGGAAGGAAATGGCCCCCCGGAGGGAGAAGACCCAGGGACGGTAACTGCTCCACCCCTGTCCTTTCTTTCGGCTGACCACTTCCAGCTAGAGGATCCAGGAGCGTGGATAGTTCATGTGGACGGGTCGGCTACATAGTCAGGAGGCGGGGCCGGGATTGCGATCCGATCTCCGGAGGGGAACATTGTGGAATACGCGTTGCGGTTCGAGTTCCCCGCCACGAACAACGTGGCGGAATACGAAGCTGTGATCAACGGCCTGAGGCTGGCCCTGGAGCTCGGGGCCGAGTCTGTCCGCCTCCTAAGCGACTCGAAGCTCATTGTCAACCAACTCTTAGGGAGCTACGAGGCACGGAAGGAGGCGATGCTAGAGATATCTCCCAGTCGCCAGAGCGGGCGATGTCCAAATTCAAAGACGTGGAGGTCTTACACCTCCCACGATCAGAGAATGCACGGGCCGATGCGTTGTCGAAGCTGGCCTCGTCCTCACCAAAGGAGCTGGGCCGCACCATCTACGTAGAGAACCTACCGTCCCCCAGCACGATGGAGCATGAGGTGATGGCGATCGACCAAGAGCCCACCTGGATGGACCCGATCATCCGATACCTCACCTACGGAGAGGTCCCGGCCGATGGGGACGAACGCCGAACCCTGGAGAGAAAAGCACTCCGATACACGATCCATGAGGGGGACACTCTACCGGAGACGCTGGACCAAGACGGACGTCCTCCCATACCTGAAGTGCATTGGGCCACAAGAAGCTGACTACGTCCTACAAGAGGTTCACGACAGGATCTGCGGGAATCACCACGGGGGCAAGATAGTCGCGCAGAAGATCTTAAGGCAGGGGGTACTACTGGCCGACCTTGGCCAAGGGATGCTACAAGCTACGTCCAGAAATGCCAAGAATGCCAGAGGTACGCCCACCACATTTCAACTCCTCCGTCAGAGCTCATCCCTATCGTGAGCCCCCTCCCCTTTGCGAAATGGGGACTCGACATCCTCGGACCGTTCAAACAGGACGGAGGGCAGCGGAAGCACCTGATCGTGGCAGTGGACTACTTCACCAAGTGGATCGAGGCCGAGCCGTTGGCAACCATAACGTGGAAGAAAGCGAAAAGCTTCGTGTGGAATTCCATCATCTCCCGATTCGGAATACCACGGGCCATCGTCACAGACAACGGGAAGCAGTTCGATTCTGCAGGGTTTAAAGATTTTGTGAGGAATGGGGAATCAAGCTCCTCTTTGCCTCGGTTGCACACCCCCAGACCAACGGGATGGCAGAAGCGGCCAACAAGTGTATCATAGAGCCCCCTCCGGAAGAAAGTGAAGGACATCGAAGGGAACTGGCCAGAAGAGCTCCCCGGGATACTCTGGTCATACCGGACGACCCACAAGGAGGCTACTGGCGAGACCCCCTTCATGCTCACCTACGGGGCCGAGGCGGGTGGGTACCGGTCGAATTGGGTGAAGAATCTCTTCGCCTCAAATACTTTGACGAAGACCGGAACTCGCAGGGCCTAGGGCTCAGCCTGGAGCTCCTCGACGAGCGACGGGAGCAGTCACTGGCCACCATCGTCCGCCAAAAGCAGAAGGTGGCCCGATACTACAACGCTCGGGTGCGGGGGAGAAGCTTCCACCTCGGGGACCTGGTCCTCCAGAAAGCGGGCTTCACCACTGATACCGCTCTCAAAGGGGAGCTCGCGGCTAGATGGGAGGGACCCTACAAAGTCGTCGAGGTCCTCGGACCCGCAGCCTACCGACTAGCCGACATGGAAGGGAGAGTTCTCACTCACACTTGGAATGCGGAACATTTACGCAAATACTTTCAATAGATGTATCACTTCATATGAAATAAATTTGTTTTAAATTCACTCCTTTCCAGATAAAGCGAAAAGGTATACAGAAGGATACACGAAGAGGTCGAGGGGCATTCCCCTCCCTCATTCTTCTCCAGGGGCACCGGGGGAGCCGCAAGCTGGCAGCTCACTAGGGTCTCCCCCCTTACTCCGTTCGGTGACAGGGTACATCCGAAGTTTCTCGAAGTCAATCCCCGAGAGCGGGAACTTCTTTCGGATCTCGGACTGGCACCAGGCGAAGCCCTTCTCATACGCCGTCGATAAGGCAGTCTCCACAAAGGAGGTGGCATACTCCGCCACGGCATCCTGAGCGATCCGGGCCGGATCCACCCCCTCGATCCCACGCAGCCGGGCCTCTAAGGTCTCGACCTGGCGTTGGTGCTCCGCCCTCTCCTTCTCGATCTCCCGGGATTTCTCCCCAAGTTGGGCTGCAAGGGCCCTCGCCTGCTCCTCCGCTGCATCCAGACGATCGGAGAGCTCCGAGGCTTCGGAGGGCAGCAGCCGGGTCGGGGATCTGCTTGTCTCCCCCAGACGCGCCGACATCTTTTAAAAGAGAGGCGAGCCGCGTCTCGGCCTCTGACTTCGCGGCCAGAGCCACGGCTCTCTCCCGATCCGCCACCTCCAGGAGAGAGGACAGCTCGGTTATTCGGGAGTCCAGAGACTGGACCCGCGCCTCCTCCAACTGACTAGCTTCCTCCCCCTCCTTGCCAGGGACCTCAGGGCCTCGCCCGGCCACCGATTTGGCTTTGGGAAGAGCCGCGAATTGGCGCCTCATCGAGAGGCCACCGGAGGACAACTGTGCCAAAGCAACGAAGGTAAGACGGCAAAAGCAGCTGGAGAACGGGGGGGACAAGCAAAGACACGCTAACCTGTTGACCAGCCTGATCACGAAGGTAGCCAAGCAATCGCCCCTGACTCCATCCAACACCGCCTGGTCGGGAGGGAGACAACAGTTCTCGGCCACACGAGCGGTGGCTCCACGGCTCGAGAACACCGACTCCTTCTCCCCCACTGGAAAGCGTGGACAAAGAAGACCCTCTCCTGACGAAGGGAACTCGCCAGGAGCGGAGCGGAACGCCCCAAGATACCGACTGTAAGCATCAGGGAGAGAGCCGTCCGGGGAGAGGTGAAGGGCCGGCCCACGGCCAGGCAACCCCTTAACGGGAGCAGGATGAGGGTCGGTCAGCAGTCGGCTGGACGTCGACCCCCTCGACCCCCTCACGGAGCCTATTGGGAGACCCCTGCAAGGGGAGAGAGGGAGACGACATCTTCTTTCGCTTCGAACCTCCGGACGCGGGTCACAACCCGCTGCTTCTTCCGGACGCCAACACATGGTCCCCTTCGGCGCGGGATCCGGGTTCGGGACCTGCACAAGAGCGCTGGCAGGAGAAGAACCGAGAGGGAGCCCACCTGTACTCAAAGAAGGAATGAGAGACAGAGCAGAACCTGGGCGACTTCGAGGGGCGCGAACGTTCGGAGCAGCTTACCTAGGGGCCACACCGTCTTACGCAAATTGTGGTCACTAAAGAGGAAGTCGATCGAGCACTCCCCCGTAGGAATTGCCAGCATGTCCCTCGCCGTCTGCTGCTCAGCGACCGTCGGCTCACCCGGATTAAGAACAACGGCACCGGCCGCCACCCACCGAGCTGGGAAGGGTACACTCGAGGGGGAATGTGACGAACACGTATTCCCCCTTCCAGCGTTTCAGAGAGCTCGGCAACCCAGCACCAGGGACATCTTCGGGCGGGCGCTGATGTAAATCCACGCCCCCGATTGGTGGAGGCTCAGGCGGTAGAACTGGGCAAGGAGGCGGAGAGAGGGCACCACACCCTTCAGCATGCAGACGACAACGAACCGACGAGGATCCCGACGGCGTTGGGACAGAATTGACACAAAAGCACACATTGTGGGCCTGAAGGAACTCAACGATAAAAGGATGAAGCGGGAAAACGGAGCCCGAAGTGGAAGCACTTCTCATATATCCCGACCTCATTGGGACCAGGAGAGCAGATCCGCTCGTCAGCCCCAGGGGCACGAGCCGAGTAGGGCGGAAGCAGGGTAGGAGGAGCGCATGCTCCCGATGGCGGTGGCACAGATCGACGAAGGCCACGCCAAGACCTCAGAAGAACCCCTGAAAGATCATCCCCGTGCTGACTAATCGCCGAAGGAGTGCCACCCACCAGACCTGGAGCCGCATCGCGCTCCGACCGAACCGAACCCGTAGCAGAAGAAGACGACATGGGGCAGAGCTCAGACAGAAGGGGGATCAGCGCAAAGAAGAAAGACGATGGGATGGCGGCTCACGAATCCCTCGGCTTCTCCACTTAAGACGACTCTGCTAGCGGCAGGGATAAGCTTACCGCTACACGTGGCAACATCTGAAGGCCGACGACGCTTCGGAACCCGCGCCTTAAAAACATCGAACGGGCCAACTCATGATGACGACTAATAAATGAGTCGGCATCGACTGGCGAGCTCGTCAAAATCGGCAGAGGTCACATCGGCCGAGCCGAACCGGCCGAGGCCGATTAACCCGACCGATGGGGGCAATTGTTACGCCTATTTGACCGAGACCCGTAAAGCACGAGCCCAGGAGACCGACTACTGGTCAAAAGCCCATCTGCGTCCTCAAAGCCCATTCGACAAAGGCCCTACAAGGGACCTTCTCGAATGTCGATCCGACCCAGCCCCAATAACCCGTTGGTCGCTCGCCCACTCCTGCGAAAACCACTCCCCCGGACGCGCGGACCACTAAATAGAGATAATGGGGAGGTGCTGGCATGGCGGAGAGAGCGGCGGCGAGGGGGGACTGATGGGGCACGATCAATGGCGGGCGTGGGACGTGGGCCAGAGGCAATCACGCGGGAGCTCTACAAAAGGGCCAGGAAGACGACGAAGAAAGGGACCGCATCTCAGGTAACAAAACCTAAGGTATCAACGACCTCGTTCCCCCAATTCATCTCCTTCCTCCCCCGCTCGCGCCGAGAGACGCCGTTACAATCTCCTCACGAGTCGGACCGTCTCCGCCGGGCCTCCTTTCTCAGATCTCTATCTGACTTAGGCATCAGAGGGGATTTGGCCGGAACCAAGGTCCGGCCCCCTGACGAGCGTTCTCGTCTGCGCAGGTGGACAACAGATCAACGGGCCGAGGCTACCCCTCGTCCCTCTCCGACCACTCGATCAACCGGACAGTGATGCTTCCCCTCACCGTCAGCCTGCCGTGGCCGAGCACGTCCTACCGAGGCCGATCGTCCTAATCGGGTCCGAGACTCTCCCTCGCCACCCGTCGGCCGCGCATCTACCCGGGCGACTGAGGCTACCCCTCGTCCCCCTACCAGCCGAGGCCGAGGCTCACCTGTCCGAGGCCGAGCGTCTCAACCAGGGCCGAGGCTACCCCTCGCCCCTTCTGCACCGATTCGAAGCCCCCGAGGGACCCAAAGCGGGGCCCCTTGACCACGTTGACCGGGCTCTCCACGGTCAACGCTTTGTAGTGAGAAAACACTCTGAAACAACCAATGAATATAAGTACATAAATAATGCTCAAGATATGTGGAGAAAGAAATAAATGTAACACTCGGTTCACTCTATAGGACGTGCACGACAACTTTCAGCAGAGTAATGTAATCTACTCAGTTTAATCTCAGAAAGTAAACTAGTCCAATTATATCAACCTAACATACAGTCATTCAACCTGAAAGTGAAGCGTACAATTTTCATGCAATAAGAAGTGATATAAGAAAGGAAAGCAGTACTCCAGATATAAGCAATCAATGTATGAAGCTTGGTGTGTTTTCTACGAAGAGTATACATATAAATTATCAGATTCAACTAATAAAAGAATTTCATCCATATTCATACATGAAAGTGCGGGTTACTATCTCAAATGCATAGCATGACACAACATATGATATCTGAAATGAAAACTATGGCATGACAAAGTAATATGCATATAGAGATAAGCTAGCACCACATCATCAACATCACAGGAAATTCATCTCTAGCAAAAAGATGAAAGAAATAAGGATAAAAAGGAAATAAAAACTACTACTGTACAATGCAGCACACTCAAGAAATAGAAAAAATGTGATGCATGATAATAAAGGAAAAAGTGGGTGAAAATGGGTGTAAAAACAAAGAAAAGGGGGAAAAATAAAAATAAAAGGTGACAAAAAATAAAAAGTGTGAGAACTCACTCCCCCAAGCTAAAGTGCACAGTGTCCTCAATGTGCGAAGTGTGGCACACCGAGTGACAAAACGTGGGTGGGGTGGGTGAAGATGAATGCATGATGGAAAAAAAGAAATAAAATGATATGAGAATGCAGGTGATGCACGCAGAGATCAAAATAGTGCAGATATGAGTGTGCCCAAAAAGTACTCCCTCTCTCCCAAATAGATATATACAGATAGGATCATAAGGTGAACAAAATAGTGTGTGGAGGAGGGGTGCAGAATCAGCATGCTCACAGAAAATATCCAGCGTATCGACCGCAAAAATGTGGAAGGCATCCAGTGTGTGCCTAAGGGGGTGGGGGTGCACCAGCACCGTCCTGTGGCGGAGGTAGTGGCAGGCGTGGTGGCTGCTGGGTGGGTGTGGGTGGCAGAGGTAGACACGTAAGAATCTGATTCAGGCAAAGCCTGAATACTAGGAAGTATGGCGACACGGGTCTAGACTGCACTGACGGTGGCGGAGAGAGCCCTAAAGTCTCCTCTGAGTCCATTAACTGCCCCCTCAAGAGCACGAATGCTCTGAACTAGGATGTCGGGGGGAGGTGGAGCAGAGGGTCAAACAGGTCGGACAGGTGAAGAACGGGGCTGTCTCACGCGGCCACCGTAAAGGATGGGTGCAGCTATGGGGTGGTGCTCCTGTACTGTGCTCGCTAAGTATCGCTCGGCCTCTGTGTGAGGCTAAGACGCAGGCAAGGAAGGCGAGGAAGGAGCATCAACAAAAATGGAAGTCGTCACTAAAGGTGAGGCAGGCAGAGAGGTCAGTGACACAGAAGTGGGGACAGACGTCACTACGCTCTCGGAGAAAACATCAGCAGTGGGGACAGACGGGTCAACGGCTGGGGTGGCCGTGAACAAAAGTAAGGACATGGCCATCACTGCGGCGGTAAAGGAGGTCTCACCGCTCTCTAAAATGGTAGTAGGACGCTCAAGGCTAGCAGCAAAAATGGGATCGACAGAAATGGGTACAGAGGTGGTGGCGGTGGTGGACGAGGACTCAGCAAAAGTGCTCCCGACACTAACAGAAGTGTGGACAGAGGTGTCAGGAGGTGGAGACAGGTCAGGTGCAGGTTGAGGGATCACGGGGTCTTGGGGTGGAATGAGGGGCTCCTGCTGAACACCCTCAGGCTCTAGTATGTAAGGGGCGGGGATGAGGAGATCCATCGCTGGAATCCAATCTCTGCCCGCGTGTCCTATCTGAGTCTGAGCAGGGCTCGGAAAAATCATGTAATCAGCAGCAAAAGGACCGTGGAGCCACACCCAGTGCTGAAGACCATGAGGACGCAGCATCCTCATCCGGGCCATAATGTCTATCGATAATGAAGTGGGGCCCGGTGGTCGAAGCAAGTCAGCAGGGAGGTCGACTCCGCATAAAAGAGCCAAGAGGGTAATCAGACCGCCGTAGCAAATAGGCGTACGAGCGCCGACAGAAATGATGATGCGGTCGATGTAACAACTGGCGATATCAATCTCTACAGCAGGGACCAGAACGTCAGCTCCATCAAAAACCCTGGGATGTGTCATCGCATAGAGCATGTAGAGCTCTGGCGTCGGCAACGTACCGGGCTCCCTGGCAAAGGCGCCAAAAACTTGATCGCGTCCGAGTGTACACCCAAAAAACGACTTGTAGTTTTACCGCAAGCGCACGGTGTAGCGGCCAGCGGGTATCGAAGTCAGGGAGGAACAAATGACTGTGTCTCTTTCCAATCACCTAGCTATCAAGAGAATTGAGAATATTTCTGGGTATAACAGTCACAATCGTTCAAATATCAAGAGAAATATCAATTTAATAAAACGTCTAGGGATAGGGAATCCCCACTACGGACCTTCTCTCATCCTTGTGATTCATAAGTTTCGTTGTTGCTAAGCTTGAATATAGGTGAACTAGTCGCAACTTAATGTAGAACCATGCTCACGCTCTCGCGCTATGGCCGGTCTATAACAAACCTAGGATAGAGCCCACTCTCGTGCAAACCCTATCCTAAGCCGCTAGCGCGAAGAACGACATCATTGTTCAATCGTATCCCGAGCCCACTCTCATGCAAACTCGAGCTACGACCTAGGTTATAATAGTTGCTATCAATCCAATCTCTTGTAAATGAATATTGGTATAGATTCACAATTAAAAATCCTAGCTTTGGTCCAATCTCTTGCAAACCAAATCTAGAGAAATCCAATTGTCAATCTAAATCGAATATCTAGGCCTTCCTATCAATTGGGATCCAATCTCTTGCAAATCCCAATCGATATGAATTCCTATCTATCCGTAATTAATCAATTACAACCTAATCCTAATCAATTCTAGCAACAATTCTATAAATTCATCACAATTTAGAAATAGGGTCCATAGGGTTCAACCCTACGCCCTAAGACGACGACACTACTCACTAGACATCATGCAAATCTCAGAAAAATCAACAATAATATCGGCACAATTCATTGCAAAAGAGAAATAATGCATAAAAATTGAGTTTTTAATAGGAATAGACAAACCAATGTAGATGCCAATGATTTCCAGCTGAGAATTCACCAAAGAGTAGACGTCAAAATCCTAAAAGAAAGTCTAAAAATTAGTTGTTCAAAAAGCTCCTCAAACTAGGGCAAAAACTGGGTTTAAATACCCTCTAAAAGCATCCAAAAAATCGTGACCAAACTGCCCCTGCGCAGCCCAGAAATCGCAACCCTAGCAGCAGGCGGAGCGGGTCACTCAGCCGAGTGACCCTTGTCACTCGACCGAGTGAAAAACCCTGTAAAAAACAGTAACTTCGGACGTTTCAGGGTCTGTCTTCGGGGGATGGCTCGGCCGAGTGGCTTTCATCATTCGGCCGAGTGAGCATTCATACTCGGCCGAGTAGGCCTCCAAAGGATCTCTGAAAATTGCAGCAACTTCGGCCTTTTCTCTGGACAAATTCCCTGTACCACTCGGGCGAGTGAGCTTTCTCACTCGTCCGAGTAGGATTTCTTCGTTCGGCCGAGTATACGCTGAAAAACTCCGTGTGCGTATCCGTTCTGGTCGGCCGAGTGGGACTTCTTGTTCAGCCGAGTGGCTGTTCTACTCGGTCGAGTGATGTGCTGAAATGCCTGTTTCTCCTTCTTTTTGCCTCCTCGTCGCTCCTATTGATTTCCTTTTTCTTCCGCTCATCCGCCATTACTGATAAGCCCTCAAATGAGCCGTGGGTGACACTCCTAAGCGCTTGCAAACCCCTTGATCTCAAAATCGCTCAAAATCGCTCCATATTTCCTGAAATACGACAAAAAGAAGAAATAGTGAAAAGCATCGCAATATTGTCGAATAATCATGAAAAACACGATATGGGCGATCAAAACGGCATGCAAACATGCAGAAAAAGGTATAAAATATGGAGTGATCAATCGATGCAATGTGTAGTGATAAATATGCATGTGTTACTAACGCATTGCCCGAAAACGATGTGTCACATTGCTGCTCGGAAGTGGTCTTAAATATGTAAAGGTTCCAACTTCCTAGTGGACGTGAGCGGGTAAATAAATTTGTCTCAACCAAAGTATTATATTAGTATCTTAAAACATAGCGTCTCCAACTAGAAAGTTAGAGCTTCTTGATGTCATGTTTAGAACGAGGATTGATAATTTATGCATTCAAGAGACTAAGTGGGTAGGTGAGAAAGTCAGAGTAATCAGGCCATATGAACATAAGCGTCCGTACATTGGTAAGCTGAAAAATCGAAATACTGTTAGAATAATAATTGAGAAGGACATGCAAAGAAATGTAGTAGAGTAATAAGAAAAAGGGACATGAGTATACAATTTAAATTTGTGTCAGGGGAGGATGTGATGCATATTGTTAGTGCTTATGCAGCACAACATGATTGGATGATATAAATAAACAATAACTTGGGATGGATTTGGAGTATGTAGTGCAAAAGATACATGTTAGAGAAAAACATTTTATTCGGGCCACGGTTGGAACAACATAAGCATTGCCTAGGGAAGATGTGCAGAGCAAGAAAAAGCAAAAAAAATCTTATATTGTTATAAATCAGCATCTGGAGAGGAACCCACAGCTCTTTATTTATAGCTGATAGAGGGACATACTAAGATATGATACAATATACACGGTCTTATCTATAAGATAAGACGTAATCCTAATATAAGTCTATCATCAACATCCGTCACAAAAATCCCCCTTATCCAGTCATAGGTGTGGACTCTGCTCAGAATACTTCAGTATTCTGAGTGTAGTGGGAGTCTCACATGGTGTGGATACTTCAGGATCCTGAGTTGATGAGGTTTGCCTCGTTAAAACATTTAGATATAGAAAAGCCTGTGGGAAATACCATTGTTAAGGAAAAAGAGTACAAACACTCTCTAACTCCCCAGATCTGTACAAGCTCTGAGGCTTTCAGATCTCTTAAGCGCCTCATCCCAATTTTCTATACAAACTTCCTAAAGGTAGCAGTAAGAATAGATTTAGTGAACAATTCTGCCAGATTGTCACATGATTGTCACATGATTAGGGTCGATCGATGGTGCGTTCGCTTGAGCTGGAAGGCACGGATCCGTTCTTTGGTGCGTCGAGGAGTAGCCTCGGCGGGACGACAACCACCGGGATCAGTTGGAGGCGGAGTCGCTCGGTGATGGACGTGTAGTTCCTCATGTTTGCCTCGTTAAAACATTTAGCTATAGAAAACCCTGTGGGAAATATCATTGTTAAGGAAAAAGAGTACAAACACTCTCTAACTCCCCCGATCTGTACAAGCTTTAAGGCTTTCAGATCTCTTAAGCGTCTCATCCCAATTTTCTGTACAAACTTCCTAAAGGTAGCAGTAAGAAGAGATTTAGTGAACAATTCTGCCAGATTGTCACATGATTGTTCTTGTCTGACATCGATCTCGCTATCTTTTTGTAGCTCATGCGTCGAGAAGAATTTACGGTAAATATGCTTCGATCTGTCGCCTTTGATGTAGCCTGTAGCCACCTTGTAGCTGAGCAATGCAAGCAGCGTTATCCTCAAACATGGTAGTAGGTTCAAGGTCCTCCAGTCTTCAATCCGGTCGTCACCAGTATATGATTTACAACTGAACGTAGCCAGACACATCCTCTGTTTGCTTCATGGATGGCAATGATCTCTAAGTGATTGGATGATGTCACCGTCATGGTTTGCTTGACTGATCTCCAGGAAATGGCTGTCCCACCGTAGGTAAACACATACTCTGTCTGTGCCTTTGCATTGTGGGATTCAGACCTGTAACCTACATCAACATAACCAACAAGTGTGGATGGTAATACATTTTTGTAAAAGAGTCCCAAATCTGTAGATCCTTGGAGGTAGATGGTGCTTAACCCTGGTCCAGTGGCGCTGCCTAGGTGTTGCACTGTATCTAACTAGTAATTTACTGCAAACGCTATATGGGACGCATGCAGTTAGCCAGATATATAAGTGATCCAATAGCACTTAAATAAGGGACTTCTGGACCAAGTATCTCCTCTCTCTCTTCGAGCGGCTGGAAGGGGTCTTTATGTGCATCCAATGATCATACCGCAATAGGTGTACTAAGTGGATGACATTGGTCCATATGAAATCTTTGCAACATTTTCTTCGTATACGTGGTTTGGTGTAATAGGATTCCGTCTTTTAGATGTTCAATCTGTAAGCCAAGGCAGAATTTTGTTTTGCCTAGGTCTTTCAGTTCGAAATCTTTTGTTAGGCCAATGATCTCTTCAGGAGATCTAATGAGATTCAAATCGTCTACGTAGACTGCAATTATGACGAATCCTTTTCTCTTTGCTATTAGAAAGATGCAATGACATACTTCATTTTTGTTGAATCCCTGTTGTACAAGGAATTCACTAAGTCTCTACCACATTCTTCTTCAATAGAGTATGATGGAAATTGAATTCCACCCCGAGTGATTTTGATGATGATCACACCAAATGAGGTTAGTGTACTAACTACACTACATTTAAAAGTGTGCAGGTTATGCGATGAATAAAAAGTTTTATGCATACTCCGAAGAACAAACTACACTTAGTAAAGACAAAGACGATGTTGCTAAATTCATATGATGAAGCTCACGCTCAAAAGAAGAAGAAGCTCAAAGGAAAGCTCGCATCTACTTCATCTTTGATCAAGCTTCATGAAGACTCGTCTTAAGTATATAGTGTGTGAGTTGTGTCTTTCTTAGGATTATGTTAAAGCCAAAAATAATTATAACCACACACTCGAAATGATTTCAAAGTTAAAATGTTTTCAAATATTTTCAAAAACTCTTGAGAGCAAATTTCTAGCCTTCTTCCTATCCCAAGTAATTAATCTCAATTACACCCTGGAGTTAATTACATCTCTTGCTAGCTAAGTTTCAGTAGAAACTGCTCTGGGAGTCGACTACCAAAGAGTAGGAATCGACTACCAGCTAGAAATTGTTTTCTCCTAAAACACTCTAGGAGTCGACTACCACTCCTAGAGGGTCGACTACCAGCCGTCGAATTTCAACGTTTAAACTTGTTTCAATTGTCTCTCTAATTTATTGCTTCCATGATTTTCGGAACAAAAGTTAAATCAAATTTAAATTTCAAATCCTATCATTTTACCTATAAATAGAGGATCATTTTTATGAGATAAAAAACATATACTTGAATTCAAAATTCTCTTTTGCGCAAAAATTCTAAAAGATCATTAAGTGTCTGCGCTCATTATTTTTTAGCCAAATCTGCGTTTATATTTCTGATCTCTTTTCTTTAAGTTATTATTAATTTTTGAGATCAACATTTTATTTGGCTATCGGTTTTCAAAGTCCTTGTTCTCTATTTTTGATTCTATTGAAAGGATTTTTTGAAAACATTGACTTAGATCACGAAGAATAAAATTCATATCTTTGTGTGATCAAGATCATATTTTGAATTCTATTTAGCCACGAATACATTTTGTTATTTATTACTTTGGCTATAGAATTCGGGTGTAAATCCAAACTCCACCAAATATTGTGGTGAGTTGGATATTGGTTTTCATTTTGTGATTTGTCCTTTGTTGTAAGGGTGTTGGAAATCCTAGACAAGTCTAGGTGTTGCAATCGGAAATTCTGGTCAAGGCTAGGTGTGTGAAATATCCTAACGAGTGGAGTTAGGTGCTTGTATTTGCCAAGGCAAATAATGGAAATCTCGTACCGGAGTGGTCGGGGACTGGACGTACCCAAGTTTGTGGGAAACCAGGTCAAAAATCCTTGTGTTTGCGCTTGATTTTTTATGTGTTTGTTTATCTCTGTACTTACACTATTATTTGCTGATTGTTGTACATCTATTGCAAAGAATAATTCTCTTTTATCCACTGTGAATAAAGATATAATATTGGTATTATTTGTAATCGTATCTATCTCATTCTTTTAGCAGAGCTGTGCATAAAATCTCTCTGGGAGTCGACTACTGTTCATAGGGAGTCGACTACCAGAAGTATTTTCTCTCTGATTTATTTTAAGATTACCTAAGTTGATTAAGAACCAAGCGTAGATCGCTCTACGTGGTTTCTTAGGAACCATTAGAAGGATTTGAATTGTGCTAACTAATTAGAAATGAAAAGTTTATATTTACACAACACTATTCAACCCTCCTTCTAGTGTTGTTTGCCATCCACAGGATCCAACATAGTAGACGTCCCGAAGTCTATTTAGGTATTTAAGGAAATGTGGAATTTATCTTTATCAAGATATCCATAAAGGTATGCCCTCACAACATATAATAGCAGCATATCCAAAATTTCCTTTGCCAGATCGTAAGCTATTCGCATTGGATAACTTAGTGAATCTGATGCATCATTTATAAATTAGTCGTGTTCATTTTAATTTATTTATTTCCCAGTTTCAGCGAAAATATCCTTGAGCTATTTTTTGTACCTTATAGCAGACGATTTTGTATTTATTTTTTCTTATTTGTGCCACACTTATTTGACCCACATGTTTGACACCTTTTGGTGTCTAGACTTCAGGTGCAAACACTTCATGTTTCATAAGCGAGTCCAGCTCATCTTTTATTGCCTAGTTCCATATTTGGTCAATCTCTACGTTTGCTTTTTAGCAACGGAGTATGGAACTGTATTTTATAAATATCATCGCTTTTGCGATGTATATGGCAATATGATACGTGAATATATTGTCGATAATTATGTTCTTTATGTCCAACACCTCCACAGTACGTACATCATTTACTTTCATTTCAGTTTTTCCTAGCATTTCCTCTGCAGTGGATTCCGAGAAGGGTAAGGGTGTGGACATGAGCTCATTGTCATATGGTAGTATTGTCTCAAGGCCTCCAGGAGTGTTTTTTTTCTTTCTTTTTTTTCTTTCTTGGATTCCTATCCTTGTAGCCTAGTGGTCTGCCTCTTTTCTGTTTAGGAACAGACACTTCTGCTACTAGTGGATTGCATCCATTCGCGGGGATGTCAATCCGAGCTGGAGTATTTACAGCAGGGATGTGTGATCTAATAATCTTCTGGTTTTAAGTAATGAGTCCGGTAATTGGTGAACAGTGTTCTATATATGGAGGATCTTCATGATCTCATCTTCATATTGTTTGTTACCAGATCATAGTTGTAACGGCCGCTTTCCGACCGTTCGTATTTTCTACGTGCACGTACTTTTTGTGCACGTATTTTATTTTGCTCTTTCTTGGTTCCGGTATATATGATGTGATATGCCGGTGTGACCGTATGAGAGTGTAGAATTTTGTAGTAATTTGTGGGAACGTCATTTCACGGCTCGTTTTCTCGCAAAACGGCTTTGAATGGGAAGGGCGTTTTGGTCTTTTGGCCCTAATACACAGTTCCCAATTTTACTTTAATTTTTGGTAGGCATAGAACACGATCAGACACTGTAGTCCCGTGCTTCTCGTCTCCACGATCGTCCCGGTATTTTCGGATTATTTTTCTGATGCCCCAAGTAGAACTTATCCCCTAATTAAATCCCAACCGTTGATTAGCCTTAATCAATTCAAATTTCAATTTGAAAACAGATCTTAGCAAATCCCTAAGTTGTATCATACGTATCAAGGGGATTTGATTCTGTCACTGTTTGCACCCACCTTTCCCCCTACTTGCACTCCTCCTACCTCTATCTCTCTCCCCCAAATAACAAATATCCTATAGGTGAATAACATTGGGAATAAATTTTTAAAACCAAACCCTACCTATTCACGATCAACCCTAGGCTGTGAAATATTGCAGCCACCGCAACGCAAACACCCCCCCGAGATCTCATCTCCCTCCCTCTCGCAACTCCCTCTCCCTCGATCTCAATCCCCCGCCGGCCTTCTCTGTCGCCGGCCACCTCCCCACGCGACCGCCCATGACTGCCCACGACCGCCTGAACAACCCCGCCGACCGTCCATTGCGCAGAGAGTAGCACAGCAGCAGCTGTCGCTGCTACAACTCACGGCGCTGCCGTTCAAGCCTTCACCGCCCATGACCGTGCCCTCGACCGCCTGGAGAGGAACCCCGCCGCCACCTGCGTTACTGCCTCCATCGCCGGCGGCCGGTTTTGTAGCAGGAGGAACAGTAGCAGCCGCCGGCTACTACTGTGAGATTTTTTACGATGCCGCCACCGACAGTGGCCACCCCGCGGCCCCCCAGTTACGACCAGCTACTTCCCAAGCCAGAGACCCTTTGACAACTCTCCCAGGCCGGCCAGCAACATCCAACGCTCCAACAATCTTTTTGCTCGACATTCGACCTCTTTTTGCTAGCTGTCTTAGACCCCCGGGGCTTTGTTCTCCTTTTGCTCGCTGTCACGCGGCTCCTCGTCTCCGCCTTCACCTTTCACGGGTTGCTACCGTGTCTCCCTCGGCTGTCCACTCTTTCCGTAGCCGTTGGGCGCCTGTGACGACGCCCCCTCTCTCGCGGATCCGCCGTGCTCGCCGTTTCGACTTCCCAAATTACTACCCATCTCCTTCATTGCCGTAGATCCACCCGTTGCTGCAAGAAGACGTTTCGTAGCCGTGCTGTTCAGATCGGTCGCTGTTCAGACTCTACATCCACTTTGTGTCAAACACCGGAGAGGTTGGTTCCCCTAACTCGAACCGAACCCACACCGTAGTTAAAATCAAACCCTAAACTAAAATTGGACAACTTAAACTAAATTTACTTTCAGCATCTGTAAAACACTGTACACCGTAGGAAAGATCGATAATCGGACAATTTTTCTGTGCACATAGGGTAGAAGTCGATCTAGATTGGACAAAACATCAAAACGTGACTTTTTGACTGATAGGATAGTCCCGTCAATTTTAGAAACAAACCCTATAGGATTTTTTGAAAAACGCGACCTGACACCGTCGCCGTGACCCTGTTTCAGACGGACTTCTGCAGACGGGCCGCTTGGACGGGACGCTTCGGACGGACGACACACTCGCCACCGCAGGCAAGTGTACTCACTTGTACCTTCGACCGTGTTTAGGCCTTAAACTTTTAGAACTGTTAGAATGTGAACAAAGAGGACCAGATGTGAAATGATAGCGTCCGGGACGTCCATTGACAGCTTAGACTTGACGACAAAGTCTAAGCTCAACAAAAACTTTTGACACCTTAGGGTTATCTTGTGTGTGAGTGCGTGTGGACCCCCTAGAAGAACCATCCCTGTCTTGTCATGTCGCGTCTTGTTTTGCACAGCCTACGGGCAATAGGGCACTCTCCGAGTGATCCCTTGTACTGATACACAGCTTGCAGGCAGTAGGGCACTCTCCGAGTGATCCCTTGTACTGATACATAGCTAGCTGACAATAGGGCACTCACCAAGCTAGAGTGAGTGATCCATTGTACGGATTTTTCTTGTCCACTTGGGTTAGGGTAGGGTTAAGCATGTGCACGGGGAGAGGGTCTGATCCCCCTCGAACCGTAAGGCGTGAACCCTTCGAGTCACACGTGCCCGAGGAGGACGAGAGCTAGAGATCTTCACGTTGCTGATCCAGAGGTTTCATTGCAGTTTAGTTGGGTACGTAGCACCGTTTATTTTCTGTCTAGGTTGGGTGATTGCACCAGTAGTTTACCTTTCAGTTTTGTGGCTGAGTCAGGCTTTTGTTAGACTCTCAGTACTTCTGGATTGTTATTTTGGAATAAAATGAATGTTTCCTTTTAGTACTTTTGTTGTTCCGTACTAACCTGCATGGACCTGTTCCTTTGTCTTGGAGTACCTCACAGACGCTTATTGGGTCCGAGCTTCACAACTCCGGCCTAAGCTGGCCTTAGTCACGCTTCGCCTCTGTAGTTTTGGGAAGCGGTGCATGACAGGTTTTAGTGGTGGCCCATGCAGGTCCTTTTCTGCAAAAAGTTCGGAACGATAGAAGTATTAACATTCTTTTTATGATTATCCAGTAATGTGTGCGAGTCTAAGTTGTGTTTTTTTCCTGTCATTAGGATGGTAGGAGGACGGAAGCTCGAGATGGACCTTCAGCTGATGGGACCGTGGATGGCCGAGGTGACGATTTTCGCCAATTACTGGGCATTATGAGAGAGATGTTGGATGTTCAATATCGGTTGGTTGATCAAGCGCATCAGATTGCCCGTACTGCTCAGGCTCCTCCGACTGCACCACCACCACCACTGCGAGGGAACCGAATAGTGGAGCAATTCTGGACAACAGCTAGGTCTGCGGTGGGACCCGCTCAATCGGAGTCTTTCAAGAGGTCTGAAGCACCTGTGCAGAGTCAGAGCAAGGGACCGTGTCATTACTGTGGTAAGCCAGGAGATCGGCAGAACACTTGTAGGAAGAAGCTGGGATTGTGTCTGACATGTGGAGCTGCCATGCATGCGGTTAGAGATAGCCCAAGGCATCGCCATATGGAGGGCGGAGCGCCAGTTTCAGTGCAGAGTAAAGCGCCTGCCCCAGTTCAAAGAGGAGCTACTGTCCATGGATCACCCTTGGCCCCACAGGAGCAGATGTTTCGGCAGGCAATGCAACTCCGGAGGCCGGCGTACACCATGACAGCCGGCGAGGCTGAAGACTTGGATGGTGTTGTAGCAGGTACATTCTTTTGAGATCTGGTCTTTTCTTTTACAGTTAGATTGTTTCTCTTGTATATGTGTGTTGTCCTTGCTAGTTGTTGGATAGTGGGTTGGATGAAGTTCGTTTATACCTTAGGCACCATTCTAGTGTCGCCTCACCTGGCCTTGGCCTTGTTCGACTCCGGTGCATCCATGTGCATCTTATCCAAGAGGTTTGTAACAAGACACTTTATATCCCACACATACACTTCCAAAGTGTTGGGATATCACCACAGGGAACTGAGTGGTGACAGTGAATCTGGGTTGTCGATCGATCCCTTTGGTGGTCAGTGGACATGAACTAATAGATTTCATTGTCCATGATCTACCGCTTTTTCGATGTCGTTCTTGGCACCAAATTGCTGGGAGACTTCCACGCTCTGTTTGAATGCCACAGTGAGAAGGTGGTATTCAAGATTCCAGGCCATCTTAAGTTCGAGTTCTCGAGGAATGCAGAGTCGATGACGAAGCTCACGAGGAAGGACGTGGAGTTTCATTGGTCAAAAACTTGTGAGGAGGCCTTCAGTATCTTAAAGGCGAGGTTGACTTCAGCATCGGTTTTTGCAATACCGGATCGGAGCGAAGGTTTCGAAGGATATTGTGATGCATCGGAGAATGGCCTAGGATGCGTATTGCATCAGCATGGCCACGTGGTCGCGTACGCTTCTCCTCAGTTGAGGACTCATTAGAAGGATTACCCGACACACAATCTGGAGTTGGTAGCGGTGATATTTGCACGAAAGATCTGGAGACACTTCTTGCTGAGTGAGAGCGTGAAGATTTTCATCGATCACAAAAGCTTGAAGTATAGCTTCACGTAGAAGAGCTCAACATGCGTCAGAGACGATGGTTGGAGCTTATGGGAGACTATGAGATAGACCTGCAGTAGCATCGACTGGAGGATACTGCAGGAGCTGAAAGAGATGGATTTAGAGGTCGTCCTACCTGGTGTGGTTCATTCATTCATGAATTTGCAGATTCAGTCCATGATCGTGGATCGGATCAAGGCAGCACAGGCAGGAGATCCGAAGCTGTAGAGGATCAGGAGGCAGGTTGAAGCTGGACTACGGACGGAGTTTGTGATACATGAGGATGGTACGTTGAGGTATGGCAGCAGACTCTGCGTACCTGCAGGTGATGTTCGGGAGGAGCTGTTGAGCGAGGCTCATAGCTCGCCATATTCTATACATCCTGGAGGCACCAAGATGTATAAGGACCACCGTCTGAATTATTGGTGGGTTGGCATGAAGAGGAGTGTGGCACGGAGCGTTGCCAAGTGTTTGATATGCCAACAGGTGAAGGCTGAGCGCCATTGTACGGCTGGATTGCTACAACCGCTTCCTATTCTGGAGTGGAAGTGGCAGCATATCACGATGGATTTCGTGACTGGTATACCTCGGAGCCCGAAGCAGAACGACGCAGTCTGGGTGATCGTTGACCGATTGACTAAGTCTGCGCATTTCATCCCTTTCCGAGTGGGCCAGTCTACGGAAGTCTTGGCGAGGAAATACCTAGAGGTAAAATTTCTTTTACTTCTCTTTTAATTTCCTCTTGAGCTAGTTGTGATGTAGACCGTGTACGTGTAGGAGATCGTACGCTTACATGGAGTCCCCGTGAGCATCGTGTCTAACAGAGACTCGAGGTTCACATCTCAGTTCTAGAGAAGTCTACAGGAGAATTTGGGTACGAGTCTGAGTTTCAGCACGACATACCACCCGCAGACCGATGGCCAGTCCGAGTGGACTATTCAGATTCTGGAGGATATGCTGTGAGCTTATATGCTCGATTTGAAGGGATCTTGGGAGGACCATCTTCACTTGGTGGATTTTTCATATAACAACAGCTACCAGGCGAGCATTGGCATGTCGCCGTTTGCTGCCTTATATGGGAGAAAATGTCGATCGCCGCTGAGCTGGGATGACATCGGAGATCGGGAGCTGTTGGGTCCAGAGATGATAGTGGAAGCTGTGGATGTCGTGAGAGACATCAGGGAGAAGCTTAGAGTTGCACAGGACCGCTTCAAGCATTGGGCAGATGCCAAGAGGAGACCCTTGGAGTTCCAGCCTGGAGATCACGTCTTCCTGAAGATTTCTCCGAACCGCGGAGTCATTCATTTCAGGAAGAAGGGAAAGCTGAGTCCGAGGTATATTGGACCATTCGATGTGCTGGAGCATGTGGGAGCAGTGGCCTACCGCCTTGCTCTACCACCATCCTTGGAGGTAGTTCACGACATATTCCACGTATCTCAGTTACGTCGGTACGTCAGTGATCCATCGCACACTATGGATTTCTCAGAGATTACAGTCCGTCTGGACCTGACATATGATCAGCAGCATGTGCAGATTTTGGACCGTCAACAGAAACAATTAAGGAATAAGGTAGTCGACCTGGTGAGAGTGATGTGGTGTCACGGATCACCTGGAGAGTCCACTTGGGTGCGCGAGGAGGAGATGAGAGAGCGTTTTCCATTCTTGTTTGATGATTAGTGTTGTAGATTCCGAGGACGGAATCTTTATTTTAGTGGGGTAGAATGTAACGGCCGCTTTCCGACCGTTCGTATTTTCTACGTGCACGTACTTTTTGTGCACGTATTTTATTTGGATCTTTCTTGGTTCCGGTATATATGATGTGATATGCCGTTTGTGACCGTATGAGAGTGTAGAATTTTATAGTAATTTTTGGGAACGTCATTTCACGGCTCGTTTTCTCGCAAAACGACTTTGAATGGGAGGCGTTTTGGTCTTTTGCCCTTAATACAAAGTTCCCAATTTTACTTTAATTTTTGGTAGGCGTAGCACATGATCAGACACCGTAGCCCCGTACTTCTCGTCTCCACGATCGTCCCGGTATTTTCGGATTATTTTTCCGATGCCCCTAGTAGAACTTATCCCCTAATTAAATCCCAACCATTGATTAGCCTTAATCAATTCAAATTTCAATTTGAAAACAGATCTTAGCAAATCCCTAAGCTGTATCATACGTATCAAGGGGATTTGATTCTGTCACTGTTTGCACCCACCTTTCCCCCAACTTGCACTCCTCCAACCTCTATCTCTCTCTCTCTCCCAAATAACAAATATCCTATAGGTGAATAGCATTGGGAACTCATTTTTAAAACCAAACCCAACCTATTCACGTTCAACCCTAGGTTGTGAAATATTGCAGCCGCCGCAACGCAAACACGCCCACCGAGATCTCATCTCCCTCCTTCTCGCCACTCCCTCTCCCTCGATCTCAATCCCCCACCGGCCTTCTCCGTCACCGGCCATCTCCCCACGTGACCGCCCACGACCGCCCATGACCGCCTGAACAACCCCGCCGACCGTCCATTGTGCGGAGAGCAGCACAGCACCATCTGTCGCTACTGCAACTCACGGCGCCGCCGTTCAAGCCTCCACCGCCCACGACCACGCCCACGACCGCCTGGAGAGGAACCCGCTGCCGCCTGCATTGCTGCCTCCACCGCCGGCTGCCGATTTTGTAGCAGGAGGAACAGTAGCAGCCGCCGGCTGCTGCTGTGAGATTTTTTACGGCGCCACCGCCGACAGTGGCCACCCCGCAGCCCCCCAGTCACGGCCAGCTCCTTCCCAGGCCAGAGACCCTTCGACAACTCTCCCAGGCTGGCCAGCAACATCCAACGCTCCAGCGATCTTTTCGCTTGACATTCGACCTCTTTTTGCTCGCTGTCTTGGACCCCCGGGGCTTTGTTCTCCTTTTACTCGCTGTCACACGGCTCCTCATCTCCGCCTTCACCTTTCACGGGCTGCTACCATGTCTCCCTCGGCTGTCCACTCTTTCCGTAGCCGTTGGGCGCCTTTGACGACGCCCCTCCCTCGCGGATCCACCGTGCTCGCCATTTCGACTTCCCAAATCGCTGCCCCCCTCCTTCATTGTCGTAGATCCACCCGTTGCCGCAAGAAGACATTCCGTAGCCGTGCTGTTCAGATCGGTCGCTATTCAGACTCTACATCTACTCTGCGTCAAACACCAGAGAGGTTGGTTCCCCTAACTCGTAGCGAACCCACACCATAGTTAAAATCAAGCCCTAAACTAAAATTGCACAACTTGAACTAGATTTACTTTCAGCATCTGTAAAACGCTGCCCACCGTAGGAAATATCGTCAATCGGACAATTTTTCTGTGCACATAGGGTAGAAGTCGATCTAGATTGGACAAAACATCAAAACGTGACTTTTTAACTGATAGGATAGTCCCGTCAAATTTAGAAACAAAAACTAATAGGATTTGTTGAAAATTGCGACCTGACACCGTCGCCGTGACCCTGTTTCAGACGGACTACTGCAGACGCGACGCTTGGACGGGACGCTTCGGACGGACGACACACTCGCCACCGCAGGCAAGTGTACTCACTTGTACCTTCAACCGTGTTTAGGCCTTAAACTTTTAGAACTGTTAGAATGTGAACAAAGAGGACCTGACGTGAAATGATAGCGTCCGGGACGTCCATTGACAGCTTAGACTTGACGATGAAGTCTAAGCTCAACAATAACTTTTGACACCTTAGGATTATCTTGTGTGTGCGTGCGTGTGGACCCCCTAGAAGAACCATCCATGTCTTGTCATGTCGCGTCTTGTTTTGCACAGCCTACGGGCAATAGGGCACTCTCCGAGTGATCCCTTGTACTGATACACAACTTGCGGGTAGTAGGGCACTCTCCGAGTGATCCCTTGTACTGATACATAGTTAACGGGCAATAGGGCACTCACCAAGCTAGAGTGAGTGATCCCTTGTACGGATTTATCTTGTCCACTTGTTTTGGGGTAGGGTTGAGCGTGCGCACAGGGAGAGGGTCTGATCCCCCTCGAACCATAAGGCGTGAACCCTTCGAGTCACACGTGTCTTGTCTTGTTCCCGTGCACAAGGTTGAGCGTTCCCTCGGTTGAGGAGGTGCTGGCCACCTTCTAACCGAAAGGCGTGAACCTTAGTGACACACTTCTTGTCTTGTCTTGTCCTGTGCACAAGGTTGAGCGTTCCCTCGGTTGAGAAGGTGCCGGCCGCCTTCTAACCGAAAGGCGTGAACCTTAGTGACACGTCTTGTCTTGTCTTGTCTTGTCACGTCTTGTCTGGACCCGTTTAGGTTAGTCCTGTAGCCCGTAGTACTCGCTACGGCTACTACTTGACGCGTTTTACTTTTCCTGCTCCGTTTACCTTCTTTTGTTACTAAGTTATAACCTCAGCATGCTAATCAGCCAGTAAATCATTGCTTAAAGTTTCAATACACTTTCAGTAGAGTCTAACCCTCTTTTGTAGACTTTACCGGACGTACAGTTCCTTTCTTTTGGGTGCTGTATGTCAGGTGTTGTGCCGGAGTACGTTGACAAGGCGGTCCTGCCAGAGTACGTAGAGCCGGAGGACGCAGACCCAGAGTACGTGCCCGAGGAGGACCAGAGCTAGAGATCTTCACGTTGCTGATCCAGAGGTTTCACTGCAGTTTAGTTGGGTACGTAGCACCGTTTATTTTCTGTCTAGGTTGGGTGCTTGCACCAGTAGTTTACCTTTCAGTTTTGTGGCCGAGTCAGGCTTTTGTTAGACTCTCAGTACTTCTGGATTGTTATTTTGGAATAAAATGAATGTTTCCTTTTAGTACTTTTGTTGTTCTGTACTAACCTGCAGGGACATGTTCCTTTGTCTTGGAGTACCATACAGACGCTTATTGGGTCCGAGCTTCACAGCTCCGGCCTAAGCGGGCCTTAGTCACGCTTCGCCTCCGTAGTTTTGGGAAGCGGGGCGTAACAATAGTGGGTCAAAGTTTTTGTATCCCACATTATAATTTTCTTCCTACCAAATTTTTCTGTATGTGGGCCCATTTTGGAGAAACTCGTCTCATCAAATTCAAGGTCTTCAAGACATGCCTTAAATACATCCACCGTTTAGGGTTCTGGTGATCACTCCGTATTTTACACCTTTTTTCCCTCATGTTTGCATGCCATTTAGATCGCTCAAATCATGTTTTTCACGGTTTATCGACAATATTGCGATACTCTTCACGATTTGTTGTTTTTGTCATATTTCAGGAGATTTGGAGCGATTTGGAGTGATTCCGAGATACACCTACTCCGGAGTGTCATCGAAGACTTCCCTGAGGGGTATTTTGAGATTGGAGAGGAGCGGAAGAAGAAAGAACGTCGTAGGAGCGACGAGGAGGCAAAAACACTCAGAATGGGCATTTTCAGTGTCTCACTCGGCCGAGTGAAGGAGTCACTCGGCCGACCAGCGAGACCCCGCTCTGCCGGCCGGATCGGACATGCTCCAAGTGTGCACTCGGCCGAGCATCAGAAGCCGCCTCGGCCGAGTGACGTATCCCGTCCGCCCGAGTGGCACTCAGACGACGCCCCTCAAAAAGAGCCAACTTACTGTTTTTCGTCAGTCTGAGCAGCAGAAGCCCGACTCGGCCAAGTGGCAATTACCGACCACCCGAGTGAAGATAAGCCCATCGGCCGAGTGACGACAACTCACTCAGCCGAGTGATGCCCGAAGTGAAGACCCCCAAGACCCCGGACTTACTGTAAATTCTCAGGGTCTCTCGCTCGGCCGAGCGACTTTTGTCACTCGGCCGAGTGAGCAGCGCTGCCTGTAGCGGAAAGCATGATTTTGGAGCTACGCAGGGGCAGTCTGGTCACGAATTTTTGGACAGTTTTGGGGGGTATTTAACCCTAGATTCTAACCTAGTTTAGAGAGCTTTTTCTGTTGCTTTTGGTAGCCTTTTTAGATTAGAATTTTTAGAGTTTGATTCTTGTGATTGGAGAGGGGAGAAAAGTGTTATTTTGTTGGATTCTTGGAAAGCTACATTGGTTTGTCTCCCTCTCTATAAAAAATCCTATTTTTATTGCTATTTTGATTATTGCTATGAATTCCATTGCTATTGCTATTGATTATTCTTTCATTAGCAATATGATTTGTGAGTAGTCTTAACGTCTTAGGGCGTGGGGATGAACCCTACGAGCCCAATTTCCGATTTGTGATGATTTGGTAGAACTATTGCTAGAATTGCTATTAGGGTTAGTTTGGGATCGATATATTACGGATAGCTAGGTGTTCATATCGATTGGGATTTGCAAGAGATTAGGTCCCAATTCGATAAGAAACCCTAGAAATCCGAATTGGGTTGAAATTGAGTTTCCGAAGTATCGGTTTGCAAGAGATTGGACCGATACTAGGATTCTCGGTTGCAATTCTATACCGATGCCCGTTTGCAAGAGATTGGACGGGTAGGAACTATCCCAACCTAGGTCGTAGCCCGAGTTTGCATGAGAGTGGGCTCAGGATGCGATTGAACGATGACGTTGATCCTAATGCTAGCTTGCCTAGGCTAGGGTTTGTAAGAGATTGGACCCGAGCCTAGGTTCTCTATAGACCGGCAACAACGCGAGAGCATGAGCTAGGTTTTACATTCAGTTACAACTAGTTCACCCGACATTCTACCCTAGCAATTGTGAGACCGATGAATCACAATGACGAGATACGGTGAGTAGCGGGGATTCCCTATTCCATAGGCATCTTTATTTGATTTTATATCTCTATACTTTGTTTGACAATTGTGACAACACCGCCGAAAGGCACTTTCCTACTCTTCTGTCCCTATAGCCAGGTTGTTCGGAGAAGGCACTGTCATACGTCCTCCCTGTGTTCGATACCCGCTCGCCGCTACACCGTGCGCTTGCGGTAAAACTACACGGTCGCTCTTCAGGGTGTACGCCCGGGCGCGATCAAGTTTTTGGCGCCGTTGCTGGGGAGGCGATTGTGTTTGATCCTACCACCCTAGCTATTTCTTTCTTTTTGTTTTATTTCTTTATTTTTATCTAACCCTTCCATTGTGCTAATCACTTCTTTGAAACTTTGTTTTCCCGTGCATGTACACGAGATCCACAGCGGACCCCATTGATATACTGTTTGATCCTGAGATCGAGCGTACATTACGGAGAATCAGAGCGGAGAGGAGACCCGATACGGAAGGGAGATTTATGAACGTCCGGGAGACGCCTGAAGAGTTAGCGGCAAGAATGGCGAGGATTATTTCCATTCGAGATAGGCTCCGGCCTAAGACTTCCTCCACGACCTCGTCCATAGCCATGCCGGAGTTGGCGGCCAACAAGAATTTTGAGCTGAAGACCGGGCTTGTGGTTCTGATGCAGTAGGATCCATTTCATGGGAACGCCCATGAAAATCCCCACTACCACATCCAACTATTCCTATCAAAGTGCGCCACCTTCCAGATGCCGGGCGTTACCCTAGATGCCATCAGACTGCGCCTCTTCCCCTTCACATTAAAGGATAAAGCTCTTTATTGGTTGAGGACGCAAGCTGAAGGAGTCTTTACCACATGGGATGAGTTGGCGAGCGCGTTTATCGACAAGTTCTATCCGCCCTCCAAGACGGTAAAGATTAGGAGTGCTCTCATGTCCTTCAAGCAAGGACCTCAAGAGACATTCTACGAGGCTTGAGAGAGCTTCAAAGACCTGCAGCATCAGTGCCCCCACCATAGCATTGAAGATTAGGAGCTAGTCCATAGCTTCTACAATGGTCTCCAACCGGGGACCAAGCAGATTATTGATGCCGCGGTAAATGGGGCCATCCTATCGAAGACTCCCGACGAAGCTACGGCCTTAATTGAGGAGATGGCATCGAACAATCAACAATGGGGCGATGAGCGAGGACACTCTTCATCCTCCTTGAAGCCATCTAGCATCTATGAGGCCAAGGCCGTAGCGGAGCTGACCAACAAGTTCGATTCTATCCACAAGGTAGTGGAGAGACTGGAGAAATATATTACGGAGCCCCAAGGAACCCCTTCCACATCCACACCAACAAATCAAATGTGTGATTGGCAAGACCAATCCCAAGCTATGTATCTGGGAGGAGAACAAGGAGAGGGATCTTTGGAGCAAGTTCAATACGTCGCGGGGAACCAAGGATATTGGACCAATCCGGCCACTAGAAGCCATCCCGGTTTCTCCTATGCCAACAATGATGGAGCATTGAACCCCTCGCAACAACTACCTCATCAAGCTCGACCACAACAACAACAACAACAACATTATCCACCAAGGGGCCCTCCGCAACAAAATTTCCCACCAAAGCAACAAGTGGGACCCTATAGGCCGCCCGGATACAATCAAGGGTGGAGAAATCCAAACCCTCCACAAGCTCAACAACGCTCTGATTTTGAAGCTAGAGTGGAGGAGTTTATGGCCGAGCAGAAGAAGACTAATGCTTTCTTGAAGGCGAGCCAAGATTCCCTTGCAACCGTTGTAGGCCAAATCTCGGAGCAACTTGTGTTGCTCAATCGAAATAGTCAACAGTTGCCGGCTCAACCCGAGCAAAATCCACGGGGCACCACCGGACATATCAACGCCGTGGTTGCAGTTACTACGAGAGACGGGAAGGATACCACCCCCGTCATGATCCCAACCAAGGAGCCCGTGGTAGAGAGAGTAGATCCAAGTGAGCCGGTCATTGAAGTTGAGAGGGAGAAAGAGCCGCAAGGGGAAGAAAAGTCCAGAGCGGAGCAACTGATTGAAGAGAGGCATTTTATGCCACCGATCCCATTCCCTCAGAGGCTTGCTAGAGCAAAGATGGAGAAACGGCTAGCCAAGTTTCTCGAATATTTGAGAGGGGTAAGCCTCAACATTCCTTTCCTCGACGCTATCATGGAGATCCCGACATACGCCAAGTTCTTAAAGTATTTGATAACGGGAAGAAAGAGGAAGGAGAAAATAATGCTCGCTGAGGAGGGGACTTGGTTCACCAAGAGAGAGAAGGAGCCCGCTAAATTCAAAGACCCAGGGAGTTTCCGAATTCCTTGCACCTTAGGCGGCGTCCCTCTACAAAAGGCGTTAGTGGACTTAGGGGCTAGTGTTAGCCTCATGCCTCTCTCTATGTTCAGAAGACTAAACACCAGCACAGAATTGAAGCCTACCGACATGCGGATACAACTAGCAGATGGTCGGATCACAAGGCCGGTAGGGATCGCAGAAGACATCCCGTTACAAGTCCCGGGGGCATATGTTTGCCATGCGACTTCGTGATCATGGATGTCAAGGAGGAGGGAGATACGTCGCTAATAATTGGACGCCCGTTCCTCGCCACCGCCGGTGTCATTGTCGACGTATGAGAAGGGACTCTAACATTGAACGTCGGTAACATCGAGGTGGAGCTTCATATACCCAAGGCAATGAAACACATGCCTTATCATGAGGAGCTGGATTATATGGACCTCCTTGACGAGGTTATTGAGGAGGCGATCCCCCATTCCATCGGTACACTATTCGAGGAAGATTTTGAGGAAGGGCTGGACTTGGGCCAAGAAGAAAAGATGGAGCATTCCCCCGACCCCTCTGTAGAAATTGATGAAGGCGACGCTGATGTCGCAAGAATTCGAGAGCTCTGCAAGCTCTCAAAGATGAGGACTCCGAAGAAAGCTCCGCCGATACGGAAATCGTTGTCACCGGTGAAGCCGAGGCCCGGAGCAAGCACTAGCTTGGGGGAGTCACCCCCAACACTACCCGAGGCAAAGGAGCACTGAGGAAGAACACGCCGCCGCAACATCCAAATCCCAGCGTTCTTCCAAATAAATTCGATGGGTGCATCTCATATGCACCCAATATCCCGCATTAAATTGAAAATCAAAGGGGGTCGAGCTCAAGACCTTAAACGAGCGCTTGTCGGGAGGCAACCCGACGGTTATCGCTTTATTTTTACTTTTTCCTTTATTTTTGTTTTAGAAATTATTAGTGTTTTGAGTCGTTTGCCTGAAAATTTCGTGATAACGGGTCCTATTTTTCTTTGACAGGAGAGGAGAAAGGGATACCTATCATTAGGAGGATGAACAAGACGACGAGGAGTGCTCCAGGAATGCGCTCGATGCTTAGGAGGAGGATGAAATCGACTGGAGGAAGAAAAACAGAGATTAGAGCCCAAACGGAGCCAAACAGCAAAAAACAGGATTCACTCGGCCGAGTACGCTAGCCACTCGGCCGAGCACATAAGTTCGTCCGCCCGAGCGGCACATGAACGAGGAAAGTCTGCTGTACCCAACTCTCTGTTTCTTTTCTTGATTTCAGTATAATTGCCACTCAGCCGAGTATAAATCTTCACTCGGCCAAGTGAAACTGATACGCTCCTAGGGCGCGTATTGCCGAGTAGCTTGAGCCACTCAGCCGAATGGACTTTTTCCACTCGGCTGAGGGTAGCAAAGCCACTCGGCCGAGTCGTAAGCGGGGAGGAATTTTCAAAAATATTTCCGTTACGTTCACTCGGCCGAGCGACTTAGTCACTCGGCCGAGTCGTAACTTTTCCTATATAAGGCGCTGCGGGCTCGGCGCGGAATTCGAAGCATTATTTATCGATTTCTCGCCCGAGCCCGAGCCCGATCGCTCCCTACGACCGCTGCGACCCCCCCACTCGCCCGACCGCCTTGCCCGTCGCTGCGCTCGGCCGACCACCACCGGCCGACGACCCCTTCGAACTGCCCGAGTCGCCGACGACTCCCTTGCCACCGACCGAGCTCCGGTATGCCCTATTTCGCCCATTTCTCTATTTTTCTCCTATTTTTTGACGATCCATGTGCTAATCGAGCCCCTAGCCCAAATCAACTTCAAAATCTATCTATTATACCCCAAACCCCCCATACATTTTGAATATTACTCGCTGATATCTTCGTTTGATGTGCAGGGTATATTGGGGAGCTTATGGGAGCCGAGGGGAGCTTTCGGGGAGCGTTTTTGGCTTCGTGGAGGCGACGTCTTCGCACCCATCCACCATTTTGCTCTCGCGGCGTGTTCTGGTATATTCGCTCCAATCATTTTCGCATGCCGCATTTATTTCGTTTTTGGTGAGCACCCGGGGCCCACATGCCGCCCCGGACACGGCCACGCATCAGGAGAGCTTCCGCCAAGCGAAAGCGGTCGGATGAGCCCGGCCCCTCCCACGAGATGGAGGACTCTCCTCTGCCTACACCACCTCACCCTGCATAGCCACAGCCTGCAGTCCCCGTTCACCCCGCACAGCCACTCCCTGCCGACCCACTGCCACCACCGGCTCCACTTGTCGGGCCGCTGGGGATTACGTTCCGGGACGACGCACACCGCGTCGTTTTTGAGCGCATTTCCCAACGCTCGATTGTACCCTCCAGGTTCGCACACCTTGCAGACCTAGGACGCCTGGGGGTACTTGAGGGGATGCTCACTTGTATGACAACGTGGGTTGGCGAGATTTTTTCCAAGTCTCGGCGGACATCTTCGTCCGTCCGACACTTGAGGTGCTGAGTTCTATAGCCCGGACCGACGAGGGATGCTCGTTTAGGTTTATGGACCGAGAGTGCCAGGTCACTCTCGGTATGATGAGAGCATTCTTTTCGTGTCCCGATGTCCCTGGGGCCGACTGTGGTTACGCCCCCACTCACATTCTCCCACCTTCCTTCGATTCCCACGCTTTCTGGGCCCGGATCACGGGTTTACCAGCTGCCTTTGACCCTAGTAGGGCCAAGGCCTCGGCGATCGTCCACCCCTGCCTCCGCATAGCTCAGCGCCTTATGGCGACTACCTTTTTGGCGAGGTATGAGCCTGGGCCGATGTCCACGCCGGAGCTTTATATGCTCTATGCGATGACGCGCCCCAGAGCTCTAGCTAGGGGGAGTGACGAGTTGGTCCCCGCCGTCGTGATTGATATCGCGAGCTGGTTTTTGGACCGCATCATCGTATCGGTGGGCGCTCGCTCATTGATATGTTACGGCGGTCTGATCACCCTGCTCGCCCTGATGACCGGCGAGGACCTTCCGGCTGACCTACGACGAGCCCCGGGCCCCACTTCACTGTCCATAGACGTCATGGCCCGGATGAAGATGCTTCATCCGCACGGCCAGCGGCACTGGGTTTGGTTGCACGGTCCCTACGATGCTGACTACATGATCCTTCCGAGCCCAGCTCGGACACAGATAGGACCATCACAGGTGGACTGGCTTCCGGCGATGGATCTCCTGATCCCCGCCGCCTACGTGCTTGAGGCCGAGGAGGCCGAGCAGGCTGAGCAGGCCCACGCTGCACACGCTGCACCCGTTGACCCCATGGCCCCTCAGCCTATCCCTGATATTTCTGCTGCTCCCGCCACCACTGTCCACACTTCTGACGGTGTCGGGAGTACACTTGCTGAGACCGCCTCCACTACCACCACTCCCACCCCAGCTGGCCCTCTATCCGTTGAGCCCCTCTGCTCCGCACTACCCGAGCGCCCACCTACTTTTGTTGAGAGCGGAGAGCCTTCTTTTGCTGCGGTCGTGGAGACCATGGCCAGTATGATCTCCGCTGGGATTTCACCTTTTGGACCCCACACTGCCTCCCCAGCGGTTGTCACCTCTGTCTCCACCGCAGCCGTACTATCTGAGAGTGTCGTGACGTCTGTTTCCACGTCTGTGTCACCGACCTCTCTTGCCGCCTCGTCGCCACTTTTATACTCCACTTCCGCTGCTGCTGCTTCCACCTCACACCAGCCTGCGCCCCAACCTCGCACTGAGGCTGGGCCCCCACTTGTGAGCACAGCACCCTTCCTCCACATGCCTGCTGAGCCTATCCACTACACCACCCGAGTCCGCTAGCCCCGTCCTGCACAACACAGACACGTGCGTCCCTCTGCACCACCTCCCCCCGACACTGTACTTCAGAGCATTCGTGCTCTTGAGGGGGCGGTGAGTGCCCTCAGAGGTGACCTCAGGACCATGTCTGCCACCGTCACCGCTATGGCCAGCTGCTTCGACCTACTTCCGGGCATTCACTATTGCCTCACTCAGATTCTCGAGCGGCTTCCTCACGTACCGACCGTCCCCACACCCACCCAGCAGGTACCCACACCCACTCCCACACCCACCCAGCCTGCTCCTACACCCACACCCACACCCACCCAGCCTGCTCCTACACCCACACCCACACCCACACCCACACCCACCCAGCAGACTGTTCCCCCGCCACCACCACCACCACCTCCTCCGCCTCAGGACGGAGATGGCGACGCACCACCCTCTTAGGCACCCACGATGCCATTGATCTCTTTTTTACCGTCATGCTGCCCGTCTCTGCTTGGTCCTGATGATTTTTGCCCACCCCCCTATCCTCACTATTTTTGGGTCCACTTTTTGATCATATCTTTCTATATCGTTTTTGGGAGAGGGAGAGATTTTTTGTTTGACACTCTTATATCTTCTTCACTCCTATATCTACATGCATCATGTCCGCATCATATTTTCATTTCGTTATTTTTATTTTCTTTTTCCTCATGCATGCATCCTCCCCTTCCCCTCACATTACACGTCTCTCGGTGTGCCACACTTCGCACATTGAGGACACTGTGCACTTTAGCTTGGGGGAGTGAGTTCTCACGATTTTCGATTTACCACCTTTATTTTTTAGTTTTTTCACGCCCTTTTCCGCATTTGCACTCACTTTCCTCACTTTTTCTTTTTTTACCATGCATCACGTTTTTCTCATTTTCTTCGTGTGCCGCATTGTATTTTTCCCTCTTTATCTTTATTTCTTTCATCTCATGCTAGAGATGACTTTTCTGTGATGATGATGACGTGGAGTTAGCTTTCTCTATATGTATGCTTTATTTGTCATGTCTTAGCTTTTATTTCCGATATCATATGCTATGATTTGCCTTGCATTCAGAGATAGTAACCCACACTTTTTCCGTATGAAAATGGATGAAATTCTATTATTAGCTGAGTCTGAATATTCATATGTATGCTATCGCAGAAAACACACCAAGATTCACGCATTGAATGCTTATATCTGGAGTACCGTTTTCTTTTCCTATATCACTTCTATTTGCATGACTTGTACACTTCACTTCAGGATGATTGAATGATGTTAGCTATGATGAATCTGGATTAGTTAGTTTTTTTTGTGATCGAAACCGAGTAGATTAGATTACCCTGCTGAAGTTGTTATGCACGTCTTATAGAGTGAACTAAGAGACATAATTATTTCTTTCTCCACATATCTTGAACATTAATTCTCTATTTTAAAATCATTGGTGAATCTCCCCTTAGCGATTCTAGTATTTGGCATTCCCCCGTTATTAAATTCCTAGCTCCAAATTTCCCAAAACCAAAAAGAAAAAAGAAAATTCTTGTATATCCTTCTCTCTCTCTTTTGATTTGGGATCATTTGCGTATATATGCTATTGAAAAAAAAAGGAGAAAAGAAAGAAAAGAAAAGAAAAAGATTTGAGAAAAAGAAAAGAAAAGAGAAAAGAATCTCAATAAACGATCCCATCTCATATACTCTCTCTCTTTCTTCCCTCTTTTCGTTTTTATTTTTATTTTCTTTTTGCATTTGGAGCTTCAAAAGAAATGGGGAATGTAAATACAGTTTTGTATATGCCACCACGCTTATAGATAAGCTTGGGGGAGAGAATCCAATGATGTGTGAGAGATTGACTAACTGACGGTGCATGACAACCTAGGCTAAGTAATATTCTATACTCGGTGAGATTGTTTTAGCTTCACGAAATCCAGAAATCTACGCCTAACACTCATTTCATGAAATCCACGCTTTTCTATTCTTTCTATTCTATTTCGTGATATTCTTATACTCCTCATAGAAAGCATTCAATTGAAAAGTGTGTGATCTGCGATATTGTATACCGCTTTAAATGATTCAGACGATGCTAATCTTAGAATTATTCCGTTCTTCATGCTATATCAATATTCTTGGGTTTTCTATTTCTATTTGCACCATTATACTATGATATCAAAATAAAAGTCTTTGACATGTGTTTTACATTCAGTGCATGCTATATGCGTAAGCAAAACCCACGTCCTGAGAAAAATGATCTAGCAGCTTCCCTCTTCGCTTTCTTCTTTCTTCTTCGTTTTTCGTTTTCCGTTTTTCCATCGTTTTCATTTTCTAAATTCACCGGGTTCGCCTTTTACTTATCTTCCTCGAGGACGAGTAAGAGGTAAGCTTGGGGGATTTTGATCACTCTGTAATTTACACCTTTTTTCCCGCATGTTTGCATGCCATTTAGATCGCTCAAATCATGTTTTTCACGGTTTATCGACAATATTGCGATACTCTTCACGATTTGTTGTTTTTGTCGTATTTCAGGAGATTTGGAGCGATTTGGAGTGATTCCGAGATACACCTACTCCGGAGTGTCACCGAAGACTTCACTGAGGGGTATTTTGAGATTGGAGAGGAGCGGAAGAAGAAAGAACGTCGTAGGAGCGACGAGGAGGCAAAAATACTCAGAATGGGCATTTTTAGTGTCTCACTCGGCCGAGTGAAGGAGTCACTCGACCGACCAGCGAGACCCCGCTCGGCCAGCCAGATCGGACACGCTCCAAGTGTGCACTCGGTCGAGCATCAGAAGCCGCCTCGGCCGAGTGACGTATCCCGTCCGCCCGAGTGGCACTCAGACGACGCCCCTCAAAAAGAGCCAACTTACTGTTTTTCTTCAGTCTGAGCAGCAGAAGCCCGACTCGGCCGAGTGGCAATTACCGACCGCCCGAGTGAAGATAAGCCCATCGGCCGAGTGACGACAACTCACTCGGCCGAGTGACGCCCGAAGTGAAGACCCCCAAGACCCCGGACTTACTGTAAATTCTCAGGGTCTCTCACTCGGCTGAGCGACTTTTGTCACTCGGCCGAGTGAGCAGCGCTGCCTGTAGCGGAAATCACGATTTTGGAGCTACTCAGGGGCAGTTTTGTCACGAATTTTTGGACAATTTTGGGGGGTATTTAACCCCAGATTCTAACCTAGTTTAGAGAGCTTTTTCTATTTCTTTTGACAGCCTTTTTAGATTAGACTTTTTAGAGTTTGATTCTTGTGATTGGAGAGGGGAGAAAAGTGTTATTTTGTTGGATTCTTGGAAAGCTACATTGGTTTGTCTCCCTCTCTATTAAAAATCCTATTTTTATTGCTATTTTGATTATTGCTATGAATTCCATTGCTATTTCTATTGATTATTCTTTCATTAGCAATATGATTTGTGAGTAGTCTTAACGTCTTAGGGCGTGGGGATGAACCCTATGAGCCCAATTTCCGATTTGTGATGATTTGGTAGAACTATTGCTAGAATTGCTATTAGGGTTGATCGATATATTACGGATAGCTAGATGTTCATATCGATTGGGATTTGTAAGAGATTGGGTCCCAATTCGATAGGAAACCCTAGAAATCCGAATTGGGTTGAAATTGAGTTTCCGAAGTATCGGTTTGCAAGAGATTGGACCGATACTAGGATTCTCGGTTGCAATTCTATACCGATACCCGTTTGCAAGAGATTGGACGGGTAGGAACTATCCTAACCTAGGTTGTAGCCTGAGTTTGCACGAGAGTGGGCTCGGGATGCGATTGAACGATGACGTTCATCCTAATGCTAGCTTGCCTAGGCTAGGGTTTGCAAGAGATTGGACCCGAGCCTAGGTTCTCTATAGACCGGCAACAGCGCGAGAGCGTGATCTAGGTTTTACATTCAGTTGCAACTAGTTCACCCGACATTCTACCATAGCAATTGTGAGACCGATGAATCACAATGACGAGATACGGTGAGTAGCGGGGATTCCCTATTCCCTAGGCGTCTTTATTTGATTTTATATCTCTATACTTTGTTTGACAATTGTGACAACACCGCCGAAAGGCACTTTCCTACTCTTCTGTCCCTATAGCCAGGTTGTTCGGAGAAGGCACTGTCATACGTCCTCCCTGTGTTCGATACCCGCTCGCCGCTACACCGTGCGCTTGCGGTAAAACTACACGGTCGCTCTTCAGGGTGTACGCCCGGGCGCGATCATCTGGGTATCTTATATTTGAGGGTGAGTCAAACCCTACATAGATACCTAGATGATCGTGCCTGGATATGCACCAAAAAACGACTGTAGTCTTACTGCAAGTGCACGGTGAAGTGGCGAGCGGGTATCGAACACAGGGAATCCCCACTATGGATCATCATTTATCCTTGTGGATCGTGAATCTCAATGTTGCAATGCTTGAATTGAGGTGAACTAGTCGTAACTGAATATAGAACCAAGCTCACGCTCTCGTGCTATTGCCGGTCTATAACAACCTAGATTAGAGCCCATTCTCGTGCAAACCCTAACCTAAGCCACTAGCATGAAGATCGACATCATCGTCCAATAGCACCTCGAGCCCACTCTCGTGCAAACTCGAGCTACGATCTAGGTTATGATAGTTCGTGTTCGTCCAATCTCTTGCAAACGAATATGAGTATAGATTTATAATAAAAATCCTAGCTTTGTTCCAATCTCTTGCAAACCAAGTCTAGAGAATCTCAATTATAAACCTAAATCGAATATCTAGGCCTTTCCATCGATTGAAATCCAATCTCTTGCAAACCCCGATCAATGGAAATTCCTAGCTACTCGTAGTGAATCACTCATAACCTAACCGTCTATCAATCCTAGCAAAAATTCAATTCATTCATCACAATTCTAAGATCGGATCCATAGGGTACATCCCCATGCCCTAGAACGACGGAACTACTCACAATTAATCATAGCAATCGCAGAAATAACAAATAAGATCATAGAGCAATTCATGGTTGAGAGAAAACAATTCACAAAAACTAGAAATTTTGATAGAAAGAACAAACCAAATTGCGAGTCTTTGATGTCCTGCTGAGAATTACAATTAGAGTAGCCGTCAAAACTAATATTTCGTCTATCCTAACTAGGAATAAAACTAGCTTAAATAAAATTCAAAATCGTCCAGAAAATCCTGACAGATTTGCCACTGGCGCAGCCCGAAACCCTAATTCGCGATACAGGCAGACTGCGACACTCGGCCGAGTGGAACAGGTCACTCGGCCGAGTGACAGACCCAAAGAAAAACAGAGATATTGGTGTTTCGAGGGTCTGTCACCCTGTTTCACTTGGGCGAGTGGACTTCTTCACTCGGGCAAGTGGGTTTTGCCACTTGGCCGAGTGAGTCTTCTTCAAATTCCAGTAAGTCGGCTGAGTTTTCAGGAGAAAAACCCTGTCATACTCTGGCGAGTGGATTTTTTCACTCGGCCAAGTGAGATATTGTACTCGCCCGAGTGGACTTTGACTCAATGTGCTCCTGTATCAGTTGTACTCAGCTGAGTACGTTCCTTCACTCGGCAGAGTGAACTGTCTGGTCGACCGAGTGAGCTGCTTCTGTGGTTCTTTCTTCTCCTCCTCGCTTCCTTGTCGATTCTATCGAACTTCTTCCTCTTTCGCTCATCATCTAGTGCTGCTAGCTTCTTAATAAGGCCATGAGCATTCTCCAGTGTGCGTGAAAGTCCTCAATCTCATTTTTTGCTTCAAATCGCTCCATATTTCCTGAAAAACGACAAAACCAAGAAATAGTGAAAAGCAACGTGATATCATCGAATAATCGTGAAAAACGCAATATGGGAGATCGAAACGACATTAAAACATGCAGAAAAAAGGTGTAAAATAAGGAGCGATCAAAATCCCCCAAGCTTACCTCTTACTCGTCCTTGAGGAAGATGAGCAAAAAGGCGAACCCGATGGGTAAAACTAATGAAAAAGGAAAAAGAAGATAGAAAAGAAAACGGAGAGGGAGGTGATAGATCATTTTCTCCGGACGTGGAGCTGCTTACTCAAATAGCATACGCCGAATAAAAATATGACAAAGACTTTATCTCGATATCATGATCATATATAAATGCATTCAATATAGAAACCAAGAATATCAAAACGATATGAAAAATGAAATCATTCTATAATTAGCTTCGTCTGAGGCTTACAAAGTAATATACATAATCATAGATCACACACTTTTCAATTGATCTCTTTTTATTTAGAGTATAAGAGGCTTCACACATTATGGAGCAATAAGAATAGAAAGAAATTGTATTCATGAAATGCATGTCAAATTTCAATTCGTGGACTTCGTAGCACTCCTAGTAATCTCCCTGAATATAAAAAATTACCAAGCTTAGCTCGGCATTGCTTAGCCTAAAAATGTGCTTCTCTCAAGCGTAAGAGTCCATGCAAGTAATATAGATCTGGGAGTCCAGATGTCGAATCCTCGGGAGAAAACCTGTTGCAACCACAAAGATTAAATCAAATAGAGATTCAACGTAAAGAGACCAACCACTTTTGATGCTGATGGTTTGAATGGGTTTGATCGTGGTTTTTAATATGTGAACAATACGTGCAAAAGAAAGTTTAGTTTATGAAAATATCTATGAGAAGTATGCACATGATATGGGTTCATTAGGGTCCATGATTTGTATTAACTTGGTTGATTAAAGATAACTCAATGAAATCTCTTTTTGAGAGAAATGCATCGGAAAATACCCTTGTGGGGATTAAAGCACAATATTGAATAAAGTCGTTGCTAAAGCTATAATCTTTTAAATATAAGAGATGAAACTCCCTTTTGGGAAGATCAAAACTCACCCTCGTGAGGCGATTATCAACTCAATCATGTTCTTGTGAAAGATGAAGATGAGATTTTAAATAAAGACTTTAAGTTTATCAATGCTAACAATTTTAGCATGAAGTTTCAACCAAATCAATACACATAATGTCCTCTAACTACACCATATCATGCACAACCAAAATTTAGCCACACATACTAAAAATAACTAAGGAATTCATCATATTAAGCATGGTTCTAGTCAATAGAAGTGAATAGAATTGAAAATACACAATTAAGTTCAAAAAATATCATCAAATACACCCTCTTTTTGCCTAAGAAAGCCATTCTTTTTCCTCTAAAAACTCTCTGAAAAATACCCCAGGTTGCTCTATAGAAACTTAGGAAAATACTGCAAAAATCAACACCAAAATTGCCCAAATACGCCCAGAATACGCTCAAAAACCTTAGAAAAACCTTATATACTTAGATTGCGGGTTTGGGGCGCTTATCGGGTTCAAATCCCCTTAGAAATCGAACCCAAACCCGCTTATAACAGCTGCCTCAATCCTAGGTCGTTGGATACATGCGGGATTTAACCTCGGGCCGCCACGTGTGCTTTGAAAATCGCGCGCCCGCATCCACTGATTGAACCCAGCTCGGATCAATGCTGACAGTAGGATCTTGAGGCAATGGCGGGGATTAGGCCACGTCACCCGCTCTTCGAATACGGGTCAGGGACAATATGAGCCGTCCGATATGAATCGAACGTCTGCGCGAACGCCACGTCGCTCGCCACGTCGCCCGCCTCGTCGCCCGCATCGCGCTGCTGTTTTGTTCGTTTTTGTTCGTCCAATTGTGATCTTGTGGACGGAATGCAGCCACGTCGTCGCACTTTCGTAATCGCTGGATGAAGAGTGGGCGGCCTAGATGGAGCCACGTGGACCGCATATTGAGCTGATCGCGTACGAGCCGCCGTATATTCGTATTTTGCTCGTATTTCTTCCTTATTTCTCCAATTAATTGGTATTCTGCATTCAAAAAATCATAGTAATTAGCGCAGATCTCAGAAAAATACAAATAAATAGTCGTTGGAATCATGAGATCGGGACCAAGCATGAAAAATATAAAAAGTGCAGAAATACTCAGTTTATTGCTGTTTTGTGCTCAAATAAGGTGATTTCTCTAATAAATGATGATATATAAAATATGAACGTATTAGAGACCAATTAAGTATCATATAAGCACAAAATAGGGCTAAATGGGGGTTAAATATGCAATATTCAACTCGAATCACACCCCCAACTAGCGTTTTGCTAGTCTCTAGCTAAGTGAGCGAAATATGATATCAAATATTCACCTAGATCACCTTATCATATCTCAAATCACTCACCGCCATACTACAACGACAAAAGAGATGACCACTCACTACTATCAAGATTTCAAGCTCATAAAATAATGGTATTCATGGGTTTAAAGATGAAGAACAAGTATTTCTCATATGGTCATGAAATCAACTTAACTTCACTATCCATTACTTCATAGCACATAGTATACAAAATCAATGGCTCACACCTTTCAATCAGAGATTCTAACTTGGAGCGTAGATGTATCATGCAAAGCAAGTATAAAGAATAGAATGGTATCAAGACATACACACGTCAATCTTCATTCATAGGAAATCACACCATATCTTGTGCCTTCTTTAAGCTTTGGAAATTCTCTTGCCTTACTAATTATGCACATTTATCCTCACTTTTCTTTCTTTTTTTTATTATTTCCGCGTAGCGCGCATAAAGCAACATTTACGGAAAAATGTATAACTTGGATTGCTCCATCAAATGAGTGAGGTTCCGATCAATGTCTCCCAAATCAGACGATAATAGGGCATTAGGCCAAAAGGACCTCTCAGACTGTACTACTTGAGCCAACCAAGTTATTTATTTTAGTGACACACTTATTCATTTTTTTCTTCATTTTTTTCTTTTTTTATTTGCTTTTGTATTTCTCTCTTTTTTTGGTGTGTGCATAAATAACTTAGCAAGATAGCTTCCTCTTTTTAATTCTTTCACAAGAATGAGTTATCCTACTCATTTCAAAAGACAGTGTATATATCCTACTCATTTCAAAAGACAGTGTATACTTTCTACCCAAAATCACACAAAACATGCAAATAACAATGAATATGAGATAAAAAGCAATGCTCCAGTTATTTTGCGAACTATTGGTGTATGAACCTTGGTGTGTTCCAGTGAAAGAATACGATTTGCTAATTCATAATTTCTGGATTCATTAAGTTATCAATCAATCCCACCATTGAGATATATCAACAGAAATTTACCACGAGTACTAGCACACATGTCAAATGAGACTGAAATATTTAACAATAGTGGTGGAGGAAAATAAATCACATGTGTATAGTAGTGAATAGATTTCGAGAATTTTCATCACATGAGGTTCATCTCTAGGTGAAATAAATATTGGTGATAGAACTTGACTCAAATTTTTTTATTTTTTATTTTCAATGCAAAAAGGGATCTAACTAAAAAAATATCCTAAAAGTTTATACCCTCACCCGAACTTAAAATAAGCATTGTCCTCAATGCTAGGGATGAGTATTAGATCTTGGCAAAAGATCCTAGAAAAGAAAAGAAAATCATATGAAAGAAAAAACATTTATTTTATTTTTCTACACCACTGGATAGAAGTCACCGAAGTCAAAAGTTTATTTTTCTACACTACTGGATAGAAGTCACCGAAGTCAAAAGGCGGATCTCGGACGTGAATTTCATGCCAAAAAGTGTTAGGAAAATGGCTACCCTTGGGTCTTATTTATAACCCCCAAGGTAGTTATTTTTAGGGTAAGTTGTTCCTTTGGACAACTTAATTAAGGTGTACCATGATACATGGCACATTATAAGCTTAAGTTGTACCATATGCATGGTACAACATAAGCTTAAGATATTCCCCCTTTATTAGCCATATGTCGCATGCACTTATGCATATATAATGCGACTTTCCCGCTCATCCAGAGATCCTCTCCGCAAGGGAACAGATTCCCTTTGCACACGACTTCGTGTACGCGACGTTCGAGGTCCGTAATCCCTCGTACATCCCCCACAAGGGTGTACAAACGTCTTCCATATCCAACATCTCCCACTCACACTTGAGGGGATTGTAAGAGAACGTCTTTCCTTAGTTCTTTCATCTATCATACCGAGAAATAGACCGTGCGACCGTCATGCGCGTAGAGTCTGTTGTTGTGCACTTGTTAGATACACAACGACCTCGAAGGTGCAAAGTTGAGTAGTTCAACGCATGCTTTACCCTAGATTATTTCTTCACATTTCTTGTACTTTATATTCAACAATTGAATCCCATCTGGATACAATTGGCTGGCCAGCTTTGAATCATTAAAGTCCAAATGCGAATATGAAATCAATCTTCCTCTTCTTGCGAACCTTCTGATCTTGACTTGATTCGCTTTTCTAACGTGCCCCACCGAGCCGAATTACCATAGCCCATTAGTAACACGCTAAGATAGCGATCATCTCGTCAAATCTAAAGGAACCAATTGGAGTCCTTGAGGGTAAGAGTTAAGACCCGTATGGCCTTTGAGTCTCACATAATAGCAAACACTATTGCTACTAACTCAGTGGTCGAAATGCATACGTGGTATGAACACGTATTACAACATCACTCCTTTCCCCAGGGATAGTATGTCTTAATGATGTTGTACGGATGAAAGATCAGACACCACAGTGCCTATCTTTTGAGTCCCCTTACTACTCAGGAAATATTCCCGGACTCTCATCCTGCATAAGACAGATAGGATTAAAAAATCCATTGAGATCTTTATATCCTTGTGATACAGATCTCAGATCTTTTGTAAGCATCCATATGATGCAGATCTTTCATTCGACTATCTTGTTAAAGTCATGACTCTAAATCATTCGTCTAATGATTTGACTTTAAACTAGTCTCATCTCTATCTTATCCATCTGATAAGATAAGGCGGTTGCTCATGTGAGAGAGCCAACCTTAATCTGTCCGACATACACACAATTCAGCTGAGATTTCAAAAATGTACACAAACATTTCTTAAGAAATTCATATGCAAGTTGGAAAAAGAACTTATTCTTTTATTAATTTTGATCATTTCTTAGACATGGGAATATATATTTGGTACAACTCAGCCCATACGCAATCCTTGAGATGATAAGTGTTTATAAAACACATTTCTGGGGATCGCTTTCGTAAGCTGATCCTCTATCATCTCATGCGTAGATATGTACCTTATGTCTACCTTCTTGGTTTTATCATAGTCTTTTGCAAATCTGCAGTTCATTTAAGATACTGCATTATCCTCTTAACCGCTTTCCAGTGTTCTTGCCCCCGGGTTGGATTGGTAACAGTTTACCATTTCCAACGGCAAAACAGATGTTCCGGTCTCATACACACCATAGTGTACATAAGACTATCAACTGCACTGGAATATGGAACTTTTTCCATAATTTCCTTTTCCTTTTGGTTCTTTGGACACGATTCCAGATATAAATTATCGCATATGCTTATATGAATATCAATGGACTTGCAGTCCTGCATATTAAATCGTTCTAGAACCTTCTTTATATAAGTCTCCTGTGAAAGAGAAAGAAGTTTCTTCGAACGATTCCTTGAAATCTTAACTCCAAGGATATATGCGGCTTTTCCTATGTCTTTCATCTAAAATACTGATGAAAGCCAAGCCTTGATACTCATCACAAAGCCCTTGTCATTTCCGGCTATTAAAATGTCATCTACATATAGAGACATAATAACATGCTTGCTTTTAATCCTCTTGATATATACGTAGTTATCTTTATCAAGTATGGAAAATCCATTGATAAGACAACTTCTTGAAATCGTATATACCATTGCTCGAGGATTATTTAAGACCATATATGGACTTACGAAGTTTACAAACCTTATGTTCGTTTCCTTCTTTTACAAACCCTGTTGGTTGTTCCATATAGATCTCCTCGTCCAATTCTCCATTGAGAAAGGCAGTCTTTACATCCATCTGATGTAATTTGAGGTATAAGCAAGCTACCATTGCCAGAATCATGCGAATCAAGGTAAAACGCACAACAGGTGAGAAGTTTTCTTCGTAGTCTATCCCTTCCTGTTGAGTAAAACCTTTCGCGACAAGGCGAGCTTTATATCTATCTATAGAGCCATCATCCTTATGCTTGATCTCGAGAACCCATTTGTTCCCAATTGCTCTATGTCCTCTGGGTGAGTTAACTAAGTCCCAGACTTGGTTAACTTTCATGGATTTCAATTCCTCCTTCATCGCTTCCATCCATTTGTCATTTGCAGGGCATGATTCGGCATATTTGAGATTCTTCAAGTCCTTGTTGACTCGAATTTAGATCAATTCTAATATCACTCCCACTTGAAATGTTGTTAGAATTGCTCCCACTTGGATCATTATTCCCGTATGGAATAGGATAATCGTCATTCGTATAATCCATTGGTGAAGGTTAAAAAGAATTTTCGTTTTCACCAAGAATTTCTCCCACTCGAATGAGGTAATCCTTTTTGATCATAAATCTCAAATAGAGATAAGTCCTGACTTATCTCGCCCTGTCTTGGAAACTCGTTTTCCAAGAAAGTGACATCCCTCGACTCAAACTCAATTAGCACACCATTGTTTTCCTGACTAACAAAAACATAACCTTTGGAGTTTTATGCGTATCGTTTAAAGATACATTTCCTTCTCCTTGGCCAAGTTTACCATACTTATGGGAGGAAATATGTGCGTTGAATGCACAAACTCAAGGTAAAAATGTTTAAGTCAGGAGACCTTGGTTCCACAACTCATAAGGAGTGGAGCTAACTGATTTCGAGGGTACGCGGTTTAAAATGAAAATGGTTGTCAATAATGCATCACCCCAAAAAAGTGATTGGCAAGTTAGCTTGCGCCATCATTGAACGGACCATTTTTCATTAAAGTCCTATACCTGCAACACCAATTTGTTGAGGAGTATAAGGCATAGTTACCTGATGTACTATGCCTTTTTCATCACAAAGTTCCTTTAAACTTGTTGATTGATATTCACCGCCCCTATCGGTTCGCACGACCTTAATCTTGCGATCTAATTGATTCTCCACTAAACTCATATAGTTTTTAAAGCAGGTTTAGTGCTTTCAATTTGTGGGATATCAAATAGATATGACCGAATCGGGTGAAATCATCAATAAAAGTGATGAAATAGGACTTCCCGCGTCTTGTCTTGACATTCATCGGACCACATATGTCCGAATGGATAAGCGGTATTGGAACCTCGGCCCTTGTGCCGGTTCCAAACGGCTTGCGACAAGATTTCCTCACAAGGCAATGTTCGCAGGTCGACATTTCAACCTTTGAAACATTGGATAGAAGGCCACGTTTGGCAAGTCTATCTATACGCATTGGTCAATATGACAAGCCTTGTGTGCCAACAAATTATATTAGACTTATTAGTCAAAAAATTTGTCACAAGGAAATTTTCATTACATGAGGAAATACATTGTACTTATTACAATAAATCCGTTGAAATACAAACCCAGTACCAATAAAGGAATTATTACAAAAATAGGTCCATATTACAAACATGAAGGAACCAACTATTAACCAAGACCCAATAAATTGACCACAGTTTTAATATTCCTTTGAATATATGGAATGAAGAGAACATCATGAAGTAGGATAGTGCGGCCGTTGTTCAAGACAAGCTTGCGAGTCCCAACGCCTTTCACTTCAACACGTGTGTGTTTCCTACATTGATCCACTTCATTCCTTGAGTATCCGGTGATACTCCACGAAGGACCGTCTGTCCTTTGCTATGTGGTCGGTGGCACCTGAATCAATTATCCCAAAATGGATTAGATTCCACAAGAAATAGTGAACTAGAAACACATATGTAACTAGTATTACAAGTTACCTCGTCACTTCCACTCGTACACGAACGAGCATAGTGATCGAGCTTGTTACACTTGAAGCACTTGATCCTTTTCAAGTCTTTCTTCTTGTGCCATTTCTTGTGCACACCCTTATGTTTGGGTTCCTTGGTAGACTCAGGTTGCTTATTACGTTCATTAGAAGACTTCGAACGATCTTTACGTTTCTTTCCCCCGTGTGAGGAACTAGCAACCATGTGCACTTCTGCACTTGGCTTGGCAGCCGCAAGCCGCTCTTCCTCGAATTCGAGGTGCTTGGAAACATCGTTGAAGGTCTTTATGCTCTCATTATGAGTGAGATGCATCTTCATCTGATCCCACCCATTTGGTAGGGAACGTATGACTGCTTGGATTTGTTGCTCATCTGTGAGCACATGACCTGCGTCCTTTAACTCCGAGATAAGGTTCGCCATATGTCGCAGACGTTTCCCTATGGAATGATCTGGACGTTTCTTATATGTATCGAACCTTATAGTTAAGGCGCGAAGTTTAGACACCGATGTGCCACCGAACTTCTCCTCTAGCTTGGACCATATGTCCATGGCTAGGTCATGTTCCCGGAAGATGCGCATTATGTCATCAGCCATACTGCTTAATAACGTAATGCACGCTATCTTATTCTTCCGAGACCAAGCATCAAAAGCTTCCTTGTCTCTTCGGTGTTGGGCCGTAGTGCCCAACTCGGGTTCAATCATTACGTTCTTTAGAGTTTCGAGCACTTCTTGCTCCTCTAAAACGTATTGTATCTTAATGGACCAAAGTTTGTAATTATCGCCGTTGAGTTTTTCACCTTTGTTTAACTCAGCGACGATATTCTTTGAAGCGGAAGACATTTTACTTTTAAAATGCTGCAAAAGACACAAAACCGAAGGTTCGATCAAAAACATTGCATAAAAAATTCTTAAAATATAACTCCCACTTGAAAAGATAATAGAGTATCCCATTTGGATAGTTCTAAAAATTCAAATCCCACTTGGAATTATATTATATTTGATAAGTTACTTTCGAAAAATATTGAAGATGTTGTTCTAGAATCGAAAAGGTCTTTATGATTCCAATCACCATCTAGAACAACTTTCAATATTCCCCCATCACTTATCAAACAATAGTACTCTTATAGTACTAGCAGCGAAAAACGAGTATTTGATAAGTTACTTTCGAAAAATATTGAAGATGTTACTCTAGAATCGGAAAGGTCACTATGTTTCCAATCACCATCTAGAGTAACTTTCAATATTTCTCCCTCACTTTATCAAATGTTAGTACTCTTATAGTACTTTGCAGCGGAAAAGCGTTTTTGAAAACGTATTTTTCAAACGAATTTAAAATACATTGGCTAATCTCCGTAGAGTAGAGCACAACGTCATAAGTTCATTGGCTAATCTCCGTGGAGTAGAGCACAATGACATGGCTAATCTCGCATGAAGTAGAGCATTACGGCTAATCTTCAAGGAGTAGAGCACAATTACATAAGTACATTGGCTAATCTCCGTAGAGTAGAGCACAATGACTTGGCTAATCTCGCATGAAGTAGAGCACTATGGCTAGTCTTCAAGGAGTAGAGCCCAAGTTAAAAAAAACTTCATTAAAATGTTAGTCCCGTATGAACTAGTCGGCACTGTGGTTAGCCCCGTATGGGCTAATCAACACATTCGAGTTTGACCAATGCCCTTTGTCACCCCGTATGGGTTAGTTGACAAATTTGCAGCCGACTCTGACCTTCTGCCAGATTGGTCGACCCAAAAACACAAAATTGGTCGACCAATTTTCGAAATGCAAATTCTCCCGACCAGGGCCTCTGCCCTGGCCGGGGCTTGGCCAAGGACCGGCCAGGGGCCCTGGCCCCCTCGGCCAGGGCCGGCCAGGCCCTGGCCTCTGTCAGGGCCGGCCGGCCAGGCACTGGCCGAGGGCCAGGGCACCGGCCCTGGCCTCTGCCAGGGCCGACAGGCCGCTGGCCGGGGCCAGGGCTCCTGCCCTGGCCTCGGCCAGGCCCTGGCCTGAGGCCAGGGCACCGGCCCTGGCCTCTCCCAGGGCCGGCCTGGCCCTGGCAGTGGGCCAGGGCGTCGGCCCTGGCCACTTGCCAGGGGCCGGCAGGCCGGCCAAGGGCCGGCCCTGGCCACTGCCAGGGCCGGCCTGGCCGACAGTGCTTGGCCAAGGCCGGCCACTGCTGGCCTGGCCTTGGCCGGCCACTGCCGGCCTGGTCATGACCGGCCATGGCGTGGCCATGGCCGGTCATGGCCAAGGGGCATTCGGCATTGGCCGGCCATGGCCCCTTTGGCCATGGCCGGCCACCCCCCTTTAAATGGGGTTGCCGCACTCATTCCTCCCCCCTTGATGGGGTGGGTCGCCGGTGGTTATTGGCCGTAGCCAACCCCCCTCCGCATGGGGAGAGGGGGTGCATGGTCTTCATAGCCCATTTGGCCATGGTGCACATGCACCAAATTTTCCTCTTACCCGATGGAAATAACTTCCATCATCTTCCTCGATGAAGCAACCGTTCGTCGATGAAATTAGTTATCTCTTAATGGCCGTGTGCCAAAAATGAATAACGTACTACGTGAACGGTCGGTTCTTCCCGTCACAGAGAGTTCCTACCATATCCGTAATGATAGGAGACCCTAACGTGAAAAAAACAACCGCTGCGTTCTCTCCGTCACGAAGCGTTCCTACTATATCCGTAATAGTAGGAGACCCATTCGTGAAAAAGACAACGACTCGTTCGTAGTTTCGACGGGGCGGTGGATTGACCGGGGAGAACCCCATATGGCTCTGATATCAATGAAGGATCCTATCCAAAACAGAGTTAGGATCGATAATATGAAGTTTAGACTTACGCTTGGGTACGCGGCACGGTAGTCTACGAACTTCGCCTTCGGATTCGCCACGACGGATCGAGTCTACTCACGAACGGAGTAAGGCTACTAATCCACAATCTAAATCTCTATTTTAGATTAAGAACTTGGATGGAGGGAGAGGAAATATTTCTGCAGAGCTTCGCTATGAAGAAGATGCATGCATGAATTTCATGCAAAAAGTGTTAGGAAAATGGCTACCCTTGGGTCTTATTTATAGCCCCCAAGGTAGTTATTTTAGGGTAAGTTGTTCCTTTGGAACAACTTAATTAAGGTGTACCATGATACATGGCACATTATAAGCTTAAGTTGTACCATATGCATGGTACAACATAAGCTTAAGATATTCCCCCTTTATTAGCCATATGTCGCATGCACTTATGCATATGATAATGCGACTTTCCCGCTCATCCAGAGATCCTCTCCGCAAGGGAACAGATTCCCTTTGCACACGACTTCGTGTACGCGACGTTCGAGGTCCGTAATCCCTCGTACATCCCCCAACAGGGTGTACAAACGTCTTCCATATCCAACAAAAAGGCGGATCTCGGACGTATAACGGTGGAGGAAGCAGCTCAATTAGATCCTTACGCTCCTCCGCAAGCGTCTTCACTCCACAAATCACTTTGGACACTAGCAACATAACTCCAAGCATCTCTCCAAAATGTATGACCACGTCCTGCAAGAGATGAGTTGTGTTGATCCAAAGTGGGCACAGCTGCCTTTCGAAAAAATTTCACCAAATATAATCATCAAAATAAATTAATGAACGTAAAGAGTGGTGGTGAAAACTCCCTAAAACGATTGCATTCTTCTTGGTATAATGCACGACCACGAGGGAAAGGAATAATGGATTTTGGGACAAGATTGGGGGAGAGCATGGTTCGGGCTCCACCAAAATGATCGCTAAGCTCGTGGCCATACTAGTCTCCTCCCTTACTTCATCCAAAATTGTATGCTCGTCCACTCCCTCTCTGCACATATCACCACTAGGAAGCTCTGACGACTCCGTCATCAAATCCTATGGAGTCCCCACCAATGTCTGAGCATCCTCACTCAGGGATTCCAAGCATTCCCAAGCATCCTCAGGTTTGTACTCCATGAAAGCTCCATTGTCCAACATCTCCATGAAAATTTGTGCATCTTCATGCAGCCCCTCGTAGAAGAATTGGAAGAGAACATCAACCGTGTATCCATGATGTGGACAACCACTAACTGCTTCTCAGAACCTCCTCCAGACCTGAAAGAATGATTCACCATCATGTTGTTCAAAGGTGACAATTTTGAGCTTCAATTACCTGTCCTTGTGCAAAGAAGATGAAGGTGCATCATATCGAAAATTTATGCCATTACAGTCCAGTGGTTTTTTTTGAATTTTTAAAGAAATGAATTTTTCTAAAGAAAATAAAAGTGGAAAGATATCACCGAATGTCCTCTAAATGAAATAAACTTTGGAAGCAAACCGTTCTCCCTGGCAACGGCGCCAAAAACTTGGTTATCCCAAAAATGTGCTTATCTCAAGCGTAAGAGTCCGTGCAATTAATATAGATCTGGGAGTCCAGATGTCGAATTCTCGGGAGAAAACCTGTTGCAACCACAACGCTTAAATCAAATAGAGATTCAACGTAAAGAGACCAACCACTTTTGATGATGATGGTTTGAATGGGTTTGATCGTGGTTTTTAATCTGTGAACAATACGAGCAAAAGAAAGTTTAGTTTATGAAAATATCTATGAGAAGTATGCACAGGATATGGGTTCATTAGGGTCCATGATTTTTGTTAACTGGGTTGATTAAAGATAACCCAATGAAATATCTTTTTGAGAGAAATTCATCGGAAAATACCCTTGTGGGGATTAAAGCACAATATTGAATAGAGTTGTTGCTAAAGCTATAATCTTTTAAATATAAAAGATGAAACTCCCTTTTGGGGAGATCAAAACTCACTCTCGTGAGGCGATCATCAACAGAATCATGTTCTTGTGAAAGATGAAGAGCAGATTTTAAATAAAGACTATAACTTTATCAACGTTAACAATTTTAGCATGAATTTTCAACCAAATCAATACACATCATGTCCCCTAACTACACCATATCATGCACAATCAAAATTTAGCCACACATACTGAAAATAACTAAGGAATTCATCATATTAAGCATGGTTCTAGTCAATAGAAGTGAATAGAATTGAAAATACAAAATTATGTTCAAAAGGTATAACCAAATACACCCTCTTTTTGCCTAAGAAAGCCCTTCTTCTTCCTCTAAAAGCTCTCTGAAAAATACCCCAGGTTGCTCTCTGGAAACTCAGGAAAATTCTACAAAATCGCCACCAAAATCGCCCAAATATGCCTAGAATAAGCTCAAAACCCCTAGAAATACCTTATATACTTCGATTGCGGGTTTGGGGCACTTATCGGGTTCAAATCCCCGTAGAAATCGAACCCAAACCTGCTTATAACAGCCGCCTCAATCCTAGGCCGTTGGATACATGCAGGATTTAACGTCATGTCCCATGTGGGCTTTGAAAATTGCGCACCCGCATCCGCTGATTGAATCCAGCTCGGATCAATGCTGACTGTAGGATCTCGAGGCAACGGTGGGGATTAGGCCATGTCGCCCGCTCTTCGAATACGGGTCGGGGATAATATGAGCCGTTCGATACGAATCGAACGTCTGCACGTATGCCACGTCGCCCGCCTCGTCGCCTGCATCGCGCTGCTGTTTCGTTCGTTTTCGTTCGTCCGATCGTGATCTTGCGGACGGAATGTAGCCACGTCGTCGCACTTTCGTAGTCGTTGGATAAAGAGTGGGCGGCCTAGATGGAGCCACGTCGACTGTATATTGAGATGATCGCGTACGAGCCACCGTATATTCGTATTTTGCGTGTATTTCTTCCGTATTTCTCCAATTAATTGGTATTCTGCATTCAAAAAATCATAGTAATTAGCACAGATTTTAGAAAAATACAAATAAATAGTCGTTGGAATCGTGAGATCGAGACCAAGCTATGAAAAATATAAAACGTACAGAAATACTCAGTTAATTTCTGTTTTGTGCTCAAATAAGGTGATTTCTCTAATAAATGATGATATATAAAATACGAACGTATTAGAGACCAATTAAGTATCATATAAGCACAAAATATGGCTAAATGGGGGGTTAAATAAGCAATATTCAACCCGAATCAGTCATGCATAGACAAGTGGTTGCTCTCTCACACATCATTGGATCCTCTCCCCCTAGCTTATCTATAAGCGTGGTGACATCAAATAGAACAATACAACTTTTTCCCATTTTTGAAGCTCCAAGAAAAATAAAAGTGAGAAGTAAGAAAGAAAGAAATGGGATCGTGTATGAACTTCTTTTCTTTTTTTCCTTTTTTCTTTTTCTTTTTTTCTTTTATCTTTTTTCTTTTCTTTTCTTTTGAAACCAATATGTACAATGACGATCCTAAATCAAAGATATAGAGATATGCATGTATTCTTCCTTTTTTTCTTTTGATTTTGGGGTATTGGAGCTTGGACTTTATAGCAAAGGGAAGATGCTAATATAATATTTGCTAAAGGGAAATTCACCAATGATTTTAAGTATAGAAATGAAGTTCAAGATATGTGGAGAAAGAAAAATATGCAACGCTCAGTTCACTCTTTTGAATGTGCATGACAACTTTTAGCAGAGTAATGTAATCTACTCAGTTTGAATTCAGAAAGTAAACTAATCTAGTTATATCAAAATGGCATACATTTAATCAACCTGAAAGTTAAGCGTATAATTTTCATGCAAAAAGAAGTGATAGCAGACAATAAAGCAGTACTCCAAATATACGCAATCAATGCGTGAAGCTTAGTGTGTTTTCTATGAAAAGTATACAATATAAATCACCAGACTCAGATAATGGTAGAATTTCATTCACATTCATATAATAAAGATGTAGGTTACTATTCTCGAATGCATAGCAAAGTATAGCATACGATATCTGAAATAAAAATGATGGCATGACAAGAGAATATGCATATAAAAGTAATAGCTCCAGGTCATCGTCATGACAGAAAATTCATCTCTAGCCAAAAAGGATAAAATAAATAAGGATAAAGGGAAAAATAAGAACTACTATACATATGCTGCAAAAAAAAATAAGAAAACGTGATGCATGAGAAAAAAATGAAAAAGTGGATGAAAATAAGTGGAAAATAAAGAAAGGTGGGTGAAATGAAAATGAAAATGAAGAAAACAAAAAGTGCGTGAGATATTCACTTCCCCAAGCTAAACTACACAGTGTCCTCAATGTGCTAAGTGTGGCACAAGGAGAGATATGATATGGATAGGGTGTGTGAGGATTCATGGATGATAAAATATGAAAATGATAGAAAATGAGATGGAAATGCAAATGATGCGTGCAGAAATCAAGATGGTGCAATATAATGGTCCCAGAAATGACTCCTCTCTCCCAGGATGGTATAGACAAATCTAAACAAAAAGTGACCAAAATGTTGTGGGGAGGAGGTGCGCAAAATCGGCAGAAAAAATGATATCAATCACAGCTGTGGCAAAAATATAGGATGCATCAAGTGTGTGCCTAAGCAGGTGGTGGAGCACCAGCACCGTCCTGTGGTGGGGGAGGTGGTGGTGGAGGGGGCTGCTGTGAAATGGGATGGATAGCGGTGGGTGGAGGCTATGACAGTCACGCAAGAGTCTAGTTCGTGGTAACCTGAATACCAGGGAGTAGAGCGACGCGATACTGTATAGAGTTAACTGTGGCGGCAAGAGCCCAAAAATATCCTTTGAGCATACTAACGGCTCCCTCTAGAGCACGCAGGTGCTGAACTAGGGTGTCGGGGGAGGGGGAGAGGGTCAAACAGGTGGGGATCGGGGCTGCCGAGCACGGCTACCATAGACTAGTAGGGCTACGACTGGGTGTGTGTGTGTGGTGCTGTGCCCGCCAAAAGACGCTCAGCCTCTGTGGGAGGCTGAGACGCGAGAATGCTCTCAGAAGTGTGAGCAACGGTAGAATCTAAAGTGGTGACAGTGGGCGAGAAGGGTGGAGAGGGTGGAGAGGTCGCTGACACAGAAATGGGGACAGACATCACGACACTTTCGGTGAAGACAACGGCAGTAGAAACAGAAGTGTCGACGACTGGGGAGGTCGTGAGATCAACTGAAAATGACTCCCCAGTAGTCGAGAAATCTAGTGAGGACAGGGTCTCGGCTGCGGAAACAAAGGAATGCTTGCCTCTGTCGAGAATAGTGGTGGGGGCGCTCTTAAAACTCTTAGTAGAAATGGGATCAGTGGTCAGCGACACAGAGGTGGTGGTGGTGGACTCAGCAAGTGTGCTCCCGATACTGACAGAAGTATGAACAGAGGTTTCGGGAGCAGAGGTCAAATCAGGTGCAAGCTGAGGGATCGGGATCGCAGGGTCCAGAGGGGGGGAGGAGGGGCTCTTGCTGAGCGCCCTCAGGCTCGAGCACGTACACAGCTGGGATGAGAAGGTCCATCTCTGGTCTCCACACCCCTCCTGCAGGTCCAATGTGGGTCTGAGCGAGGCTCGGAAGCACCATATAATTTGCGCCAAATGGATCGTGCAGCCAAAACCGGTGGTGCTGACCATGAGTACGCAACATCCTCATGCGGGCCATGAAATCAATGGAAAGGGAAGTGGAGCCCGGGGGTCGTAGCAAACCAGCTGGGAGGTCAACCCCGCACATGGGAGCCAGAACGGTAATCAAACCGTCGCAACAGATCGGTGTCCTTGCACCGACAGAGATAATGATGCGATCTATACCAACTGGCTATATCAATCTGAGTAGCAGGGAGTAAGACGCCTCCACCGACCTCAAAGGCTCTTGCTCTAGTCATCGCATAGAGCATGTAAAGCTCAGGCATGGACATCATCCCAGGCTCATACCTCGCGAGAAAAGTGGTCGCCATAAGGCGCTGAGCAATGCGGAGGCATGGGTGGACGATAGAGGTGGCCTTGGCCCGGCTAGGGTCAAAGGTGAGAGGTGATCCCGTGATGAGTGTCCAGAAGGCATGAGTATCGAATGACGGTGGGGGGATGTGCGTTGGACCATAAGCGCAGTCGGGGTTCGGGACGGGGGCCACTGAAAATAGGCTCGGAGCTAGTCTCGCACTCACTATCCATCAGACGAAATGAGCAACCCCCAGGAGTTATACGGATGGAACTAAGGACCTCGAGTGTTGGCCGGACGTAGGTGTCCGCCAACACAGATAGAAAATCATGCCACCGCACCTTGTCATACAACTGGAGTAGGCCCTCAAATACCCCTAGGTGCTTAAAATCTGCAATGTGTGCAAACCTCGAGGGGACAATCGAACGATGGGAGATTCTTTCAAATCTGGCGCGGTGTGCGTTATCTCTGAAAGTGATCCCCACCGTGTCGAAAGCAGGGACGGGCTGTGCCGGTGGGGGTGAATGGGTGCGGTAGGAGGCGGAAGTGTGGGTGGTGGTGGGCTAGGCGGCGGGGAGTCCGCTCTAGCGGAGGAAGAGCCAGGCTCGCTAGTCTTCCTCCGCTTGGAGGCAGGCACTCGCGAACGTGACCTAGTGCATGGAGGCATAGGTACTGTGAGATGTGCTGTCACGCCCCGCTTCCCAAGAATATGGAGGCGAAGCGTGAGAAGGTCCGCTCAGACTTGAAGCTACAAAGCTGCAAGTGCGATAAGCGTCATTCAAATTTAAAACTGCAGGTCCTTGCAACGCGAGCGAAACAAGATAATAACAATGAAATGAGACAAAAGAATAATCTCAGAATATCCATAAATATAAATTCCAACATCGCAGAAAAGCCACCAGGCTAAAAGAAAAAGAGACTAAAGGCCCAAACATGGCCAACAAAAGTACAAAGTACAACAACAAAGTAATGGTGCAAGCACCGACATCTAACAGCAACCTAAAGCAACGCCAACAGTCTCTAAAACTGGTCTCTGGTGTCCACGAACTCCTCGACGAACGTAGGCTCAGTGTCAGCAACTACCTCGTCCGCTACAACTATCTCTGGCTCAGGGTCTAACATGTGACACCCAAAGAGAAAGGGGCACATGTCAGCAAGTCTGGAAGACTTGTGCAAGTGAAACTGAAAGTACAAGTAAAGCAACCTAGCAGTTCTAGCATGATGCGATGACATGGCAGTTAAAGTATGGGTGCAGCAGGTAAAGTAAAGTAAAGTAAAGTACGAGCATGGCATGGATGACAAGTATTACATGAATCATTCACAAGACAAGTACAAGACAAGAAAAGTAAGCACCTCGTGCACAGAGATTCCGTCTTTTGGCTAGAGGGCGGATCAGGCCACTCCTAAGCTCAAGTAACCGTTTATCCCTACCCCTCCACGTGTATCGGGCATTGGTTTCTAGCCAACACATGAGGCCCGCTTCTGGACCACGAGCCAGGAAGTGTTTAAACAAGTATGGCGTAGGGGTGCACCTAGCCGGACAAGTAGTACGAGGACAAGTATTGTAGCGTGTGCTACGATGCAACAATCAATGCATGGATGGCATGGCATGACAAGTAGTAAAGCGTAAAAGTAAGAAAAGTAAACGTGACAGTTTAGCATGCATGAATGACAAGTTTAAGGGTTGGATCTAGCTTCGTTGTCAAGCTAGATCATTTAGGTGACGGATCTAGTTTCGTTGTCAAACTAGATCAAGTAGGCGTCTAGCCAGCTATCATTTCACTGACTAGTCTCTTTTACGCTAGGAACAAGGAAGTGGCCTAAAAACATGGCCCTACACAAGAGTTGGCAAGTTTCACTTGCCTGCAAGCACGACGTCTGAGCACACCGTCCAATGAGTCCAAAAATCACAATTATCCTACGTGCACAAGTCCATCGGCCTAAAGTCCATATTATTAATCTTGATTAGTGGTTGCTAAAACATTTAAAATACTTTAAAATACTGATTTTTAGTCTTGGTTAGCATGCAATTTGGTTGGGGGTCCTATGGGTGCAAAACGTTACCTCAACACGACGCGAAAGCTACACCGGCGTCGGGTAGCGACGCCGGGGTTGGAATAAAAGATCGCGCTCCAAGTCCAGATTCCAATTAGATTCCTCGCTGGAAATTTCAGAACAATCGACCGGGCGACGATTCCAGATTCCAAAGCTCGCACGTGCGGCGACGGGCTACGACGTGCGACGACGTCGTACGCGACAAGTCGTCGAAGAGAACACACCTAGGTGGGGCCCACAGCAGTCCTAGGGGCCTTTGGGGGACCCACAATAACTCTGGAGAACTTGGGGGGCCCACGGAGGCAAGTGGTGCGACGGATGCGGGGTTGCGACGTTTGCTCTCGGTCGTACACAGCCAAATGCGGGGGCTGCCATCGGTCGCAGCGGGGGAACAGGCTTGGTGCAGCGCTTGGGTCGGTCGCAGCCTTGGTTCTCTCGGTCGCTGCGGGGAGGGCCGTCGGTCAGACACTGGGGAACGGAAGTTGCAACGTCGCAACGTTGCAACGATGCGGAGAGCGGTCGGTGCGGGCGAACGGCTCGGTCAGATGCGGAGCGGAGCGGGCGAACGGAGCGGGGGTCGGTGCGGTGCGGAGATGCGGGGATGTCGAGCGGGTCTCTCGGTCTGACCGAGAGATCCTATCGGTCGAAGCGGGGAACGGAGCGGCTGCAGCAGCGGGGTGCAGGCGGGGCTTGGTGCGGGCGGAAGCATCGGTCGGGGCGGGGAAAACGGCCTCGTTTCTTCGGTCATGCGGTGGCTGAACGTCGCAACGTTGCGACGAATCGTCGCAACGTCCAATTTGAGTTTTGGAAGGGGCTAGGGCTAATTTCTTGCGAAAATAGGTCTTCCTAGGGGTTGCTTATATAGTATAGATGGGTTGACTTGGTCTAGGGCTAAATCTAATAGGATTAGAAGTTTAAAATAATTTAAAATTTGAATCTCAACTTCTCCAACTCACCCAAGGATTTGACTTGGTCCAAATGAGCTGGAAATTGGCTCAAAAATTCTTTAAAACGTTTAAAACTCAAATAAATTTTATTTGGCCGAAAATAATTTAAAAATTAATTATTAAAAATAATATAAAACTTGTTAAAAATATAAAAGTGGTCAAATAAACTCCAAAAATTATAAAATAAATATCGAGGTGATCGTGACGATGAATGTGAGCTAACTAAGAAGACGGATCTCAAATTCGACGTCGGACGACGAAACTAAAAATAGAAACGTCTCCCATCAAAAGTGAAAATCGTCACGTCTCATCGAATAAGTTTAAATTGTGGGAAAACGACTCGAGAAATGTCGTTCCAACATAGTGCCACTATTTAATACTCTCAAGGACGTTTACAACGGCATATCACACGAAAGTGTTCACAAACCAACAAGGTCCAAAACAAACATGTGCACGGACAAAAGCACGTGCACGAACAACGTACAACGAAAAGTGGTCGTTACATCCTCCCCACCTTAGAATAAAGTCCGTCCTCGGACTTTCTAATATAGCTAGTCACTCTAGTAACTACCCCAATCAAGTCACATAATAATTCAACCAGGTATAGTCATTACAAGTGCTTATATATGCACTAAGTAGTCAAACATTAACACTACCAACACGTATATATATACATTCACATACGTATACACTTATACCTATCATAGTCAGTCAAAATTATACACGTATTTCAATCATATATATAAGCATGCATCCCTTATATAACTACTACCTACCTAATCACAAAACAATATTTCAGATACTCATATAAGGATAGTCTCACACTTAGCCAATACAATCATTGCTCTACCTATATGTAGCTACCTATGCACAAACATCAAGGGTATACTACCCTCTAGTAATCCAATACCAAACATCTCAACACATATAGTCACACCATACCATTATTAAATCAAATTCACCATATATAATATACATTCACCACTTCTATAATTTCATAATATATATAGTCATTCAAATGCATTCAAATATTTCACCATACATTCCCATTACGTACGGTCCTATAACTGTATTTACGACACGCCACCTATATCATAGTCACCAATAACTATAGCTAAGCACATACTTACCCGTGCATGGTGCACACCCATACACGCTAATATTTCATTTACATACACCAATCATACCATTATATAACTAGCACGCCTACACACCTAGTTTTAGCTAGCACACACATACGTTCACACAACAAGTCCTAAGCAAATAACTATACCACAAGACCAGCACCTATAACTATATACTGGCGTAGCGACCCACAATCATGTGCGTAGCACAACCAGGCACAAACACTCCTATCACTATCCATACATCAAACATTGCTATATTCAAACTACAAACATACATTCAATATACTTAGAGTATACCCACTCAAGCTTGAGTGAGACTCAATACATATATTAGAATATTCTATATACGTAACACTGCATTCATACCTATACTAATACCACTCCAATATTTATATATATGTCTACCAATACAACCATATGCATACCATAAGTCAATCACACTTAATATTTAGTCAGGTAACACCCACATAGTTAAATCAATTTATATACCGTAATAATAGTAATGCAGACATCGGCACCCATATATTTATAATACACTCCCTAATACATGCATACGTATTCATCGTATAGTCACACACACATGTAACTTATATATATATATATTCACACCATAGCCTACTACCTATAATTAGTATACTAATACACCTATACATACATAATTAAGATGTGCAATAGTCGTGTATACCTCACGGTATGCACGCATGCAACATCCCGAAAAGCAAACAATACCAATCAAAATTATAACCTTACTACCATATGTATATCACCTATATACTCATGTAACAAAACATAAATACTTACGTCTAAGCATAATACATACCTACATACGAGCACATACACATACGTACTAGTATATAGGTCATATAATAGGCCTACTCACTTAACTATTCATCCACCTATTATTATCACAACCTAACATACACATAGCTTTACCAATCATTTTATTTCAACCATTCCAAGTATCTCTAATTACATACACTCCATTAGACATTCCAACGCTAACTCTTATATACACAGGCACCCCTAGTATGGTATAGCTAGCCACACACAAATCTATAAACACTAACACACCAACAACTTCATAATATCACAAATAACTCCGAGTATATATATATATATGTATACCACACAATAGGCAAGCATCAATATACTATGGGGGCACACTCATTCAAGCCCACGTACACAACTCAGGTACGTGCACTACGACACCTCACAAAGGTCCAAGGGTCTACTAACAACTCAGGGTTGACACAGACATCGACGAGCACTAAAGTCTAAGCAACAAAGGGAGGTCGAAAGCGTGACGAGGGAAGGGTCGATAAGCACGAGTTCAGATAGGACGAATACAAGGAGACAGCTTGGTTAGACGAAACATTGACTCAATGGTGATGTTTAGGTTGAGGGAAAAGGGAGATGTAGTGATGCTTATATAGGATATAGAAAAGAAGGTAGGGTAAGTAGCACAAGCTAAAATACGTGAAATCTGAAAACTGTTGTTCTTCAAAATTAAAATCCTCGTCTGAAAAGAAATATTTGGGGATCGATAAAACGAGTTGAAATAAGTTTGAGCTGAATATTCATAATAAGAGAAAATGTTTTATTGGTTTATATAAAATCAATGTAAAAGGAAGTAAAATCATTTACACGAATATTAAGGGCGGGGTTTTAGAAAATTTATACGTCAGTAATTTTAATATAATGTTGTCAAAAGTTTTGGAAAGTCGAAGAATGAAATCAAGTAACGGAAAAATTTAAACTCAGGTTAAATGCTTTCAAAACTCTTTGGGCTATGGAAAATTGAGAATAATCAATTTTGAAACTACTTTTTAGAGAACCAGGGTTTGCCAGAAATGAGAAACTAATTTACATAAGGTTCTTAATATACGAGCACAACAAGTCTGGCACGGATATAAAAAATAGTTGAAAGTATGTATGGTGCACGGAAAATAATATTAACGACTTAGTATATGAATTATCAAGATCCAATAGCAAATCCTTAAAATCAAATCATGGAGGGTCTAAAGCAGGATGTGGTTATGAAAATAGTAATTTTGCAAAAGAATCTGAAGTGGAGAAAACGACGAGCAAAACCAACTTGCTGAAAGCTGAAATTCCATGTGTCTTGAAAGTATATTAAAGTAAACGCGACGTTTCATTCGTATAAGAAAGAAAATTATAAATCGTATTGGGAAAAATAAAAGTACGGTTCTATATAAAATTAATATATGAAGGGCAACGCAATTACATAAGTACGAAAAATATAGGCTGGAAAAATATTATAACTAGTGTTCAAAAATTTCGACAAAAGTTTTAAAAAAATTTAAATCAATGAAGGAGTATGAAGTATAAGTATATTAAAATTTTGAACACGGTTAAACTTAGGGAAAGAGGAAATCGAAAAATACTTTCAGAAGATTCAGGATTTGTAATGGAGATGTTCGAAGAGTGACGACGATCGTCATGAGGCGATCTCGTGAATCGAGGCAAGGAAATTTGGGCAGGTGATCAGAACATACATACGCATAGGATATGATTCTGAAGGATCTACGGGGAAACTCCTACGGTCGACCAACTAAAGATTTGGAACTAGGCACTAAGACCTTCTAAGGGGCTGGACGGTAGTGAAATGCGTTCAGCTTGGTCCGAAATCGATGAACCCAAGTGAACGACAAAAGGAAATTTTAGAGGTCTAATATGGTCAGGGTTAGGCAATAACCGCTAAGGTAACTCCTACGACAATTAAATCAATTGCTAAAAGGGAGTCTAACTACAATCAGGGCCCCTAATTAGCAAGCACAGACGTCTAACTAAGCCTTCTTATTACCTAGTGTCATAGGAAAACGACTAAACTCAGGGCTTATTACTCGGATGTTGCAATTTATTTAATGGACATTCCGTTATTATCGTTGTTCCGTTAATTCGCAATTGCAAGACCGGACCTGCATGGGCCACCAACAAAACCTGTCACGCCCCGCTTCCCAAGAATATGGAGGCGAAGCGTGAGAAGGTCCGCTCAGACTTGAAGCTACAAAGCTGCAAGTCCGATAAGCGTCATTCAAATTTAAAACTGCAGGTCCTTGCAACGCGAGCGAAACAAGATAATAACAATGAAATGAGACAAAAGAATAATCTCAGAATATCCATAAATATAAATTCCAACATCGCAGAAAAGCCACCAGGCTAAAAGAAAAAGAGACTAAAGGCCCAAACATGGCCAACAAAAGTACAAAGTACAACAACAAAGTAATGGTGCAAGCACCGACATCTAACAGCAACCTAAAGCAACGCCAACAGTCTCTAAAACTGGTCTCCGGTGTCCACGAACTCCTCGACGAACGTAGGCTCAGTGTCAGCAACTACCTCGTCCGCTACAACTATCTCTGGCTCAGGGTCTAACATGTGACACCCAAAGAGAAAGGGGCACATGTCAGCAAGTCTGGAAGACTTGTGCAAGTGAAACTGAAAGTACAAGTAAAGCAACCTAGCAGTTCTAGCATGATGCGATGACATGGCAGTTAAAGTATGGGTGCAACAGGTAAAGTAAAGTAAAGTAAAGTACGAGCATGGCATGGATGACAAGTATTACATGAATCATTCACAAGACAAGTACAAGACAAGAAAAGTAAGCACCTCGTGCACAGAGATTCCGTCTTTTGGCTAGAGGGCGGATCAGGCCACTCCTAAGCTCAAGTAACCGTTTATCCCTACCCCTCCACGTGTATCGGGCATTGGTTTCTAGCCAACACATGAGGCCCGCTTCTGGACCACGAGCCAGGAAGTGTTTAAACAAGTATGGCGTAGGGGTGCACCTAGCCGGACAAGTAGTACGAGGACAAGTATTGTAGCGTGTGCTACGATGCAACAATCAATGCATGTATGGCATGGCATGACAAGTAGTAAAGCGTACAAGTAAGAAAAGTAAACGTGACAGTTTAGCATGCATGAATGACAAGTTTAAGGGTTGGATCTAGCTTCGTTGTCAAGCTAGATCATTTAGGTGACGGATCTAGTTTCGTTGTCAAACTAGATCAAGTAGGCGTCTAGCCAGCTATCATTTCACTGACTAGTCTCTTTTACGCTAGGAACAAGGAAGTGGCCTAAAAACATGGCCCTACACAAGAGTTGGCAAGTTTCACTTGCCTGCAAGCACGACGTCTGAGCACACCGTCCAATGAGTCCAAAAATCACAATTATCCTACGTGCACAAGTCCATCGGCCTAAAGTCCATATTATTAATCTTGATTAGTGGTTGCTAAAACATTTAAAATACTTTAAAATAATGATTTTTAGTCTTGGTTAGCATGCAATTTGGTTGGGGGTCCTATGGGTGCAAAACGTTACCTCAACACGACGCGAAAGCTACACCGGCGTCGGGTAGCGACGCCGGGGGTTGGAATAAAAGATCGCGCTCCAAGTCCAGATTCCAATTAGATTCATCGCTGGAAATTTCAGAGCAATCGACCGGGCGACAATTCCAGATTCCAAAGCTCGCACGTGCGACGACGGGCTACGACGTGCGACGACGTCGTACGCGGCAAGTTGGGGATCGATAAAACGAGTTGAAATAAGTTTGAGCTGAATATTCATAATAAGAGAAAATGTTTTATTGGTTTATATAAAATCAATGTAAAAGGAAGTAAAATCATTTACACGAATATTAAGGGCGGGGTTTTAGAAAATTTATACGTCAGTAATTTTAATATAATGTTGTCAAAAGTTTTGGAAAGTCGAAGAATGAAATCAAGTAACGGAAAAATTTAAACTCAGGTTAAATGCTTTCAAAACTCTTTGGGCTATGGAAAATTGAGAATAATCAATTTTGAAACTACTTTTTAGAGAACCAGGGTTTGCCAGAAATGAGAAACTAATTTACATAAGGTTCTTAATATACGAGCACAACAAGTCTGGCACGGATATAAAAAATAGTTGAAAGTATGTATGGTGCACGGAAAATAATATTAACGACTTAGTATATGAATTATCAAGATCCAATAGCAAATCCTTAAAATCAAATCATGGAGGGTCTAAAGCAGGATGTGGTTATGAAAATAGTAATTTTGCAAAAGAATCTGAAGTGGAGAAAACGACGAGCAAAACCAACTTGCTGAAAGCTGAAATTCCATGTGTCTTGAAAGTATATTAAAGTAAACGCGACGTTTCATTCGTATAAGAAAGAAAATTATAAATCGTATTGGGAAAAATAAAAGTACGGTTCTATATAAAATTAATATATGAAGGGCAACGCAATTACATAAGTACGAAAAATATAGGCTGGAAAAATATTATAACTAGTGTTCAAAAATTTCGACAAAAGTTTTAAAAAAATTTAAATCAATGAAGGAGTATGAAGTATAAGTATATTAAAATTTTGAACACGGTTAAACTTAGGGAAAGAGGAAATCGAAAAATACTTTCAGAAGATTCAGGATTTGTAATGGAGATGCTCGAAGAGTGACGACGATCGTCATGAGGCGATCTCGTGAATCGAGGCAAGGAAATTTGGGCAGGTGATCAGAACATACATACGCATAGGATATGATTCTGAAGGATCTACGGGGAAACTCCTACGGTCGACCAACTAAAGATTTGGAACTAGGCACTAAGACCTTCTAAGGGGCTGGACGGTAGTGAAATGCGTTCAGCTTGGTCCGAAATCGATGAACCCAAGTGAACGACAAAAGGAAATTTTAGAGGTCTAATATGGTCAGGGTTAGGCAATAACCGCTAAGGTAACTCCTACGACAATTAAATCAATTGCTAAAAGGGAGTCTAACTACAATCAGGGCCCCTAATTAGCAAGCACAGACGTCTAACTAAGCCTTCTTATTACCTAGTGTCATAGGAAAACGACTAAACTCAGGGCTTATTACTCGGATGTTGCAATTTATTTAATGGACATTCCGTTATTATCGTTGTTCCGTTAATTCGCAATTGCAAGACCGGACCTGCATGGGCCACCAACAAAACCTGTCACGCCCCGCTTCCCAAGAATATGGAGGCGAAGCGTGAGAAGGTCCGCTCAGACTTGAAGCTACAAAGCTGCAAGTCCGATAAGCGTCATTCAAATTTAAAACTGCAGGTCCTTGCAACGCGAGCGAAACAAGATAATAACAATGAAATGAGACAAAAGAATAATCTCAGAATATCCATAAATATAAATTCCAACATCGCAGAAAAGCCACCAGGCTAAAAGAAAAAGAGACTAAAGGCCCAAACATGGCCAACAAAAGTACAAAGTACAACAACAAAGTAATGGTGCAAGCACCGACATCTAACAGCAACCTAAAGCAACGCCAACAGTCTCTAAAACTGGTCTCCGGTGTCCACGAACTCCTCGACGAACGTAGGCTCAGTGTCAGCAACTACCTCGTCCGCTACAACTATCTCTGGCTCAGGGTCTAACATGTGACACCCAAAGAGAAAGGGGCACATGTCAGCAAGTCTGGAAGACTTGTGCAAGTGAAACTGAAAGTACAAGTAAAGCAACCTAGCAGTTCTAGCATGATGCGATGACATGGCAGTTAAAGTATGGGTGCAACAGGTAAAGTAAAGTAAAGTAAAGTACGAGCATGGCATGGATGACAAGTATTACATGAATCATTCACAAGACAAGTACAAGACAAGAAAAGTAAGCACCTCGTGCACAGAGATTCCGTCTTTTGGCTAGAGGGCGGATCAGGCCACTCCTAAGCTCAAGTAACCGTTTATCCCTACCCCTCCACGTGTATCGGGCATTGGTTTCTAGCCAACACATGAGGACCGCTTCTGGACCACGAGCCAGGAAGTGTTTAAACAAGTATGGCGTAGGGGTGCACCTAGCCGGACAAGTAGTACGAGGACAAGTATTGTAGCGTGTGCTACGATGCAACAATCAATGCATGTATGGCATGGCATGACAAGTAGTAAAGCGTACAAGTAAGAAAAGTAAACGTGACAGTTTAGCATGCATGAATGACAAGTTTAAGGGTTGGATCTAGCTTCGTTGTCAAGCTAGATCATTTAGGTGACGGATCTAGTTTCGTTGTCAAACTAGATCAAGTAGGCGTCTAGCCAGCTATCATTTCACTGACTAGTCTCTTTTACGCTAGGAACAAGGAAGTGGCCTAAAAACATGGCCCTACACAAGAGTTGGCAAGTTTCACTTGCCTGCAAGCACGACGTCTGAGCACACCGTCCAATGAGTCCAAAAATCACAATTATCCTACGTGCACAAGTCCATCGGCCTAAAGTCCATATTATTAATCTTGATTAGTGGTTGCTAAAACATTTAAAATACTTTAAAATACTGATTTTTAGTCTTGGTTAGCATGCAATTTGGTTGGGGGTCCTATGGGTGCAAAACGTTACCTCAACACGACGCGAAAGCTACACCGGCGTCGGGTAGCGACGCCGGGGGTTGGAATAAAAGATCGCGCTCCAAGTCCAGATTCCAATTAGATTCATCGCTGGAAATTTCAGAGCAATCGACCGGGCGACAATTCCAGATTCCAAAGCTCGCACGTGCGACGACGGGCTACGACGTGCGACGACGTCGTACGCGGCAAGTTGGGGATCGATAAAACGAGTTGAAATAAGTTTGAGCTGAATATTCATAATAAGAGAAAATGTTTTATTGGTTTATATAAAATCAATGTAAAAGGAAGTAAAATCATTTACACTAATATTAAGGGCGGGGTTTTAGAAAATTTATACGTCAGTAATTTTAATATAATGTTGTCAAAAGTTTTGGAAAGTCGAAGAATGAAATCAAGTAACGGAAAAATTTAAACTCAGGTTAAATGCTTTCAAAACTCTTTGGGCTATGGAAAATTGAGAATAATCAATTTTGAAACTACTTTTTAGAGAACCAGGGTTTGCCAGAAATGAGAAACTAATTTACATAAGGTTCTTAATATACGAGCACAACAAGTCTGGCACGGATATAAAAAATAGTTGAAAGTATGTATGGTGCACGGAAAATAATATTAACGACTTAGTATATGAATTATCAAGATCGAATAGCAAATCCTTAAAATCAAATCATGGAGGGTCTAAAGCAGGATGTGGTTATGAAAATAGTAATTTTGCAAAAGAATCTGAAGTGGAGAAAACGACGAGCAAAACCAACTTGCTGAAAGCTGAAATTCCATGTGTCTTGAAAGTATATTAAAGTAAACGCGACGTTTCATTCGTATAAGAAAGAAAATTATAAATCGTATTGGGAAAAATAAAAGTACGGTTCTATATAAAATTAATATATGAAGGGCAACGCAATTACATAAGTACGAAAAATATAGGCTGGAAAAATATTATAACTAGTGTTCAAAAATTTCGACAAAAGTTTTAAAAAAATTTAAATCAATGAAGGAGTATGAAGTATAAGTATATTAAAATTTTGAACACGGTTAAACTTAGGGAAAGAGGAAATCGAAAAATACTTTCAGAAGATTCAGGATTTGTAATGGAGATGCTCGAAGAGTGACGACGATCGTCATGAGGCGATCTCGTGAATCGAGGCAAGGAAATTTGGGCAGGTGATCAGAACATACATACGCATAGGATATGATTCTGAAGGATCTACGGGGAAACTCCTACGGTCGACCAACTAAAGATTTGGAACTAGGCACTAAGACCTTCTAAGGGGCTGGACGGTAGTGAAATGCGTTCAGCTTGGTCCGAAATCGATGAACCCAAGTGAACGACAAAAGGAAATTTTAGAGGTCTAATATGGTCAGGGTTAGGCAATAACCGCTAAGGTAACTCCTACGACAATTAAATCAATTGCTAAAAGGGAGTCTAACTACAATCAGGGCCCCTAATTAGCAAGCACAGACGTCTAACTAAGCCTTCTTATTACCTAGTGTCATAGGAAAACGACTAAACTCAGGGCTTATTACTCGGATGTTGCAATTTATTTAATGGACATTCCGTTATTATCGTTGTTCCGTTAATTCGCAATTGCAAGACCGGACCTGCATGGGCCACCAACAAAACCTGTCACGCCCCGCTTCCCAAGAATATGGAGGCGAAGCGTGAGAAGGTCCGCTCAGACTTGAAGCTACAAAGCTGGAAGTCCGATAAGCGTCATTCAAATTTAAAACTGCAGGTCCTTGCAACGCGAGCGAAACAAGATAATAACAATGAAATGAGACAAAAGAATAATCTCAGAATATCCATAAATATAAATTCCAACATCGCAGAAAAGCCACCAGGCTAAAAGAAAAAGAGACTAAAGGCCCAAACATGGCCAACAAAAGTACAAAGTACAACAACAAAGTAATGGTGCAAGCACCGACATCTAACAGCAACCTAAAGCAACGCCAACAGTCTCTAAAACTGGTCTCCGGTGTCCACGAACTCCTCGACGAACGTAGGCTCAGTGTCAGCAACTACCTCGTCCGCTACAACTATCTCTGGCTCAGGGTCTAACATGTGACACCCAAAGAGAAAGGGGCACATATCAGCAAGTCTGGAAGACTTGTGCAAGTGAAACTGAAAGTACAAGTAAAGCAACCTAGCAGTTCTAGCATGATGCGATGACATGGTAGTTAAAGTATGGGTGCAACAGGTAAAGTAAAGTAAAGTAAAGTACGAGCATGGCATGGATGACAAGTATTACATGAATCATTCACAAGACAAGTACAAGACAAGAAAAGTAAGCACCTCGTGCACAGAGATTCCGTCTTTTGGCTAGAGGGCAGATCAGGCCACTCCTAAGCTCAAGTAACCGTTTATCCCTACCCCTCCACGTGTATCGGGCATTGGTTTCTAGCCAACACATGAGGCCCGCTTCTGGACCACGAGCCAGGAAGTGTTTAAACAAGTATGGCGTAGGGGTGCACCTAGCCGGACAAGTAGTACGAGGACAAGTATTGTAGCGTGTGCTACGATGCAACAATCAATGCATGGATGGCATGGCATGACAAGTAGTAAAGCGTACAAGTAAGAAAAGTAAACGTGACAGTTTAGCATGCATGAATGACAAGTTTAAGGGTTGGATCTAGCTTCGTTGTCAAGCTAGATCATTTAGGTGACGGATCTAGTTTCGTTGTCAAACTAGATCAAGTAGGCGTCTAGCCAGCTATCATTTCACTGACTAGTCTCTTTTACGCTAGGAACAAGGAAGTGGCCTAAAAACATGGCCCTACACAAGAGTTGGCAAGTTTCACTTGCCTGTAAGCACGACGTCTGAGCACACCGTCCAATGAGTCCAAAAATCACAATTATCCTACGTGCACAAGTCCATCGGCCTAAAGTCCATATTATTAATCTTGATTAGTGGTTGCTAAAATATTTAAAATACTTTAAAATACTGATTTTTAGTCTTGGTTAGCATGCAATTTGGTTGGGGGTCCTATGGGTGCAAAACGTTACCTCAACACGACGCGAAAGCTACACCGGCGTCGGGTAGCGACGCCGGGGGTTGGAATAAAAGATCACGCTCCAAGTCCAGATTCCAATTAGATTCATCGCTGGAAATTTCAGAGCAATCGACCGGGCGACAATTCCAGATTCCAAAGCTCGCACGTGCGACGACGGGCTACGACGTGCGACGACGTCGTACGCGGCAAGTCGTCGAAGAGAACACACCTAGGTGGGGCCCACAGCAGTCCTAGGGGCCTTTGGGGGACCCACAATAACTCTGGAGAACTTGGGGGGCCCACGGAGGCAAGTGGTGCGACGGATGCGGGGTTGCGACGTTTGCTCTCGGTCGTACACAGCCAAATGCGGGGGCTGCCATCGGTCGCTGCGGGGGAACGGGCTTGGTGCAGCGCTTGGGTCGGTCGCAGCCTTGGTTCTCTCGGTCGCTGCGGGGAGGGCCGTCGGTCAGACACTGGGGAACGGAAGTTGCAACGTCGCAACGTTGCAACGATGCGGAGAGCGGTCGGTGCGGGCGAACGGCTCGATCAGATGCGGAGCGGAGCGGGCGAACGGAGCGGGGGTCGGTGCGGTGCGGAGATGCGGGGATGTCGAGCGGGTCTCTCGGTCTGACCGAGAGATCCTATCGGTCGAAGCGGGGAACGGAGCGGCTGCAGCAGCGGGGTGCAGGCGGGGCTTGGTGCGGGCGGAAGCATCGGTCGGGGCGGGGAAAACGGCCTCGTTTCTTCGGTCGTGCGGTGGCTGAACGTCGCAACGTTACGACGAATCGTCGCAACGTCCAATTTGAGTTTTGGAAGGGGCTAGGGCTAATTTCTTGCGAAAATAGGTCTTCCTAGGGGTTGCTTATATAGTATAGATGGGTTGACTTGGTCTAGGGCTAAATCTAATAGGATTAGAAGTTTAAAATAATTTAAAATTTGAATCTCAACTTCTCCAACTCACCCAAGGATTTGACTTGGTCCAAATGAGCTGGAAATTGGCTCAAAAATTCTTTAAAACGTTTAAAACTCAAATAAATTTTATTTGGCCGAAAATAATTTAAAAATTAATTATTAAAAATAATATAAAACTTGTTAAAAATATAAAAGTGGTCAAATAAACTCCAAAAATTATAAAATAAATATCGGGGTGATCGTGACGACGAATGTGAGCTAACTAAGAAGACGGATCTCAAATTCGACGTCGGACGACGAAACTAAAAATAGAAACGTCTCCCGTCAAAAGTGAAAATAGTCACGTCTCATCGAATAAGTTTAAATTGTGGGAAAACGACTCGAGAAACGTCGTTCCTACATAGTGCCACTATTTAATACTCTCAAGGACGTTTACAACGGCATATCACACGAAAGTGTTCACAAACCAACAAGGTCCAAAACAAACACGTGCACGGACAAAAGCACGTGCACGAACAACGTACAACGAAAAGTGGTCGTTACATGTGCCTACCAATGAGAAGTGCTAGTAAAAAGGAGCGAATGTACCCAAGCATGACGCGACTCCAAGCGAGCGGTAAGAGCAAAGAGATACCTCCCCTAAGAAGCTCCGAATCTGCTCCTGATTCTCCCCCAAGCTGTCTTGAAACAAAAACTGATTAATTAGCAATGAATATCAATAAATATGGGAGAAAATCAAGAGAAATAGATGTGTATAAAGTTTAAGTTCGATTTAGGACAGAGTAGGGCTTACGAAATGGAGAATTTGAGAAAAGGGAGATTTTAGGGCTAAGGGGGAACGAATGGCGGTGAGGGAGGAGGCGGCGGCGTCGGTTGGGTGGTGGTATGGCCGACGTGGGGTCGTGCCGCTCGGGTGTGGGGGTGGTGCGGCTCGGGCGAAGGAATGCATCGTTTGGGTGATTGGGGGAAGCTCGGGCGAAGAATTGGGAAATTTGGGGAATTTGATTTTTGGTCCGCGAGCTTTCGAATATATAAGATAAGTCACTCGGCCGAGTAGCGTGTCCACTCGGCCGAGTGGCTCAGTTTATTAAGATTTTAAAATTTTACGTGAAAGTACCGACTCGGTTGAGTAGCACTTCCCACTCGGGCGAGTAGATAAAAGTCACTCGGCCGAGTGGCAAGGCCACTCAGAGCTTTTCAAGTGCTGAAAGTGTCTAATTCACTCGATTGAGTGACAAGGCCGAGTGGCATGTAATTAATAGAGAGGGGTTTTTTAGAATCTTCCCTGATCAGTACCCTACTCGACCGAGTAGAGTCTTCACTCGGCCGAGTAAAAATTTCACTCGGTCGAGTGTGTTGCTATTTTCAGCTCCAACTCTCTGTTTTTGCTCCACTTTTTGATTTTATTTTCCCAGTCAGTTTCTTCCTTCTCCTGACGCCTGAGCACATCCCTGGAGTGCTCTCCTTTGCTATGGTCATCCTCCATTCATATTGTCTTCTATTCTCCATCTCCTGAAATGAAAAATGTTGCCCGTTGTCAGGTTTTTCTTCGACACTTGACTCTAAACACTAATAAAGATCTAAAACACAAATAAAAGGAAAAATTCAACTAGAAATGAGATAAAACCGTCGGGTTTCCTTCCGACAAGCGCTCATTTAAGGTCTTGAGCTCGACCCCTTAAGATTCGCAATTAGAGCTCGATGTTCGGCGCATGTGAGATGCACGCGTCAAACTTGCCGGGAAGGCCGCTTGGGTTTAGTTGTTGATTTACTTTGGTTTTCCTCGGCTCCCATTCATTATGGGTAGTAGTGGGGGATGAGTCCCCCAAGCTTGAGCTTTTGACACTTTCTCCTTGGCCGACGGCGGAGATTTATTGTCTGGTGGAGCTTTCTTGATGTGCTTCGCCGTGGAGAGCTTGCATAGCTCTCTAATCTTGACGACATCAGCGTCGTCTTTCTCTTTGTCCGTAGGAGGGTCCGACGAGTCTCCCATCATATCGCCTTCTTTGGCAAGTTGGCCCTCTTCGAGGTCGTCATCGTGCTTGGCCCCGATGGCAAATAGAATGGCGTCGTCAATCACCTCGTCGAGGAGGTCCACGTAGTCCACGTCCTCTGGCCAAGGCATATGCTTCATCGCCTTTGGAATGTGGAGTTCAATTTCAATATTTTCGACGTTCAAGGACAAGGTTCCTTCCCTCACATCTACAATCACTCCGGTCGTGGCCAAGAAAGGGCGTCCAAGAATCAGCGACGTATCGCCCTCCTCTCTTATATCCATCACCACAAAGTCGCATGGCAAGCAAAGTCCACCTGATACTTGCAGTGGTATGTTTTTGGCAATCCCTACCGACCTAGTGATTCGCCATCGACGAGTTGTATCTTCATGTCCGTGGCCTTGAGATCGGTTCCCCTATTCAATTTCTTAAACATCGTGAGGGACATGAGGCTCACGCTTGCTCCCAAATCTACCAAAGCTTTCTGAAGTGGGACTCCTCCAAACGTGCAAGGGATTCGGAAACTACCGGGATCTTTGAACTTGGTCGGCGCTTTCTCCTTCCGAGTAAACCGCGTACTTTGCTCGACGAGCATGATCCTTTCTTTACGCTTCTTTCCCGTGATCAAATCCTTTAGAACTTTGCATAGGATAGGATTTGGATAATTGCATCCAAGAATGGAATATTCAAGCTCACACCTTGCAAATACTCAAGAAATTTGACGAGCCTCTTCTCAATCCTCGCCTTTGCCAACCGTTGTGGGAATGACATAGGTGGCATATAAGTTCGCTCCTCGCGGGGCTTTTCTACCTCAGAGTTTTCACTGTCTTTTGGCACCGTTGGGTCCTCATCTTCATTGACCGGCTCTTTATCAACCGAAATTTCTTCCCTCAGTTCCTTAGTTTGAATCATGGCAGGGGTAGTATCCTTTCCGCCTCTTGTAGTTACCACCACAACCGCATTGATGTGGATGGTATTGCTTCGTGGGTTTTGTTCCGGTTGAGCTGGCAATTGTTGATTGTTCTTGTTGAGCAAAGCTAGTTGCTCCGATAACTGTACCACGACGGTGTTGAGGGAATCTTGTTAGGCCGTTAATTTTGCATTAAAACTTCTTTTGTTCGGCCATGAACTCTTCTACCCTTGCTTTGTGGTCTGACCTTGGCGGTGCTTGCAGTGGATTGGGTGCCCTCCATCCTTGATTGTACCCAGGGGTCTATAGGGCCCCGCTTGTTGCCTCGATGGGTAGTTTTGTTGTTGGGGTGCTCTTTGTTGGTACTGTGGTTATTGTGAAGGCCGAGCTTGTGATTGTTGCGGCGGTGGATTCAAGGCTCCATCATTGTTGGCATATGAAAATCTGGGAGGACCCCTTGTAGCCGGGTTCGGCCAATAACCGGTACTACCTGCAACATATTGAACTTGCTCCATAGCTCCCTCTCCTTGCTCCCCTCCAACATACATAACATGGGCTTGATCTTCCCAGTCGCTCATGCTCCCTCCTGGTGTAGAAATGGTGGGGGCTCCATGTTGTTCACTAATCAACTTTTCCGATCTCTCTACGACTTTTTGAAGGGAATCAAATTTTGTAGAGAGCTCTGCCACTGCCTTTGCCTCATAGATACTTATTGGCTTCAAGGATGACAAAGAATGTCCCCTTTTATCGGCCCACTGCTGATTATTCGTGGCCATCTCCTTAAGTAAGGTCGTGCGTCATCCGGTGTCTTTGACAAGATAGCTCCATTGGCGGTTGCATCAATTATTTGCTTTGTGCTTGGTTGCCATCCGTTATAGAAGCTATGCACAAGCTCCCATGGCTCAATGCTACGATGGGGACATTGGTGTTGGAGATCCTTGAAACGCTCCCATGCCTCATATAGAGTTTCTTACAGGCCTTGCTTGAAGGACATGAGTGCGCTTCGTATATTGATAGTCTTGGATGGCGGATAAAACTTGTTAACAAATGCACTTGCCAGCTCATCCCAAGTGGTGAAGATCTCCTCAACTTGCGTCCTCAACCAATACAATGTCTCGAAGAGTAAACGGGAAGAGGCGTAGTCGAATAGCGTCAGCCGGCATGCCAGGCATCTAGAAAGTGGCGCATTTAGACAAGAACAATTGCAGATGGTAGTGCAGGTTTTCTTGTGAGTTTCCATGAAATAGGTCTTGTTGCATCAACATCACAAGTCTTGTCGTAAGCTCGAAGTTCTTGTCGGCCGCCAACTCCGGCATGACCTTAGAAGAGGTGGTAGACGTGGTCTTGGGCCGCAGCCTATCTCGGATGGAGACAAGCCTAGCCATATGCACTGCTAGCTCCTCTGGTGTTTTTGACGCGGCCATATGATCTTCCTCTATAGCAAATCTCCTCTCAGCTCTAAGCCTCCTTGCCGTACGCTCGATCTCAGGATCAAATAATATGTCTTCTTCGTGTGCCTTCGATCTCATGTACATACACAGAAAAAGAGAGTCTAGATAGAATTGTTAGCACGATAGAGGAATAAAAGGATGAAAATAATAAAATAAAAAGAAATATCTAAGTAAAGAAAATAAAATACCGTCGCCTCCCCGGCAACGGCACCAAAAACTTGATCGCGCCCAAATATACACCCGGAAAACGACTGTAGTCTTACCGTAGCGCACGGTGAAGTGGCGAGCGGGTCTCGAACACAGGGAGGACAAATGACAATACTCTATCTTGATCACCTAGCTATTGATAGAAGAATGAAATGGTTTCGGGAATGTTGTCACAGCTGTTCAAATAACAAATAGAATTATATACGATAAAAGCGTCTAGGGCTAGGAAATCCCCACTATGGATCATCATTTATCCTTGTGAATCATGAATCTCAATGTTGCAATGTTTGAATTGAGGTGAACTAGTCGTAGCTGAAAATAGAACCAAGCTCACACTCTAACGCTGTTGCCGGTCTATAGAAACCTAGATTAGAGCACACTCTCGTGCAAACCCTAACCTAAGCCACTAGCATGAAGATCGACATCATCGTCCAACCGCACCTCGAGCCCACTCTCGTGCAAACTCGAGCTACGACCTAGGTTATGATAGTTCATATTTGTCTAATCTCTTGCAAACGAATATGAGTATAGATTTATAAAAAAAATCCTAGCTTTGGTCCAATCTCGTGCAAACCAAGTCTAGAAAATCTCGATTATAAACCTAAATCGAATATCTAGGACTTCCCATCGATTGAAATCCAATCTCTTGCAAACCCCGATCAATGGAAATTCCTAGCTACTCGTAGTAAATCAATCATAACCTAACCATCTATCAATCCTAGCAACAATTCAATTCATTCATCACAATTCTAAGATCGGATCCATAGGGTTCATCCCCATGCCCTACAACGATGGAACTACTCATAATTAATCATAGCAATCACAGAAATAACAAATAAGATCATAGAGCAATTCATGGTTGAGATAAAACAATTCACAAAACTAGAAATTTTGATAGAAAGAACAAACCAAATTGCGAGTCTTTGATCTCCAGCTGAGAATTACAATTAGAGTAACCGTTAAAACTAATATTTCGTCTCTCCTAAAACTAGGAATAAAACTAGCCCTAAATACAAGTCAAACTCGTCCAGAAAATCCTGATAGATTTGCCCCCGGCGCAGCCCAGAACCTTAATTCGCGATACAGGCAGACTGCGCCACTCGGCCGAGTGGAACATGTCACTCGGATGACTGACAGACCCAAAGAAAAACAGAGATATTGTGGGTTTCGGGGGTCTGTCACCCTGTTCCACTCGGGCGAGTGGACTTCTTCACTCGAGCGAGTGGGCTTTGCCACTCGGCCGAGTGAGTCTTCTCCAAATTCCAATAAGTCGGCTGAGTTTTCAGGAGAAAAACCCTGTCATACTCGGACGAGTGGATTTCTTCACTCGGCCGAGTGAGATATTTCACTCGTTCAAGTGGACTTTGACTCAATATGTTCATGTATCAGTTATACTCGGCCGAGCACATTCCTTCACTCGGCCGAGTGAACTGTCGGGTCGGCCGAGTAAACTGCTTATGTGGTTCTTTCTTCTCCTCATCGCTTCATCGTCGATTCTATCGAACTTCTTCCTATTCCACTCATCATCTAGCGCTGCTAGCTCCTTAATAAGGCCGTGATCAATGCTCCGGTGTGCGTGAAAGTCCCTTGATCTTATTTTTGCTCCAGATCGCTCCATATTTCCTGAAATACGACAAAAATAAGAAATAGTGAAAAGCAACGCGATATCATCGAATAATCGTGAAAACGCAATATGGGCGATCGAAATGACATGAAAACATGCAGAAAAAAGGTGTAAATAAGGAACGATCACTAGACAACATTAAGGACCCATTTCTGTCCTCTGTGGTGATGCAGTGGGGATGTAAACTGCACGACCGAAGATTCTCAAGTGAGAAATGTTCGGTGGCATTCCATATGCAAGCTGCATTGGAGAGAGACTCTGGCCTCCAGAGGGTCTTATTTTTATTAACGATGAAGCATGCAAAATTGCATGTCCCCATGCATCCACCGACAACTAGGATTTCATTAACAATGGACGCACAATCCATCAGAGTCTTTTTATCAGTGACTCTGCCAACCCATTTTGGGTATGAACTTGCAGAACTGGATGTTCAATTTCTATTCCCTTTGCTTGGCAGTGCTCTTGAAATGTCCGGGAGGTATATTCCCCAACATTAAGCAGATGTATTTTCTTTATTTGATTGTCTGGAAAATGTGCCCGCAACATTATTATTTGTGCCAATAGTTTTGGAAAAGCTAGGTTGCTGGTCGATAGTAATCACACATACGAATATTTTGAGGATGCATTTATTAGTACCATAAAGTATCGAAATATCCCACTAAGAGGGTGGATTTGTCCACATCCATCTCCTTATATTCTTTTGAGGAAGCGTGAAGATTTTTTGTCAACTTTTAGCCTTGTAATTAGTTTTACCTTATAGCAAGGGATGCGAGAGAATTCTCCCTTCTGAAGAATCTTTTGGTTCTTCGAGTCATACCCATAGGATTGAGATAAGATGCGGTGCATCATCGTTGATCCAAGGTGGCCAAGTATATCATGCCAAAGAAGAATTTGGCTGATGTCGGGCACTTCAGGTGCTCCATTAAATTCGCTTCCTCTCTCCGAATCTTTGTATGGTAGAGGCCTGATGAAAGGCTCTCAAAACATTCAAGTATGGATTTTACTCCTTTTTCTTGAGAAGTTATATACATAAGTTCTTTTTATTTTACATTCATTGTTTCCAATTGGAATCTGTTTAAACGGATGTCCTTGAAACTTAGAAAGTTTTTACTGGAATTCAGAAAGAATAGTGTATCCTTTATATTTATTTCTGTGTCATTTGGGAGCAACTGTGTTGCATTCGTAGAACCTTCAATATGGCTCTGATATTATATTTATTGGGCTTTCAAATGCTATGTAAATAGCATTTGTATTGAAGGATCGTATGTGTTTATTGTCTACTAATTAGTTATGAGAGCAGTTCATCAATTAAAAGATGAATCATATAAGCACATTTTCAGAAAAATATTTTCACATTTACTTCATTCAATCATTCAAATAGCTCTCATAACATTATTGTTCTAAATAAAACAGCTAACCAAGCAAGTCGTCTCTTTCGAAGTCGTCAGCTGTGAAATGATTCGGAGCATTTGTGGTCACGAGGTTTGTTTCAGCTTTCTTTTTCTTATTTTCTTTATATAGATCCTGGAGATGCGACGGAGTTCGACACACTCTAGACCAGTGGCCTTTTATGCCACAGCTATGGCACTGGTCTTTGCATTCCCTCATGGGTGGGGGTGCATCTTTTCTCTTGTTGTCATTTCTGCGCCAGGTGAACTTCTGCCTCCCTTCATTTCTTCGTTGTTGGACTTGTCCTCTGGTCCTTTTGTTCTGTCTCCCTTTTTGTGGTCTTTCTTTTCTTTTGTTGTCTCTCTTTTAAAAAAAGACGATGCAATGTGAGCTTCTGGAAGGGGGCAGTGCCAGGGGATTGCATGTTGAGTGGCGAGGAGAAGCTCTCTATTTTGTTCATCCATGAGTAAAAATGACATCAGCTCAGAATACTTAGTGAATTTGTGTTCATGGTATTGTTGCATTAGTATCACATCCTTTTCATGGAAAGACGTGTACGTCTTTTCCAGCATGCGATCTTTTGAGACCTTTTCACCACACAACTTCAGGCGTGAGATGATGCTAAATAGGGCTGAGTTGTACTCAGCTACGGACTTAAAGTCCTGCAGTCTCAGGTTCTCCCACTCATATCGTGCCCTTGGTAGTATAACATCTTTCTGATATTTATATCTATCCTCAAGGGCAGTCTACAGCTGAAGTGGTTCTTCTACCGTAAGGTATTTAGTCTTTAGGGTTGTAACGCCCCGCTTCCCAAAAGACACCGGAAGCGAGAGCGTTACGCGGTCCGCTTGAACTGGAGCGGTGAAGCTCGAGTTCAATAAGCGTATGTGATAAAAACACAGAAAAGGGGGTCCTTGCATTTGCGTATCAGAACAATCAGAAAACATTTCATAAATTAAAAGCGCACTTCTAGAAATGTACATACAAGGAGATAAGACAACTGGGCCTCAACATGGCCAAAAGGAAACAACAACAAGACACTAATCCTACTACAAGGTACTAAAGCTAAAACTCAAAGCTGTGACGAAAAAGGGGCTCTAGTCTTCCGCAGAATGTGGCTTGGCGTCTACGGTGAACTCTGGCTCTCTAAGTCAGGTGTCACGAACGGATCCTCTGGGTACTTCAGCTCAGAGTCTGACATACATCCACAAACATGAATGTATGTCAGCAAGGGGTCTGCAAGAAAAGATTAGCAAACCAAGACAAGATATACGACAGATATGAATTTACGAAGCATTTAATATTTAAGGAAAAAAACTGCAGCAATTTAACATTTAACAATTTTTATAGAAACAGAAACGAGCATCCCTAACATGCAGTTCTAGACGGTTGCAAGATTAAAGTTAAGATCTTCTCTGAGTTCATTAGCATGACAATTTTCCAAGAGACCAAAGTTAGCGTTGCAATTTCCATGTCAAGAGTTAGCATTCTAATCTAGGGTTCTCGCCTTTAGGTCGTGATGAGAAGGTCGTTCCTCTCACGGGGGCTTACCGTGATTGACGCTAACCCACCGCGTCGGGTGGTGCTCTTGAGGAGAGTACCCTTCATACGCCCAGTGGCCGGTCAACCCTAACCCCACCCAAAAGTTTGTCGGAACACGAGCCGGCCTAGTCGACTCATATGACATCACGATATCACGATACCGCCTTCGAGGCGCACGATTTTCACGATGTCAAAACTTGTTAATCATTTCCAAACTTACAGAAATTTAACGTTATCAATGTAAATCTGTTATTACAACATTTCTAATAAGCAGGAGTGGGTTGAAACAATTTATACAATAATTTAAAAGATGTTTGCACATGGGTTCCCGTTGTAACTGATATAGAAACAAATTTTCTTCCTAGTTATTTAAAATTAAAACATAACGTGTGATATGCCATTGGATCACAAATTTCGTCCAGATTATCATGTCATCGTTTTCATGCGTCATTTCACGTCTAGTTTTCAATTTACACATCAATAACTAAAGGTGACGCAAAAGTTCCGAAACTTCAAAAATTCATATCTAATTGTATACTTGCCTGTTTCCGGTGTTTTTGGTGTCGACGGGTCCGTACGGAAGGCGCAGACATTTTCTGCGTATCGGATTTCGATATCAGTTAAAATGGAAAAATACTTATTTAATCAATTAATCTATTCAAATATTCTAAGGGGTTTGTTTTATAAGTATTACTGTTTAGGGGCACTGTTTTCATTCATATTAAAATACTTATCCAAAAAGAAAAAATATAGCTATAACTTAAACTATAATATTTGTTTAGAACTAACAGAGGCTAAACTAATATGTATGGAACAAGAACTAACATTTTATGCACATGGGTTTCTCCATTAACAAACTGTCCCATTTGAAATTCATGGCATAGGTAAAAATAAAACACACTTAATCGCACTAACCCTAGCAATTTATTTACTAAATATTTTATATAAACTAACCTCTAATACTAGCAGCTGCTAACATGAGATCTTAATTAATATAAGAGGAACACAGTTTAATAGATATTTTAAAAAAAATAATATTACTAACCCTAACAGTAACAAAACCCAGTTAATACATCTGCTAACATGATATGGACAGATAAAAACACAGTTTTTTTACAAACAGTAAATCACTAATAACCAAATAGCTTATGAAATAACATGATACAAGGAAACACCTTTTATAAGTCTGCTAACCCCATCATTCAAACAACTAACCTAAATAATGGCCTAACATATAACAACAGCATTCATCTTCATCAAAACCAACGGTATATTAAGCCCTAACAAATAAACCCTAACAACGTTTTAAAACTTTAGCTAACTCTAACCATGCTAACACTAACCTCTTAGGGTGTTCTTCCTCTGTTGCAGGTGACGAGGGGTAGGGACGCCGGACGTGAGCGGGTTCCGGGGTGGTTCGGCGTCGGACTGATGCAGGCGGGGGCCCAGTGGCTGCTGTCGCCGGAGACAAGACGCCAGAGAGCTCTGCGGGCAGAGATGGAGGCTGGGGTCAGGCGAGTGACCCGGTGGTCGCTGGGCGGGTCGCTGCACGGGTGTAGACACCGGAGGCGCTGCAGCGAGGTGTCGAGGGTGGCGGAGTGGGGAGGGGGCCGGACTGCACGACGTGGGGTTGTGAGGGGGTCGCGGGCTTCGTGTTGAAGATGAAAGATAGGGAGGAGGCCGTGAGGGGGAAGATGCGGCCGGCGTGGGCTGTGCTTGCGAGTTGTTCTCGCGTGGAGAAAAGGAGGTAGGGGGGCGGCGGCTGGAAACGTGAGGGGGCTTAGAGCTAGGGTTTATATATATATATAAGGAAATAGGTGCATGCCTAGGGTTTGTCAATGTAAGAGCTAGCAGGTTTAAAAATTAGGGTTTGGTTGCACACGTGAATGGCCAGGATGCGGTTCTCTTAGCTTAGGGTCTAGGGGTTTTTATTTTATATGAGAAAGGAGAGAGCTTAGGTGTTATAGGTTTATTCCTTTAGGCTAGTGCTGTGTAGTCATTCCTAGGGTTTATAAAAACAGTAGGTTGCCTTAGGTTCTATAATAGCTTAGGTTAGAAAGGAAATAATAGAGCCCTCTTCTAAAGATGCACGTGAGGAAGCTTGAACGGCACAATATGCAACCTTGTGAATAATTCTAGGCTTAGGTTATTTCTTATTCCTTTTTCTTTTTTTTGTCCAATGGCTGCGTGTGTGTGTGATGTTTGTGTCTAGGTTAAAGGAGGAACCCATTTTGGAAAATAATTTTAGGGTGGAAAACTATTAATGGTATGCTAATGAATGGGTTAATAGCAAATCAATTTGTTTTTAAAGGGTTTTATAAAAAGGAAAATTCAAATTTTAAAATTTTAAATCCGTCGAAATTAATACCATAAGGAACCCAAAATAATAATAATAATAATAATAATAATAATAATAATAATAATAATAATAAGTTTAACTAAGTGCCACAAAATAACAATAGTGATAATTAACATGGGAAAAGTTGGCACGTGCACGGAACTGATACGCCTAACTACGGATACGGACGAAAAAATATGCGAGAGAAATACAGATAAACGTATCTATAAAACCAGGTCGTTACAAGGGTCTTGTCCACATGGCAATGAATATAGACAATGGCTTGCTCCTTTTCTATATCGTTTGCATTACCATCTTTTGTCACAGTAGAAATAATGGACTTTGCCGCAGGTGAAATTTGACATCGAGCTGCCAGCTCAGATAATTTCTCACTGATGCATCTCGCACTTCGAAATCAACGCTTGCGATTTTTTTCCATTTTATCGAGCAGAACACAAATTTGCATGAATTAATAATAATACATTAAACATTTTCATGCGGAGGCAATTTTTAAACGAAAAATTAATTGTGTGGATCAGCCAGTCCTACATAAATAAAAGAGTCCAAAGTCCATATTACAGTCCATATTACACAAATGAAAGCGAAAAATAGAAATTACAACTTTGGAAACCCTGTATGTCCCATTTATAAAATCTTTAGCTTCAAGAGTGGCATCCGTCTCTATGGAAAGTAGTCATCGGTCTTGGACATTACATAATTTCCTCACTACAATTTCTCTCAAAACGAAAAAAAATGCAGGAAAAGTAAAATGTGGGTCTTAAACTGCCGATCCAAACCACAATTATCCATTCATGCAAAAATTTGTGCTCATCAAACATTTTCATCAGACATTTTCATCACAGGCATCATAGATTCACAGAAGTATAAAAAATTTAAATACTTAATAATTATTGGACCACTAGGCAACGTCATACACTGTTAGGTTAGGTGACTAACGGCAGAACGGTCGTATGATCTTCCTAATTATTAAGTTAATATTGCACAACAAAATATAAGTTTATCCACAGAATGGGAAATTAAATAGTGATGCAGAGGAAATAAGTGATCCTAAAAAGGTTTCATAGAATGCAAAAATTTGTGCATGCTGGGATTATTCAAAACGATTTGAAAAGAGCCCAATATTTACATGTTTTTCATGAAAATGAAGAAGTTTTCCTTTTTAATAACCCCCAAAAATCCCCAGATGTCCCCTTAATGTCCCATTTCAGTCCCACATTCTATCATAATTTTTCTGTAATTTTTAGGCCACCAAAAAACTTTTTAATCTTATTTACAATCCCCTCACATATACACTTTCAATTCTTTTTGTTTTAGTTTTTTTCAGCCTGCGGGCCTGAAGCCCGCAGTGTAGCTGCAGGCTTCAGGCCCACAGCTTTTTCTTTTCTTTTTTATAAAGGTTCTGTGGGCTTGAGGATCGTAGCTTGTCTACGGGCTTCGGGCTCGCAAATCATTTACTTTCCCCTTTTTCGTTAAGATTCATGGGCAGGCGTCCCAATCAGCCAACGAGAGAGGAGAGGGGCCCCGGCAAAGGGGGCAGGTTTTTGCAGCAGCCCCCCACCGTTGCGAGGTGGAGGGGGCTAGGGGTTGTCGATAGCCCCCCGTCTTGAGGGGGGACATCAGCCGACGATGGCATGCCCACCGTGGGGGGAGGGGGCACTTGCCTTCGGGGTGGTGGAAGACCAACGGCGGCCGGCGGCAAGGCCGGCGTCAAAGCCGTGGGAGGATAAAAACATGATTTTTATTTTATTTTTCCGATTAAAACATGATAAAAACATGATTTTAGACGAAAAAATCGTCGATGTAGGCAATTAACCATATTTTCACTCCGATCTTGTGAGATCGATGGAGAAAACAAGTGCACATGATAAAAATTAATTTTTAGTAAGAATATTTCTAGATCCGTCCTCCAAATCTAGCGACGATTGATGAAGCCTACGCATGGATGACGATGCCCGTTTGAGGTAGACGAATCCGCGCGCGTGGATCTCCCGTCTTTTCTTCGCTTTCTCAACGATCAGTTTTTGTGTTGAAATTTTTTTAGAGGCTCGTGCTGATAACATGTTATAAATCATCATCTGGGGGAGGAATCCCCAACTCTTTATTTATAGCTGATAGAGGAGCGTACAAAGATAGGATACAATATATACGGTCTTATCTATAAGATAAGATGTAATCCTAATACAGATCTATCATCAACATCCGTTCACAACATTTATAGGCATTTTAAAAGTATGAATTGATTCTTGTTTTAGCGGAGGAAAGATTGGAGTTTGGAAAGAAGAAGTAGGTGGTGAGGACGGGATCGTCAGAGATCGTGAAGGTCATCGGTAGCGATTCCTTGCACTACTTTGTCGAGTCTAACTTTCACGAGCTCGATGATATCTACTTGCATGTACTCTGTAGGTGATTAGCTTATTTTATTTATTTATTTCATTTGAAATTTGGTGTCTTTAGTTGATGAGTAGAGAATGATTTGAAATTGTTACTGATTTTGAGTTTGACTTAGCTCACAAACATTGTTGTTGCTTAATTTATTCAATTGTTTAATTATTAGATTTGGGGGATGAGCTTCTTGGAGGTGAAAAAGTTGAAAACTTTGTAATAATTAAACTAAAATAAGATTCACTTGCTAAAGAGAGAATTTTTATTGTTTAATGGTTTGGATTGCATGTTTGATTAGGAATAACGATATTGGATAATTTGTGATGACCGTGTTTAAAAACAAGAAATTCTTGTATATTGAAGTGGATTATAATTGCTTATAGATTATTGGGGTACATATATATTGATCCATCTTAAAGATATGAGAAATCACAGAAAAGGTCTCAAAGAACACTTGCAATTTATGGGTTTTTAAATCTTATTTGAACATGTGATCATTAACGTGTTGGTAGTACTTAGGTTAAAAAAATTAATCTTTGATTATTAACTTAAAAATCATATTTTTTTTCCCTATGCATGCATGTGATATGATGTTTGGTGTGTCCGATTAATTTGGTAAATATTCTTGTCATTAATTTGTTACATCTTTTCTCTTATGATTTTGTGTCTTTTTGTTTAATTTACTGAACAATTGCATGTCACGTATAAACTGGTTCACTATAGAGAATATTTTAATGTAAAATTTGATTCAGTACTTTGAATTTTGCACCATACACTAAAATCACTTCATTCCTTCAAATATGTTTGATATCATTGCAAGCGTGTTTAGTGATTTCTCAAATTATTTCATTCATTTTTTACTAAGCATCGTTTATCAACTTTTGATACGTATAAGTATATTAATTTTTAAACCTAAAATGTCTTGAAAGGAATTTTTTTTTTAATTTTCATTTCATTCCGAAAAAACATGTTATTGAAGCCTCAAGCAAGGCACCTCCTACAAAACCAACATTAGATAATACTTCTATATCGGCTCAGATAAAGCTCAACATAGATAGATACTTTTAATATGATATATACTGGAATGTTTTCCCCAGATTGGTTACAAAGAGAATTGTTGCTCCTCATACGGTGATTTGGCTAGAGCGGAAAGTATCAAATGATGAGATCAAGGAAGCGGTTTTCCAAATAGGGGTGGATAAATCCCCTGGGCCTGATGGATATAATGGGTACTTCTTCCAGCATGGGTGGAGCATTGTAGGTAATGATTTAACTCATGCTGTCCATTCTTTTTTCCGCTCGGGTAAGATTATGCATCCCCTAAATCACACAAATCTTACCCTTGTACCAAAGAACTCTAACGCTTCTAGTCTTGGTGACTACAGACCCATAGCTTGTTGCAATGTCATTTATAAAGTTATTAGCAAGATCATTTGTAACAGGCTTAAAATGGTTATCCATGATCTTATATCCCCGAACCAATCCGCTTTTTTAAAGGGAAGACTGCTCTCTGATTGTGCCCTGTTAGTACATGAACAAATAAGAGACTTTAGCAATCCTATGGGGTCCAGAGCTTGCATAAAACTGGATTTGTGTAAAGCATTTGATTGTGTGAACCGAGGGTTCATACTATATATTCTTCACAGAATGGGATTTGGCAGGAGGTTTATATCTTGGATTCAGGAGTGTATTTCTACCCCTACTTTCTCTGTTATGGTTAATGGATCCCCAACTGGTTACTTTGAGGGGAACCGGGGTATTAGACAAGGAGACCCGCTATCACCTTATCTTTTTGTTATTTGCATGGAAGCATTTTCTCTGCTCATTGAAAAGGCTATGAATGCGGGAACTATTCATCCCATGAGGCGAACTGGGGCTGTTTCCCACCTACTATTTGCAGATGACTTGCTTTTGTTTTGTCGAGCTAACAAGCATTCATTTAATGGGCTAATACTGCTACTGGAGGAATTCAACCATTTTACTGGTCTGGAAATTAATTGGGATAAAAGTACCGCTATTTTCAGTAAAGGAACAAGGCACCCAATGGAATTGGCTAATCTACTTGGTATTAAGCTGGGGACTTCTCTTACTACCTATCTTGGTCTGCCATTATCTACTAAATATCCAAAACCCTCTATGTATAGCAGGCTGGTTGACAAGTGCAAAAAACGTTTGGCAGGATGGACTTCTTCTTTGTTATCAATCTCGGGACGTATTGAATTAGTCCGAACTGTTATCTATGGCATGCTATCTTTTTGGATGCAAGTGTATCGCATTCCAAAAACAATTCTCTGCAATATCACTTCAGCTTGTAGGAAATTTATATGGGGAACATCGCATACTTGGGCCTGGAGGGATATATGTAAACCAAAAGATGAAGGAGGAGTGGGCTTAAGACTACTACCAGATTTGAATTTGGCTGCGGGGGTTAAATTAACATGGCGTATGTTATCGGAAGATGGACTATGGGCTAGTTTCATGAGACGCAGTTACAGGGACTCATCTCGCTTCTTTGTGGCGAAGGCTAAAGCAGACCAATCAGGCACTTGAAAATTCATGTTGTACTGCAGGAGATTCACAAAACATTTGATCAGGAGGCGAGTTCGAGATGGAACATCCACCCTATTTTGGCATGATAATTGGTTGCCGTGCGGCCCCCTCAGTGACTCATATGCTGTGCCTGATGGTGCAAATGAAAGAAAAGTAGCTGATTACTGGACGGGAGCATCCTGGAGTCAAGATGCGGCTATTGAGGGCTTAAGGCCAATGCTTCAACATAGAAGCCTAGAACTCGGCGCAGATAGCTGGGAGTTACAGGCCGGGTGTGACCTCAGGCTTGGGGTGGCTTGGGATGTTGTCAGACATAGGTGGCCGAAATTCCCATACTGTAAATTGATCTGGTTTACTAATAGCGTACCTAAATATTCTATTACCACTCTGAGAGCATTCCTTGGCAAGCTACTCACAAAGGCCGAGCTCACTAAATGGTGCAACAGTGTAGATGTTAGCTGCGGCTTATGTGACTCGGGCCAAAGTGAAGATATTAATCATCTTTAGTTTGAGTGCGAATACAGCAGCTACATACTCAAAAGGAGCTTACTGAAATTGGGTGTTACTTCCACTATCGAATATCAGATCGGCAAGGTGGGTGATTATTTCTTAGCTAATTTCTCCAAAAAAGATTCACTATGCATTCTTTCAAAAACAGTACTCTCTGCGATAGTATGGCATATTTGGAAGGAAAGGAATAGGCGTATTTTTGAACACACATGCCGGTCTAAGATTACACTCTTTGAAGAGATTGCAGAGGATGTCAGAACCATTCTGGAAAACATGGAGTCTGATTCTCAAGAGAGTAAAATAGCAATTGAGCGCTGGGAATTCCGGGACACGGGTTGATGTTTAAGTGTGTAGATATTTTCATGATGGTTGGATTACCCAGTAGAGGGTGACGGCGCATGTGCCCTATCCCCCCTCTATGTTTCTTTTCCATTAGATGTATCTACTTTCTGTACATGTAACCTTTTTGTATCTCAATAAAGATAACATACTAACTCTCCAAATATATATATATATATATATATATATATATATATATTGGAAAGTTAGTAAATCTTTATTGATTGACAGAAATATACAACAATATAGTACGTAGGCATGAAGATTCTATAAAAAGAGGAGAGGGCACAAGCGCCGTCACTCTTAATTATAGAATCTGCAGCCTACGCCAACTATACAAAGCTCAAAAAATCATAACTCAAGGCCTAGCCCAAATCCCGAAACTCCCAATTTGAAAAAACAGCTTCCTCCTCAGAGGACGCTGGATCCTGGCCCATCATGGCAATTCTGATATCCGCCGATATTACCTCAAAAATCTCCATTTTTCCCCTGCCTTTACCTTTGAAAATTCTACAATTCCTCTCATGCCAAATGTGACAGACCATCGAAGAGAGAGCAGTATTGGCTAATCTGCACATGGCACTTTTACCCCCAAAATTCAACAAGTAAAATTCACCTATATCAACTAGGGACGTTCCAATCTGGCCTGTGACATTTAACTTTAGCAGTGTTCTTTTAAGAAGGTAACTAGTGTAGGGACAGGCGAAGAATAAATGGCTTATATCCTCCATGATATCCTCACCACAAAGAACACAGTTAACAGGTGAATTCATACCCCATCTACTTATAATATCTCTTGTAAGTAGCTTACCCCTGAAAGCTCGAAGAAGTGTGAGAGCCCACTTCGGTATATGACCCTGAAACCATACCAACTTATGGAATCGGAACGGCTCACCCCGCACCCTGACCCCTTCCCAGGCCTCCTTAAACTTGAAATCACCTGCATCAGAGGAGATAGCAGAAGGCAAGCTGTGGCTAGGGGGATAAAGCCTGGAAGTGGAACTCCCTGAAGCAGGAATGCGGCTAGTAGAGAGTGACCTGGCAGGTGGACGCAAGCATCTGAAGGAGGACAGCGCGGCATGAGAAATCAACCGGCACGTGGAGCTAGGCGCGGTAGGAGGGTTCAACCTGCTAGCAGCCAATTGAGTTGAGGGTTGTATTTGACTTGCAGTAGGAGGCACCCAGTGCCAGGTATCCGAGCCCTGCACAATGACCACCTTAGCTAGGTGATGCCGGATATTTTCAATAGAAGGATCATTCGACCAAGCCCCTTGTACCCAGTAATCCCTAACACTTTTCATAGTGGAGTCCGGAGGAACCACCGCCAGATTTCTCAAGGGTCTGTAATCAAGCCAGAAGTCGTGCCAGAAAAGAGTAGAGCGTCCGTCTTTCACAACCCGCCTGATAAGTTTACTGGATGCCTTCCTACAATTCAGCATATGTTTCCAGGTGCCAGAATGTGCCAATAAACCCTTTGCCGCATAGAACCCATCCGCCCCTCCATATCTGACTCTCATTTGCTTCGCCCATAAGCTCGTGGAGGTTAGGAACCTCCACGTAAGCCTAATCCCCGATGCCACATTGAGATCCTCCAACAACCGAATACCCACTCCTCCTTCAGACTTAGGGGAACAGATATCCCTCCAAGACCAAGCACGTGAGGAACCCATAATGAACCGCCTGCAAAGAGATGAAATTTCTCACACAACAGTGTAAGGCATATGGTAGGCTTGCATCCAGAATGCCACCATGTCGTAAATGACCGACTTAACCAGCTCAATCTGCCCAGCAATAGATAACTTAGTTGACGTCCATCCCATAAGCCTCTTCTTGCACTTGTCTACCAATCTACCATACATGGGTGCTTTGGGATATTTGGACGACAAAGGGAGACCAAGGTAAGTAGTAAAAGTGGTGGAAATCTGTATACCTAAGCAATCCACAAGAATAGACCTGTCCTTGGTGCCCTTACTAAATATTGCCCTACTCTTTTCCCAATTTACTTGCAACCCTGTAAGATTCTTGAAATTAAGAAGCAAAGACTTGATGCACCTGAAGGATTTTTGATTAGCTCTACAAAACACAAGCAAGTCATCAGCAAACAGAAGATGAGAAATGGAGGACGACCGTCTCATAGGCTGAAGCACCCCACTACCAAGTGCATTAGCCATAAGAATAGAGAAAGCTTCCATAGCTATAACAAGCATGTAAGGAGAGAGAGGATCCCCTTGCCTAATTCCCATGTTGCCTTCAAAATACCCCACTGGAGATCCTCTAACCATCACAGAAAAAGTAGGCGAGGTAATACATTCTCTTATCCACCTTAAAAAAATATTAGGAAATCCCATCTGACCCAAAAAGTGTAGAATAAACTCCCGGTTCACTGAATCGAATGCTTTCCGCAAATCCAACTTAAGGCAAGCCCTGCCCCCCATAGGGTTACTGAAGTCTCTAATCTGCTCATGAGCAATAAGGGAGCAATCCGATAATAGCCTCCCTTTAAGGAAGGCCGCCTGGTTAGGCGATATAAGTTCATGGATTACCACCCTGAGCCTATTACTTATGATCTTGCTGACAATTTTATATAATACATTGCAGCATGCAATAGGTCTATAGTCACTAAGAGTGGAAGCAATAGAATTCTTAGGAACTAGCGTAAGGTAGGTGTGATTAACTTGCCTTAGAAGCTTGCCCGATGCAAAGAAGGACTTAATCGCCAGAGACACATCATCTCCAATCCTGTACCAATAGCGTTGAAAGAAATGCGCATTATATCCATCTGGTCCAGGCGCCTTATCAGGGTTCATCTGAAAAACAACATTCTTGATTTCCTCATCTGAAATTCTCCGGGTCAACCAGGTGGAAGCCTCCCCTGTAAGAATACGTTTGGGGGTAATAGGATGGAACGTAGAATCATAGTGATTTTGGTTATATAACCCCACATAGAAATCGACAGCTTCCTTCTTCAGCACATCAAAAAAGCACGTCTTCCTCCCCTGGGCATCCACCAAATGAGATAAACAGTTGTAGCTTTCTCTAAATACATGACCCACCAATATATGAGGAGGGATCAAATGACCCCCAAAAATAACCCCCTAAAATAACCCCTATCAAAAATCCTATGCCCCCATTTTTTTGGAAGATCCGAACCGTTCATCTTGATCTCCACCCTCTAAATACCTGACCCACCAATTTTCAACCCGATCCCATGTGTTTTGCCCGTTCATCCATCCGACCCAAATTTAAATACCTGACCCCCAAAAATAACCCCTAAAATAACCCCTATCAAAAATCCTATGACCGTTCATTTTTTTGGAAGATCCGAACCGTTCATCTTGATCTTCGCCCTCTAAATACCTGACCCACCAATTTTCAACCCGATCCCATGTGTTTTGCCTGTCCATCAACCATTCGCAAAAGTTCTGTTCATGCGAAACCGTTAAATTTGGGTCGGATGGATGAACGGTCAAAACACATGGGATCGGGTTGAAAATTGGTGGGTCAGATATTTAGAGGGTGGAGATCAAGATGAACGGTTCGGATCTTCCGAAAAAAATGGGGGCATATGATTTTTGATAGGGGTTATTTTGGGGGTCATTTTGGGGGTCATTTGATCCCTATATATATATATATAATATTTTGAATACACACACGTGGTACTATTTTGTCGTTATTATCAATATATAACCAAAGCACTTTTGTAGTTATTTTATTTGGATTTAAAAAAAAATAATTCTTTTTATCATCATTATATTGATCCATGTCCAAAAATTTTTATGGTTACACTTCTAATTAGGGGTGACCTTAATGGTCATGTATGCTCAAATAGGATGTGTTATTTGAGTACGCATGGAGGCTTGGGTTTTAGGGACAGAAATGTAACTGAATAAGCTATTTTGTACTTCTTCCTTGCTTATGACTTAATGTTAGCCAACACCTTGTTTTGCAAAAGAGATTCACAATTCATAATCTTTAGAAATAAAACGAATGCTAGTCAAATAGATTTCTATTTTACTAGAAAATTATATAAAAGGTATGCAAAGATTTTAAGGTAGTGTCAGGAGAGAGTGTAAGTACCAGCATAGATCTTAAAATTAAGCGATGAAATTTAAAAGAATCTACACATGTGAGATTTCAATAAAGGATTCTTAAGGATGCAGATTGGAAGTTCGAGTGGGATATGAGTGCTATGTGAAAGAAGATGTCAGATTGCATTAGAACGATAAATACAAAAGAACTTGGTGCATCTAAACATGTTGCACAACAAGGTATGGACACATCTTGGTGGAACAAGAAAGTGAATGCCACAGTTAGGACTAAACATGACATATATCGAAATATTGAGAGATGTAAGATGATGCGACCTTAAAAAGATATAAATTTAGCCAAGAAAGAATCTAAACGAGTTATCCAAGAGGCTTTATCTAGTGTATATGCCAATACTTATTACTGTTGGGCCCCGATCTAGGATGGATTCTAGTACATTAAATAATTAAAATTAGTGCAAAAATAAATAACAATCAAATTGTAGTAATATGGCAACATAATAGATATAAGTGATTGCAATTATGAAAAGAGTAAAACAAATGTAATCCAGCTAAGATCAATTACAAACATCAGTGTTTATCCTAGTTAATCATTGATATTACTCCAGTCCATAAGTCTCACAACTTGAGATTTTCATTATAACCCTCTTGTAAACCCATAAGTAAACCAAACAACTTTAGTAACACCACTTGCTAATTGCACAACCCAATCTCAATAACTTGAGACTGTACCATTCTCAAAACCTGATAGCAAGTCTTTCATCCCTCAAACCAGATGTTAAACCTTTACAGAAGAAAAAGTACAAAACTCGTATATGGCATTGAATTCATATGCTTGTGGATTTAATGATGGCTAAGGAGTGATTTTATGTTCTAATGATTGAAGATTCGAAGATCAGAAAATCTAAACAAAATTTTAGCTTTTCTTGGAACAAAAAGAGAAAAAATCAAATACTATTGCTAGGTATTTTAATTTCTATTAAAAATGAGGGTCAGTCTCTATTTATAGAGTTGAAATGTAATAAAAATGATTACAGATATATCTATTGCAACAGATTAAAAAAATTGGTATATTCTAGAAAGTCAAAAGAAGCCAACGTGACTATTAGTCAACTAGCATGGTCATTCGGTGACTAATGATTCAATCAAAAAAAGAGTTTACATTCTATATTAGTCAATTAGTAATAGTGTTTATCGACTAAATGTCAGTATTAGTCAACTAGGAAATGTATTAGTCAATTAATTAATACATTGATGAAAAATCATAATTCTGTATTAGTTAACTTATATTGAGATTAGTCGACTAATCAATGAAAGTTCAGAAAAACAAGTTTGTGTTAGTCAACCAATTGTTTATTAGTTGACTTACAACACAGTTTGGAAAAAGTGTTGTCCTGTATTGGTCAACTAATGAAAAGGTTAATCAATTAATTCAAGCATGATTTGAATATGAAGTATCTACGATATGTTAGTTGACTAGAAGATTTATTGACCGACTAATCAATACTTACATTTAATGGTTGAAGTGTGTGTTAGTATATCTTCAATGCTTTAACATTATATTTATGATAGGGAAATCAAAGATATGTCATATGTACAAAATTTAACGTAATGCGCTTATTGATGTTGATAACATCCAAGTTCTTATCTAGGATGTTGAGTCCATTCTTAAACCTTTACATGACCATTGCTTCCTAGTAACTACATAAATCATATTAGTGCAAGTATAATATTTGTTCATCATCAAAATATTTTGGGGTAATCCAATATCAAACATTCTCTCCATTTTTATGATGACAAGCATATATATAATATATAAATCAAAATCAAAAATTTATAATTAAAATGAGCACGCTTCCTCTGAATTGATGCTTCACATGCTTTCCTCAGCATTTCTCCCATTTGACACCACTAAAAAAGAAGTCACATCAATTGCTGAAATTTCCTTCATAAATTATTAGTATGCTTATCCCTTTTTACATTTGGTATCTAAAAAGATAAACAATAAGATTTAATACCCATTTTACATTGGGTCCATGGGTTAGTTATTTGAAACCCAATTCCATTTAGTATTAACTTCCTAGAATGCATGTAAAAATAATTCTATGAATGATGTATATTTTTTTAATAAAATTTGCAACATATGTATTCTTATTATATTCGCATGCATATTTAGGAATCTATATGTTAATCATATGTGATTTTTCAAAATGATGATCATGATGATGCAAGTGAGTTGCATGTCTATTATATATGTAAGCATGATTTATTTTAGCTTGTTTAACATGCATGCGTTTATATCCTAATCAAAATTTAGAATTTTTAATAATCTGATTGATAATAACTTATTTAAACTTTCTTCGTCCTTATTAAACTTATTCATATTTCTAACAATACTTTCATATGTAAGTTTAAAAGAGAAAATATCTTTACCAAGATCTGTCATTCTTAATTTAATGCATGACATTCTTTTTAAGAATATCATTTTTATTTAAGGGTTTTTGCATATTTGTCCCTTAAATCTTGCATATTTTGATATTTGTCCCTCAAATCTTCGTATTTGCTTATAAGTCCCTCAAATTTTAAACGTTAACTTTAATAGTCCCTCCATCATGTTTTCTGTTAAAAAGTTAAATTAATTAACGATTAATTAACGATTATAGTTAGTTAATTAAGAAATTACGTTTAATTAATCATTAAACCCCCCTAATTAAGGTTAATTACAGACACTCAAAAAATAGGGGGAGGAGGCGGCGTCGCCTCCCCCTCTGCCTCAGACGAGGCCCCTCCCCCCAGAAAACAGGGGGATGGGGCAGCTCCCCCTCCTCCTCCACCTCAGACGTGGCGGAGGGGGAGGCGGCGATGCCCATCCCCCCAGAAAAGAGGGGGAGGGGGCGCCTCCCCCTCCCCCTCTGCCTCAGACATGGCGGAGGGGGCAGCGGCGGCGCCCCTCCCCCCAGAAAACAGGGGGAGGGGGCGACACCCCCTCCCCCTTTGCTGTCTGCCATCCCTCCCCCCTATGCCTCAGACATTGAAGGGGAGGGGGTGCTGCCCCTCCCCCTAGAAAACAGGGGGAGGGGGCGACACCCCCTCTCCCTCTGCCTCAGACGAGGTAGAAGCGGAGGGGGCCCGTCCCTCCCCCTCCTAACCCTAAACCTAACCATAACCCTAACTCCCCAATTAACCACTTAATTTAACGTCGTATTTGTAGGAAGATATATGCCCATAAGGCAATTTATCTTGATTATACGTCTTGTTCATACCGTATATGGTACGTATTATTCTAAGTATAAAATCGTTTGTCCATTCCGTTAGATTTTAACAGAAATTTAGAGAGTGTGACTATTAATGTTACAAGTTAAAAATTTAAGGGACTTGAGAGCAAATACGAAGATTTGAGGACAGATATCAAAATACACAAGATTTAAGGAACGGATATGCTAAAAACCCTTTTATTTATTAATTTAGGAAACATAACAATAACTATTCTTTTTTAAGAATAACATTTTTATTTATTAAGTTCATTAAGGTAGGAAACTATCAACTTTATATACAATTGTCATGCGTAGAATTGTATTTATGAGGAGTAATCACATTCATGTTTTGTTAAAATTTATGCAATGCTTAGTAGGATTTCACAACTTGGTTGGAATAGTATGTTAGTATTGTTTTATGTTCGTGTGTAGGAGGTTAAGATGATGTGATTCAATATGTTAAAATTCATGTTAGGTTTTCCTATTACATGCATAATGTTAAGTCAATACTCTTAAGAATTTCCATGCCTTAGGTTATGTTAATTAAGTTTCTTATGTCATGGAGCTCATGTTACATATTATGTTAATTACGTTTCCTATGCCATAGAGCTCATGTTACATATTATGTTAATTATGTTTCTTAGGCCATAGAGATCATGTCACATATTATGTTAATAATGTTTCGTATGCCATGTAGCTCATATTACATATTATGTTAATTATGTTTCTTATGCCATGGAGCTCATGTCACATATTATGTTAATTATGTTTCTTGTGCCATAGAGCTCACCATGTTTCCATAGTATGTTATGTTGCTTCTTATGCCATGTTAGAATGTTCCTTAATGATATGTTTAGGTCCACTTATGAGGCTATGGTGATGACGCTTTATCTCAAGTTAATTTTGTGAAGCCCTTAACTTAAGATTTTGTAATGCGATAATGATCGCTTAATAATGACATTGGTGTAATGATAGTTGAAGTGAGATGGTGATTAGTGGTAGGTGTGACCTCGTGAATGTTGAGATAGTGGACATTGTCAATTTGCAAGAGTGAATACCCAAGAGTATTGTAACAACCTGGATGCCTTGATCTATACCGAGGTAGGTGAGATTCCTGACACGTGGTTTTGGGGGAAATTCAGGTAGAGTGTATACATATGGACTAGACTAGATCGATTGTATCTTACTCACACTCCTGGTAGCCAGCAAGGAGAGTGGGTAGATTTGGAGAGGCCCATGGGTGTGCACATGATGCATGATGATGTATATGATGTGTATGATATGATATTCTCACTTCCAAAACGGTGGAGTTACGTGACGTGCGTTTATATTTCATATATTCACGCACGTTTCTTCCGTGTTTTTCCGCTATTTACTGCCGTCTTGTATTCGTTTTCTCGTGTTATCTTGTTTTCTTTCACTTTTCTGTGTTTTTGTATATTTGCAGGAGTTTACCAGCGTAGGGAACATAAAACGACGATATCACGAGTCCCTGGAGCAACGGGAGGAGTCGCGCGTGATCCAGGGGGTCAAACGACGAAGATCGCATCTTTCAGCCCCTCACCCGACCGGTTGGTCACTTCCAACCGATCGGGTGATGCACGCGTGCACCACCTGGACACAAGTTGGAGCAGCCAAGAAGTCACCCGGTCGGTTCAGAGACCGGTTCAAATGCCCCAACTCTCTGAAATTTCATGCTGAATGCCAACCGATCGGGTGACCTTCACCCGATCAGTTCACCTGTAGCCGATTCTCCGAAGCCAAGACACGAAGAGCTCAACCGACCAGTTCACCCGATGGCACGAAGATCCAACCGATCAGCTTCAACCCTCAACCTACCGTGTCGTGTGACCGGGTGAAGTCCCGCGCTAAACTGCCGAAGAAACGAAGCAGGTCACCCGATCGGTTGACTTTTCAACCAATCGGGTGATATCGTATTCTATATATAGGACCCCTAGGTTTTCCAGAAACGGGAGTTGTTATTTTTTGTTGTTTTTTCTCTCTCTTGACGGCTGTAATTTTTCAGATATTTGTAAGTTTTCCGATCTTTGTTAAACTTTAATATAGTGATATTAGCATTGCTCTTACTGCTTTTCAATCGCCGATCATGTTTCTAACGGTCGATTTCGATTTAGATTGCTTTTTACTAATATGTGTGAGTAGTTCCCAAATCTGGGATTTTTGTGGAAACCCCTCCGTGGGTTCTCCCCGATGCGTCCATAGGACTAGGAAATCGATAGTGATTAGGAATCTACCAGTTACACGGGGTGTTTTATTGTCATCGACAGGAAAAAGACCGCCTTTGACCGTTGGGCCAAGGGGGAATAAACTTGGGGGTTGACTCCCTAGACATAGCTCACGCCCTTAGCGTAGACGTCGAATCCTAGCGCGCGGGAGCGACAGGATGAGGCGTTGGGAGTTATCGTTGCGAGCTTTGTGCTCCCAGAGTCGGTCAGTGTTAACGGACACGGGAGTGCCCACTGACCGAACCCAGAAATTTCGGCGTATCATCATGGGCACCGATCAGAATATCGGGCCCATGGGACACTGGTACCACTTTCAGAGGCAACGTCTCACCTTTAGACCCTAATTCCGATCGTTATCCTACCCGTAGGCCGTATCGGCGAGAATCGCACGATAGGGTGGAAACCAAAGTCCCGGGTTTTCCCTTTATATTGTTTATCCCTCGCATTCCATTTACTGTGACAACCCATTATCCGATTCGGGCTAGCTCGCCAATGGGGTGAATCCGATCCTTCTTGACACAAGCACAACCACGCCTCCCTGAGTTCGACCCCCAAGCCACACTACAACACCGTGCGCTTGTGGTTACAAATATTTAAATCTCATGCCTCCAATTACTTATTGCACACATCTGACGTGCAAAACCCAGGGGACGTCAAGCTTTATGGCGCCGTTACCGGGTAGGCAACGTGCTTGTTATTTTAGGATTTCATGAACCCTTGAGTCTAGCTCCCATCCCTACCTCGCGATAATTTTCGCTTTCTTCTTTTTCATTTTTATTTTCTTATTTTTATTTTTATTTTTTATTTTATCTGTTTCTTTCCCACTTTTCGCTTCACGGGTGTTTGTTGTTTTTCATGCGCAGGAGTTCAAGAAGTCTCGACGACTTGATCCCCGTTGATCCAGAGATAAACGCCACCCTAAGGCGTTTAGCCGCCGAGAAGCGAAGAAGAGAGGATCCTGAAACCATGGGGGAGAACACCCCACCTCACAAGTCCCTGCTGGAGTACTCGATGCCATCCATCGAGTCCACCTCCGCCATCCGTCCTCCTGCTATTACGGCGCAAAGCTTCAAGCTTAAGCCGTCTTTGGTGACGTGGATCCATCAGGATCAATTTTCGGGTGCACCCATGGAGAGCCCCATTGAACATTTGGACTCCTTTTTGGAGAAATGTGACACCTTCCGGATAAACGGTGTCACAACTGAGGCGATCCATCTGAAGCTATTCCCCTTCTCTCTGTGAGATAAGGCCAAGCTGTGGCTTAGGGGGAAGGACCCAAATACGTTCAACACCTGGGAGAAGCTTTCAAATGCTTTCCTGACAAAGTTCTTTCCTCCAGGGAAGACCATGAAGCTGAGGAGTGAGATCTCCTCCTTCTCCCAGGCCAGCCACGAGTCTCTACAGAAGCCTGGACAAGATTTAAAGAGATGCAGCGAAGATATCCCCACCATGAGCTCCCCAAGTGGTAGATCATAAATCTGTTCTATAATGGGTTGATGGACGATTTGAAATCTTCCATGGACGCCGTGGCTGGAGGGTCCTTCATGTCAAGAAGTGAGGAAGATGCCGGGAACATTCTTGAATATATGGCATCTAACAATGAGCGGTGGTGTGACGAGAGATCCACACCTAGATCTGAGGGTATCCACAGGGTCGAGGACGTCGATAAATTATCCAGCAAGTTTGACTTGCTATCGACCCAGATCCCTGCATTGATGGTAGGAGCCGGTGGCGCCGGTACACAACATATTGCCGCGATGGAGGCCGAAGTCATGGGAGACTTCGAGGGTGGTGACATCTCACCACCATTGGACCAAGCTAGCACACTATTCTACTATCCTACGGGAAATGCACCGTATCCACAACGGACTAGCACCAACCCGACCTACTCTCCTAATGACCGGAATCATCCCAACCTTAGCTACCGGGCGCCATATCAACAGCCGACTCAGCAGCAACAACAACAGATATATCAGCCGGCTAGGCCTCAGTAGCATCAGTTTCAGCAGCAGCAGCCTCCACAAAAATATCAGCAATATGCCCCAAGGAATCAGCAGCCCATCCAATAACAATATGGCCAGCAGAGGGCCATCTCTCCGGTTGAGTCCATCTTGACTCAATACATCGCCAACCAAGAGAAGATAAATCTGAAGCTGGATATGGGACAGAGAGTTCTAACTGATCAGGTGATCCAGGTGGGGTTACAAGTGGCAAACCTTCAGAGGCCGCAGAATCTATTACCGCCACAGCCTGAAGTGAACCCGAGGGGGGGTGAATCAGACCTTGGCGCTCACGCATGAGCATGCGAATGTGTCTGCTATCGTCTTGAGGAGCGGAACGCAAATCCCCACAAGAGCGCCCCCCAAGGAACCGGAAGCACCGTTGGTCGTGGAATGACCAATTGAAAAATTAAATGACGACGGTGCTTCATCGCCAAAGCCAACTACTCCGGAGGGAGTCCATGGAGAGGAGAAGAAAAAGGATGAGGAAGGGAACCTCAGAGTGTTCAAGCCCGTTGTGCCTTTTCCACAACGGCTTGCCCAAGCCAAAATAGAAGAGAAGTATGGCAAATTCTTTGCCATGGTCAAAGATCTGAGCTTACAAATCCCCTTCATCGAAGCTATCGAGACGATTCCCTCCTACGCCAAATTTCTAAAGGACTTGGTGACAAGAGGATCCAGAAAGGAGAAGGTCGTATTAACGGCGGAGTGCAGCGCCCTCATTCAGTGCGCAAATCCGCCCAAGCTTAAGGACCCAGGAAGTATCTCCATCCCTTGTTCAATTGGGGAAGTGCGAATCCAGAGGGCACTCGTCGATCTAGGAGGGAGCATCAGTTTGATGCCTCTATCGCTATACAGGAGAATAGTGATGGGAGACTTGGAGCCCACCGGCATGACATTGCAGCTTGCTGACCGTTCGATCAAATACCCGGTGGGAGTAGTAGATGACATCCCTGTTCATGTGAGTGGAGTGCAAGTGCCGGTGGATTTTGTGGTGATGGATTTTATGGTGATGGACATGCCAGAAGATAATCATACCCCTATTATCCTTGGACGACCCTTTATGGCAACCGCCAGTGTGCTAATTGACGTGAAGAACGGGAAGCTTTCCCTCAACGTCGGCCAAGAAAAAGTCGAATTTGACTTGGGGTTGTCAATGAAGCACCCCGATCCTCCGGATGATCCTAGTATCAATGTGCTGGAGCTAGAAGAAGAGAGAGCTGTGGAGGCAAGCTCCTGGGAGATTCTTTCAAGAAATCCCCCCGATAGCTTGGGAGATCTTGGAGAGCAAGTTGGCTCACCAAAGGAAGAAGTTGCTGATGAGGCGATCGCCCGACATGTGATCCCTCCCGGATTCCCAAAAGCTCATCCTACAAGGAGAAAAGGCAAAGAGCCCATGGGGCTCACCGGGGATGAGATCCGGGTCCTTAAACGAGTGGCGGTGGACGCCAATATGAAGAAGAAGCCCCTGGACCCCGTCAACAAAGGGAGAGTAGTTGAGCAAGTCTTCTTGTCGCCACCGGCTACACCGAAAGCTACCAGCTCTGCAGCTGAAGCGATGCCAGACTTTGGGCATCACCCGTATCGCCTACCTTGAACATCATCAACGGGCGTCGAGCTAACGACGTTAAACAAAAGCGCTTCATGAGAGGCAACCCATGCTCTAAACCTTTGTTTCCAATTTTTAGAGCTATTTTTAACTTTATTTTATCTATTTTAATAAATAAATCCAGCCGTAGAAACTTCGGTTGAGGGACATAGGCCATTTGTGCACTTTTACAGAAAATAAGGCCCCAACCGATCGGTTGATAACTCACCCGATCAGTTGGGATGTATCGGCTACTGGCCGTATCAGTCACTCAACGAACAGATTGGGTGAAGCCAGCCGAGATCGGGTGACAGACCGTGTGTGATCTGTGCAGAAGTCTCAGGAATTTTGGGGAATTGGTCAACCGATCGGGTGAAGGCATGTGAGACCGGTTAGCAGGCCGGGTGAACTGGGGCTGAAGTCTCGAGAAATTTTCAGACTTTGTCAACCGATCGGGTGATGAGAAGCATGACCGGTTGATTGACCGGGTGAACAACACCAAACTCTCGGGAAAATTTGTGGAGCGGCCAACCGATCGGGTGAGTTATCAACCGACCGGTTCGCCTGTAGCGTCTCTTCAGCTGAAAATCTCGACCTAATAATCAACCGATCGGGTGACAACTCACCCCGATCGGTTCGACTTAAACCCTATAAATAAACCCCCCCACCCGTTCGTTTTCTCGCCCGATCTTGCAGAATTCGCCGTCGTTTCGTCTCCCCCGCTCTCCCAACGACCGAAAAAATTCTCCCACGACCTCCACTTCCCCTCTAGCCTCTGTCTCCACCTACCCCTTCCATCTCTCCATCTCTCTCTCTCTCTCTCTCTCTCTCTCTCACATTCTCTTATTTCGCTTTCTCAAGCCCTAATCCCCCCATTTTCAGATTTTTCACTGAAGAGAAGTGCCGCGGCTCCACACTCCGTCCGATTGCACGGTGTTGGGGTCAACTTCAAGCAAGGAACTCCAATCTCTGCTGGGTAACTTCGCTCCACTCCTCAGATTTTACTTTTTACCCTAGAATTTCTACTTGCTTGATTGTTTGTGTGTGCGTGCTTTTATCACATTCTACACTCATTTGCATCACACTCACGCACCCACTATGGCCCGGGATCGTGATAAGGGGAAGAGTATCATGTGGGAGGAGGAACCGTCTCGAAAGAGACACAAACAAACACGTCCTCCTTCCAATACACCACGTGCACTATCACTAGCACCTCCCCCACCTGTTATCCCCCCTCCGGACCCAATGTTGGGCCCGCATGGGTATCAATTTTGGAACCAAGAACACAAAGACTTCTATCATAGACTTGATGCTCGGGGGCATCTATCGACCAAGTTTGCCCACACCCAATCGCTTATCGATCTCGGTGTATTCACCGAGGTCGAGTCCCTCTTCGTAAACTTAGGTTGGTTGGCCTTCCTAAACGCTCATGCTGTGTCTTACCCCTCCCTCACACTAGAATTTCTATCCACACTTGTCTGTGATTCGGGGTCGACCGTCATTTTTCGGGTGCGTAACAAAACCATCCGCACCAACCTGAACATGATCAATGATATATTTGGTTTCCCTATTCTTGGGGACGACGCTATCCGACAATATGGATACCCACCGGAATTTGACGTCGATCAGTTTTGGTTCCGCCTCACCTTATTCCCTCGCTATCCCCGAGGTAAGGCCAAGGCCTCCTCAATCATCCATCCTATATTCCGTCTAGCCCATCGGATCATATCCTCCGCATTTTCCCCAGGGATGAGTCAGGCACCGTGACCATCCCTGATCTTTTCATTCTATGGGCCATGACTTTCCCTTTCGTTCGAGACGATGATGAGATTAGCTTTAGAGCCCCTACTATCCCCGTCCATGCCGGCGACTGGCTTGTTTACAAGCTCCTCGAGATTAGCCGGGCCGGCAAGGGCAAGATCTGTTGTGGGGGAATAATCACTAGCATTGCTTCTTTTCCCCAATTTAATATCTCCATCCCCTGAGGTCTTTCTGTTGCCGCAGGACCCTCACATCTAGATATTGATGTCCTGTGGCATATTCATATGATTAAGCCCCGCCCTGATCGTCGTTTCAATTTCAACTACGGCCACCCCCAGCCCCCTACACCATTCTCCCCAACCCCGCTCGCATGACTATTGAATTAGTGGGAGATTGGACTTTTCCGCCCGATCCCGAGTTTCTAGCGGGGTTGCGCCTTCCTTTCTTTCCCCAGGACGCATGCAGACCACCTTCCCCTGCTGCCAACTTAGGCGAGCAGGATATCCCTGCGTCCCGGGGAGACATCTGGGCTGGCCCGAGTCACACCACCCGTGCTCTTGGCCCTATCACTGCTGAGGATCTTTCTGCGGCCATCTCCGGCCTTGTGTCCAGTGCAGGCATGACTACTGCCGCCGGCACTACTGCCACATCACTTCCCGGCTTCACGTCAGTCTGCTTCTTTTGGTCGCCGCCAGGCCTCAGCTCGTCTTGCTTTCGAGTCCGAGGTCGCAGCTCACCGTGCGCTTGCCACGTTCTCTGTCCCCTCGGACCCATCACCGTCCTCCTTTCTCACCCACCCACGTTTCCTCTCACTTGAGAGGAACATGGCCGCCATCCTCCACCTTCTCACTCACGTCCACGGACCACCACCACCCACACCACACCCCTCACCACCACCTTCACCCCCTCGACGATCGTCTCCTCCCCCATCACATTCTTCCCCTCCATCATCCCACCCATCCCCACCTCCTTCACCCCCACCTAGGCGATCATCTCCCCCTCCCACATCTATTCCCATCCCCGTATCCACTTCTCCTCTCACGACCACTTCTGTCGCCCCTACACTGATCGGTCCATATTTTACACCTTTTTTCTGCAAGTTTTCACGCCATTTCGATTTCTCATATTGCGATTTTCACGAGTATTCGACGATATTGCGTTACTTTTCACTATTTCTTGTTTTTGTCGGATTTCAGGAAATATGGAGCGATCGGGAGCAAAAATGAGCTTAAGGGACTTGCACCCACTCCGGAGCGTCACCCAAGGCTCTTTTGAGGGCTATTCGGCGATGGGAGATGGGTGGAAGAAGAAGGAATTCCATAGGAGCGACGAGGAGGAGAAACGGGGAAGATTGGGCATTTACAGCATGCCACTCGGCCGAGTGGAGCACCCACTCGGTCAAGCAAGAAGACCACTCGGCCGACCAAACCGGACACGCTCCAACTGAAGGAATTGGGCGTGCATTCGGCCGAGGGATGATATCCCACTCGGCAGAGTAATAAGATCGCATCGCCCGAGTGGCATGAGAAATCCACCATCAAAAGAGGCCGACTTACTGGAAATGTACAGGCTTTTGACGGTTCCGACTCGGCCGAGTAACAAATGCCCCTCGGCCGAGTGAGTAAAGCCACTCGGCCGAGTCACCTCCGAAGACAGGCCCCCCAAGACCCCTGACTTACTGGAATTCTACAGGGTCTGTCACTCGGCCGAGTAGAGAAGCCCACTCGACTGAGTAGAGAAGTCAACTCGGCCGAGTGATGCCGAGGACACGCAGCGCCCAGATTTTCAGACAACCTCCCACTCTTTTGAAATCTGTTATCATTCCAGCAATCAAAGTATTTTTCTCATATTTTTTATGGATAGTAGACTTCATGATGGTTCCAACGCCATCAAGAACGCGCCAATCGGAGGTCGGATGAAATCTGGAGAATTTCTGCAAGTTGACGCTGCAGTGCTGGAATTTCCACTCGGCCGAGTCACATGTTCCACTCGGCTGAGTCGGCAGCGGGCCCAGATTTTAAGTTGCGGTTTGGGCTGTTTTTGGGCACGAATTTGAGGGGTTTTCTAGGGTTATTTGCTAGGGTTTTGGGGGACTATATAAGGGTTTTGTAGCCACCATTAGAGGAGATCCCCATTATGTTTTCTTAAGTTCAAAAATGTTTTATTAGGGATTATATTTAGAGGTTAGGCCATGCCCTAGGCCCCCTCTTGGATCAAAAATCTTGTATTTGGATTGAAGATCTTCATCAAGTTAAGTATTGTGTTCTTATTATTTGAATCTTTGTTTTTCTATCTTTTTGTATGCAAGCAATGATTTTTATTGATTCTCATATCCTTATTGCTATGCTTGAGTAGATTTGTTGTTCTAGGGCATGGGGATGAACCCTATGGATCTAATTTCATATTTGTGATGAATGAATTTCTAAATTGCTAGAATTTCTAGGAGGTTAGGTTGTGATTGATTTATTACGGATAGCTAGGGATTTCCATTGATTTGGGGTTTGCAAGAGATTGGATTCTAATCGATGGGAAGCCCTAGATATTCGATTTAGGTTTACAATCGGATTTCTCTAGGTTTGGTTTGCAAGAGATTGGACCAAAGCTAGGATTTTTAATTGTAAATCTATACACATATTCGTTTGCAAGAGATTGGACGAATACGAACTATCACAACCTAGATCGTAACTCGAGTTTGCACGAGAGTGGGCTCGAGGGGCGATTGAACGATGATGTCGATCCTAATGCTAGTGGCTTAGGCTAGGGTTTGCAAGAGATTGGGCCCTATCCTAGGTTTGCTATAGACCGGCAATAGCGCGAGAGCATGAGCTTGGTTCTCTATTCAGTTACGACTAGTTCACCTCAATGCAAGTCTAGTAATATTGAGATTCACTATTCACGATGATGCATGACGGTCCGTAGTGGGGATTCCCTAGCCCTAGACACTTCTATTATATTGTATTTGAATCGACATTTGACCGATTTCTCTATCTCCGACACCGATATCCATCACCATTGCCATTACATCATACCATAGCCATCTCCACCAATAAAACATTCGTAGTCAAACCAACCTAAGATAGATTGGAGCCAACACCACCTCCTCGTGTTCGATACCCGCTCGCCGCTACACCGTGCGCTTGCGGTAAAACTACAATCGTTCTCCGGGTGTATATCCGGGGCCGACCAAGTTTTTGGCGCCGTTGCCGGGGAGGTGTTTCCCGTTGGGTGCCAATTTGTCACAATTAGGTTGATTAGACTACAAAAAAAAATTTAACAAACAGAATTTTTCACCCGGCCACCATTACTACCATTTCTATATTCTTTTGTGCCACTGATATTTTTCTCCAGGTATTTATCTTTGTTTATCAGGTGTTATGGATGGTATTATGTGGACCACAGATTTTGAGGAGGAAGCATTTCAGAACTTATTGGAGGGCCTCTTGGAGTCAGTGAGGTTCACCGGTTCAGAGAGCATTACAGCAGGTGATGCATTTGATCTACGATTTGCAGATTTTGTTATGAACCATGTTTCAGCTGCAGGAACAATTGAGGAGGACATACATGTCAGTCTTGAGGGTGATAGATTAAATTTTTGGATTGCTCGCGGGCATTCCCCTCCACATGATGCTTCTCCACAAGTTGACACACATGAGTAGCCAGCATCACCATGCCAGAGAGAGCCTACATTGACAGTTCACGAGGAGGCATCACATGCGGAGCCAGAGCATTACATTACTGAGGCAGCACTTTGGGACGAGGGCAACTTCATTCAGATAAATCCAGAGTCTTGCCCACCTGCAGTTGAGCTTCCGCAGCCACCTCTACCTTCCACTGAGGCTGTAATTATATGGACCACACATTTTTATGCGTATCTGGATGAGATTCTTGGACGGCAGGCTGAAGACATTGATTCTTCCACATCTGAGGAGACAACGGTACCAGGCACAGATGCAACCACTTCTGATGAGAGAACTGCGATGAGATACTCCGGGTGTGTTGCTACAGAGCCGGGTTTCACCGTCATCACTCCCCCACCCACAGACACAGCTAGTCCATACGATGAGTGGATGGATGGAGATGATTCAGATGGAGAAGACATTGATGTTATTTACCTCGTAGAGCCAAAGCAGGCTTTTGAGGAGGCCTTACACACGGAGCCAGAGCTTATCACCGAGGAGGTCGTGCATCGGTACGAGGACACAACCATTCATGAGGATCCCGGGCACTACCCTCCTCCATTAGAGCTTCCGCAGCCACCTCATCCTTCCACTGACGTCGAGGACTATCCCACAGAGCTTACTGCTCCCACTCAGGAAGATATTTTTACCCATTCCATTTCTGAATCATGTATTCCATTTGATATTTATTTTGATTCAGATATTTTTGACACGTCGTACCTCTTGCAGCACACATACGATTATGGACCGGAGGTATGCTTGGACGTGTCACAGTTTGACAAGCCTATCGAGAAGGTCCACACCCATGATCCAGATACACATGAGCAGCTTAGAGAGGACACCATGGAGACAACTATCACAACACGTGAGGATATTGGATTATTTCCAGGGAAGTATCGTCCACCATTATTTATTCCATATATTTCTATAGACGATCCTCTTTGGGATACTTTTATTACGAGGGTGAATTTTTTGCAGCGAACTGATGCATCCTATTCTCTGCAGGGTACAGGTGGAGTCCTTGTGGGAATGCTGGAGGATGCATTGCTGGAGTTCGTTGGAGTCCGTGGACACACTCATCTGGCAGAGCCACGGAAGGAGCAGTTGGAGCAATTGCATGCACCTGTAAAGATACTGGATCTGCCTTTTGCTATAGGTGATATCAATCCAGTAGTGTAGAAATTTTTATGCTTTAAATAAACACGAATTCTCTCGACAACGAGAGGACCGTATAGATTTGCTTGAATAAATATCACCTCATATGACGGCAACAATAATCATTTACACCCCAAACCCATTATATATTAATTGCCCTCTTCATATTTTGATGTGTCACTTCCTTTTGCTCACCACCATCGAGCATTTCTTTCAAGTGAATACTCACATTCTTATTCGTTTGACTCAATCTTGCTTAGCAAAGCCGTGACATTTTTGATCGAGTCATTTGAATATGATTGTTTGGTATAAGCTTGGGAGAAAGCGCTCTCATGCATCATTGTATGTGCATGTAGTTGCATTAGGATTTCATGTCATTCATTTCATCATTTTTCATTCACCCCCTATTATTATCGGTGTTCCTCATATTCTTCCACTATGATCACATTGAGGACAATGTGAAGTTTAAGCTTGGGGGAGTGCATTTCCATGCCATTTAGATGCATTAGTTGCATTTTTACTTTATTTTAGGGTTTTTAAAATTTTTCAAAATTTTTTGCATCATATTTTTGATTTTTCCATCTTATTTTCCTTTTATGTGTGTTCATGCATCATGTTGTGTGCTTGTTTTTCTTTTCTATCCTCTCTTTTATTTTATATCTTTATTTTCTTTTCCTCCTTTTGCTAGATTTGTTTCGTATGATGATATCTCTTATTGCTTTAGCGACCATCACGATGCTTATTATTCCTTGACGTGCTACTTAGAGTATTTCATAGTCCTACTATCCATGTGCTTGCTTATATATTCTTTTGATGATTCCTCTATATGAATGCATGATATTAATTGAAGATGAATGTATGGATTAGTGTTTAGTATGCTTTCGTTGGGAGTGCTCCAAGAATCACGCATCAATTGTATAACGGACGCATCTGCCTTATTATCTTATTCACCTTCTGTTGTATGCTTGATATGAAAGTACTCTTTACCGCTTGACTTCGCTTTTTATTGAGATGATTGAGAATATCCATGCTTACATATGAGTTTTAGTTGAAGTATTATTTTATTGAACCGTTCGTGCACATCTTAGAGTGAACCGAGTGTTACATTATTTCTTTCTCCACATATATCTTTTTATTCTCTACATGTCACTTGAGTTCACCTCCTAAAGCTACTTACATCGAATCTATTTCCCAAAAATCCCCACAAAAGAAAAAGTTAGCTCCAAAAAAGTGAAAAAGCCAAAAAGGAGCCCAACCCCCAAAATACAAATCATATAGCTCCTACAAAAATCTAAAAAGAAAAATGAGAAACAAAAAGTTCAAAAAGAAAGAAAAAGAAAAATGTTTCTCTATCTCATTATTGGAGCCACAAAACACGTGGGAAAACCAAGGCAAAAAATCCCATTTTCCACTATCATATTCATTTAGATGCGATGCCTCAAGCTAAGCTTGGGGGGGGGGGTGAATTCATTTGACCATATGAGTGAGTATGACATTAGAGTGGAGACGTGCATGAATGGGAATATTCGATAATGCTTAGACTTTGCAAAATATATTAGATATGGAGATTTTTCATGATTTGATATAAATATGTGAATGCCATGTCTCTTATTCCATTCTCTATTGCATGCTTGGTGTGATTCTTATATGCTTCAGTTATAACTCTTGATTGAAAAGTGCATCGCCATCATTTGTATATTAAATCCTATGAAATGCGTGACGTGGATATGAATTGATGGTATGAATTTAGAGAATCCCTTTTGTTGTTCTTAAAAGCTTGCAAGTACCATGTTTATGTAAGATATGAAATCCTTATAGCATGTGATTCGTTTTTTTCCAAGTTATCGTGATGTGTAGCTTATGGCTTGAGATCTGAGAGAATAATCTAGCGACCCCTTCCACCTCGTGTTCTTTCTTTTTCATTTCATTTTCTTTATTTTCATCTCCCGAGTTCGTCTCTCTACTTATCTTCCTCGAGGACGAGTAAGAGGTAAGCTTTGGGGGATTTTGATCGGTCCATATTTTACACCTTTTTTCTGCATGTTTTCACGCCATTTCGATTGCTCATATTGCGATTTTCACGAGTATTCGACGATATTGCGTTACTTTTCACTATTTCTTGTTTTTGTCGGATTTCAGGAAATATGGAGCAATCGGGAGCAAAAATGAGCTTAAGGGACTTGCACCCACTCCGGAGCGTCACCCAAGGCTCTTTTGAGGGCTATTCGGCGATGGGAGACGGGTGGAAGAAGAAGGAACTCCGTAGGAGCGACGAGGAGGAGAAACGGGGAAGATTGGGCATTTACAGCATACCACTCGGCCGAGTGGAGCACTCAGTCGATCGAGCAAGAAGACCACTCGGCCGACCAGCCCGGACACGCTCCAACTGAAGGAATTGGGCGTGCAGATGATATCCCACTCGGCCGAGTAAGAAGATCGTATCGCACAAGTGGCATGAGAAATACATTATCAAAAGAGGCCAACTTACTGGAAATGTACAGGCTGTTGACGGTTCCGACTCGGCCGAGTACCAAATGCCCCTCGGCCGAGTGAGTAAAGCCACTCGGCCGAGTCACCTCCGAAGACAACCTCCCACTCTTTTGAAATCTGCTATCATTCCAGCAATCAAAGTATTTTTATCATATTTTTTATGGATAGTAGACTTCATGACGGTTCCAACGCCGCCAAGAACGTGCCAATCGGAGGTCGGATGAAATCTGGAGAATTTTTGCAAGTTGACGATGCAGTGCTGGAATTTCCACTCGGCCGAGTCACATGTTCCACTCGGCCGAGTCGGCAGCGGGCCCAGATTTTAAGTTGCGGTTTGGGCTGTTTTTGGGCACGAATTTGAGGGGTTTTCTAGGGTTATTTGCTAGGGTTTTGGGGGACTATATAAGGGTTTTGTAGCCACCATTAGAGGAGATCCCCATTATGTTTTCTTAAGTTCAAAAATGTTTTATTAGGGATTATATTTAGAGGTTAGGCCATGCCCTAGGCCCCCTCTTGGATCAAAAAGCTTGTATTTGGATTGAAGATCTTCATCAAGCTAAGTATTGTGTTCTTATTATTTGAATCTTTGTTTTTCTATCTTTTTGTATGCAAGCAATGATTTTTATTGATTCTCATATCCTTATTGCTATGTTTGAGTAGATTTGTTGTTCTAGGGCATGGGGATGAATCCTATGGATCTAATTTCATATTTGTGATGAATCAATTTCTAAATTGCTAGAATTTCTAGGAGGTTAGGTTGTGATTGATTTACTACGGATAGCTAGGGATATCCATTGATTTGGGGTTTGCAAGAGATTGGATTCTAATCGATGGGAAGCCCTAGATATTCAATTTAGGTTTACACTCGGATTTCTCTAGGTTTGGTTTGCAAGAGATTGGACCAAAGCTAGGATTTTTAATTGTAAATCTATACACATATTCGTTTGCAAGAGATTGGACGAATAGGAACTATCACAACCTAGATCGTAACTCGAGTTTGCACGAGAGTGGGCTCGAGGGGCGATTGAACGATGATGTCGATCCTAATGCTAGTGGCTTAGGCTAGGGTTTGCAAGAGATTGGGCCCTATCCTAGGTTTGCTATAGACCGGCAATAGCACGAGAGCGTGAGCTTGGTTCTCTATTCAGTTACGACTAGTTCACCTCAATGCAAGTCTAGTAATATTGAGATTCACTATTCACGATGATGCATGAAGGTCCGTAGTGGGGATTCCCTAGCCCTAGACACTTCTATTATATTGTATTTGAATCGACATTTGACCGATTTCTCTATCTCCGACACCGATATCCATCACCATTGCTATTACATCATACCATAGCCATTTCCACCAATAAAACATTCGTAGTCAAACTAACCTAAGATAGATTGGAGCCAACACCACCTCCTCGTGTTTGATACCCGCTCGCCGCTACACCGTGCGCTTGCGGTAAAACTACAATCGTTCTCCGGGTGTATATCCGGGGCCGACCACACACCACCTCATCCCTCCTCCGTCGTCACTGCATATATGCGTCGTAAGAAATTGCAGGTGCGCTCCAGATCTCTCCCACCTCCACCCACTACCATCACAATCACGTCTTCTCTCCCCATATCTATCCCTTCTACCACTGCCTTGATCACCGTACTTCCACCACCACCCATCTCCACCGACACTCTACCCATCATTCACACCCCCACTACACCTATTCCTCCACCTCTTTCCCCACTTCTCCGCACACCCCCCGCCTCCCCCGACCACCCATCCACACCCTCTTCCGAGGAGGGCGAGGACTTCCCATCTCTTGCTTTTTGATTTCATTTTGTTTTCTGACCTCCCCCTTGCATATCTCTGCATTTTCACGATCACATCTTATCGCTAGCACTATCTCGTCTAGCTTGGGGGAAGTCAAATTTTTTCTGTGTGCTGTCGTGTTTCGTTTTTCTTTGTGTGTTTGTTTATTTGTCGTGTCGTGTGATTTCCCTTTTTTATTTTATTTTATTTTATTTTATTTTCTATTTATATGTCGTGCGGTGTGATTTTTATTTTTATCTCTTATTTTCAGTTTTGTTTGTGTGATTTTCTTGCCTTTCGTGTCTTTTTGTGTCTGTGCGTATTCCCCCCTTATTCATTGCCCTCCCGTATCTAATTCTATTGCATTGAGGACAATGCAAATTTCAGCTTGGGAGAGTCGCACTTCGTGCGTCATTTGTCTCTTTTTCTTCGTTATTTGAGTCGTGTTTCTCCGTCTTTTTCTTTTTCTTTTTCTTTTCTTCTTTTTATCTCTTTCTCCTAGAGATGAACCCTATGATGAATTGCCACAAAATCACACACACCTAGCATGGCATCGATAATCACATTCACTAACTCTAGGATATCGAGTCCACTTGCATTTCATGCATCGTGGGTCCACTTAGCTTTTTGTGAGTCGTGCGCCGTGCCTAGCAGTTGGGTGTGCTTCTACTTTGTGATTGTGTTTTATATACCTGTCCAGGAATGACCCCTAGATTATCATGCTTCGATTTGAATATGCGGTATTTGTTTCTCCTGTCTGCTTCTGCATGCTATATATATATATCGTATACTTCATTTCGCATTTGTCGGGATTCCACAATTAAGGACTAGGATAACCCATTTAGCCTATGCTCTAATTAGCGAGAATAGTTTCCTTTGCCCAAGTGTTTAGATTTCGATTTCTTTTTTGTTTTACTTGGTGCAAATCCCCTCATCGTGTACCGTTCTTCCACTTGGGAGAGTACACAAGTGTATAGCCAAAAAACCCAAAGATCCAAAAAAAAGGAGAAAAGAAAAGAAATACCCAAAAAGAAAAGAAAAGAAAAAAATTGTATAGCCAAAAAGCCAAAGAAAATACAAATACCCAAAACCCAAAAAAAAAAATATATGAGTGTGAATATTTTCCTACTTACCGAGAATAAAGGGACGGCGAGAATTTGCACCGAGTGTTCTACTCCACATCATCTCAACCCCTATCGTTTTCGAAAACACTTGGCTTAGGAACTTTTTAGCTATTATCTAGGCTATAGTGTGGTGATTTCCTTAACCCTAGTTGTGGAGTCCCTGACGCATGATATGTTTCGATTCTCGCTCTATTCTCATGCATGCTTGAGCTATATATTCACCACTTAATTCGAATCGAATCGATATTTGGGTCATTTCTTGGATTTGTGTATATCGAGCTTTATTACACATCGTAGATAGTGACACCGACTGCTAGCACACGACCACACTCACTCGCGCTTCACCGCGCGGGCCCACGGCACTTGTCTGGACTCGTATTCCTTAGTTTAGTGATGTGATTTGGCGTTTGCTTGCTTGGTGTGTCGTTTTTGGTTTTGTTGGCCCTGACGGGCGATCTAGGATATAGAGTTCTCTTTTTCTCTCTTTCTCTCTATTTTCTCCCTCCGAGCTCCTACTCTCACTTGTCTTCCTCGAGGACGAGGAAGAGTTCAGCTTGGGGGATTTTGACATGCGTTTATATTTCATATATTCACGCACGTTTTCTTCCGTGTTTTTCCGCTATTTACCACTGTCTTGTATTCATTTTCTCGTGTTTTCTTGTTTTCTTTCACTTTTCCGTGTTTTTGTATATTTGCAGGAGTTTACCGGCGTAGGGGATATAAAACGAAGATATCATGAGTCCCCGGAGCAACGGGAGGAGTCGCGCGTGATCCAGGGGGTCAAACGACGAAGATCGCATCTTTCAGCCCCTTACCCGACTGGTTGGTCACTTCCAACCAATCGGGTGATGCACGCGTGCACCACCGGACACAAGTTGGAGCGGCCAAGAAGTCACCCGGTCGGTTCAGAGACCGGTTCAAACGCCCCAATTCTCTGGAATTTGATGCTGAATGCCAACCGATCGGGTGACCTTCACCCGATCGGTTCACCTGTAGCCGATTCTCCGAAGCCAAGACACGGAGAGCTCAACCGACCGGTTCACCCGACGCCACGAAGATCCAACCGATCAGCTTCAACCCTCAACCGACCATGTCGTGTGACCGGGTGAAGTCCCGCGCTGAACTGCCGAAGAAACGAAGCAGGTCACCCGATCGGTTGACTTTTCAACCGATCGGGTGATATCGTATTCTATATATAGGACCCCTAGGTTTTCTAGAAACGGGAGTTGTTATTTTTTGCTGTTTTTTCTCTCTCTCTTGACGTCTGTAATTTTTCAGATATTTGTAAGTTTTCCGATCTTTGTTAAACTTTAATATAGTGTTATTAGCATTGCTCTTACTACTTTTCAATCGACTGATCATGTTTCTAACGGTCGATTTCGATTTTAGATTGCTTTTTACTAAATATGTGTAAGTAGTTCCCAAATCTGGGATTTTGTTGGAAACCCATTCGTGGGTTCTCCCCGATGCGTCCATAGGACTAGGAAATCGATAGGGATTAGAAATCTACCGGTTACGCGCGGTGTTTTATTGTCATCGGCGTGAAAAAGACCGCCTTTGACCGTGGGGCCAGGGGGAATAAACTTGGCGGTTGACTCCCTAGCCATAGCTCACGCCCTTAGCGTAGACGTCGAATCCTAGCACGAGGGAGCGGCAGGATGAGACGTTGGGAGTTATCGTTGCGATCTTAGTGCTCCCGGAGTCGGTCAGTGTTAATGGACACGGGAGTGCCCACTGACCGAACCCGGGAAGTCCGACGTATCATCCTGGGCACCGACCGGAATATCGGGCGCATGGGACGCTGGTACCACTTTCAGAGGCAACGTCTCACCATTAGACCCTAATTCCGATCGTTATCCTACCCGTAGGCCGTATGGCGAGAATCACACGATAGAGTTGAAACCAAAGTCCCGGTTTTTCCCTTTATATTGTTTATCCCTCGCATTCCATTTACTGTGACAACCCATTATCCGATTCGGGCTAGCTCGCCCATGGGGTGAATCCGATCCTTCTTGACACAAGCACAACCACGCCTCCCTGAGTTCGACCCCCATGCCACACTACAACACCGTGCGCTTGCGGTTACAAATATTTAAATCTCACGCCCCCAATTACTTATTGCACACATCTGACGCGCAAAACCCGGGGGACGTCATTACGAGAGGCCCCATTTTACAGTGCTCATATTCCACAGGTTGGGTACTATTTTCCACCCACCCTGGGTGAGGTCCAGAGCCTTATTTTTACCTTTTACCCGAGTTTCCAAATAGTAGCCATGACAATAATAATTAAGAAAAATGTTGTTCAATAACCCCTTCAATTCCTTGTTATAGTTTATTTATTTATTAGCTTTAATTCCATTGTGTGCTCTATTTCTGCTTTATTTACATTTGTGATTGAGAACATTGCATGTTCCCATCTTTGTTTTAAATCATGCAGTTAGTTAGATTACCCCTTTACCATAACTTGTTACCTGACACTTAGCTAGTTTGGACAATTTTAAGAATGGTATTTCATACCTAAAGTTGTTAGTTCCTACTGGTCATGCATTGACGTTTCCATCCCCTTTTTCTTAGGACTATAGCTAAGACTACAGAGCATGTTCTCCCCTAGGAGACCATCCAGACCTTTAAGCTAGAGGTTGCAAACTCTGAGAGTGATTTTGTGGAGTTGGATAATTAGAATGAGTTGTACCTTGTGTTATGGACGATGTTTTGAGGGGTTGGCGATCTTACATATTTTGTCCCCTCATGCACCTTGTATAATTATCATATGTACCTTTGTATCGTTCAGACATAAATATATGTTAATATTTTTTCTGTGACTTTGTGTTGTGACTGCGATATTTCTGTACTGGAGCATATGTAATAATTCTTTCATCTGTCGTCTGTACTATTCTACCATATACAGTGGCCTGTGGGATCTTTATTATTAAATCACAATTACGTTGGGCAGTATTTAGAGTCAATGGGTCAAATACCTGGATCTAAATACTACCGCATCCCTGTCATCTTCCGTTCTCAACATACGCCTTGGAATGTCTTCGTATTTCCAAGTATTTCGGAAAACGGGGCATGAGAGAGTCGTCCCAGTAGGCGACAAAGTTGATGTTACTGGTTGGTTGTACCTCTGCGGATACTCACCAATGGTGTATTCTGGTGATTCAGAGGCCATGCACTAGTTGAGACATAAGCCACACTCTTATTTGGTATGACATGGCTTGTTACAATAGTAGCATATTGGTAGAGGTCAGTTCTTGTACAGAATCCTGTGCCTATTGATTTACATAGTCTACCTTAACTTGTGTACTAGTTTGGTTGATTTTGGATGATGCCTGCTCGAGCATGTGGGTGGCACTATGGGCCATCATCTGGTGTCTGTTGGTGGCACTGGGGGTTGTAGGGTGTCTGCCAGTGCTCCTTCAGCTTCTATTTTGACAAACTTGTGCTTTAAGCTATCGATAGCACAACTGCGTGTGTTTTCAGGTCCACATCAATTAGTTTCCACATAAACTCAATATTCAGACCCTGCTAAAAGTGCCTGGCCAGAGACAAAGGACTTGCTACTAACTCAGAAGCAAACTGAATGAGTATGGAAAACTCAGCATTGTATTTCTCCATATTATAGAGTCATGCACCAGATTTATGAATTTCTGTTGCAGTTTCATCTCAACTTCATGTGGGAAATATTTAGAGTTGAAATGCTCCTTGAAGGTATCCCACTTAAATGGTATTTGTAGTAGTTTCTCTTCCGATAGCCACCAAACTCTAGCATTATCAGTAAGATGGAGCTTGGATATGTCTACCCTTGTGTCATCTGAGATTCGAGCCACTCTTAGGTTGTCCTCTATATGCTATAACATTCTAAAGCATGAAGATGCTTCTCCCTCTTTAAAAGGATTTTCAGGTGCAGTGCCCAAAACAGTTGATTTTCGCCTAAATACAGGGTTCTCTTAGCAAGGCTTGTCGAAGCAAGTCCACCTGATACCAATGGGGACTTAATATCCACTGCAGCACATCTTTGAACACGTGGTTAGCACCAGAATTTGCCCCTAGATTGGTGTTTATGTTGGCTCCCAAGCCATCATCTCCAGCTTTATTCTCGTTAACTAGATTGTTCTCATTGGTGTCAATAGAAGAGCTTCTTCCAGCCCATCCTTTATAAGTGTAAACTTACGACATCCTACATCCAAAGTGTAACACCAGTTATAATGAGCACAATCTATTAATACATTCATGCTCAATCCATACCGTTCTCATAATAGTTAGCTTGGACCTGCATGGGCTGGTAACAAACCTATCATGCCATACCTCCCGAAATACAAGGAAAATGACACGAGACAAGCCGCAATGCATTTGACCCAAAAGGAAAAACTTTCATTTTTCTTTCCTTAAGAGTAACATACACTAAATGTATGAAGGGTAGGTTTTGCAAGTCACCATAGAACCATTATGGATATGCACAAGATATACCAAAATGTAACTATACTCGATAACAACTCCATCAAGAGGAACAAAATATCTAGATACAAAATATCTACAAGTACATACTTTGGCCAGTAGCCTTACAATTGTTTTATTCAAATTACAAACCTAAAATAAACCTGACTATTGGTACTCTAAGAAGTTGGCTCCTTAAATCCTAAACTATCTCCATAGTCCACTCTAGAACCAGACGGGGGATAAAATAACAATCGCTAGGTTAGTCATAGATCTTCCTCCACAGACAATAACGAAGTTTGGGTAGTTATCAGTGAGATGTTAGAAATCCAACACCAACTCCTCCAACGTGAATCACAACCTACCCCCTTTAGGTGATGCTGGAGTCAAGCAATTTCGAGTGTTGCACCCAAAAAAAGATTCTCTGGAAGATGAGGCCCCTTCGAAGATGAAGAATGGGCCCGAAGCACTGAAGATAATCTGAGCACTACCTGCATCCCTCAAGCAAGATGGGTAGAAGTAGCCAAGTTCCAATTAATCGACAACGCTCGAAACTGGAAATTAGAAGAATCGCGTTTGGTTAGGCCTATCACGTGGGCCATGTTTCGAGAAAGGTTCAATGTGAAATATTTTCACAAATTGGCAAAAAGGACGCTCTAAGAGCGCTTCATAAACTTGATCCAAGGTTCAAAGTCCTTTGACGAATACGATGATGAGTTTTCCATGCTTAGCCATTTCGCTCCTCACGTGGTCGAGGATCCTGAAGATCGTGCTTTTCATTTTCATCAAGGCTTAAACTACAACATCCAAGCATCGATGACCCCTGCTAGACTGACCATCCATGAGGACATATTGGAGGCAGCGTAGAACTATGAAGCTGTCGAGAAACTTTGAAAAGCATCTCAAGAAAAAGGAAGCAATCGTCCATTGGAACCAACGAGGAGTGCTCTTTGACCCACACAACCTACTCAATTTAAGAAGCCAGTATCCCCAACAGATACTCAGTAACCTATGGACTATTTCTATTGTGGAAAGACTGGGCATGTTAAGAAGGACTACAAGTTGTTGCTCAACCAATGCCTTATCTGTGGAGCGTCAGAACAATCAGTCGGGACTGCCCACGAAAGACCGACCAATTGTTAATTTCCAAACCAGCCAATATAGGATTTACTCAATGAGGACCACATCTATCCACCCAACATTAGGTAGTCCATTAGGCCAAGCCAGACTAGTCTCAGTGCCAAATATTCACTGTGATTGCCAGGGAAGCTGAGGCTGCTGAACAAGGGATTACTGGTAAATGCAAGAACCTTATCTTTTCAGCACATTTAATGACCATGTCATGAGTATGTCAGATTTCATTTGCTAATCATACTCTTACCATATATTGAGTATTTGCTTATTAGCATCCACCTCACCCATATCCCCATTTTATTCAAAAGCTTCTCATTGCTTCTTATCTCGAAAATAGTTCCATCCCTATTGATCCTACTCAGCCTATTGGAACATCAACACATGTAACGGTGTGGTGAATACTTTTATTGATTGTCACTTATGCCCAATAACAATCATGAGTCGCAGTATAAAATTTCTTTATTATATTTCTTTATATATTACCTATTAAATTTCTTTATCCGCATACTTATATTGTTATTCATGCCTCAATGAATTTGTTTTTACTATTTCTTATCTCTTAACTCTGGTAACGTATTATATCTTAATTTGCTACATTTTCAAAAAGAAGAAGAAGTAAATTAATAATATACTCCATATATCTTGTTTTCTTGATACTCTGATATCACATTTTATTTCATGCTATTTACAACTTATTTTACTATATTAATATCATTCTTTCTTACCTCTTTATCCTGTACAGTTCCCTTACAATTACCTCAATATACCATGTAAACTTCAAGAACCCTCGTAGCTCACCATATCTATAAATGACCATTACTTATATTATTAGTTGGCATTAGTTCTGAGAAATTCATATGGCAAGATCTTGAGGTATAACAACATGATTTGTGTACCCTTAGGTGACATTAAGGAGGAGCTATTGAAGGAAGCCCACAACTTCATCCATCAAACCTTTCCTTGATCATTATTTTGCTTAAGCTTCTCAATAACAATAGTATTTCACTTAATACTAGAATCTAGTGTTCGGAGAAAGGAAAATCCTCAGATATTACCCTAGAATTATGGTAAGATTAGATTTAACGTATGAGTAATGTCCGAGGAAGATCTTGGACCATCGTCACTTAAGGACAAGGGCAATAACTTGGTAAGCGTAATGAGACAATGCGACTCACATAAAGAATCCATCTGGGTGGAATAGGATGAGATACAGGTGCGTTACACGTATCTGTTCAATGAATCCTAATCCTAAGAAATTCTGAGGATGTAATTTTTGCTAGGACGGTAAGATGTAACAGTCTGAATTCGTCACTACAAGTATTTCAGTACAAATAATTTTTAAAAAATAATTTTATATGATTGCAAATAAGTTTATATGATCTTTAAATATTTTTCTATAATTTTTAAATTATTTTTATAAGGTCAAAACGACTCTAAACACACAAACCCGTAAACCAAGATCGATAAACAAGTTTAGCCTCAAAACTTATATTTCTGTAGCTCAAAAATTTAAACAAATATTATTTGCATGATCCTTAAAATTTTAGAAACTCGTGTTATTTTTAAAGAGTTTTTCAAAGCCAAAATAAAAATAGTATTAAAATATCAATATTTTACTAATTACTTAAACTAATTACCACTAATTAATCCTAACAAATAACCCCTCAACTAACACCCTCCCACAGCCAGCTGCGGTCAATTATCCTAGTTTCCCACATAACCTATTGACTAATTAATTAGGATATTTTAAAGTCAATATTTTATTAATCGAGTTTAACTATATAAACTCCTCACCCTCTCTCTGTCTCTTAAACACATCCCTTGTCTTAACCCAAAAACATCTCTCTTCTTCCGTCGATCTCCGACCGAGCCACTGACGAACCCTCACTCTCCGACTAACCACTCTCACTCACTCTCACAAACATATACACACTCTATCCCCCTTCCCAAATCCCTTTCTCATTCTTCCTACCTCTTCCCCCATTACCATGCCTTGGCTGAGCGCCCCACCGAGCCTCTCCACTGCTCTCCTCTCCACGCACCACGCCACCGGTGATCATCGTTGCCTAAAATTCTGCCTAGCTCCCCCAAGTCTCATGTCCTTCACCAACCACCAGCCTCTCTCTAATACTGCCACTGAAGTTGCCTCCATATCCTTCCCCACAATCGGAACCAATGCAAACCCCCGGTGATCCAAACCGAACATCACCAATCCCTATCCTCAGTTGTGCCCCTGCTCATGGTTACCGGAACCCCGCACATACCCCGTGTCGTAACCTTGCCTCCATCCATCACCCAACCTATTCCCCTTGCACCTATGATGTCTGGCTGCGTTTCTTTCTTTTGGCTGTAGCAATAAGCCGAGCCCACATGCCTTCCTCCTCCCCGTCTGCACAACACGAGCCAAGCCCCGAGCTCTGCTCTATTGGTCAACCCACAACTTCCATCGATCACACTCGCCCTCATCCCCGTGTGTTTGCTTCAAAATATTGTGCTACTCCCAAGCGTAGGAGGTCAAGAAGTAATAACCCGGTGAGTCGGGTATTGTATCCATATGGACAAATCTCATCTGCAAAATCACAATTCAAAATCAATCTAGGAGATAATTGAATGAGATACAACCCACCTTTTGAAGGCAACATGGTTGTGTAATATTGTGGGTGTTGCAATTGGAGAAGGGAGTGTGTGTGTGTGTGTGTGTGCTGTGATTTCATTAGGGTTATCCCACAATGCATTCCATTCTTGATGATGAGCCTTTTGGGCTAACAACATCGAATAACTCAATCCCACATTCATGCCAAGGCATGGGGATTGGAAGATTTAGCAATCAAGCACGTCAACATTCACATCATATGTAATCATTGAATTTGTGGGCTCTATATCCTAATTACTAGGTAATGCCTCGTGACACACCACCCTAATATTCTAGGGCCCCTCGAGGGGTCGTATGCACGTAGAGAATGCCTTGCAGTATTTCATTCTCGGCTTCCGTGACGGTGAATGTAAAAACACGTAGACAATGCCTTACAACACATCATCCTATTCGGATCTCTCATGAGTAATGTGGTTACACGTAGGTAGTGCCTTGCAGTAGGTTGAGTGTATTATATATATATATATATATTATATATATATATATATATATATATATATATATATATATATATATTCGCCCTTTTTCTCCCATATTTTCCCCTTCATTTTGTGACATCATCATTATTTTAGGTGGGTTTATCATCTTTATCCACTTTGATGCTTGGGTATTTTTTCTCCATGTTTCAGGTATTCGTGCCTAAAACGATGCATTTTCGATGAAATAGAGACCGAAGGAGGAGATGACGGAGAGGACAGAGTCATGGTCAAGCATGGAGGCTAGGAGGAGGAGAAGAAGACTCAACACGACCATGTTGATGCATGCACGGCCGTGTAAAAGTATCAGCTGGAGGAGGTAGCTTGCAGTTCAACGACACGTCTATGCTATACGACCGTACTGGATTTTTCACAGAATAAAGACTGATGACACAGCTGTGTCAAACCACCGTGCGCCTGGAACAACTGAAAACTGCTAAGGCACAAAAGACCGACTGACACGGCCATGCCAATCGGTCGGTATGGCCGTGTTGAAGATGGGTATGCCATCGAGGCAATTCATCCCTGTGTATGTTTACAAACAGCTTGTTCAAAATAACAGTAAGCTGTTTGGTAATAATTTACCTAAGTAAATAAATATGTAGTCTTCATTAGAACTTAGGTATAGTCCTGAGACTTAATGTGAGGTCAAACATGTTTCAAGAAGGAGATCTTGATCATGGGGAAGTGTTTAACATATTGTAGTATAGGTCTAAAACCATTCGTGGTCGTAGATCTTTCGAGAATAAGATATCGATACATCGGATAGACCATTGTGTCTTTGTCTTTAACATGGAGTAGTGACGATGATCTCATGGTCATTTGACTTGGCGAAGTCGAATAGAGACACATGTGCTCATTAAAGAATGAGTTCCCCGAATGACCCAACGAGAGTTGTCAAATAGTTAAATTTGACCGATCTATCAATGATAACTCTCGGTGATGATATGCAAGTAGGTTCTCAGACTTGAGGTCATTGTACAAACCTATACATGAACCGTGCCACTTAGATCTCTGATCTAGACTCGGGACAAGTCCTGTTAAAAGGTCTTTGGTTGGGTGACACTTGAAGCATGTGATGCGAGTAATGACCAAGATAGCATTCGTCTCTCCCGGTCGAGGGGAGTTAGTGTCGCACGTGTTAGTTCAATCTTTAGTAAAAAAATCTAGCCAGAGTATGTTGAAAGAAGTCCAACATTATTTGACTAAAAACGACGAAGACTAACTAGCTTCGGCTATCACGACTGAGAGTTGACAATACCCCAGGCTTGACTAAGCGGTAAAGTTTTGACGAAGTGACTAAAACCGAGGTATTCATCACAGACATAATCAGGGTGATCTCGATAATACTCATGTCAATGAGGTTACCACATAAGTATGATACCGAAACATGGACGGCACCTGCTGCTCGTAGTCATTGCTGGTTACGAGCCCCACCTGTAGTAGGGTCAGGCTGTAGGGTCTCATACAGAGTGAAACCTTCGTCAAGTAATATGTAGAATTAAGGGAGATGGTGCATTGGATGCAAGGGAATTAATACGTCACAAAATGTTTGTGACAAAAGCTTTGAAATATAGTGTGGGAATTTTGCATATGATGCCAAAGAGAATTAAATATGTTGTAAAATTTTTACGAGCATTTTTATATAATAAATGCGAGGAAAGGGTTACCTAGGTGATGGGATCGTCCCGGTCTAAATGCAAGTTCGAACCACGTCAAAAACAGACTCCAAACGAAGAAGTTAAAGTCAAAACAAAGAAAAAAGCCACTTTGGGCATTGCGGGTCGGGCGCCCACCTAGCAGGCACCCGACCCGCCTAGAGGACGGGCGCCAGTGCGTGCTAGGTGGGTGCTCGACCCGCCTGGTCTGAGGCAGACACCGTGCCCGCAAAGGCGGGCGATTGACCCATGCGGGCGAGCACCCAGCCGGCAACGCACGCCCAGTTTTTGTGGGCCCCAAGGTAGGGCCCACCGATCTGAAAACCCCTAGGGGTTATTTCTGACGGCTGGGTCGGTGCATAAAATAGTTCTTTTGGCCCTGTTTGAGACCTCGTTTGTGCGGTCAAACAAACTCGGAATGGATCGACGTTTTTTTCCTACGCATTCACCATTCAACCCTCTTCGCAACGATGTGTGACATCGCTCTTGGAGATCAATGGCAAGAGGGATTTAATTGACCAAACATTTCCTTTGCAAAATGTGTGTTTTGGGTTAAGTAAATTCTCCAAATAGTAATAGTCCCGCATCAGAAGTTGTGAAAAGGAGACGGGTCAGCTGCCTATATAAATAGGTGCCTACCACCTTCTTTGAAACATGTCCCAAGCTTCAGATCCGAGTAGCTCCAGTAAATGTGAGAAAGCTCGGATCTAAGCTTAAATTTAATATTTTCACTTCTTCCAAAATTCTTCCTTACTCCTGATCGGGCTCTAGTAAATCTACGAAGGAGTTCAGATCGGATCCAAAGTCTTGACGAAGGATCCACTCAAGGTGAAACTTTCTTCAGCACATGGTTGGCTAGGTAATATGGGGTTGCTTACCTTGGGATGCGATGCAATTCAGGAAGCAGGCTCGAGATGAGGTGTGGCTCGGGACGCGGTTCGGCTTGGGAGAAGCTGCGCGGGGCAATGATTCGGAGTAAAAGAAATGTTGCTGAAAACGACGCTTCGTATTCTGCAGAAATGAAGTGTTATGCCTTGTTTTGGACTATACGTGCATTCTACTACATATGTATGGTATGTGTATATATAAGGAGTATGCATTGGATGTGTGTCTACATGTATGTGTGTGCTTGGGTGTGTAGGATGGCAAGTGTGAAAAGGGGTTAGTGTCTTGGATGAGGTCTTAGTGTGAAAAGGGTATGGGTTAATGGCATCCCCATAAATTTTTAGAAAGGTGATGGGCAAAATGGTCATTTGGACTAAATGAAGGTGGTGTGTATAGAAAAGGTGTGTGTGCATAAAGTAATGGCATGCTTGTAAATATGGTGAAGATGGGAGGCAATTAGCCAAGGGCATGTAGGTCAATTCACTTTGTTCATGGCTTATTCTTTAAGTTAAGGCGTAGAAAAATCCTTAAGAAAACCTATCATTCCCTTCTCCTTTTCTATCCTTTTTCTATTTTTTTTCTCTTCCCATCTCCCTTCCAACCAGGCCAGCCATCTCCCAGCCCCTCTTCTCCTTCTCCTTAATGAAAACCCTAAATTTGCTTCCAAAATTCAAGGAAAACTAAGCTAGTTGCAAGAAGGAAGAAGAAGATGAAGAAACAGGGATGAGGATGAGTAAAACCAAGCTTATGAGGTAGGATTCTAACTTGGATTTAGAATTTCATATGTTTTAAATCGTGTTGTACTTAAATTTAGTCGTGATTTTCAAATTTATGTGGCATGATTTAATTTCATGGTGAATTTCCATGTTGAGAAGCCACAATCACCCCATGTAAATTTCTGCAAATCAACAGTCTGTAACAATGTGTAATCCGGCCACTGTAGATAGAAGAAAATTCTGAAAATTTTATGTTGGGAGGATTGTATAGTTATCCACAACTTTTATTTGGAAGTTTTTCAAATTCCGAACTGAAATTGGGCCTAAACTGGAGTTATTTCCAGCGTAACAGATTCTTCCAGATTTTACACCACTTCACTAAACCGACTATATCTCCTACTACAGATATTCAAATTCTGTAAAATTAGACATTTTAAGTATCTTTACTTCAATATCTACAATTGTTTCATAGGGGAAAAATATCAAAATCTGACTGTAATTAGAAGAAATTCAGTGATGAAGCTGTGTCATATTTCTGAATTCTGGAAAGAATTTCTATGTTTCACGATATAGGCCACTATAATTAGCACACACCTCCTAATTTTCTGATATTTGATAACTGAAACACTGACTACTATATCTACAATTTTCATTCAGGAAGTTTTGTTAAATTATTATTACAAATGGGTGATATCAGCCATTCTTTCCTGCAAGCTGAAGCGCTTAAGGGGTGTTATAAATTGTCTATGGTTGCTAATCTTTCATCTATAGTTCATGATTGTTGTTTTAAGGTAGACTAATGGTATGTTTTGTTAATAGAGTTTCTAATGTGCTTATGGACATGTACGTCATGCCCACTACATGTTTGTAAAATTGCCTCAATGAAACAACAATTGAGAAATATGAGAAACGTATACCAAGCCATCATGATTCCTATAATAGAACTTATAATGTTTAATTAATATTTTAGAATGTCTCAATCCCCTCAAAAGGGGGTGAGTTGTTAAAAAAGGGGTTTGGGGGAGGGGGGAATTTGGGTAAATTGTGGATGTAAGGCCTGGATACTAAAGATGGGGAGGAGAGGATGTGATATGTGATAATTATTCTCATTTGCCTTTACATGGAGTGATGGTTACTTGGCGCTTGTGATGATGTGGTTTGGATGTGGAGAGGTGCAGGTGGATGCCTCACTCTCGCTACCATCCATGGAGGAGGTGGAGAGGCTCGGTGTACAGTGCCCGTGTCCACTGCACCGTGTGCCATACTCACCCCAATCTTGCAGTGGGGCTGGAGCGGGCAGGTCCCGTGGCGGGACGGGGTGAGAGGCCCGATGTACAGTGACCGCGTCCACTGCGTCGAGTGCAGTTTTCTACCTCAAATCCATAGTGTGAGTTCCAGGTCCTTATATCACATGGTCAACCCAGGTTTCCAACTAATTAAATTAATAAACAAGAGTTGTACATGTTACTTGTTCTGCTTGCATTGCTTCCGTCTTCCCTTTATCTGCAATGCTTCTGACATTTGTGTAATATATCTGGTGCTTGACCACTTGTATTATTATTATTCGTGCTAACCCTTTTTTGTAGTAGTTCATCACCAAACCGCAGGTACGTTCCCTTACTTGACTATTTACTTTTAGGCCATAATATACAGTTCACATGCTTTATTACCATGCCTTGCCTTATGATTGATGACCTTAAAATAGTATTCCCAAATCCAAGTTATTTTCGTACTGGGCACGATGTGACGTATCCTCCCCTTTTCCACAAGTAGCAGGGTAGCAGATAGTTGGAGATCCTTGGAGTTGGAGCTAGAGGCCTCGGGTAGATTAGCCTGTGAGTTGTTCCTTGGGATTGGCTTTAGGGTGAGATGTGGTTACAGTGTTGTACCTTGGGGTTGTACCATTGAGTGTTGGGTTAGTGTTATGTTCTTGAATTGGAAAAGAACTGTATTGGATATTATGTTGTATAATATCGTACTTGCATTGAATTGTATATGATTTTTCATATGTTCTTCATTATACTTGGGTTTCTGTGGGTTTTGTGTGTTCTGTGTTGATTTCTGTGGAGTATTACGTGTACTATTCCAGCATGTACGCAGTAGCCTGCTAGTTTCATTGTATCATTTTTCTTTTCTTCCTTCGTAACACTCGCAAATGTGGGAATACCCGAGATGGATTCGTATTTTCCGGGTATCCTGGATGGCAAGGCGTTACATGAAATGAAAGGTACGTATTTATTAACATGCGTTTATAACTGCAAATTGTTAGATATATCTATCCTTAGGGGTTGGTTGGACCCAACCCCAGGATAGTAGAGATTCTGGCTAGGGTTTGTTCTCTTTAGGGCTAGACTTAAAATAGTTTTAATTTATTTTCTGCTGCTTTCATGTTTTCGTCGTCTGTCCGACTTAGGTCGGACATCGATTTAATGGCCCTAAGGACCTAGAAAAACCATCAGTGGTATCTAAGCCAAAATGTATGTGATACATCATGTTTCTCCATGAGATGATGGTTGTAAATTAAACTATTAAAGTAGTCGTTTCCATGTGAAATTTTATTTTCAAAAATTGTTTTTGAAAATTAGATTTAGTTTTAAAATCATGTGATAATTTTAATAATTAGATCTTTAAAATTACATGATAATTTTTGATGTAAAATTTTTTGAGTTAAATTTTAAGTTGTATGTTTAGCTAAATTTTATGGGATAATTTTTAGTTAATCTGTTATCATGCTAAATTGTTTAAGTTCATAAACTTTAATGGTTAAATTGTGCTTGTTAACTATGTGATAATATAAGAAAAACTTTTAGGATAACAATTAAAAAACTTTCAGAAAATTATAAGATAATTTTTGATTTACATGCGATGATTTAAAAATTGTTGCAACAAATTAAACTCCTAAAACTTGATTAGGGTAGCACTCTGCAACAAATTATTATTTAATTTTTCTAATACTATTTCAAAAGGCTATGATTTAAATTGTTGCAACTTGAATTTTAAATCCCTAATACATTAGTAGGATAGCACCCTAAAATTCAATCCTTATAGTTGATAAGGACATTAATAAATGTTATTAACCAATTGACGCACCCCGAACTTACACCTAAATTCCACCTAGCGGTGTCACAATCGCTAGGCGTAGTATGATTCCTATGTGTCAGCTCTGGGATCAATCTACAAGCGGACGGTGTCAAATTATAGTATAAAAGATAGTCGAATCCCACAGGGACGGTGACAGTGTATTGGGGTCTCAGATTATTTTTTGATCTCAGAGTAAAATAGCAGTCGATTTTAGAAAGATTGGTTGTGATGGTATTGTTGGTTCGATAATAAAGGGAGCTAGGGCCTTAGGGATCATCGCTAAGACCGTGGCGGTTGATGTTATAATGGGATCTTCACGTTGCATGGGTTTAAAGGATTGATCTCTCAGCTCATACCACTCTCGTGGGGTAGAGCTTCGAGGTATTTCGGTGGCTCTCATTGACGCAATTGCGGTAGTCGTAAATGTAGCGATATAGTTCGTCGGTGGATCCCCTCAAGGCACGAGCCGGGTATGGTCACGAGCCTTGATTAGATCCACTAATGCCTTATTTAATCCGTAGGATACTCCTTAAGCTCATCAATTCCACCGACAGTGGGCATGATATCAGTACGAGTTCTCCTAGGGATTCGGATGGATCGACTGAAACACTCCCCTTTATTCCCAAAACAACCTAGAGATCCGGGTCTACATCTCTTTCCTAGCGTCTTACGGCTAACCCATCAGCCCTAGGAGAGACTACTCACACATAGTGATTACAACAAATAAAAATACGATTTTTACCAAATAAAAAATTGTAGCAAATGAATCGTGCGAGAAGTAAGTATTTTACGTATCGAAGATGAGAAAGAACAATAGCCAATAGAGATCCAGAGAGATTCCCCAGATTCCAAAATGCGAAGGATAAAAAAATATAATCTTTCTCCAAAAAATAATTCGATTATCAAAAACTTAGATCTCGACCTCTCGTCGTTTTCTTTCTCTCTAAAACTTAATTCAAAACATAATAAAAATTTGCCCCTGATCTCGTCTCCCAAGTCGACTCCTGTAGCCTCAGTCTGGGCCCCACCAAATCAGCTTTGAAAAATTTGAGTTTGCACCCGCTTGTTGTCGACCAAGTCAGTCGTGCATTGACCGCTCCTGGCATGGGCGACGGGATTGGGGCTGCTCAGTTGAGCAGCCTGCTTGCTCGGTCGAGTTTGTCAGTGGTTCGGGTTTCTTCAAAAAGTGTCGCTCTGCCTACTCGGCCCGAGTAGGCCTTGCTCAACCAAGCAGGTTGCTGGCTCGATCGAGGAGGTCCTGCTTGATCGAGCAGGATGCTTGGTGAGATGGAGCTCGAAAGTATCTCGACGCAGGCCGAGTCGCCAAGCTGCTCGGTCGAGTCGGATGTGCGTTCTGTGTTAACTCGACCGAGCAGCTTATACTGCTCGGTCGAGTCGCCTGGGAAGAATTCAGAGCAGCTCCTTTCTTTTGCTAGATTCTCCTCCACTCCTTCCATAAGCTTCTAAAACTCGACAAACTCATGTGAGCCTCGCCAATGGGCTCATGGGCATGCTGGATGTGTCCATATCCAAAGTGGCTCCGAATTACTCCAAAATCCCTGAAAATTTACAAAACTCTACGAAACTCGAAAATGGCGTTAGAATTGCAGTATCGTAGGAAAATGCAGGATTTGGATGCTGATATGACATGAATGCAATGGAATGGTGCTATGAAAAGATAGAAAATATGGACACATCAAAATCACACAAGCTTACCTCTTACTCGTCCTCGAGGAAGACGCATACTAGGTATGCCGGGAGATAAAAACAAAAGAAAATAAAAATAGATAAGAGATGGAAGGGGCTGCTAGAATGTTCAATCAGATCTCGAGCCTCAGTAGTATATCACGATGCATCGAATAATACAACACATGCTAATAGTATTCTCTAGTCTTACTAATCATATGGCTAGCATGCAATAAAGGCAAAAGTAGGGATCTTCTAAAATGATGCCATCAACTGATATCAATTTCATGCAATCTATAGAGTCTAGTATAAAAAGAGTTAGCAATGCACTTTTTCAATCAATAGATACAAGTGGGGCATAGAGAGATCACACCAACATGCGATAGAGAATGGAAAAAGATCATGTCATTCAAATATTCACTTCAAATCATGAAAAATCTCTAAAACTAAAATGTTTTGTAAAGTTCAAGTATTATCGAATCTCCCCGTTGTGCACCATCTCCACTCTAATGTTGTACTCACTCATATGATCAATCGGTTCAACCCCCAAGCTTAACTTGAGGCGTCGCATCTAGGAATGGGATATGAATTTTTTTGTCTTTTCCCAAGTATTTGTAGTAGCTTCAAATAAAATGATAGGAAATAATTTTATTTCCTTCTTTTCTCTTTTCTTTTCTATTGTTACTCTATTTTTTATTTAGAAGCTATCTTTTTCTTTTGGGATTTTTGGGAAGTAGATACAGTAGAAGTAGCTGTAGTAGGTGAAACCAAGTGATATGTAGAGAATCATAAAGATATGTGGAGAAGAAAAATAATATCACTTGATTCACTCATCATAGGTGCACAACGTTTCAATGGGATAATACTCTAAATAAACTCATAGCTAAGATGGATATTTTCATTCATCTCAGTGAATATTGAAAGCATGCAGTATACAGCACAATAATATCAGGCATGCAAACAGAAGTGGATAAGATAACAAACAGGTGATCCAAATGTACTAATGATGCGTGAACCTAGTTGCATTACCCAACAAAGAGCATACTAGATACTATTTCATACATTCAATTTCAATTCATATTAGGCATTAAATTAGAAAGATCAGCAAGAGAATATGCCACCATATAAATAATAAAACTGAGACTACTCTAAATTGCATGTCAACAGATATAAGCATCGTGAGTAGCTACAGCGGGCTATGAGAAATATCATCATGCAGAACAAATCTAGCTAAAAGGGAGAAAAGTAGAGAAAACAAGAAAAATAAAACAGGCATGCGAGCATGTCAAAAAGTGAAAAACGTGATGCTGAATGAGAAAAAAGACAAAAAGGTGGAAAATGGGTGGAAAAGTAAAGTAAAAAGGGTGAAAAACAAAAGAAAATATAAAAGTAAATGGAAAACTAAAGCGATAGTACTCATCCCCCAAGCTAAACGCAGCAGTGTCCTCACTGCTGAGAAATCGCTGGTATGCATGGATTGATGTTAGGGATGGTGGGTGGCTGTATAGATAGAAAAGGAATGGAAAATAAAACTGTGTAGAAGAAATAAAACGTGATATGATGCAATGATGTGGAGATGATGCAAATGCATAGAATGATGCATGGCGGGTCCTACCCCAAGCTGTGAAAGACTAGGGCCCCGAAAAGACAGAAGGACACAATAAGAGGGGAGGGAAGGACACCAAGTGGTGGAGGGTCAGCATCAAGCAGGGGCACCACCCTCTGGAGGTGGTGATGGATACCACTGCTGTGGAACAAAGATGGTGGAAGCTGGCTGTGGCTCGACGACTGGGTCGGCCAGTGGATCAGAAGTGGTGGGGACATGCGCAACTGAAAATAGGACAATAGCGGTCTCGACTGGTGCAGAAGTAGGTATATCGACGAAAATGAAGTGGAAATGATGGTGGCGACCAACTCAGGTGCAGAAGTAGCAGGCTCTGCAAAAGCCTGAGAGTATGGAGCATTGAGTGGTGCAACGGTCGAGATCGGGGCTGGCCTGGGTGGAGGGGCGTGAGCTAGGATCACGGTAGGTGGGCCCCGTGTCCACAGTAGGTCTATGATAGAGGCTAGGTCTGCCTTGACTCTCTCATAATGGGTGGCTGTCGAGCGGAAGAAGGCGTCGAAATCCCGCCGAAGGCAAGAAGTCGAGTCCTCTAATGTTATCAGACGAGCGTCAGTGGTATGGGTGAACTCGATGGGATCTTGGCAGTGAAAACATGAGGTGTAGTGTGGCCGAGATCAGGAGAAGCTGTGGTAGGAGCGGCGGCGGCAGAAGATAAAACAGTGGTCGACAAAGATGTTAAGACAGAAATCGAGACGCTCTCAGTGAGTATGGCCGCTGCAGGTGAGGAAGTGGAGCCGGAGGTAGTGAATGGGACCCTATGGAGCTAGGCAGGGATGCTAGAAGGTCTCTAAGTAGTGGAAGGGTGACGGATGGCTCGTGCTCCGGAAATTCTAGAGCAGTAGGATCGGGAGAAAATAAGATATCAGTGCCCTTGGGCATGGGGACTGAAGAGACAGCAGCGGGGGCCTCGGGGCAAAAGGTGGTGACAGTCCCCGAGTTCCTGACGGTGGTGGAGACAGTGGTGGAAGAGGTAGTGGCTCTTGCTGGTGGAGGGGATGCAGGCAGAGCTGGAAGGGCAGCCATAATGGCTGCCAGATCTGGCTCCTCACCCTCGGAGGAGTGGATCACCCTGTCGTCGGCGACTATCTCGACAAGGGCTCCGGGGAGCTCGAGGGCATGGAGTGCAGGAAATGGGTGGACCCTATCTATCATCGAGCTCTGCTGGACATGCACTATAGCGGTGAGGTGAGGGGCGGAAAGGACAAAGTGTGGTATGTGATGGGTTCCTACTAGATAGGTCCAGTGACTTATCCCATAAGGCCGAATGATGTGCATGTGCTCAAGCACACCTAAAGTCAAGCGCATGGGGGCTAGGGGGGTCACAAGATCATCAGGAAGATTGATATCCAGTATACGTGCGAAGATGGTGAAGAATCTGCCACAGCAGATATCAGTCACATAGCGAGAGTGGGCAGTCTGCAAAAGGCGATAACATAGACAGTGGGCTGCGTCAGAAAGGACAAATGGGCGGAGGAAGCCGTCATGATGGAAGCGCAGAGGTCGTGTCATGCCCATAAGATGGGAAATCTCGGGTAGGGATATGGTCCTGACCTCGGGCCTGTAGAAAATGGTGGTGGCAGGGTGGTGCTGTGCGTAGCGAAGGCAAGGATGCATGCACGATGCCTTCGCCCAGCTAGGGCACTAATGATACAGACCAAAAATGCGATGCCAGAAAGCAGAGGCATTGAACGAGGCAAGGTCGTAGTATGGGGAGAAGGCAGTGATCGTGCCCCGGGCATACACCCAAAAGAGCGACCGTGTAGTTTTACCGAAAGCGCACGGTGTAGCGGCGAGCGGGTATCGAACACAGGGAGGACGTATGACAGTGCCTTCTCCGAACAACCTGGCTATAGGAACAGAAAAGAGGGAATTTGCCTTGCGGTGATCCTGTCACAATCGTCACACAAAGTATGGAGATATAAAATCAAATAAAGACGCCTAGGGAATAGGGAATCCCCGCTACTAACCGTATCTCGTTAATGTGATTCATTGGTATCACAATTGCTAGGGTAGAATTTCGGATGAACTAGTTGCAACTGAACGTAAAACCTAGCTCACGCTCTCGCGCTGTTGCCAGTCTATAGCGAACCTAGGTTTGGGTCCAATCTCTTGCAAACCCTAGCCTAGGCAAGCTAGCATTAGGATCAACATCATTGTTCAATCGCGTCCCGAGCCCACTCTCGTGCAAACTCAGGCCACGACCTAGGTTGGGCTAGTTCCTACCCGTCTAATCTCTTGCAAATGGGTATCGGTATGGAATTGCAACAGAGAACCCTAGTATCGGTCCAATCTCTTGCAAACCGATACTACGGAAACTCAATTTCAACCCAATTCGGATTTCTATGGTTTCATATCGAATTGGGATCCAATCTCTTACAAATCCCAATCGATATGAACACCTAGCTATCCATAATAAATCGATCCCAAACTAACCCTAATAGCAATTCTAGCAATAGTTCTACCAAATCATCACAAATCGGAAATTGGGATCGTAGGGTTCATCCCCACGCCCCAAGACGTTAGGACTACTCACAAATCATTTCACAAATGCAAGAATAATCAATTGGAATAGCAATAGAATTCATCACAATATTCAAATAAGCAATAAAACTGAGATTTTTAATGAAGAGGGAGACAAACCAATTGAGTTCTCCAAGAATCCAACAAAAATAAACTTTTCTCTCCTCTCCAATCACAAGAATCAAAAGCTAAAAAGTTTAATCTAAAAAGCTGCTAAAAATTCAGGAAAAAGCTCTCTAACCTAGGTTAAAAACTAGGGTTAAATACCCCCCAAAATCGCCTAAAAACTGTGACAAAATTGCCCCTGCACAGCCTGAAAATCGCAATTTACGCAACAGGCAGTGCGGCTCAATCGGCCGAGTGACAAAAGTCGCTCAGCCGAGTGGGAGACCCTGAGAATTTCCAGTAAGTCTGGGGTCTTGGGGGTCTTCACTTCGGGGGTCACTCGGCCGAGTGAGTTGTCGTCACTCGGCCGATGGGCTTCTATTCACTCGGGCGGTCGACAATTGCCACTCGGCCGAGTGGGTCTTCTGATGCTTAGACTGACGAAAAACAGTAAGTCGGGAGTTTTTGATGGGCGTCGTCTGAGTGCCACTCGGGCGGACGGAGTTTCGTCACTCGGCCGATGTGGCTTCCGATGCTCGGCCGAGTGCACACTTGGTGCGTGTCTGATCTGGCCGGTCGAGCGTGGTCTTCTGGTCGGCCGAGTGACTCCTTCACTCGGCCGAGTGAGACACCAAAAATGCCCATTTTGAGTGTTTTTGCCTCCTCGTCGCTCCTACGACGTTCTTTCTTCTTCCGCTCCTCTCCAATGGCAAAATACCCCTCGGGGAGGTCGTCGGTGACACTCTGGAGTAGGTGTATCTCGGAATCACTCCAAATCGCTCCAAATCTCCTGAAATACGACAAAAACAACAAATCGTGAAAAGTATCGCAATATTGTCGTAAATCGTGAAAAACGTGATTTGAGCGATCTAAATGGCATGCAATCATGCGGAAAAAGGGTGTAAAATAAGGAGTGATCAAAATTACCCAAGCTTACCTCTTACTCGTCCTTGAGGAAGATAAGTAAAAGGCGAACCCGGTGGATTCAGAAAACGAAAACGAAGAAAAACGAAAAACGAAGAACGAAGAAGAAAGCGAAGAGGGAAGCTGCTAGATCATTTTTCTCAGGACGTGGGTTTTGCTTACGCATATAGCATGCACCGAATGTAAAACACATGTCAAAGACTTTTATTTCGATACCATAGTATAATGGTGCAAATAGAAATAGAAAACTTAAGAATATTGATATAGCATGAAAAACGGAATAATTCTAAAATTAGCATCGTCTGAATCATTTAAAGCGGTATACAACATCGCAGATCACACACTTTTCAATTGAATGCTTTCTATGAGGAGTATAAGAATATCACGCAATAGAATAGAATGAATAGAAAAGCGTGGATTTCATGAAATGAGTGCTAGGCTTAGATTTCTGGATTTCTTGAAGCTAAAACAATCTCACCGAGTATAGAATATTACTTAGCCTAGGTTGTCGTGCACCGTCAAGTAGTCACTCTCTCACACATCATTGGATTCCCTCCCCCAAGCTTATCTATAAGCGTGGTGGCACAAAAACAATATTTACATCCCCATTTTTATGAAGCTCCAAAGTAATAAAAATAAAAACAAAAAGAGGGAAGAAAGAGAGAACATGAGATGGGATCGTTTATTGAGATTCTTTTCTCTTTTCTTTTCTTTTCTTTTTTTTTCTTTTTTTCTTTTTTTTCTTTTTTCAATAGCATATATACACAATGATCCCAAATCAAAGAGAAATAAGGATATACAAGAATATTTCTTTTTCTTTTTTCTTTTTCTTGGGAAATTTGGAGCTTGGATTTTAATAACGGGGGAAATGCCATATATTAGAATTGCTAAGGGGAGATTCACCAATGATTTTAAAATAGAGAATTGATGTTCAAGATATGTGGAGAAAGAAATAAATACGTCTCTCAGTTCACTCTATAGGACGTGCACGACAACTTCAGCAGGGTAATCTAATCTACTCGGTTTTGATCACAAAAAAGCTAACTAATCCAGATTTATCATAGCTAACATCATTCAATCATCCTGAAGTGAAGTGTACAAATCATGCAAATAGAAGTGATATAGGAAAAGAAAACGGTACTCCAGATATAAGCATTCAATGCGTGAATCTTGGTGTGTTTTCTGCGATAGCATACATATGAATATTCAGACTCAGCTAATAATAAAATTTCATCCATTTTCATGCGGAAAAAGTGTGGGTTACTATCTCAAATGCAAGGCAAATCACAGCATATGATATCAGAAATAAAATCTAAGACATGACAAATATAGCATGCATATAGAGAAAGCTAAATCCACGTCGTCATCATCACAGAAAAGTCATCTCTAGCATGAGATGAAAAAGAAATAAAGATAAAGAGGGAAAATAAAGCTATTTACAATACAGCACACAAAGAAAATAAGAAAAAACGTGATGCATGGTAAAAAAAGAAAAAGTGATGAAAACGAGTGCAAATGCGAAAAATGGCGTGAAAAAACTAAAAATAAAGGTAGTAAATCGAAAAGAACGTGAGAACTCACTCCCCCAAGCTAAAGTGCATAGTGTCCTCAATGTGCGAAGTGTGGCACACCGAGAGACGTGTAATATGAGGGGTAGGTGAGGATGCATGCATGAGGAAAAAGAAAATAAAAATAACGAAACGAAAAATATGATGCGGACATGATGCATGCAGATATAGGAGTGAATCAGATATAAAAGTGTGACACCAAAAACTCTCACTCTCTCCCAAAAATGATATAGAAATATATGAACAAAATGTGGATCCAAAAACAGTGAGGGGAGGGGGGGTGGGCAAAAATCATCAGGACCGAGCAGAGACGGGCAGCACGACGGCAAAATGGATCAGTGGCATCAAGGGTGCCTAAGAGGGTGGTGCTGCGCCGTCTCCGTCCTGAGGCGGAGGTGGTGGTGGTGGTGGCTGGAGAACAGTCTGCTGGGTGGGTGCGGGTGTGGGTGTGGTAGCAGGCTGGGTGTGTGTAGGGGTGGGGGTGGGTACCTGCTCGGTGGGTGTGGGTACACGAGGAAGCCGCTCGAGAATCTGAGTGAGGCAATAGTGAATGCCCGGAAGTAGGTCGAAGCGGCTGGCCATAGCGGTGACGGTGGCAGACATGGTCCTAAGGTCGCCTCTGAGGGCACTCACCGCCCCCTCGAGAGCACAAATGCTCTGGAGTACAGTGTCGGGGGGAGGTGGGGGTAGAGGGACGCACCTGTCTGTGCTGTGCAGGACGGGGCTGGCAGACTCGGGTGGTGTAGTGGATGGGCTCAGCAGGCATGTGGAGGAAAGGTGCTGTGCTCACAAATGTGGGCCTAGCCTCAGTGCGAGGCTGGGGTGCAGGCTGGTATGAGGTGGAGGCAGCAGCAACAGAAGTGGAGTATAAAAGTGGCAACGAGGCGGCCAGAGAGGTCGGTGACACAGACGTGGGAACAGACGTCACGACACTCTCAGAAAAAACGGCTGCGGTGGAGACAGAGGTGGCAACCACGGTCTCCACGACGGCAGCAAAAGAGGGCTCTCCGCTCTCAACTATAGTCGGTGGGCGCTTGGGTAGGGCGGAGGAAACGGGCTCAACGGACAGAGGGCCAGATGTGGTGGGAGTGGTGGTGGGAGTGGAGGTAGTGGAGGTGGTCTCAGCGAGGGTACTCCCGACACCGGCAGAAGTGTGGACAGAGGTGTCGGGAGCAGCAGAAATATCGGGCTGCTGAGGGGCCACGGGGGTCAGCAGGTGCAGCGGGGTCAGCGGGTGCAGCGTGTGCAGCGTGGGCCTGCTCAGCCTGCTCAGCCTCCTCGGCCTCAAGCACGTAGGCGGCGGGGATCAGGAGATCCATCGCCGGAAGCCAGTCCACCTGTGCTGGTGCTATCTGTGTCCGAGCTGGGCTCGGAAGGATCATGTAATCCGCACCGTAGGGACCGTGCAACCAAACCCAGTGCCGCTGACCGTGCGGACGTAGCATCTTCATCTGGGCCATGACGTCTATGGACAGTGAAGTGGGGCCCGGGGCTCGTCGCAGGTCAGCGGGAAGGTCCTCGTCGGTCATCAGGGCGAGCAGGGTGATCAGACCGCCGCGACATATCGGTGAGCGAGCGCCCACCGATACGATGATGCTATCCAAAAACCAGCTCGCGATATCAATCACGACGGCGGGGACCAACACGTCACCCTCCCTAGATAGAGCTCTGGGGTGCGTCATCACATAGAGCATATAAAGCTCCGGCGTGGACATCGTCCCAGGCTCATACCTCGCCAAAAAGGTAGTCGCCATAAGGCGCTGAGCTATGCAGAGTCAAGGGTGGACGATGGCCGAGGCCTTGGCCCTACTAGGGTTGAAGGTAGCAGGTAAACCCGTGATCCGGGCCCAGAAAGCGCCGGAATCGAAGGAAGGTGGGGGAATGTGAGTGGGGGTGTAACCACGGTCGGCCCCGGGGACATCGGACCACGAAAAGAAAGCTCTCATCATACCGAGAGTGATCTGGCACTCTCGGTCCATGAACCTAAACGAGCATCCCTCGTCGGTCCGGGCGATAGAACTAAGCACCTTAAGTGTCGGACGGACGAACGTGTCCGCCGACACCTGGAAAAAATCTCGCCAACCCACGTTGTCATACAATGTGAGCATCCCCTCAAGTACCCCTAAGCGTCCTAGGTCTGCAAGGTGTGCGAACCTGGAGGGTACAATCGAGCGCTGGGAAATGCGCTCAAAAACGACGCGGTGTGCGTCTTCCCGGAACGTAATCCCCAGCGGCCCGACAAGTGGAGCCGGTGGCGGTGGTAGTGGCTGTGGGTCGGCAGGGAGTGGCTGTGCGGGGTGAATGGGTGCTGCAGGCTGTGCGGGGTGAGCGGGGTCTGCAGGCTGTGCGGGGTGAACGGGGTGTGGTGGTGTAGGCGGAGGAGAGTCTTCCACCTCGTGGGAGGGACCGGGCTGATCCGGCCGCTTCCTCTTGGCGGAAGCTCTCCTGGTGCGAGGCCGTGTCCGGGGCGGCATGTGGGCCCTGGGTGCTCACCAAAAACGTAAAAAATGCGGCGTGCGTAAATGAGTGGAACGAGGATACCATAACACGCCACGAGAGAAATATAGTGGACGCGTGCGAAGACGCCACCTCCACGAAGCCAAAAACGTTCCCCGGAAGCTCCCCTGGGCTCCCCTAAGCTCCCCAATATACCCTGCACATCAAACGAAGATATCAGCGAGTAATATTCAAAACGTATGGGGGGTTAGGGGTATAATAGATAGAAATCGAAGTTAATTTGAATTTGGGGTTCGTTAAACACATGGATCGTCGAAAAATACACAAAAGAGGAGGAAATAGGCGAAATAAAGCTACCGGAGCTCGGCCGGCGAGGTGGTCGCCGGCGGCGACTCGGGCGAGGCGGAGGAGGCGTCGGTCGGCGGTGGTCGGCCGAGCGCGGTGGTGGGGCGAGTGGTCGGGCGAGTGAGGGGGGGGCAGCGGGCAAGGGACGCGAATCGTCGGGATTTTGGGAAATTTTTCGTTTCAAAAAACGCGCCGTCCCGCTCCCCCTTTTATAGAAAAAGTTACGACTCGGTCGAGTGACTAAGTCGCTCGGCCGAGTGAACGCAACGGAAATATTTTGGAAAATTCCTCCACGCTAATGACTCGGCCGAGTGGCCTTGCCACCCTCGGCCGAGTGGAAGAAGTCCATTCGGCCGAGTGGCTCAAGCTACTCGGTAATACTCGCCCTAGGAGCGTATCAGTTTTACTCGGCCGAGTGGAGTTATATACTCGGCCGAGTGGCAATTATACTGAAATCAAGAAAAGAAACAGAGAGTTGGGTACAGCAGACTTCCCTCGTTCGTGATCCGCTCTCCCGGACGAACTTATGTGCTTGGCCGAGTGACTAGTATACTCGGCCGAGTGAACCTTGTTTTCTGCTGTTTGGCTTCGTTTGGGCTCCACACTCTGTTTTTCTTCCTCCAGTCGATTTCATCTTCCTCCTAAGCATCGAGCGCATTCCTGGAGCGCTCCTCTTCGCCTTGTTCATCCTCCTAATGATAGATATCCCTTTCTCCTCTCCTGTCAAAGAAAAATAGGACCCGTTATCACGAAATTTTTAGGCAAACGACTCAAAACACTAATAATTTCTAAAACAAAAATAAAGTAAAAGTAAAACTAAAGCGATAACCGTCGGGTTGCCTCCCGACAAGCGATCGTTTAAGGTCTTGAGCTCGACCCCCTTTGATTTTCAATTTAATGCGGGATATTGGGTGCATATGAGATGCACCCGTCAAATTTATTGGGAAGCACGCTTAAATTTGGATGTTGTGGCGGGGCGTTCTTCCTCAGTGCTCCTTTGCCTCGGGTAGTGTTGGGGGGTGACTCCCCCAAGCTAGTGCTTGCTCTGGACCTCGGCTTCACCGGTGACACCGATTTTCGTATCGGTGGGGCTTTCTTTGGAGTCTTCATCTTTGAGAGCTTGCAGAGCTCTCGTATTCCCGCGACATCAGCGTCGCCTTCATCAATTTCCATGGAGAGGTCGGGGGAATGCTCCATCTTTTCTTCTTGGCCCAAATCCGGCCCTTCCTCAAATTCTTCCTTGAATAGAGCGCCGATCGAATGGGGGATTGCCTCCTCAATAACCTCGTCAAGGAGGTCCATATAGTCCAGCTCCTCATGATAAGGCATGTGTTTCATTGCCTTGGGTATATGAAGCTCCACCTCGATGTTGCCGACATTCAATGTTAGAGTCCTTTCACGTACGTCAACAATGACACCGGCGGTGGCGAGGAACGGGCGCCCAAGTATTAGCGACGTATCTCCCTCCTCCTTGACATCCATGATCACGAAGTCGCATGGCAAACATATGCCCCCCGGGACTTGTAACGGGATATCCTCTGCGATCCCTATCGGCCTTGTGATCCGACCATCTACTAGTTGTATCCGCATGTCGGTAGGTTTCAATTTTGTGCCGGTGTTTAGTCTTAGGAACATAGAGAGAGGCATGAGGCTAACACTAGCCCCTAAGTCCACTAACGCCTTTTGTAGAGGGACGCCGCCTAAGGTGCAAGGAATTTGGAAACTCCCTGGGTCTTTGAATTTGGCGGGCTCCTTCTCTCTCTTGGTGAACCAAGGGCCCTCCTCAGCGAGCATGATTTTCTCCTTCCTCTTTCTTCTCGTGATCAAATCTTTTAGGAACTTGGCGTATGTCGGGATTTCCACGATAGCGTCGAGGAAAGGAATGTTGAGGCTTACCCCTCTCAAATACTCGAGAAACTTGGCTAGTCGTTTCTCCATTTTTGCTCTAGCAAGCCTCTGAGGGAATGGGATCGGTGGCATAAAACACCTCTCTTCAATCAATTGCTCTGCTCTGGACTTCTCTTCCCTTTGCGGCTCTTTCTCTCTCTCAACTTCAATGACCGGCTCGCTTGGCTCTACAATCTCCACCACGGGCTCCTCGGTAGGAATCATGACGGGAGTGGTATCCTTCCCGCCTCTCGTAGTAACTGCAACAACGGCGTTGATGTGGCCGGTGTTGCCTCGTGGATTTTGCTCGGGTTGAGCCGGCAACTGTTGACTGTTTCTATTGAGCAACGCAAGTTGCTCCGCAATTTGTCCAACGACAGTTGTAAGAGAGTCTTGGCCCGCCTTCAAGGAAGCATTGATCTTCTTCTGCTCGACCATAAACTCCTCCACCTTAGCTTCAAATTCAGATCGTTGTTGAGCTTGTGGAGGGTTTTGATTTCTCCACCCTTGATTGTATCCGGGCGGCCTATAGGGTCCAACTTGTTGCTTTGGTGGGAAATTTTGTTTCGGAGGCCCCCTCGATGGATAATGTTGTTGTTGTTGTTGTTGTCGAGCTTGTTGAGGTAGTTGTTGTGGCGGGTTCAATGCTCCATCATTGTTTGCATAGGAGAAACCGGGATGGTTTCTAGTGGCTGGATTGGCCCAATATCCTTGGTTCCCTACGACGTATTGAACTTGCTCCAAAGATCCCTCTCCTTGTTCTCCTCCCAAATACATATCTTGGGATTGGTCTTGCCAATCACACATTTGATTTGTTGGTGCGGATGTGGAAGGGGTTCCTTGGGGCTCCGTAATATACTTCTCCAGTCTCTCCACTGCCTTGTGGAGAGAATCGAACTTGTTGGTCAGCTCCGCTACGGACTTTGCCTCATAGATGCTAGATGGCTTCAAGGAGGACGAAGAGTGTCCTCGCTCGTCACCCCATTGTTGATTGTTCGAGGCCATCTCCTAAATTAGGTCCGTAGCTTCGTCGGGAGTCTTCGATAGGATGGCCCCATTTGCCGCGGCATCAATAATCTGCTTGGTCCCCGGTTGGAGACCATTGTAGAAGCTATGGACTAGCTCCCAATCTTCAATGCTATGGTGGGGGCACTGATGCTGCAGGTCTTTGAAGCGCTCCCAAGCCTCGTAGAGTGTCTCTTGAGGTCCTTGCTTGAAGGACATGAGAGCACTCCTAATCTTTACCGTCTTGGAAGGCAGATAGAACTTGTCGATGAACGTGCTTGCCAACTCATCCCATGTGGTAAAGACTCCCTCAGCTTGCGTCCTCAACCAATAAAGAGCTTTATCCGTTAGTGTGAAGGGGAAGAGACGCAGTCTGATGGCATCTAGGGTGACGCCCGGCATCTGGAAGGTGACGCACTTTGATAGGAAGAGTTGGATGTGATAGTGGGGATTTTCATGGGCGTTCCCATGAAATGGATCCTGCTGCATCAGAACCACAAGCTCGGTCTTCAACTCAAAATTCTTGTCGGCCGCCAACTCCGGCATGGCTATGGATGAGGTCGTGGAGGAAGTCTTAGGCCGGAGCCTATCTCGAATAGAAATAATCCTCGCCATTCTTGCCGCTAACTCTTCAGGCGTCTCCCGGACGTTCATAAACCTCCCTTCCGTATCGGGTCTCCTCTCCGCTCTGATTCTCGGCAATGTACGCTCGATCTCAGGATCAAACAATATATCGATGGGGTCCGCTGTGGATCTCGTGTACATGCACGGGAAAACAAAGTTTCAAAGAAGTGATTAGCACAATGGAAGGGTTAGATAAAAATAAAGAAATAAAACAAAAAGAAAGAAATAGCTAGGGTGGTAGGATCAAACACAATCGCCTCCCCGGCAACGACGCCAAAAACTTGATCGCGCCCCGGGCGTACACCCAAAAGAGCTACCATGTAGTTTTACCGCAAGCGCACGGTGTAGCGGTGAGCGGGTATCGAACACAGGGAGGACGTATGACAGTGCCTTCTCCGAACAACCTGGCTATAGGAACAGAAAAGAGGGAATTTTCCTTGCGACGATCCTGTCACAATCGTCAGACAAAGTATGGAGATATAAAATCAAATAAAGACGCCTAGGGAATAGGGAATCCCCGCTACTCACCGTATCTCGTCAATGTGATTCATTGGTATCACAATTGCTAGGGTAGAATTTCGGATGAACTAGTTGCAACTGAATGTAAAACCTAGCTCACACTCTCGCGCTGTTGCCGGTCTATAGCGAACCTAGGTTTGGTTCCAATCTCTTGCAAACCCTAGCCTAGGCAAGCTAGCATTAGGATCAACATCATTGTTCAATCGCGTCCCGAGCCCACTCTCGTGCAAACTCGGGCCACGACCTAGGTTGGGATAGTTTCTACCCGTCCAATCTCTTGCAAACGGGTATCGGTATGGAATTGCAACCGAGAACCTTAGTATCGGTCCAATCTCTTGCAAACCGATACCACGGAAACTCAATTTCAACCCAATTCGGATTTCTAGGGTTTCCTATCGAATTGGGATCCAATCTCTTGCAAATCCCAATCGATATGAACACCTAGCTATCCATAATAAATCGATCCCAAACTAACCCTAATAGCAATTCTAGCAATAGTTCTACCAAATCATCACAAATCGGAAATTGGGCTCGGAGGGTTCATCCCCACGCCCCAAGACGTTAGGACTACTCACAAATCATTTCACAAATGCAAGAATAATCAATTGGAATAGCAATAGAATTCATCACAATATTCAAATAAGCAATAAAAATGAGATTTTTAATGAAGAGGGAGACAAACCAATAGAGTTCTCCAAGAATCCAACAAAAATAAACTTTTCTCTCCTCTCCAATCACAAGAATCAAAAGCTAAAAATTTTAATCTAAAAAGCTGCTAAAAAGTCAGGAAAAAGCTCTCTAACCTAGGTTAAAAACTGGGGTTAAATACCCCCCAAATCGCCCAAAAAACTGTGACAAAATTGCCCCTGCGCAGCCAGAAAATCGCAATTTACGCTACAGGCAGCGCGGCTCACTCGGCCGAGTGACAAAAGTCGCTCGGCCGAGTGGGAGACCCTGAGAATTTCCAGTAAGTCTGGGGTCTTGGGGGTCTTCACTTCGGGGGTCACTCGGCCGAGTGAGTTGTCGTCACTCGGCCGATGCGCTTCTATTCACTCGGGCGGTCGGCAATTGCCACTCGGCCGAGTGGGTCTTCTGATGCTCAGACTGACGAAAAACAGTAAGTCGGGAGTTTTTGATGGGCGTCGTCTGAGTGCCACTTGGGCGGACGGAGTTTCGTCACTCGGCCGATGTGGCTTCCGATGCTCGGCCGAGTGCACACTTGGTGCGTGTCTGATCTGGCCGGCCGAGCGGGGTATTCTGGTCGGCCGAGTGACTCCTTCACTCGGCCGAGTGAGACACCAAAAATGCCCATTCTGAGTGTTTTTGCCTCCTCGTTGCTCCTACGCCAAAAACTTGATCGCGCCCCAGGCGTACACCCAAAAGAGCGACCGTGTAGTTTTACCGCAAGCGCACGGTGTAGCGGCGAGCGGGTATCGAACACAGGGAGTACGTATGACAGTGCCTTCTCCGAACAACCTGGCTATATGAACAGAAAAGAGGGAATTTGCCTTGCGGCGATCCTGTCACAATCGTCAGACAAAGTATGGAGATATAAAATCAAATAAAGACGCCTAGGGAATAGGGAATCCCCGCTACTCACCGTATCTCGTCAATGTGATTCATTGGTATCACAATTGCTAGGGTAGAATTTCGGATGAACTAGTTGCAACTGAATGTAAAACCTAGCTCACACTCTCGCGCTGTTGCCGGTCTATAGCGAACCTAGGTTTGGTTCCAATCTCTTGCAAACCCTAGCCTAGGCAAGCTAGCATTAGGATCAACATCATTGTTCAATCGCGTCCCGAGCCCACTCTCGTGCAAACTCGGGCCACGACCTAGGTTGGGATAGTTCCTACCCGTCCAATCTCTTGCAAACGGGTATCGGTATGGAATTGCAACCGAGAACCCTAGTATCGGTCCAATCTCTTGCAAACCGATACTACGGAAACTCAATTTCAACCCAATTCGGATTTCTAGGGTTTCCTATCGAATTGGGATCCAATCTCTTGCAAATCCCAATCGATATGAACACCTAGCTATCCATAATAAATCGATCCCAAACTAACCCTAATAGCAATTCTAGCAATAGTTCTACCAAATCATCACAAATCGGAAATTGGGCTCGGAGGGTTCATCCCCACGCCCCAAGACGTTAGGACTACTCACAAATAATTTCACAAATGCAAGAATAATCAATTGGAATAGCAATAGAATTCATCACAATATTCAAATAAGCAATAAAAATGAGATTTTTAATGAAGAGGGAGACAAACCAATAGAGTTCTCCAAGAATCCAACAAAAATAAACTTTTCTCTCCTCTCCAATCACAAGAATCAAAAGCTAAAAATTTTAATCTAAAAAGCTGCTAAAAAGTCAGGAAAAAGCTCTCTAACCTAGGTTAAAAACAGGGGTTAAATACCCCCCAAAATCGCCCAAAAAACTGTGACAAAATTGCCCCTGCGCAGCCTGAAAATCGCAATTTACGCTACAGGCAGCGCGGCTCACTCGGCCGAGTGACAAAAGTCGCTCGGCCAAGTGGGAGACCCTGAGAATTTCCAGTAAGTCTGGGGTCTTGGGGGTCTTCACTTCGGGGGTCACTCGGCCGAGTGAGTTGTCGTCACTCGGCCGATGGGCTTCTATTCACTCGGGCGGTCGGCAATTGCCACTCAGCCGAGTGGGTCTTCTGATGCTCAGACTGACGAAAAACAGTAAGTCGGGAGTTTTTGATGGGCGTCGTCTGAGTGCCAGTCGGGGGGACGGAGTTTCGTCACTCGGCCGATGTGGCTTCCGATGCTCGGCCGAGTGCACACTTGGTGCGTGTCCGATCTGGCCGGCCGAGCGGGGTCTTCTGGTCGGCCGAGTGACTCCTTTACTCGGCCGAGTGAGACACCAAAAATGCCCATTCTGAGTGTTTTTGCCTCCTTGTCGCTCCTACGACGTTCTTTCTTCTTCCTCTCCTCTCCAATGGCAAAATACCCCTCGGGGAGGTCGTCGGTGACACTCTGGAGTAGGTGTATCTCGGAATCACTCCAAATCGCTCCAAATCTCCTGAAATACGACAAAAACAACAAATCGTGAAAAGTATCGCAATATTGTCGATAAATCGTGAAAAACGTGATTTGAGCGATCTAAATGGCATGCAATCATGCGGCAAAAAGGTGTAAAATATGGAGTGATCAGGCAGCTCAGGGGTCAGGGATGGCTGGGAAACAGAAGTGGGAGCAGATCATGGCGTGCGTGACAACGAAGTCGTGGTCAAGCAGCCGTAAGGTAATGCCATCCCCTGCCTGGGTGCTGGCGATGGAACTCAATGCCTCCAAAGTGAGGCTTGTGTACCTGGGTGAATGGACCGCCAGGATCGATCGAAACCGATAGTGCGGTATAGCCAGTGGACTCCCTGTAGGAGTCTAAGGGATCGGAGGGCAGGGACATCGATAAACTGTGTGGGAATGAGTCTCCGATGCGACAAATTGACGAAGCTGTCGCAGTGTGCGTCATCATGTAAGGTGATGCCAAATGTCTGCACATGTGGCGGCAGAGTGGTGGGAGGGAAGGGTGGAGGAGGAGGAGCGGTAGTGGGAATGGGGGCGGTAGTGGCTGGGATCTGTGTGGGATGCGAGGGAGAAGATTCGGACGCAGACGATGGATCGCCCGAAAGATCCTCCTCGGTGGTGGGTGTAGTGTCACGGTGAGGGCGGTGTGATTGTCTAGAAGAGGAGGCACCAGTGGCCGTCCTCTTCCCGCGATGTGGAGGTGTGGGACCCCATAGTGCGAGGCATGATGCAGACGGCTGGCTGTAGTAACGGTATAAAAGTAAGGAGTGTATAGAGTGTGCCGAAAATATGATCGCAGCGAGAATGCTATCAGCGGGTATGGGACTGCTGCTGATCAAAGGTCTCCCCCAAGATGATCCTGAACGTGTCTCCATCTGTCCCCGAAACATACCTGAAATAGAAGAAAATATAATGTTCGGGGATGAGATGAAAAAGAAGTAGAGGATGTGTGCCTTTGCTTGACCGAGCATAATCATTGCTTGGTCGAGCAACAGAGGGGAGGGTTGATGTGTTGAGGGTTGCTCGACCGAGCAGGAGTAGTGCTCGATTGAGCACATGGAGTTGACCTAGGCAGGTTTGTGGTTCTAGCAGCAGCTGGGTGGTTCGATAGGAGAGGGGCGTAGGGGGATGTGATGTTTCAATAGGAGAGGGAGGGTGGTGGGGCGGGGGTTTGGGGGAAGGCGCTGCCGGTAATGGGTGGAGCCGGCGGCGTTGTTCGGCGATTCGAAGAGGGGAAGGGAATAAGGGGAGGAGGAAAAGGAAATAGAGAGAGAGATGGAGAGGGCTGACCGAACTTGTGGCGCAGCCGGTGGTACGGGGAGAGGAGGGGAAGGTGTCGACGGCGGTGCGGGTTGAGTAGGATAGAGGAGTAGGTGCTCGGGCAAGGGAATTTGGGAATGTGGGAAGAGTTTAGGGCTAAAAAAGTCGAGCTGGATTATAATAACCCGACTCATTCGGAAGTGGGCCCCGCAACATTAGGGGTAACGTGACTCGATCGAGTAGCATAACTGCTCGGTCGAGTAAGACAAAAATTAATATGAGTTTTAGAACACTCCATCGTCTACCCGGTAGAGTAGGGTATGCTCGGTCGAGTAGGAAGACCATGCTGTCGCTGTTTCCCATCTTTCCTTTTGCTTGGTCAAGCACGTGGCTGCTCGGTTGAGTAAGTGTCTACTCGGACCGAGTGAAGGCTACTCGGGCCGTGTAGGCAGAGCATCGTTTTTCCAATATTTCTCTGTGCTTTCTTTAACTCGGTGGAGCATGTGACTGCTCGGTTGAGTAGGTGTCTACTCGGACCGAGTAGATGCTACTTGGGCTATGTAGACAGAACGACGTTTCCCAATACTTTTCGTGTGCCTGCGCTACTCGGCCGAGCAAGTGGCTACTCGGTCGAGTCACCGTGTCACCTGTGTGACTCTTCTCCCTTAGCTTGATCTTCTGTCAGCTGCTCTCCTCCCAGTTTCCTTCCATTCAAAAACATCGATTTTCGCGCTCTCCTTAACGTTCAACCTATAGAAAGGAAGAACCTATCAGATTTTTTGTAGTTTTTCATTTTAAAGAAATAGATAGAGTTTTTATTTTGTTTTCTTGAATAGATAAAGTAAAAAACGAAAATTGAAAAAGATAATCTAAGATATAAAATATCGGGTTGTCTCCCGGTAAGCGCTCGTTTTGAGTCATGAGCTCGACTCCCTCAAACTCTTCAATTGTTATTTTGCACATATGAGACGCCCACATCATACTTGCCAACAATACCATGCAGTGGTATTTGGCATGCTCCATCTCCATAGTTTTCCTCGGCTGCGTGATTGATGGCTTCGGGCTTCTTTTGGTGCAAAGAGTTTTATATGGGATCCTCATCAAGCACACGAAGATAGGCGGCAACCACCTTGTTGTAAATGGGGTCGCCATCGTCATCAACACTTTTTCTCATCGGGTCCATTATGACACCCTTAGCGGTATCCCCTATGGCTTCATCTTCTAGGAGCTCCAAATAGTTAGCTCCTTCTTCACGAACATGCTCCTTCATAGACCTCTACAATCGGAATTGGGCTTCTATATTACACACATTTATTGATAGATTCCCTTCACGAACATCAATAAGGACGCCGACCATTGCCATGAAAGGGCGTCCAAGTATGAGCTAGGAGCTTCCTCCTTCTGGCATATTCATGATGACAAAATCCACCGGCACACACACAATCTGGGAGGTATTTGCAAAATGATGTCTATAGAATGCCTACCAGATACATGATCGAGTGATCCGCCAGCTGTATTAACATGTTTGTGGGCTCCAACTCACTCCCAGTTTGTAGTTTTTCAAATATGGATAGCGGTATCAAGCTGATGCTCGCTCCCAAGTCGATCAGAGCATGATTGATAGCCGTACCTCCTATAGAGCCTAGGACTGTGAAGCTTTCCGGATCCGATAGCTTCCTCGAGAGATGGTTCTTTATGATGGAGGTAGAGTCCTCCATAAGCTTTATTTCCTCATGCTTCCGCTTCCCGGTAATGAGGTCCTTTAGAAACTTCGCATAGATATGAATTTTTGTAATGGCATCCATAAAGGGGATGTTGAGCTGGATGCCCTTCAGAAGTTTCGTCAACTTTGAATACTTCTTCTCCATCTTAGCTAAAGATAGTCTCTGTGGATACTGCAGATGGGGTGGGCTTCCCTTGTCCTTTGCAGCATTTTTAGGAGATGGCTCAACGAAACTAGTTGCATCTTCCATTGGTGCCGGCGTGACGGTGGGCATGGTGGAAGGCGAATCTGCCCTTTCTCTGTTCACGATAGGCTCATCTACAGCCTCTTCCTCATCATTGCCCATAGTGGCATCCTCTATTGTGACTTGTTCTTTGCTTAGGACCGGCACCATGACAGTGTCAGTTGTCCGTCCTTCACGCGTGGTAACAGAGACCGTGGCATTAGCTTGAGCCATTGGATTCGGCTCTGTTAGGAAAGGCAACCTTTCTTGATTCTTAAGAAACTGTGACATTTAGCCCTCAGCTCATCAAGCGATGCGTTTATGTTCTTGAATTGATTAGACGTGTCTTGGTTGAACTTGACTTGTCCGCTCATGAACGTCTCTAAGGTGGTCTCTAGATTGGAACGCTGTGGCATTGGTGCATAGCCTTGCTGGGGTGGGTGATTATATTGGTACCCTGGTGGTCGATACGGCCCAGCTGGCCTAAATCCACTTTGCTGTTGGTGTGGTGGTTGTCCTTGTTGTTGTTGAGGAGGGGGCAGTGGCCTCTGAAACTATGGAGGTTGTAGCCCTCAACTTGTGTTCCCGTAAGACAATCCGGGGTGGTTCTTTGCAGTCGGATGTTGCCACTGATTTCTCCCATCCCTTTGGACATACTGTACCGACGCAGATGATTCGGCTCCGTCATAATGTCCCTCATCGGGGAAGTAGCTTTGCTCTCAGTACTCCTCTGCAGGATGGTATGTTAGGACGCCGATAGTCGTTGGAATGGAATCCAACCGCTGGTCGATCCTAGCCACATGCTTGCACAAAGTATCAATGCGAGAATCGAGGTGGCTAACAGCTTTTACCTCAGGGGTCCTGGTGACAATGGTGCTCTCCTCGGTCCACTGTTGGTTATTTGATGCCATATGCTCAAGTAGATTAATGGCTTCCACAGGCAATTTATCCAGTAGGGTGCCATGTGCGACGGCATCAATTATCATCTTCGTGCTGGGTTGCAGCCTATTGTAGAAGCTCTATACCAGATCCCAAGACTGGATCCCATGATGAGGAAAACTGATGCTAAAGGTCCTTAAACCTTTCCCATGCCTCGTAGAGAGATTCTTGCGGAAGCTGCTTGAAATTAGAGATTGCTCCTCTGATCTGCACCGTCTTGGAGGGCGGGTAAAATTTGTCTACGAAGGCAAGCGCCAGTTGCTGCCACGTAGTGAAGTGGTTGGACGGGTGGGCTCGTAGCCAATTTAAAGCCTTATCCCTCAAAGTGAAGGGAAAGAGCCTTAGCTTAATGTAATCATCGCTCACATCTTTGGCTTTGAATGTATCGCACTTTGCCAGAAAAGTGTCGATATGATGGTTTGGATTTTCATGCGGATGCCCATGGAAGGGATCATGCTGCATCAAATTTATGAGCCCGGTTTTTAACTCCAAGCTCGCTGCCGCCAGTTGAGGTCTCAAGATGGAGGAATTGTTTACGAAGATCGGTTTCATATGGTCCCGGATGGACCCAGTACGAGGTGAGAGATCTTTTACGTACCAAAGACGAGAAAGAACAATAACCAATAGAGATCCAGAGAGATTCCCCAGATTCTAAAATGCGAAGGATAACAAAATATAATCTTTCTCCAAAATATATTTCGATTATCAAAAACCTAGATCTCGATCTCTCGCCATTTTCTTTCTCTCTAAAACTTAATTCAAAGAATAATAAAAATTCTCCCCTGTCTCGTCTCCTGAGTCAACTCCAGCCTCAGTCCAGGCCCCACTAAATAAGCTTTGAAAAATTTTAGTTTGCACCCGCTTGTTGTCGACCGAGTCAATGACTCGGTCGAGTAGCGCCTGCTCGGTCGAGCAGGCGCATTGACCGCTCCTGGCTTGGGCGACGGGATCGGGGCTGCTCGGTCGAGCAGCCCGGTTGCTCGGTCGAGTCTGTCAGTGGTTCGGGTTCCTTCAAAAAGCGTCGCTCTGCCTACTCGGCCTGAGTAGGCCTTGCTCGACCAAGTAGGTTGCTGGCTCGATCGAGTAGGTCTTGCTCGGTCGAGCAGGATGTTTGATGAGCTTGAAAGTATCTCGACTCAGGCTGAGTTACCAAGCTGCTCGTTCGATTCGGATGAGCGTTTTGTGTCAGCTCGACCGAGCAGCTTTTGCTGCTCGGTCGAGTCGCCTAGGAAGAATTCAGAGCGGCTCCTTTCTTTTGCTAGATTCTCATCCACTCCTTCCATAAGATTTTGAACCTCAACGAACTCCTGTAGAGCCTCACCAATAGGCTCACGGGCATGCTGGATGTGTCCATATCCAAAAGTGGCTCTGAATTGCTCCAAAATCCCTGAAAATCCACAAAACTCTACGAAACTCGAAAATGGCGTTAGAATTGCAGTATCGTAGGAAAATGCAGGATTTGGATGCGATTATGACATGAAATGTAATGGAATGGTGCTACGAAAAGATAGAAAATATGGACACATCACCAATCCTAATAATTTCGAATTTTAGGATTCAACTAGTTGATAGCATCAACTAGTTTTAATGAAACCATTTCAAGTCGATGTTACACATATGAATAATTAGTATCCTTTAATTATGGATCACCATAGCACGAGTGGGGATAGTGATCATGGCCTAGCAAAATCTATGGCCATTTTCCGCTGGATCGTAAGGATGTGAATTATGTTTATGTGAAACCATCGATCACATCTAGTCAAATACGTTAAAAATCTTCTTCAAGGTTAGCCATAGCCCTCCTTGTTTTTGGATTAATGGACGAAAAGACGCCTGTAATGGTTGTTGAGTCTCCTCAAGCTATGGCATGTCTCTTTTAGCCGACTCCATCATACATGTGATATAGTCTGGTATTAACCAAAACCGCTGCGTCGAGTCTCCTCGTGTGCCGGTGTAAGTTAATATTAGACATGAAAACAAGGGTTCGACTAGTCATTATGGTTTGTTGAGTCTCCTTAAGATCATAAGTGACTATGGATAAAAATCAATAGGGAGTCACATATGAAGTAATTGATAATGAGTTTATCTACCAACTGTAGAGTCGATCAACTTATTGAGTCTACTCAAGGTTGTGAAGCTCAGGGTGGTTGGGTCACTCTCCTATTAAATAACTATATTCGTTCATCTATATGGCTAAAGATGATCGAATGGGAGGATATAGTTGAATAAAAAACCATTTAAACTATATTTAAAAATCATGAACATATGCTAAACTATGGTAATTCAATTGTCACGCCCCGCTTCCCAAAAAGGACGGAGGCGAAGCGTGACTAAGGCCCGCTTAGGTCGGGGCTGAGAGCCCAGACCCAATAAGCGTCTGTGGTATTCCAAAACGAAGGAACAGGTCCCTGCATGTTAGTATAGAACAACAAAGTACTGAAAAGAGATATCAATTCATTTTATTCCAAATATAACATCCAAAGTACGGAAAGTCTAAAAACGCCCGAAGGGCTACAACTGCAGAAAAAAAGAACTACCGGTGCAAGCACCCAACCTAGACAAGAAAACAACAGGTGTTACACACCCAATCTAAACGGGAACAGAACTCTGGATCAGCAACTAGAGGCCTCTAACTCTGGTCCTCCTCTGGATCGTACTCCAGATCAACATCCTCCGACTCTCCGTCTGCTGGCAAGTCCGCCTCGTCGACGTACTCTGGCTCAACACCTGACGTACAGCACCAAAAGAAGGAACTGTACGTTAGGTAAGGTATACAAACAGGGTTAGACCAAACTGCAAGTGTATCAACTTTTAGACAACGATTTACTGGTTGATTAGCATGCTGGGGTTATAACTGAGTAACAAAAAGAAGTAACGCAGCAGGAAAGTAAAGCGTAGCAAGTAGTAGTCGTAGCATGTGCTACCAACTACGGGACTAACCTACAGGTGTCGTGACAAGTCGGTACGTGACGGGACAAGACGAGACAAGACAAGTGAGACACGAAAGGGTTCACGCCTTACGGTTCGAGGGGGATCAGACCCTCTTATCGTGCACACGCTCAACCCAACCCCAAACCCCAAGGAAGACAAGACAAGACAAACAGTTCAAGGGATCAATCGCTCTAGCTTGGTGATCACTCCATATTTTACACCTTTTTTCTGCATATTTGCATACCTTTTTGATCGCCCATATCACGCTTTTCACGATTATTCGACAATATTGCGATACTTTTCACTATTTCTTGTTTTTGTCGTATTTCAGGAAATATGGAGCGATTTGGATCGATTGTGAGATCAAGAGGATTTGCACCCACTCCGGAGTGTCAACCATGGCCCTTTTGAGGGTTATTCTGCAATGGAAGAGGAGTGGAAGAAGAAAGAACGTCGTAGGAGCGACGGGGGAGCGAAAAGATGAAGATTGGGCATTTTCAGCATGCCACTCGGCCGAGTGAAGGAGTCACTCGGCCGAGCAGTGAGACCCCGCTCGGCAGGCCAGATCGGACACGCAACAGAGATGTATCGGCGTGCACTCGGCCGAGCATCGCACGCCAACTCGGCCGAGTGAGGAGACTTCGTCCGTCCGAGTGGCACCCAGACGACGGCAAGCCAAAATGTCCAACTTACTGTAATCCGTCAGTCTGCCCCAGAAGCCCGACGCGGCCGAGTGACGAAAGCCATCCGCCCGAGTACCAAATGCCCCTCGGCCGAGTGACATTTGCCACTCGACCGAGTGATGCTGAGGACACACGGCGCCCAGATTTTCAGACATCCTCCTACTCTTTTCAAATCTGCTATCATTCCAGCCATCAAATTATTTTTCTCATCTTTTTTATGGATATTAGACTTCATGACGATTCCAACGCCGCCAAGAACGCGCAAATCGGAGGTCGGATGAAATCTGGGGAATTTCTGCAAGTTGATGCTGCAGTGCTGGAATTTACATGTCAGTGTCACTCGGCCGGGTCACATATTCCACTCGGCCGAGTGCGGCCTGGGCCCAGATTTTAAGTTGCGGTTTGGGCTATTTTTGGACACGAATTTGAGGGGTTTTCTAGGGTTTCTTGCTAGGGTTTTGGGGGAGTATTTAAGGGGTTTGTAGCCACCATTAGAGGGGATCCCCATTATGTTTTATTAGAGTTTATTTTAGAGGTTAGGCCATGCCCTAGGCCCCCTCTTGGATCAAAAGGCTTGTATTTGGATTGGAATTCTTCATCTAAGCTAAGTATTTCTATTCTTATTATTTGAATCTTTGATTTTCTATCTTTTTATATGCAAGCAATGGTTTTTATTGATTCTTATATCCTTATTGCTATGCTTGAGTAGATTTGTTGTTCTAGGGTTTGGGGATGAACCCTATGGATCTAATTTCATATTTGTGAAGAATGAATTCTAAATTGCTAGAATTGCTAGGAGGTTAGGTTGTGATTGATTTCCTACGGATAGCTAGGGATTTCCATCGATTTGGGATTTGCAAGAGATTGGATTCTAATCGATGGGAAGGCCTAGATATTCGATTTAGGTTTACAATTGGGTTTCTCTAGATTTGGTTTGCAAGAGATTGGACCAAAGCTAGGATTTTTAATTGTAAATCTATACACATATTCGTTTGCAAGAGATTGGATGAATACGAACTATCACAACCTAGATCGTAACTCGAGTTTGCACGAGAGTGGGCTCGAGGGGCGATTGAACGATGATGTTGATCCTCATGCTAGTGGCTTAGGTTAGGGTTTGCAAGAGATTGGGCCATAACCTAGGTTTGCTATAGACCGGCAATAGCGCGAGAGCATGAGCTTGGTTCTACATTAAGTAGCGACTAGTTCACCTCAACGCAAGTCTAGTAATATTGAGATTCACTATTAACAATGATGCATGATGGTCCGTAGTGGGGATTCCCTAGCCCTAGACGTCTTTATTTGATTTTATATCCCCATACTTTGCCCGACGATTGTGACAGGATCGCCGCAAGGCAAATTCCCTCTTTTATTATATTGTATTTAAATCGATATTTGACCGATTTCTTTATCATCGACACCGACATCCACCACCATTTCTATTATATCATTCCATAACCATCTCCACCAATAAAACCATCATAGTCAAACCAACCTAGGATAGATTGGAGCCAACACCACCTCCTCGTGTTCGATACCCGCTCGCCACTTTGCCGTGCGCTTGCGGTAAAACTACAACCGTCGCTCCGGGACGTTTATCCGGGGTGCGATCAAGTTTTTGGCGCCGTTGCCGGGGAGGTGTTTCCGTTGGTGCCAATTTGTCACAATTAGGTTGATTGGACTACGAAAAAAAATAAATAAATAAAAAGGAAATTTTCACCCCTGCCACCATTATTATCATTTCTATATTCTTTTGTGCCACTGATATCTTTTCTCCAGGTATTTATCTTTGTTGATCAGGTGCTATGGATTATACTACGTGGACCACAGATTTTGATCAGAATGCTCAGACGGGAGATTACTATTTTGATCAGAGTGCTCAGATGGGAGAATACTATTATGATCAGAGTGCTCAGATGGGAGAATACTATTGTGATCAGAGTGCTCAGATGGGCGAATACATTTTTGAGGAGATGCACTGGCCCGAGCTTGATGAGAGACAAAGGATCTTTTTTGATGAGATGCATGCACACCAGGTTGAAGTGCAAGCCTGGCTTGAAAAGGGTAACCTTCTATTGGAACGGGTGAAGAGGCAACTTGAAATGAATATGCTCATGCTTAAGGTTGAAGGGATTTCCAAAGATATCAGTTCTGCTTCTTCATTTTATGGGCAAGAAGCATCGCCAGATTTACTACCAGAGCCAGAATGTGCCGTCGTCGATCCCACTTCCTACGATACATCTATTGCATATGAAGAGTGGATGGACGAAGAGGCAGTGAAGGAAGCAGAAACTGAGTCATATGCGCAGCCAGAGGAGGACGCATTTCAGAGATTATTGGAGGGTCTCTTGGAGTCAGTGAGGTTCACCGGTTCAGAGAGCATTACGGCAGGTGATGCATTTGAGCTACGATTTGCAGATTTTGTTATGAACCGTGTTTCAGCTGCAGGAACAATTGAGGAGGACATCCATGTCAGACTTGAGGGGGATAGACTATATTTTCGGATTTCTTGCGGGCATTCCCCTCCACATGATACATCCCCACAAGCTGACACACATGAGCAGCCAGCATCACCATCCCAGGGAGAGCCTACATTGATAGTTGATGAGAAGGCAAATGAGCACACTATCGAGCCAGAGCATGCTTTTGAGGAGGCCTTACACACAGAGCCAGAGCTTATCACCGAGGAGGTCATGCATCGGGACGAGGACACAGCCATTCATGAGGATCCCGAGCACTATCCTCCTCCATTAGAGCTTCCGCAGCCACCTCATCCTCCCACTGACGTAGAGGACTACCCCACAGAGCTTATGGCTCCCCTTCAGGGAGATCTCTTTACTCCCTCGCCCTTTATCTTTGATTTCCCTCCAGTGTATGATGTTTTTTATGATTCATCGTGCCTTTTGCAGGATTCATGTACATACGATCAAGAGGAACGATGGGACGTATATGTGGAGGAGAACGAGGAGTTAGCACCCATGGACACATATGAATATGATCAAGGGGTGCACTGGGATGAGTCCGACGATGATGAGGAGCATCTTGATGGGGTCCACACCTATGATCTAGATTTACCTGACCAGCATAGAGAAGACACCGTGGAGACAGCTATCACGGCACGTGAGGATATTGGATTATTTCCAGGGAAGTATCGTCCACCACTATTTATTTCATATATTTCTATTGACAATCCTCTTTGGAATACTTTTATTATGAGGGTGAAATTTTTGCAGCGAACTGATGCATCTTATTCTCTGCAGGGTACAGGTGGAGTCCTTGTGGGAATGCTGGACGATGCATTGCTAGAGTTCGTTGGTGTCCGTGGACATGTGCGCCTGGCAGAGCCACGGAAGGAGCAGTTGGAGCAGTTGCCTGCACCGGAAAAGATACTGGATCCGCCTTTTGCTATAGGTGATATCAATCCAGTAGTGTAGAAATTTTTATGCTTGCAATAAACCCGAATCCTCTCGACAGCGAGGGGACCGTATAGATTTGATTGAATAAATATCACCTCTTATGACGGCAACAAAAATTTTTACACCCCAAACCCATTATATACATTAATTGCCCTCTCCATATTTTGATGTGTCACATCCTTTTGCTCACCACATTCGAGCATTTCTTTCAAGTGAAACCTTGCTTTCTTATTCGTTTGACTTGATCACGCTTTGCAAAGCCATGACATTTTTGGTCAAGTCATTTGAATAGGATTGTTTGGTATAAGCTTGGGGGAAAGCGCTCTCATGCATCATTGCATGTGCATGTAGTTGCATTAGGATTTCATGTCATTCATTTCATCATTTTTCATTCACCCCCTTATTATTATCGTTGTTCCTCATATTCTTTCATTATGATCACATTGAGGACAATGTGAAGTTTAAGCTTGGGGGAGTGCATTTCCATGCCATTTAGATGCATTAGTTGCATTTTTACTTTATTTTAGGTTTTTTAAATTTTTTTAAAATTTTTGCATCATCTTTTTGATTTTTCCATCTTATTTTCCTTTTATGTGTGTTCATGCATCATATTGTGTGCTTGATTTTCTTTTCTTTCCCATCTTTTATTTTTATTTCTTTATTTTCCTTTTCTCTTTTTCCGCTAGATGAGTTTTGTATGATGATATCTCTTATTGCTTTACCAACCATCACGATGCTTATTATTCCTTGCCATGCTACTTAGAGTATTCCATAGTCTTGCTATTCACATGTGCTTGCAAATCTATTTCTTTTGATGATTCCTCTACATGAATGCATGATATTAATTGAAACTGAATGTATGGATTAGTGTTTGGTACGCTTTTGTTGGAAATGCACCAAGATTCACGCATCATTAGTATATCTGAAGCATCAGTTTTATTGTCTTATTCACCTTCTGTTGCATGCTTGATATGATTGTGCGCTTTACCGCTTGACTTCACTCTTTATTGAGATGATTGAGAATATCCATGCTTACATATGAGTTTTAGTTGAAGTATTATTTTATTGAACCGTTCGTGCACATCTTAGAGTGAACCGAGTGCTACATTGTTTCTTTCTCCACATATATCTTTTTATTCTCTACATGTCACTTGAGTTCACCTCATAAAGCTACTTATATCGCATCTATTTCCCAAAAATCCCCACAAAAGAAAAAGTTAGCTCCAAAAGGTCCAAAAAGCCAAAAAGGAGCCAAAATCCAAAAAAAATACAAATCATATAGCTCCTACAAAAATCCAAAAAAGAAAAATGAGAAACAAAGTCCAAAAGAAAAAAAATATTTCTCTATCTCATTATTGGAGCCACAAAATACTTGGGAAAACCAAGGCAAAAATCCCATTTTCCACTATTATATTCCTTTGGATGCGACGCCTCAAGCTAAGCTTGGGGGGGTGAATTCATTTGACCATATGAGTGAGTATGACATTAGAGTGGAGACGTGCATGAATGGGAATATTCGATAATGCTTAGACTTTGCAAAATATATTAGATATGGAGATTTTTCATGATTTGAAATAAATATGTGAATGCCATGACTCTTATTCTATTCTTTATCGCATGCTTGGTGTGTACCTTATATGCTTCATTTATAACTTTTGATTGAAAAGTGCATTGCCAACATTTGTATATTAAATCCTACGAAATGTGTGACGTGGATATGAATTGATTGTATGAATTTAGAGAATCCCTTTTGTTGTTCTTAAAAACTTGCAAGTACCATGTTTATGTAAGATATGAAATCCTTATAGCATGTGATTAGTATTTTCCAAGTTATCGTGATGTGTAGCTTATGGCTTGAGATCTGAGAGAAGAATCTAGCGACCCCTTCCACCTCGTGTTCTTTCTTTTTTTCATTTCATTTTTTTTTGTTTTCATCTCCCGAGTTCGTCTCTTTACTTATCTTCCTCGAGGACGAGTAAGAGGTAAGCTTGGGGGATTTTGATCACTCCATATTTTACACCTTTTTTCTGCATATTTGCATACCGTTTTGATCGCCCATATCACGCTTTTCACGATTATTCGACAATATTGCGATACTTTTCACTATTTCTTGTTTTTGTCGTATTTCAGGAAATATGGAGCGATTTGGATCGATTGTGAGATCAAGAGGATTTGCACCCACTCCGGAGTGTCAACCATGGCCCTTTTGAGGGTTATTCTGCAATGGAAGAGGAGTGGAAGAAGAAAGAACGTCGTAGGAGCGACGGGGGAGCGAAATGATGAAGATTGGGCATTTTCAGCATGCCACTCGGCCGAGTGAAGGAGTCACTCGGCCGAGCAGTGAGACCCCGCTCGGCAGGCCAGATCGGACACGCAACAGAGATGTATCGGCGTGCACTCGGCCGAGCATCGCACGCCAACTCGGCCGAGTGAGGAGACTTCGTCCGTCCGAGTGGCACCCAGACGACGGCAAGCCAAAATGTCCAACTTACTGTAATCCGTCAGTCTGCCCCAGAAGCCCGACGCGGCCGAGTGACGAAAGCCATCCGCTCGAGTACCAAATGCCCCTCGGCCGAGTGACATTTGCCACTCGACCGAGTGATGCCGAGGACACACGGCGCCCAGATTTTCAGACATCCTCCTACTCTTTTCAAATCTGCTATCATTCCAGCCATCAAATTATTTTTCTCATATTTTTTATGGATAGTAGACTTCATGACGATTCCAACGCCGCCAAGAACGCGCAAATCGGAGGTCGGATGAAATCTGGGGAATTTCTGCAAGTTGATGCTGCAGTGCTGGAATTTACATGTCAGTGTCACTCGGCCGGGTCACATATTCCACTTGGCCGAGTGCGGCCTGGGCCCAGATTTTAAGTTGCGGTTTGGGCTGTTTTTGGGCATGAATTTGAGGGGTTTTCTAGGGTTTCTTGCTAGGGTTTTGGGGGAGTATTTAAGGGGTTTGTAGCCACCATTAGAGGGGATCCCCATTATGTTTTATTAGAGTTTATTTTAGAGGTTAGGCCATGCCCTAGGCCCCCTCTTGGATCAAAAGGCTTGTATTTGGATTGGAATTCTTCATCTAAGCTAAGTATTTCTATTCTTATTATTTGAATCTTTGATTTTCTATCTTTTTATATGCAAGCAATGGTTTTTATTGATTCTTATATCCTTATTGCTATGCTTGAGTAGATTTGTTGTTCTAGGGTTTGGGGATGAACCCTATGGATCTAATTTCATATTTGTGAAGAATGAATTCTAAATTGCTAGAATTGCTAGGAGGTTAGGTTGTGATTGATTTCCTACGGATAGCTAGGGATTTCCATCGATTTGGGATTTGCAAGAGATTGGATTCTAATCGATGGGAAGGCCTAGATATTCGATTTAGGTTTACAATTGGGTTTCTCTAGATTTGGTTTGCAAGAGATTGGACCAAAGCTAGGATTTTTAATTGTAAATCTATACACATATTCGTTTGCAAGAGATTGGATGAATACGAACTATCACAACCTAGATCGTAACTCGAGTTTGCACGAGAGTGGGCTCGAGGGGCGATTGAACGATGATGTTGATCCTCATGCTAGTGGCTTAGGTTAGGGTTTGCAAGAGATTGGGCCATAACCTAGGTTTGTTATAGACCGGCAATAGCGCGAGAGCGTGAGCTTGGTTCTACATTAAGTTGCGACTAGTTCACCTCAATGCAAGTCTAGTAATATTGAGATTCACTATTAACAATGATGCATGACGGTCCGTAGTGGGGATTCCCTAGCCCTAGACGTCTTTATTTGATTTTATATCCCCATACTTTGCCCGACGATTGTGACAGGATCGCCGCAAGGCAAATTCCCTCTTTTATTATATTGTATTTAAATCGATATTTGACCGATTTCTTTATCATCGACACCGACATCCACCACCATTTCTATTATATCATTCCATAACCATCTCCACCAATAAAACCATCATAGTCAAACCAACCTAGGATAGATTGGAGCCAACACCACCTCCTCGTGTTCGATACCCGCTCGCCACTTTGCCGTGCGCTTGCGGTAAAACTACAACCGTCGCTCCGGGACGTTTATCCGGGGTGCGATCACTTGGCGAGTGCCCTATTGCCCGCAGGCTGTGTATCAGTACAAGAGACCACTCTCTCTAGCTTGGAGAGTACCCTATTTGCCCGCAGGCTGTGAATCAGTACAAGGGATCACTCGGAGAGTGCCCTATTGCCCGCAGGCTGTGCAAGACGGGACGGGACGTGACAAGACGGGAGGGGTTATTCTAGGGTGTCCACACACACGCGCACACATGATAGCCCTATGATATCAAAAGTTGTTGTTGTCAGGCTCAGACTTCGTCGTCAAGTCTGAGCCGTCAGGAGTCGTCCCTGATGCTATCATTTCACGTCCGGTTCTATTTGTTCACAGTTATCAGTTCTAACCAACTAAGGCCTAAGCACGGCCAAAAGTGCAAGTGGGATACACTTGCCTGCGATGGCGAGTGTGTCTCCTCCCGAAGCGTCTCGTCCAACCGTCTCTACCGTGTAAGTCCGTCTGAAACAGTGCCGTGGCGACGGTGTCAGGTCTCAATTTCATCAAATCCTATTAGGGTTCGCTTCTAGGTTAACGGGACTATCATATTCGTCAAAAGTCACTTTTTCGATGTTTCAGCCTAATCGACGATCTAATCCTATCTGCACAGTCAACAAAGTCCATTCGTCGATTCTAGATTTGTACAACGTTTTACTGGTGCTGGAAAATAAATTTTAGTTCAAATTGTCGATTTTTAGTTTAGGGTTCAATCGGCTATTGTGGGGGTTTCTACGAGTTCGAGGGACCAACCTTTACCGGAGTTCGTCGTAGGATGGAAGTCGTGTCTGAACAGAGAACTCCTCAGCGTCAAATCTGGTCCACGCACGATTTCCCAAAAGCTGGAACTTGCGACGAAGGCCTATGACATGTCGTAATGTTGTAGACGGCAAATCCGCGAAGTAGCACACCCAAGTGGGGCCCACAGCAGTGCTAGGGGTCAATGGGGGACCCACAACACTTCGGGAGGACTTGGGGGCCCACGGCAGCAATTGGTGTGGAGGATGCGGAGTTGCGACGATTGGCCGTCGGTCAGACCGAGCCACTGCGGGGAAATCTCTCAGTCAGACCGAGAGATCACAGCGCTGCATCGGTCGCGTTGCAGTGGAGCGCGTTGCAGATGCAGGAGCGTCAGTCGAAGCGGGCCGATACGAGAGAATTTGTCGATCGAGTGCTACGGAGCGGGGTCTGCAGCGGAGCGGGGGTGCGGAGCGGCTAGCGGAGTGCGAAGCGCTTGCGGGGCATCGGTCAGACCGATAGAATGCCTCGATCGGATGCGGAGTGGGCGAGTTGCAACGCTGCAACGTTGCAACGAAGCGGAGCGGCGCGGGTGCGGGAGCGGCTATCGGTCGCGACAAGAGATTTGCGAGGGCGGCTGTCGGTCGTAGCGGGGAGCGGAGCGTTGCAACGTTGCAACTGAAACATTTCGGAGCGGAGCGCTGTTGCGGTGATAGGTCTCGGTCAGACCGATGAAATCTCTCGGTCTGGCCGAGCGGCTGCGGGCGGCTGCGGCTGCTGATGGGTTGCTTGAGCTGCTAGGGTTGGGAGGTGAAAAATTGGCGGCTAGGGTTTGTGTGATGCAGAAATAAGCTAGCCTAGGGCTAATATAAATAGGAAAGAGGGTTAGGGCTAGGTCTAGGGTTTAGGGGCATAATAAAAATAATTAAAATGATTTATTTAAAACAAATATCTCTTCTCTCCCTCACGCAAAGTTGTGTGCGGCCAAAATAGCTGAAATTTTGGTCAAAAAATATTTAAAGTGTTAGTTTTAAATTCGAATTTTATTATAATTAATTCACTTTTAAAAATAGGTTTTAAAATTATTTAAAATTTACTCAAAAATGGAAAATAGGTCAAATTAAGTCCAAAAATTGTAAAATAAATATTGGGGTGATCGGGGCGACGAAAGAAAGAGAACCAAGAAGACGGATCTAAATTTCGACGTCGAGAGGCGAAACTAAAAATAGAAACGTCTCGCGTCAAAACAGAAAGTCGTGACGTCGCATCAAATAAGATAGAATCGCGGAAGAACGACTCGAGAAATGTCGTTCCAAAATAGTTCCACAATCTAATACCCTCAGAGACGATCATAACGACATATCACACAATAATGTTCAATATCAAATAGAGTCTAAAAAAACACGTGCACGATCAAGAGCACGTGCACGAAGAAAGTACGATCGGAAACCGACCGTTACATCCTCCCCAACTTAGAAGTGATTCCGTCCTCGGAATCAACATCAAACATCGCTGGGAAAACGATGCGGGAAGCGCTCTCTCATATCATCCTCACGCTCCCAGGTGGACTCTTCAGGTGATTCGTGACGCCACATCACTCTCATCAGGTCGAGTATCTTATTCCTCAACTGCTTCTGTCGACGGTCCAAGATCTGCACAGGCTGCTGGTCATATGCCAGGTCCGGGCGAACCGTAATCTCTGAGAAATCAACCGTGTGTGACGGATCACTGACGTACCGACGTAGCTGTGATACGTGGAATACGTCGTGAACTCCCTCCAAAGACGGTGGCAGAGAAAGGCGGTAGGCCACTATGCCCACACGCTCTAGCACATCAAAAGGCCCAATATACCTCGAACTCAGCTTTCCCTTCTTCCCAAAACGAATAACTCCGCGGTTCGGAGAAATCTTCAGGAAGACGTGATTTCCATGCTGAAACTCCAAGGGTCTCCTCTTGGCATCTGCCCAATGCTTGAAGCGATCCTGTGCAACTCTGAGCTTCTCCCTGATGTCCCTCACGACATCCACAGCTTCCACTATCATCTCTGGACCCAACAGCTCCCGATCTCCGATGTCATCCCAGCTCAGTGGCGATCGACATTTCCTTCCATATAAGGCATCAAACAGCGCCATGCCAATGCTCGCCTGGTAGCTGTTGTTATATGAGAACTCTACCAAGTGAAGATGGTCCTTTCATGATCCCTTCAAATCGAGCGTACAAGCTCGCAGTAACTAACTTCTGCTTCGTGCTCTGGATCCACTCGTCAGCAGCTAGGGGTCCTTCCTTCCCCAAAAATGTCCTCGGCTGGAGCTCTTTGAACTGCTTCACTCCTGGAGCAGCTCGTGGGGCAGGCGGAGGTGGTGGTAGTGCAACTGGAACAGCCTGGGTAGCACGCTGGGACTGCTGAACCAACTGATGCTGAATATCCAGCATCTCCCTCATCACACCCAGAAACTGACGGAAGTCTCCCCCCTGGTCCTCCGGAACACTGTCACCTGAGTTCCCTGATCGGGTAACGCGTCGTCCTGCCATCCTATTGACAAAAAGACATAAATTAAACTCGTACAATTACTGGATGATAATAAAATGAAGTTCAATACTTCGATTGTTCCGTATTCGCAGAAGGATGGGACCTGCATGGGCCACCACTAAAACCTGTCACGCCCCGCTTCCCAAAAAGGACGGAGGCGAAGCGTGACTAAGGCCCGCTTAGGCCGGGGCTGAGAGCCCAGACCCAATAAGCGTCTGTGGTATTCCAAAACGAAGGAACAGGTCCCTGCATGTTAGTACGGAACAACAAAGTACTGAAAAGAGATATCAATTCATTTTATTCCAAATATAACATCCAAAGTACGGAAAGTCTAAAAACGCCCGAAGGGCTACAACTGCAGATAAAAAAGAAATACTGGTGCAAGCACCCAACCTAGACAAGAAAACAACAGGTGCTACACACCCAATCTAAACGGGAACAGAACTCTAGATCAGCAACTAGAGGCCTCTAACTCTGGTCCTCCTCTGGATCGTACTCCGGATCAACGTCCTCCGGCTCTCCGTCTGCTGGCAAGTCCGCCTCGTCGACGTACTCTAGCTCAACACCTGACGTACAACACCAAAAGAAGGAACTGTACGTCAGGTAAGGTCTACAAACAGGGTTAGACCAAACTGCAAGTGTATCAACTTTTAGACAACGATTTACTGGTTGATTAGCATGCTGGGGTTATAACTGAGTAACAAAAAGAAGTAACGCAGCAGGAAAGTAAAGCGTAGCAAGTAGTAGTCGTAGCGTGTGCTACCAACTACGGGACTAACCTACAGGTGTCGTGACAAGTCGGGACGTGACGGGACAAGACGAGACAAGACAAGTGAGACATGAAAGGGTTCACGCCTTACGGTTCGAGGGGGATCAGACCCTCTTGCCGTGCGCACGCTCAACCCAACCCCAAACCCCAAGGAAGACAAGACAAGACAAACAGTACAAGGGATCACTCGCTCTAGCTTGGCGAGTGCCCTATTGCCCGCAGGCTGTGTATCAGTACAAGGGATCACTCTCTCTAGCTTGGAGAGTACCCTATTGCCCGCAGGCTGTGAATCAGTACAAGGGATCACTCGGAGAGTGCCCTATTGCCCGCAGGCTGTGCAAGACCGGACGGGACGTGACAAGACAGGAAGGGTTATTCTAGGGTGTCCACACACACGCACACACATGATAGCCCTACGATATCAAAAGTTGTTGTTGTCAAGCTCAGACTTCGTCGTCAAGTCTGAGCCATCAGGAGTCGTCCTGGACGCTATCATTTCACGTCCGGTTCTATTTGTTCACAGTTATCAGTTCTAACCAACTAAGGCCTAAGCACGGCCAAAAGTGCAAGTGGGATACACTTGCCTGCGATGGCGAGTGTGTCGTCCTCCCGAAGCGTCTCGTCCAAACGTCTCGGAAAGTTCGTCTGAAACAGTGCTGTGGCGACGGTGTCAGGTCTCAATTTCATCAAATCCTATTAGGGTTCGCTTCTAGGTTATCGGGACTATCCTATTCGTCAAAAGTCACTTTTTCGATGTTTCAGCCTAATCGACGATCTAATCCTATGTGCACAGTCAACAAAGTCCATTCGTCGATTCTAGATTTGTACAACGTTTTACTGGTGCTGGAAAATAAATTTTAGTTCAAATTGTCGATTTTTAGTTTAGGGTTCAATCAGCTATTGTGGGGGTTTCTACGAGTTCGAGGGACCAACCTTTACCGGAGTTCGTCGTAGGATGGAAGTCGTGTCTGAACGGAGAACTCCTCAGCGTCAAATCTGGTCCACGCACGATTTCCCAAAATCTGGAACTTGTGACGAAGGCCTACGACGTGTCGTAACATTGTAGACGGAAAATCCGCGAAGTAGCACGCCCAAGTGGGGCCCACAAACGTGCTAGGGGTCAATGGGGAGACCCACAACACTTCCGGAGGACTTGGGGGGCCCACGGCAGCAATTGGTGTGGAGGATGCGGAGTTGCGATGGTTGGCCGTCGGTCAGACCGAGCCGCTGCAGGGAAATCTCTCGGGCAGACCGAGAGATCACAGCGCTGCGTCGGTCGCATTGCAGCGGAGCGTGTTGCAGATGCGGGAGCGTCGGTCGAAGCGGGCCGCTGCGAGAGAAGTTGTCGGTCGAGCGCTACGGAGCGGGGTCTGCAGCGGAGCGGGGGTGCGGATCGGCTAGCGGAGTGCGAAGCGCTTGCGGGGCGTCGGTCAGACCGATAGAACGCCTCGGTCGGATGCGGAGCGGGCGAGTTGCAACGCTGCAACGTTGCAACGAAGCGGAGCGGCGCGGGTGCGGGAGCGGCTATCGGTCGCGACAAGAGATTTGCGAGGGCGGCTGTCGGTCGTAGCAGGGAGCAGAGTGTTGCAACGTTGCAATTGAAACGTTGCGGAGTGGAGCGCTGGTGCAGGGAGAGCTCTCGGTCAGACCGATGGAATCTCTCGGTCTGGCCGAGCAGCTGCGGGCGGCTGCGGCTGCGGCTGATGGGTTGCGTGAGCTGCTAGGGTTGGGAGATGAAAAATTGGTGGCTAGGGTTTGTGTGATGAGGAAATAAGCTAGCCTAGGGCTAATATAAATAGGAAAGAGGGTTAGGTCTAGGTCTAGGGTTTATGGGATTAATAAAAATAATTAAAATGATTTATTTAAAACAAATATCTCTTCTCTCCCTCACGCAAAGTTGTGTGCGGCCAAAATAGCTGAAATTTTGTTCAAAAATTATTTAACGTGTTAGTTTTAAATTGGAATTTTATTATAATTACTTCACTTTTAAAAATTGGTTTTAAAATTATTTAAAACTTACTCAAAATGGAAAATAGGTCAAATTAAGTCCAAAAATTGTAAAATAAATATTGGGGTGATCGGGGCGACGAAAGAAAGAGAACCAAGAAGACGGATCTAAATTTCGACGTCGAGAGATGAAACTAAAAATAGAAACGTCTCGCGTCAAAACAGAAAGTCGTGACGTCACATCAAATAAGATAGAATCGCGGAAGAACGACTCGAGAAATGTCGTTCCAAAATAGTTCCACATTCTAATACACTCAGAGACGATCACAACGACATATCACACAATAATGTTCAAAATCAAATAGAGTCAAAAAAAATTAAACACGTGCACGATCAAGAGCACGTGCACGAAGAAAGTACGATCGGAAACCGACCGTTACATCTATGCTTTACAAAAGTGGAATCCAAATCTTAATATCCTTAAAAGAAACAAGTCAACTGAACAAAACGATTAGTTAAGGAATATTTGATAAACCAAACTTTGTTCTCACTAATATTAAAGTGTCCTTCCTAATACTGAGTTAAGGACAATGATTTCATTAAGCTCTAAAGTCTAAAACAATAAAAGCACATTAGTTGACACTCGCCTCTATGAGCAGGGGCAGCTTGAACATACTGATGTTTAGAGCACGTTTCTCTGTACAACTTATTGAATCTTCTCAAGGTTGTATGGAAAACAGTTTCAATCCTTAAGGTTTGAAACTTCGATCAAACTGTTTGACTCAAAGATGAGTGTAAGAGCGGTGCAAGACCATATATCCAAATTAGATCTTAAGACGAACTACTTGGTGAGTCTCCTCAAGGTTGTAAAGCTCAAATCTTTGGATGCATGTGATGCTTGAATAGCTAATATTTGCGTTGCGGCGAGAAATGTCTAAATGTGATTTAAAAGGGAGAAGGCACTAATGAAAATTCATTGAGAAAGAATATTTGGTCTATCGTAAGACAAGGTATAGTAGGATGAACTGAAAATGGGACATGTTTGATGTCAAAAGTTTTAGAATAATTGTTATACAAAGGAAGAGATGGTCTTACATATTGGCTAATGAACAAAAGTTGTCTTTAGGCTATATGGGATTTATATCACACTTGGCGAATGTCGTCACATTACTTTAGAAGAAATGTTTTGATGTGATTATAATGTATAATAATGTTCTATTAAGAGTTAATACATGAATTCGCAAGTTAGAAATAAAATATATCCATGGAAAATATTGACTAGGCCGTACCAAAGAGACTAGACTTGACAAGTCACATAAAGAGGGGACCTCAAACTATCGTATTACGAGTCGAAAGACACTTGTAAATCTTGTCTCAAAGGTATGATGGCTGAAACTCCTTCTGTATGACGGTGGGAGAATGAGTTGGAGAACTAATGGTCGCATACATACGGATGTATCCAAACCCAAGTCTTAATTAGCCAGGATATGATGTTCTTATTTTATTATGACATGGGTTCTTGATGAAACACAAGTATGATGAAATAGAGAACAAAATGACAAAGTATTTGAATCACTTCGATTGGAACGAAGAGGCGAATACTTTGCTATGTAATTCTTGCGAATTAAAAAGAATGAGATTTTCTCTCATGTCAAGTCTCACAACACATCAGTGTGTTTGAGAGCATGAATCGCACTCTGTTAGACTTGATGGATATATGGCTAGTGACTCTGAGTTACAAAATCCTCTTTCTGGGTTACACCCCAGATAATAATGCCTAGGTTCTTGATAGGTTACGTTAGAACCTTATAAATATAATATTCGTCTAATTAATCATTAGGAAGTCATAGGGTTACTCGAGCGTCGTGAGATGGAGGAGTCAAGTAAAACATCATAATTGATGGTGGCCTCGTCAACTTCCAAGAATCCATTCGGATTAGGGACTCTAATAAATAATTTGATGTAATCCAAAAAAGGTCCTTGCACGTAAATACGGTAGGGATCTCAGAAGACGTGCCCAAAGGGAGTGTTCCCTTTGGTTGCAATTGAATTTTCAAGAAAGAAAATCAGTGCAAAAGGAAAATAGTGAAGTACAAGTTATGTTGGTTAAGAACGGTTATCATCATAACTCCTATAAACGGATTATGATGAAACTTTCTCGCCCACAGCTGTATACAGATCTGTTCGGATCAGACTCGATGTCGATGCTCATAATGACCATGAATACTAGAGTATATTTTCTAAATATGTTTTAGAAGAACAAACTTATAGATTTTTCAAGGTCAGTGGGAGCGAATAAAAGGCATGCGATGCATTAAGAAGACGGAACATATGTTTGGATAAAGTGGTTAAAGAGTTTGACACTTTATCAGAAATGACTATGAACTGTGCAAATGACTAGTGAATTATTTGGATTATTCTCGTAGAAGACGATAAGTTGGATGAGATCCAGGCAAGACAAATTTTATAGATTTCAAGAGACTAAGGAAACAATTTAGATAAGATTCAAATATGTAATCTAGTAGAAACATTGAACCCCTTGAGTCTATACTGAAGACGGGTTAGCAGATCCACTTACGAAGACTCTACAACATAAAGTCTAGAGAGACTTATGTGTAAATGCGGTATGAGATACCGGGATACATGGACCTGAGCGCAAGTGTGAGATGTTGAGAGATGTGTATGCCATCGAGGTAATTCATCCCTGTGTATGTTTACAAACATCTTGTTCAAAATAACAGTAAGCTGTTTGGTAATAATTTACCATAATAAATAAATATGTAGTCTTCATTAGAACTTAGGAATAGTCCTGAGATTTAATGTGAGGTCAAACATGTATCTAGATGGAGATCTCAATCTTGTAGAAGTGTTTGACCGATTGTAGCGTAGGTCGAAACCCATTCATGGTAGTATATGTTTCGAGAATAGGATATTGATATATCAGATAGACCATTGTGTATTTGTCTTCACCATTGAGTGGAGACAATGATCTTATGGTCGTTTGACTTGGCAAAGTCGAAGACGAGACACATGTGCTCATTAGAGAAGGAGTTCACCAAACGACCCAACGAGAGTTATAAAATGGTTAAATTTGACTGATCTATCAATGATAACTCTCGGTGATGATAAGCAAGTTGGTCATCAGACTTGAGGTCATTGTACAAACATGTACGTGAATGGTGTCACCTAGATATCTGATCTAGACTCGGAGCAAGCCCCGTTGAAAGGTCTTTAGTTGGGTGACACTTGAAGCATGCGAGGAGAGTAATGACCAAGATATGATTCGTCTCTCCTGGTCAAGGGGAGCTAGTGTGGCACGTGTTAGTTCAATCTTTAGTAAAAAATCTGGCCAGCGTATATTGGAAGAAGTCCAACATTATTTGACTACATATCGATGGAGACGAACCGGCTTCGAGCTATTGGGGTTGATAGTTGACCATAACCCAGGCTTGACTAAGTGGCATAGTTTTGGCGAAGGGACTAAAACTACGGTATTCATCACGGACACAGTCAGGGTGGTCCCGACAATACTCATGTCAATGAGTTTACCACATAAGTATGATACCGAAACAGTGACAACACAAGATGCTTATGGTCACTGCCGTCTCGGTTTACAAGCCCCACTTGTAGTAGGAGGCTGTATGGTCTCACTTAGAGTGAGACCTTCGTCAAGTAATAGGAAGAATTAAGGGAGACGATGCATTGGATGCAAGAGAATTAATATGTCACAAAATATTTTTGACAAAAGCTTTTGAATATATTAGATGTGGGAATTTTGCATATGCTGCAAAAGAGAATTAAATATGTTGTAAGATATTTACGAGCATATTTTATATAATAAACCCAAGGAAAGTGTTACCTGGATGACGAGATTGTTCCGATCTAAACACAGGTTAAAAATGTGTCAAAGACGGACTCCAAACGAAGAAGTTAAGGCCAAAACAGAGAAAAAAGTCATTTTGGGCATTGCGGGTCGGGCGTTCGTCCTACCCGCCTGGAGGACGGTTGCCCGACCCACCAACAGGTGGGCTCCCATGCCCGTAAAGGTAGGCACTGATTCGGAGTGAATATTACATATTTAACCCCCTAATTAGTCCTATTTTATGCTCATATGATGCCTAATTGGTCTCTAATACGTTCGTATTTTCTATACCATCATCTATTAGAGAAATCACCTTATTTAAGCACAAAACAGCAATTAACTTAGTATTTCTGCACTTTTTATATTTTTCATAGCTTGGTCTCGATCTCAGGATTCCAACGACTATTTATTTGTTGTATATACGCGCTACTAGAAACCGTTGGATTTGAATCCAACGGCCCGCATCGAGTCCCAGCGCATCATCGCAAGCGGTCTACGCGACAACTTGTAGACCATTCGATTTCATCGAACAGACAGTTACGACCGCCAGATCGTGATCTTCGGAGTGACGTGGCCTGTGCATTCGATCGTGTCCCGTTGAAGCGAAAGCAACGTGGCAAGCTGACGACCGCACGATCGCGATCCGACGGTCGTGCTTAACCCCGATGAGAACGAGAAGCGGGCGACGGAGCGATCGACATTTACGCCGACGTGGCACAACTTGGACCCTCCGATGCAGATCCAACAGCGGAACACGAATCTGTGAACCCGCTTTCTTGCTCTCATTTGCGCCGGCAATGGATCGGGTTTTGAGGATAATATATAAGCGTACTAGGCTTTTTGGGGTAGTTTTGGGTTTTAAAGTGGAGATTTGGTGATAAATTCTTGAACTTATACCCCGTATTTGGTGTATTTCATTGTATTTGGCTATTAAAACGATGTATTTGGCCATGAAATCTGATTTTCTTTACACCATGCGTGGCTAATCTCCTTGTGATATGGTTGTGATGTAGTTAGGGGTATTTATTCGCTAAATTTCATGTCTTTAGCCTTATTTTCATGTCAAAATTGCTCGTAACATTGATTTCTACAACGTATTTGTCGGGTATTGCTTATTGTGCATTTATCGTGTAATGGTTGGTAGTGATACGTATACGGCTATTTTGACTAGTTTGTATTGTTCTATCTTCCGACGCCTTCACGCCTTGACCGGGTGAAGCGTTGAGTTATATGAAAGACATGATATTTCAGCGATTATTAACTCCTAATGAACTCACAACCGTAGCACATCCACTTCATATGTGTTGGTGTAGACGTAGTTAGGGTGTCGTAATTATTGATGCCTATATCTTTTCGCCATCTGTACCTCTACCGAAGCAGTAAATATCGTTTTCATCATTTGAGACGCGGCTGACCCGCCCAGCGGGCGGGTCAAGCCCGCCCCAGCGGGTTGGGGCCCGCCCGAACATACGGGCGGGCACCCAGCCTGCGGCATGTGCCTGGTTTTCGTGTGTCCCACGATGGGGCCCATAGATCTGAAAAACCATAGTGGTTATCTCTGGCGGCTGGGTCGATGCGTAAAGCAGCTTTTTGGCCATGTTTGAGACCTCGTTTGAGGGGTCACATGAACTCCGAATGGAGCGCCGTTTTTTCCTACTTATTCACCACTCAACCCTCTTCGTAGCAATGTGTGACATCGATCTTGAAGATCAATGGTAGGAGGGGTTTAATTGACCAAACATTGCCTTTGTGAAATGTGTGTTTTGGGTAAAGTAAATTCTCCAAATACTATTAGTCCCACATGGGTCAGCCGCCTATATAAATAGGGGCCTAGCCACTTTCTTGAAACCTGTCCCAAGCTTCAGATCTGAGTAGCTCAATTAAATGTGAACAAGCTCGGATCTAATTTTAAATTTAATATTTTCACTTCTCCTTAAATTCTTCCTTACTCCTGATCGATCTCTAGCAAAGCTATAAAGGAGTTCGAATCGGATCCGAAGTATTGATGAAGGGTCCACTCAAGGTGAAACTTTCTTCGGCATGTGTTTGGCTCGGAGACAATGGTGTTGCTCGCCTCGAGAGGCGGTGCTGTTCGGGAGTGGTTCGGCTCGGGACGAGGTGTAACTCGGGACGCAGTTCGGCTTGGTAGAAGCAGCTCGGGGCAACGCTTCGGAGTAAAAGAAATGTTGCTGAAAATGACACTTAATATTATGCAGAAATGAAGGGAAAGGTATGTAGTTTATTAACATGTGTTTATAATTGCAAATTGTTAGATAGATCTATCCTTAGGGGTTGGTCGGACCCAACACCGGGATATTGGAGATTCTGGCTAGGGTTTGTTCTCTTTAGTGCTAGACTTACAATATTTTTAAGTTATTTTCCGCTGCTTTCATATTTTCGTTGTCCGTACGACTTAGGCCGGACGTCGATTTAATGGCCCTAAGGATCTAGAAAACCTATCAGGCTGTGCATGATGATGGCTATGCATCGTAAACCTAGGTCATTAGCTTTTCGATACGGACGTGTGCTAGTTATTTCTATTAAAGAAAGTGATGTAAACATTGAAACCAAACTTTATTCGAACTTTTACCTTTTTGGGCGATTTTCTGGAACTCTTTTAGCCCCTTTTTCTCTGGTATTCCTTGCTGGATTTTGTAAGACTCTTTAATCTTTCCTCTAATTAGTTGCCTTAGCTTTTAATCTCCATTGCTATTATGATTTTTAGTATAGTTATTTCCATCTCATTCTATATTGATTTCATTATGATTGCTTTTGCATTGATTTCACTTGTAAATCCCATGATTAGTGAGTACTCCCCTTAGCTAAGGCCATGTAAAGCCCTATTATAGGGATTGAGCATGATGAATTGCCCCAAATATCGATCCAAGTAGATTATAGTCTCAGCCTAGGGTTGGATGAGAGCTTAATTCAACTCATTCACTATTGAACTACACAATCTCAATCACCGATGACCCATTGGGGTCTTGATTTGACGCCTTTAGTGGAAGGTTCACGATCTAGTGCCAAGCGTCGACAAATCATCGGGCACACTCACTAGAACCACTTTATATCATAGTGACCAACGACCCATTGGGGCTACGATAGGGGTCCAACATATCCTCTCAGTCCTTTCTCACGGATAGACGTCAATTGTATGAGGATTGAGACTCAGTCATAATCGATGACTATAATCCTTGGATTGAGAAGTTAGATCCACCTAGCTCATGGCCACAATTACGTCAATATGCAAGCCCTAGCTCTTTCTCATAACTGAATCACCCCTTGTTCAACCGCTCTCTGCTCTCGAGGCATTGATTTCCACAGCTATACAAAGATTGACACTAATCACTGATTGAGCCTTCGCATCCCTGTGTTCGACACCTGCTGCATACGACTTCGTACGCTTGCGGATATTTATAACTTTCGTACCCGATCAAGTGTAACAGTCACTTTCTGACCGTACGTATTTTAGCGTGTTGCTGTGTTTCGGGTGTGTTTTGTGTATTTGATTTTTATTACTGTTTTTTGTAGCTCGGACGTGTGACCGGACCTCGTATTCATGATCCTCTCGGAGGCGCGATTGCTTCGATATCTTGTTTATAATTTTTGGACATTCAGGGGCGAAGTTGCAAAAAAAATTGGGTTAATATTTATACTATATATCATTGATGTTAACTTTTTCCTTTTTAAACCTAACTCCAACGTCTTGTTAATGGGGAGGTGAAACCTTTAAATTTTTTTTAATAAAAGAAAAAAAACATAGCAAACTTCAGTAGCTTGTGTACGTACTGGGTTTTTAAAACAAAATTTTAAATTGTTAAATTAACTCTTATTCCATCCTCACTTTTCCCTTAAGACCCTAACAACCGTACTCCCCATATCCCACCTCCCACGTGAACAACTCTTCCCTCTTCCCCTTTTTTCTCTAACATGCCAACAACCCTACCCCTATCCCTTCCACACGTCTCTAGCTTTCTTTTTCCCCTACCCTATATTTAGCTAGGGTCTTGTACATGCAGCTGCACAAAGCTAATGAGCAGTCTGTTCCTTTAATTTTTCTACTATCAAACCATTCTCTCACCAACAGACCGAGGCCTAAAGCCCGAGCCCCTTGTTGCCTTCTCCCTCCCGATGCGCGCTCCACGGTCAGTCACGCTACCGCCGACCAGATCTCTGGCCTCATCTCCCGGCGTCGGCCATCTCCTATCCTACGACAACCCCTCACTCCAGATCTCCGGCCTCCCCTCCTTTCCGACGCCGTCAGCCACCAGGCCGCCCGGAACTTCGTTGCAACCGAACTTCAAACTGTGAGTCCCATTCATGTGAACAAACAGAAGATCAAAGCTTTTGTATGTTAACTAAATGTATTAAGATAAGTTAGTTGCATGGTTTAGGTTACCCTAGTTGTCAGTGAACTGTGTACAAGATAAGTGAACGGAAACCTATCGGAGAACGATTTATAATCAGCTAATACACTGTTAAACATCATTATTATCTGATCATGCCGTCATCAAATGATGTCAGCTAGCAATCTTCAGGCTTTTTTTGATATTTGAATCAATAATCTCAATGTCTCTGATATAAAAAAATTGTTTTTTAAGAGTATGAAGGGGGGCATTTGATATGCTCCATGTAACAACTGTCTGCCTTCAAGATTTCGGATTAGTACATTGGGATTATTAGATAAGTTAGTTTATAGTTGTTAGTATTAAAACAACAGTAAGGTTGATAATGTTTCATTGTATTTAATCACGCTTAGCTTAATATCACATATCCGATGTCTCAGATTAATCTCGCATCTCGCTGCCACCTCCTGAATACCCAAAATTGCATCGATCGGACATTCCGGGTTTAAAGGCGACGCGCTTTGTTGCTGCTCCCAGTTCCAACGCCGATCCACGTGTGACAGCCAAAATAGGTTAGTGTCCCTTTACTCGTAGCAACCCAAACCGTACGTCATCAAAAACCTAATTAAATTCTGACAACCTAATCACTAAATTTATTTTCTGCACCATTAAACTGTTGTGAAAATCTAGAATCGATGATCGGACTGATTTGACTGTGCACATAGGATAGAATCGTCGAATAGGTTGAACTTTCAGAACTTGACGTGAAAACTGATAGGTTATTCACGATCGACTTAGAAACTTACCATAATAGGAACTTCTAAAAACGCGACCTGACACCAGCCGTTGACTTGTGACAGCGGACGTTGACCGACTCGGACCACGACGAGACGCTCCCGACGGACGAACCCACATCGACACGTCGCTTCGACGAGATGCTCCGGACGGACGACACACTCGCCACTGCAGGCAAGTGTACCCACTTGCACCTTCGGCCGTGTTTAGGCCTTATACTTCTAGAACTGTTAGAATGTGAACAAAGAGAACCGGACGTGAAATGATAGCGTCCGGGACGTCCCTTGACGGCTTAGACTTGACGACGATGTCTAAGCGCAACAACAACATCATTTGACACCTTAGGGTTTTTCCTGTGTGTGCGTGCGTGTGGTCCCCCTAGAATAACAATTTCCTTGCGTGTTGTGTCCTGTTACATAAGAAGCTTCCGGGCGTTTCGGATGCTCTCCATGCGAGAGTGATCCCTGTTACACAAAAAGCCTCTGGGCGTTTCGGATGCTCTCCACTCGAGAGTGATCCCTGTTACACAAAAATCCTCCGGGCATTTTGGATGCTCTCCACGCGAGAGTGATCCCTGTTATACTAAATCCTGCGGGTGTTTCAGATGCTTCCTTAGCAGGAGTGATCCATGTACCTTCTTGTCCTGAGTTACTGGGTTGGGGTAGGGTTGAGCGTGCGCACGGGGAGAGGGTCTGATCCCCCTCGAACCGTAAGGCGTGAACCCTTCGTGTCACACGTGTCTTGTCCCGTCTTGTCTGGTCTTGTCTCGTCCCTCTTAGGTTAGTCCCATAGTCGATAGTACACGCTACGACTACCGCCTGACGTGTTTACCTTTCCTGCTGCGTTTACTTTTGTTACTCTGCTATAACCCCAGCATGCTAATCAACCAGTAAAACGTTGTCTTAAATTAAAATACACTTGCAGTAGAGTCTGATATTTTCTGTGTAGACTTTACCTTACGTACAGTTCCTTTTTTCTTTGGGTGCTGTACGTCAGGTACCGAGCCGGAGTACGTTGACGAGTCGGACCTGCCAGAGTACGTAGAGTCCGAGGACGTTAACCCAAAGTACGTGCCAGAGGAGGTCCAGAGTTAGAGGTCCTCACGTTGCTATTCCAGACTTCTCACTGCAGACTAGTTGGGTGCGTTGCACCATTTATTTTCTGTCTAGGTTGGGCGCTTGCACCGGTAGTTTATTTTTCATTTGTTGTAGCCGAGTCAGGCTTTGTTAGACTCTCAGTACTTTTGGATTGATATTTGGAATAAAATGAATGCCTTTTTTCAGTACTTTTATTGTTCCGTACTAACTTGCAGGGACCTGTTCCTTCGTCTTGGAGTACCACACAGACGCTTATTGGGCCCGGGCTTCATAGCTCTGGCCTAAACGGGCCTTAGTCGCGCTTCGCCTCCGTAGTTTGGGAAGCGGGGCGTGACGGGTTTTAGTGGTGGCCCATGCAGGTCACATTCTTTCTGCCAGTTCGTAACAATAGAAGTATTGACTTTCATTTTTATTATCATCCAGTAAATTGTACGAGTCTAATTTATGTCTTTCTGTCAATAGGATGGCAGGACGACGTGTCACCCGATCTGGGAGCTCAGGTGTCATCAATAAAACATAAGCAGGTCCCTGTAACCACAACGGAACAACAATAATAACACAAGGAGAGACAGAAATAAAATTCCCATATCTCAAAAATTGTCCAACATGAAAATTAAGTTCAACATCCAGAAAAGCCACCAGGCTAAAAGAAAGAGTCTAAAGGCCCAGAATAAGGCCAAACAAAAACAAACGTAACAGAGTATAGGTGCTACGCACCGACAACAAAACAGCAGTCTAAACAAAAGAAAGCTCAACGAAGACACTAGGACTGGTCCCCATGGTCCACGTACTCCTCGCCAAACACTGACTCGGGCACGGCGTCCGCAAACACCTCGTCCTCAACAACGGACTCAGGCTCGAGATCTAACATGTGTCACCCAAAAGAGTAAAGGGGCACATGTCAGCAAGTCTAAAAGACTTGGGCAAGGAAACTGAAGGTAAGGTAAACTAGCAACCTAATAGTTATAGTATGATGCATGGCATGGCAAGTATCGCATGGGAATAGACAAGTGAAGTACAAGTAGCAAGTAACCAGTGGTAGTTGTGACATGTAATGTCAAGTAACAAGTACAAGGGATCGCTCAACAAGTGCCCTATTGCCCGCAGGCTGTGTTCAAGTACAAGTCCAGTAAATCACGTCAAGTAAACACGTCGTGCACAGAGATTCCGCCTGTTGGCTAGAGTGGCTGATCGGGCCAACTCCTAAGCTCAAGTGACCGTTTATCTCTACCCCTCCCACGTGTGTCGAGCCAGGGCATTACCCCCGAACACGGAATGCTCGCTTCTGGGACACGAGCCAGGAAGTGTGATTAACACGTATGGCGTAGGGTTATGCCCACGTATAGTGGGTGCCTAGCCGGAAACTAGTAGGTCGGGCATTGGCTATCAACCAACACATGGCCCGCTTCTGGAACACGAGCCAGGAAACACAAGTATTGTAGCGTGTGCTACAAATGCGCCATACAACATGGATAGCATGGATGACAATTTATTCGCGTACCGTTAAACAAAATTAAACATGACATGGAAGTTATGCAACATGGTAAATGATGGTCCTAGCTTCGTTGTCAAGCTAGTTCTGGAATTTGCACCTAGGCGAGTATCATTTCGTCGCCTAGTCTCTTTTATGCCTACAACAAGCAAATGGCCTAAAACATGGCCTAAACCCTAAGTGGCAAGTTTCACTTGCCTAGCACCGAGGATGACGATCCACGGAGGTTCGTCCTACGGACGTTAATCTACGGGGAAGTCGCTGTCATGGGGAGACAAACATCAAAACAACCTTCATTTCATTAGGGTTTCACAAAACACAACGGGTTATGAAAACATTAAGAGATCGATCATTACCGTATCGGAAACGGAAGAATGATGCCGAGCAACCACGGCGACGAAAGAAATGCTCCGAGGAACCTAGGGTTCAGATCTGGAAATGTTGGAGAATTTTGGGGAAATAGGGTTTTGGGGGATTTTGGGGATTTGATGGAGATTTGAGGAAGATGAGAGGTAGAATGTGTTAAGGGAGAGTTTGGATGATGCATTTAGGGCTTGGGATGAAGGAATAAGGGTTTGAGGTAGTAGGGGGCTCAATGGGGGAGAAACTAGGGTTTTAGGTCGTGAGGAAGGAGAAGAAAACGTTTGGAGGGGTATTTATAGAGATTGGTGGCGGCTAGGGCAAAACTAGGGTTTCCTGCACTGCTTAGTCGGTCAAAGAACAACTGTTGACCGACTAGTTTGAGAACTAGTCGGTCGGTTGACCAACGCAGACCGACTAAGCGTAAACAGTAGCTCCAGTCGAAAACCTGAACTAAGAGTTAGTCGGTCATAGAACAACTACTGACCGACTAGTTTGACATCTAGTCGGTCGATGAACGTTCTTAGACCGACTAAGAGTAAACAGTAACTCGACTGTACAGACGAACTAAGAATTAGTCGGTCTGAGTACAAAACTTAACCGACTAGTTTAACAACTAGTCGGTCGGAAGATGAACTTAGACCGACTAAGAATGAACAGTACTGATACCAAAAATTAGTAATTGAGTTAGTCGGTTAAAGAAGCATTGCTGACCGACTAGTTTGCAACCTAGTCGGTCAACCAACGTTCTTAGACCGACTAACGACAAACAGTAACTCCTGAATAACTTAGAGAGCCCGCTAGTCGGTCCATGAAGGCTTGCCGACCGACTAAATCGTCATCTAGTCGGTCGGTTCCCCTTCTTACACCGGCTAACGTGCACCAAAAGTTCCGAAATGGAGCGCGAAGCTCCGGGATCGATTCCTAAGACTCCTAGGCTTGATCTAACAATAAGATATGACCGATATGAAGCCCGTCACGAATGACTTACTCCGAAATCGACGATCCTAAGGAAGAAACGAGAAAACACGACGAAACGATCGAAAATGAAAGTTACGGAGACGATAACCACATATAAGGAGAAAATCCATCAAAACATATAATATAATATAATAAATCCAGATACATGAAAACCAGTCGTTACATCCTCCCCAACTTAAGAAAAATTCCGTCCTCGGAATTTCCCAACACTCACGTGTCCGGGAACAAAAGTGGGTAACGCTCTCGCATCTCATCCTCATTCTCCCAAGTAGACTCTCCGGGCGAGCCGTGTCACCACATCACCCTCACAAGATTGACAACCTTGTTCCGAAGTGACTTCTGACGCCTGTCCAGAATCTGCACTGGATGCTGGTCATACGTCATATCGGGGCGAACGGTAATCTCCGAAAAATCCACAGCATGAGATGGATCGCTAATGTATCGACGAAGCTGCGACACATGGAAAACATTGTGAACTCCCTCCAAAGATGGCGACAAGGCTAAGCGATAAGCTACCTCGCCAACTCTCTCCAGAATGTCAAACGGTCCAATGTATCGCGGGCTCAACTTCCCTCGCTTCCCAAAACGAATCACGCCCCGATTCGGGGAAATCTTCAGAAACACATGATCTCCAGGCTGAAACTCCAAAGGACGACGTTTAGCATCCGCCCAATGCTTAAAACGGTCCTGAGCAATCCTCAACCTCTCCCGAATGTTCCTGACGACCTCCACGGCCTCCACAATCATCTCAGGTCCCAACAGCTCCCGATCACCAACGTCATCCCAACTCAATGGCGATCGACATTTCCTCCCATACAAAGCGGCGAAAGGCGCCATGCCAATAGACGCCTGGTAGCTGTTGTTGTAAGAGAACTCCACCAAGTGTAGATGGTCCTCCCACGAACCCTTGAAATCCAACATGCACGCCCTCAGCATGTCTTCCAAAATCTGAATCGTCCTCTCGGACTGGCCATCCGTCTGCGGATGGTACGCCGTGCTGAAACTCAGACGCGTACCCAAACTCTTCTGCAAACTCTGCCAGAACTGAGATGTGAACCTCGTGTCTATGTCCGACACGATACTCACGGGGACTCCGTGAAGTCGCACAATCTCCTGCACGATTCACGTTACATCACTTTCCAAACTAGGAAAAAGGAAATGAAAACGGAGGGTAAAAGAATTTTACCTCCATATATCTCCTTGATAGCGCCTCAGTGGACTGTCCCACTCGGAATGGAATAAAGTGTGCGGATTTGGTCAATCGATCTACGATCACCCAAATCGCGTCATTCTGCTTCGAACTCCGAGGTAGTCCAGTCACGAAATCCATAGTGATGTGTTGCCATTTCCACTCCGGAATCGGAAGTGGTTGTAGCAACCCGGCCGCACGCTGATGCTCCGCCTTCACTTGCTGGCAAACCAAACACTTGGCTACACTCCGAGCCACACTCCTCTTCATGCCATGCCACCAATAGTTCAGACGAAGATCCTGGTACATCTTGGTGCCACCAGGATGCACAGAATACGGCGAACTGTGTGCCTCCACCATCAACTCCTCTCTAATATCCCCAGCTGGCACACACAATCTGGTTCCAAACCTCAGCGAGCCATCCTCATGAATCAAAAAGTCAGTCCGCAGACCGGCTTCAACCTGCTCCCGAATCTTCACCAGCTTCGGATCCTCAGCCTGGCCAGCCTTAATCCGATCCACGATCGTCGACTGTACCTGCATGTACATCAACGAAGAAGCCTCCCCAGGAAGAACAATCTCCACACCAGACTCGCAAAAATCCTGCTGCAATCTCCACTGCGAGGTCAAAATCATTACCGCTGGAAGCCTACTCAAAGCATCTGGCACCACATTCACCTTGCCAGGGTGATACTGCAAATCAATCTCATAATCTGCCATGAGCTCCAACCATCGACGATGTCGCATGTTGAGCTCCTTCTGAGTAAAAATATACTTCAAGCTTTTGTGATCGGTGAAAATCTTCACTTTCTCACTCAGCGGGAAGTGCCTCCAAATCTTGAGCGCAAACACAACAGCAGCCAATTCCAAATCATGCGTCGGGTAATTCTTCTCATGAGTCTTGAGCTGACGAGACGCATAAGCCACAACATGCCCGTGCTGATGCAACACACAACCGAGACCCTTGCCAGAAGCATCGCAAAAGATCTCAAATCCACCGCTGCGATCAGGCACAACAAGAATAGGGGCAGTCGTCAACCTCTCCCTCAGAACACCAAAAGCATTCTCACAATCACCCGACCAAAACAAAAGGAACATCCTTCCGCGTCAACCTGGTCATCGGCTCAGCAATACGAGAAAAGTCCTTAATGAAACGCCGATAATAACCGGCAAGTCCAAGGAAACTCCGGATCTCAGACGCTGACGACGGAACAGGCCACTCTCTGATGGCCCTAATTTCCTCGGGATCCACAGAAATACCATCTCCAGTCACCACATGCCCGAGAAAAGCAACTCTATCCAGCCAAAACTCGCACTTTGAAAACTTAGCATACAACCGATGCTTCCTCAGAATCTCCAACACCGTCCTCAAGTGCGAGGCATGCTCTTCCTCCGACTTCGAATAGATCAGAATGTCGTCAATAAAGATAACGACAAACTTATCCAAAAAGTCGTAGAAAATCAGGTTCATCAGATTCATGAAAACTGCGGGTGCGTTAGTTACGCCGAAAGGCATAACCACAAACTCATAGTGTCCATACTTCGTCCTGAACGCTGTCTTCGGAACATCATCCTTCTTCACCTTCAACTGATGGTAACCACTCCTCAAATCCAATTTAGAAAACACCCTCGAACCTCCAAGCTGATCAAAAATATCATCGATGCGAGGCAACGGGTATTTATTCTTAATGGTCACCGCATTCAACTCCCGATAGTCCACGCACATGCGACGCGAACCATCCTTCTTCTTTACCAACAACACCGGTGCTCCCCACAGAGACACACTAGGGTTGATGTAACCCTTCTGCAAAAGCTCATCCAGCTGCTTCATCAATTCCTCCAACTCAGCGGGTGCCATACGATAATGCGCCTTCGAAATGGGCTGCGCACCCGGAACATGATCAATAGAAAATTCTAAAGCTCGATCAGGTGGCAAACCAGACATCTCCTCAGGGAAGACGTCATCGAAATCACGCACCACAGCTGGCCTCTCCAGCTCCATCTGCATAGCCACAACCTCCACCGGTCTGGCCCGAAACCTGACAGGACCAAGCGAACTGCTACCACGGCTGAACTCAAATACCGGATGTCCGGGAATCTCGAACACCACCTTCTTCCTCCTACAGTCAATCGTAGCATAGAAGCTCGCAAGCCAATCCATCCCAAGAACGGCATCATAGTTGATGATGTCGTGGACAATGAAATCAGCGCAAAGCTTACGTCCACAAACCACCAACGGGCAAGAATTGCAACCAAGATGCACCGAGACCACAACGTTCCCTGTAACGATATTCCAACTCTTGGGAAGAGGGGACGTCGACAAGGAATGCTTCTCCACGAAGCTCCGAGAAATAATGCACATCGACGCACCTGAGTCAAAGAGGACTCGTGCAGGAAACGTGCACACCAAAACCACACCTAACAAGCAATTAACAATCAAAACCTATTCTAGCAAACAATCATGTTCAAGCAAACAACACAATCTAACAATCAAAACCAGCTAGGAAAGTAACAGCTAGATTGAGGATTACCTGTGATAACCTCATCCACAGCCTCGCTCTCCACAGCGGTCATCAGAAAAGCCTGCCTCCTCGGCGGAATAGCCTGCTGAAAAGCCTGTCTCTGTGGAACAAGAGCTGCTCCACGTCCAGCAGGAACAGACGCTCGCTGCTGCAACGGCTGTGCTGCAACATGTGCCCTCCAAGGCTGCTTCGACCTCGGACAATCCTTCATGGCATGAGTAGGATCTCCACAGACGACACACTGGCCCAGGAACCTCCTACACTGATCCTTGACGTGCCTGGGCTTGCCGCAGAAATGGCAAGTCTTCTGAATAGGCCCTCCTGGCCTCTTGAACTGAGCTGGCTGATTAGGCTTGAAACCAGGCCTAACCACCGCCCTGGCCTGCTCCATAGGCCTCTTCCCAGCACTAAAAACATGTCCTCTCCTCTGACTCAGGTTCAGCTCCTGCCTCCTCGCAGCGACCAGAACCTTCTGATAAGAGTCCAGATCAGAGGAAGACACAAAACTCTGGAGCTCCAAAGCAAGTCCCTGCAGGAACCTCTGAGCCCTCTCATCAGCATCCTGCACCATCTTTGGTGTGAACCGACTCAGCCTAGTGAACTCTTGGTGGTACTGATCCACTGTCAAGCTCCCCTGCTTCAGATCAATGAAACGCTGCAGCATCTCCTTCTTAGCAGCCTTCAGAAAGAACTCCTCATCAAACATGAACTTAAAGGTAGTCCAAGCTATCGGCTCCGCCAACATCTTCTCTTACGCATCCCACCAGATCCGAGCATTATCCTTAAGTTGCCTCTTCGCCAAATCAACCCATCCAGCCGGGGTGATCTTGGCCATATTCAAGTTATCCTCAATGTTCCGAATCCACTCATGGGCTGCCAGAGGACCCTCAGACCCATCAAAATATGCGGGACCCAGCTACCGAAATTGCTTCGCTCCCGGCTCGGAGCGAGGGGCCTCCGGAGTCGCCCGAGGAGCTCGACCAGCCGGAGCATTCTGGACTTGCAGGAGCACGCCTTGCTGCACCTGCATCATCTGAAGCATCATCCTCATCATCTCCCCATTGGTGGGTTCCTGCTCAGGCTCCTCATCATGCGGGGGCGCACCACTACCTCCACCACGGGTGATTCGCCTTCCTTCCATCTAGTGACACGGAAAACGAAACAATTAGACTCATAGCTTATGACTCGGACGTCGAACTTAGTTTATTGGACATTCTAATATTATTATCGTTATTCCGACAATTCGCAGGTACAGAAGGACCTGCATGGGCCACCAACAAAACCTGTCACGACCCGCTTCCCTAAAATGGAGGCGAGACGTGAAAAGGTCCGCACGAGAGTGAAGCTGTGAAGCCCCAAACCCGATAAGCGTCAATAAAACATAAGCAGGTCCCTGTAACCGCAACGGAACAACAATAATAACACAAGGAAAGACAGAAATGAAATTCTCATATCTCATAAATTGTCCAACATGAAAATTAAGTTCAACATCCAGAAAAGCCACCAGGCTAAAAGAAAGAGTCTAAAGGCCCAAAACAAGGCCAAACAAAGACAAACGTAACAGAGTATAGGTGCTACGCACCGACAACAAAACAACAGTCTAAAACAAAAGAGGAAAGCACAACGGAGACACTAGGACTGGTCCCCAGTGTCCACGTACTCCTCGTCGAACACAGGCTCGGGCTTGGCGTCAGCAAACACCTCGTCCTTAACAATGTACTCGGGCTCGGGATCTAACATGTGTCACCCAAAAGAGTAAAGGGGCACATGTCAGCAAGTCTAAAAGACTTGGGCAAGGAAACTGAAGGTAAGGTGAACTAGCAACCTAGCAGTTATAGTATGATGCATGACATGGCAAGTATAGTATGGAAGAGACAAGTAAGGGAAGTACAAGTAGCAAGTATGTCACGGACGACAAGTAAAACACGGACAAGTACAAGTCAAGTGGTTCACGTCAAGTGAACAGTCAAGTAAACAAGTTGTGCACAGAGATTCCACCTGTTGGCTAGAGTGGCTGATCGGGCCAACTCCTAAGCTCAAGTGACCGTTTATCTCTACCCCTCCACGTGTATCGAGCCAGGGAATTACCCCGAACACGGAATGCTCGCTTTTGGAACACGAGCCAGGAAGTGTGTTTAACATGTATAGTGTAGGGTTATGCCCACGTATAGTGGGTGCCTAGCCGGAAACTAGTAGGTCGGGCATTGGCTATCAACCAACACATGGCCCGCTTCTGGAACACGAGCCAGGAAACACAAGTATTGTAGCGTGTGCTACAAATGCGACATACAACATGGATAGCATGGATGACAATTTATTCGCGTACCGTTAAACAAAATTAAACATGATATGGTAGTTATGCAACATGGTAAACGATGGTCCTAGCTTCGTTGTCAAGCTAGTTCCGGAATTTGCACCTAGGCGAGTATCATTTCATCGCCTAGTCTCTTTTATGCCTACAACAAGCAAATGGCCTAAAACATGGCCTAAACCTTAAGTGGCAAGTTTCACTTGCCTAGCACCGAGGATGACGATCCACGGAGGTTTGTCCCACGGACGCTAATCTACGAGGAAGTCGCTGTCATGGGGAGACAAACATCAAAACAACCTTCATTTCATTAGGGTTTCACAAAACACAACGGGTTATGAAAACATTAAGAGATCGATCATTACCGTATCGAAAATGGAAGAATGATGCCGAGCAACCACGGCGACGAAAGAAATGCTCCGAGGAACCTAGGGTTCAGATCTGGAAATGATTGGAGAAGTTTGGGGAAATAGGGTTTTGAGGCATTTTGGGTATTTGATGGAGATTTGAGGAAGATGAGAGGTAGAAAGTGTTAAGGGAGAGTTTGGATGATGGATTTAGGGCTTGGGATGAAGGAATAAGGGTTTGAGGTAGTAGGGGGCTCAATGGGGGAGAAATTAGGGTTTTGGGTCGTGAGGAAGGAGAAGAAAACGTTTGGAGGGGTATTTATAGAGATTGGTGGCGGCTAGGGCAAAACTAGGGTTTCCTGCACTGCTTAGTCGGTCAAAGAACAACTGCTGACCGACTAGTTTGAGAACTAGTCGGTCGGTTGACCAACGCAGACCGACTAAGCGTAAACAGTAGCTCCAGTCGACAACCTGAACTAAGATTTAGTCGGTCATAGAAAAACTACTGACCGACTAGTTTGACATCTAGTCGGTCGATGAACGTTCTTAGACCGACTAAGAGTAAACAGTAACTCGACTGTACAGACGAACTAAGAATTAGTCGGTCTGAGTACAAAACTTAACCGACTAGTTTAACAAGTAGTCGGTCGGAAGATGAACTTTGACCGATTAAGAATGAACAGTACTGATACCAAAAATTAGTAATTGAGTTAGTCGGTTAAAGAAGCATTGCTGACCGACTAGTTTGCAACCTAGTCAGTCAACCAACGTTCTTAGACCGACTAACGACAAACAGTAACTCCTGAATAACTTTTCAAGCCCGCTAGTCGGTCCATGAAGGCTTTCCGACCGACTAAATCGTCATCTAGTCTGTCGGTTCCCCTTCTTACACCGGCTAACGTGCACCAAAAGTTCCAAAATGGAGCGCGAAGCTCTGGGATCGATTCCTAAGACTCCTAGGCTTGATCTAACAATAAGATATGACCGATATGAAGCCCGTCACGAATGACTTACTCCGAAATCGACGATCCTAAGGACGAAACGAGAAAACACGACGAAACGATCGAAAATGAAAGTTACGGAGACGATAACCACATATAAGGAGAAAATCCATCAAAACATATAATATAATATAATAAATCCAGATACATGAAAACCAGTCGTTACATCAGGCGATGGAGTTCTGGAAGACCAGGGCGGAGATTTCCGCCTGTTTCTGGGCGTGATGAGAGAGATGCTGGATGTACAACATCAGTTGGTTCAGCAGTCCCACCGTGCTACCCAGGCCCCTCCAGTTGCACCACCGCCTCTGCCTGCCCCTCGAGCTGCTCCGGGAGTGAAGCAGTTCAATGAGCTCCAGCCAAAGACATTCTCTGGGAAGGAAGGACAGTTAGGTGCTAATGAGTGGATTCTGAGTACTGAGGAGAAGCTGATTGCTGTGAAGATTCCTGATGACACCCGAGTTGAGATAGCGAAGATGCGGCTAACCGAGAATGCTAGGAACTGGTGGCGTATTGAGGAGAAGCGCCTGTATAAGCCAGTGCAGTGGAAGACCTTCCGGTCGATGTTTAAGGAGAAGTACTTCACCAAGGCTGCTAGAAGGGAGCGATTGAGCAGATTTGTAGACCTGAAGCAGGGGGATATGACCGTCGACGAGTATGAGGCAGAGTTCAAGATGCTGAGTTGTTTTGCCCCACATATGGTGAGGAAGGAGGAGAAACGAGCTGATCGGTTTCGACAGGGACTGCGTCCGAAGATTCAGGCTTCTATGTCTTCGACAGATTTCACGACCATGGGAGCGGTGCTGAATGCTGCGAGGAACCATGAGACCATATCGCGTCTACCTGACCCTCCAGCTGATAGAGGGAAGCGTCCCATGGAGCAATACCGGCCACCTGCTAGGCCGGTGATGAGATCAGTTCAGACGGTGCCTTTCAAGAGGCCTGGAGCACCTGCGCAGAGTCAGAGCAAGGGACCATGTCATTACTGCGGGAAGCCAGGGCACGTTCAGAATGATTGCAGGAAGAAGCTGGTATTGTGCTTGGTTTGTGGAGATGCCTCGCACGCTGCTAAGGATTTTCCGAGAGCACGTCATGCTGGAGTCGGAGCGCCAGTTCCACTGCAGAGTAGAGCGCTTGCCCCAGTTCAGAGAGGAGCTGCTGTCCGTGGACCACCCTTGGCGCCACAGAGGTAGATGTTTCAGCGGGCAGTGCAACCCCAGAGGTCGGCTTACACCATGACAGTTGTTAAGACTGAGGATTTGGATGGAGTTATTGCAGGTATTATTTCAGATCTAGTCTTTCATTTCACAGTTTAGACCTTATTGTTAGCTTTGTTGTGTTTGCCTTGTTTGCTAGAATAGTGTTGTTTGACCTTAGTCCCTTTATATCTTAGGCACCATTCTAGTTTTCTCTCACTCAGCCTTGGCCTTGTTCGACTCCGGTGCATCCATGTGTATCTTATCACGGAGATTTGTAACAAGGCACTCCATTCCCACCCATACACTACCTAAGTGTTGGGACATCACCACAGGGAACGAAGTGGTGACTATGAATTTGGGTTGTCGATCGATTCCCTTAGTGGTCAGTGGACACGAATTATTTGCAGATTTCATCGTCCACGACCTGCCGCATTTCGATGTCGTTCTTGGCATCGATTAGCTTGGAGACTTCCACGCCTCGATCGAATGCCACAGCAAGAGCGTGGTATTCAGGATTCCAGGCCATCCGGAATTCGAGTTCCGTAGCAGATATAAGTCACCTAGGCCCATCAGATTCTGGGCCAAGCCGGAGGTGCCGATTGTCGTAGCTAAGCAGATGGAGATCGACCGACCAGCAGTCGTCAGAGACTTTGACGACGTCTTTTTGGAGGATATTTTAGGCTTACCACCCAACAGAGCTCTAGAATTTGGAATTGATCTTATGCCGGGAGCGCAGCCGATATCGAAAGCGCCGTACCGGATGGCACCTGCTGAGCTTGAGGAGCTGCCAAAGCAATTGGACGAGTTACTGCAGAAGGGTTTCATCCACCCTAGTGTGTTACCGTGGGGTGCACCAGTCTTGCTTGTGAAGAAGAAGGATGTGTTCCGCAGGATGTGTGTGGACTATCGAGGCCTGAATACTGTCACAGTGAAGAATAAGTATCCGCTGCCGCGCATCGATGATATTTTTGATCAGCTGGGAGGTTCGAAAGTTTTCTCGAAGTTGGACTTGAGGAGTGGATATCATCAGCTGAAGGTAAAGAAGGAGGATATTCCGAAGATAGCCTTCCGGACGAAGTACAAACATTATGAGTTCGTGTTTATGCCTTTTGGCGTAACCAACGCTCCAGCGGTGTTCATGAATTTGATGAACTTGATTTTCTACGACTTCTTGGATAAATTTGTCGTTATCTTCATTGACGACATCCTTATTTACTCGAAGTCTGGGGAGGAGCACAACTGTCATTTGAGGATAGTGCTGGAGACGCTGAGACAACATAAGCTATATGCCAAGTATAGTAAGTGCGAGTTCTGGCTGGACAGAGTCGCATTTCTGGGACACGTGGTGTCCGGTGATGGCATATCTATAGATCTGGAGAAGGTCAGAGCGGTCAGAGATTGGCCGACTCCGCAGTCACCGTCAGACATCAGGAGCTTTCTTGGTTTAGCAGGCTATTATCGGCGATTCATCAAGGATTTCTCGAAGATTGCAGAGCCGATGACGAAGCTGACGAGGAAGGATGTGGAGTTCCATTGGTCAGATGCTTGTGAGGAGGCCTTCAGTATCTTGAAGGCGAGATTGACCACGGCACCGGTTTTGGCAGTACCGGATCGGAGCGGAGGCTTTGAGGTATATTGTGATGCATCAGGGAAGGGCCTAGGATGCGTCTTGCATCAGCATGGCCACGTGGTCACGTACGCTTCTCTTCAGTTGAGGACTCATGAGAAGAATTACCCGACGCATGATCTGGATTTGGCAGCGGTGATATTTGCACTACAGATCTGGAGGCACTTCTTACTGAGTGAGAGCGTGAAGATTTTCACCGATCACAAAAGCTTGAAGTACATTTTTACGTAGAAGGAGCTCAACATGCATCAGAGACGATGGTTAGAGCTCATGGCTGACTATGAGATAGACTTGCAGTATCACCCGGGGAAGGTGAACGTAGTGCCCGATGCTTTGAGTAGACTTTCTACTGCGATGATGCATACTGCCGACTGGAGGATACAGCAGGAGCTGAGAGAGATGGATTTAGAGGTCGTCCTACCTGGTGTGGTTCTCTCATTTATGAATTTGCATATTCAGTCCACGATCGTGGATCGGATCAAGGCAGCATAGGCAGGAGACCCGAAGCTACAGAGGATCAGGAGGCAAGGTGAAGCTGGGCTACGGACGGAGTTCGTGATTCATGAGGATGGTTCGCTGCGGTATGACAGTAGGCTCTGCGTACCTGCAGGTGATGTTCGGGAGGAGCTTTTGAGCGAGGCTCATAGCTCGCCATATTCTATACATCCTAGAGGCACCAAGATGTATAAGGACCTCTGTCTGAATTATTGGTGGATTGGCATGAAGAGGAGTGTGGCACGGAGCGTTGCCAAGTGTCTGGTGTGCCAGCAGGTGAAGGCCGAGCACCATCGTACAGCTGGATTGCTACATCTGCTTCCTATTCCGGAGTGGAAGTGGCAACATATCACGATGGATTTCATGACTGGTTTACCTCGGAGCCCGAAACAGAACGATGTAGTTTGGGTGATCGTTGATCGATTGACCAAGTCTATTCACTTCATCCCTTTCTGTGTGGGACAGTCTACGGAAGTTTTGGCGAGAAAATATCTAGAGGTAAATTTTGCTTTACTTCTCTTTTTAATTCCTCTTTGAGTTAGGTTGTAATGTAGATAGTGTACATGCAGGAGATTGTTTGCTTACATGGAGTCCCCGTGAGCATCGTGTCTGACAGAGACTCGAGGTTCACATCTCAGTTCTGGAGAAGTTTGCAGGAGAATTTGGGTCCGAGTCTGAGCTTCAGCACGGCATACCACCCGCAGACCGATGGTCAGTCCGAGAGGACTATTCAGATCCTGGAGGATATGCTGTGAGCTTGTATGCTCGACCTGAAGGGTTCATGGAAGGACCATCTTCACTTGGTGGAGTTTTCATATAACAACAGCTACCAGGCGAGTATTGGCATGGCACCGTTTGCTGCCTTATATGGGAGAAAATGTCGATCGCCAAAGCTGCTGAGCTGGGATGACATCGGAGATCGGGAGCTGTTGGGTCCAGAGATGATAGTGGAAGCTGTGGATGTCGTGAGAGACATCAGGGAGAAGCTCAGGATTGTGCAGGACCGCTTCAAGCATTGGGCAGATGCCAAGAGGAGACCTTTGGAATTTCAGCCTGGAGATCACGTCTTCCTGAAGATTTCTCCGAACCGCGGAGTCATTCAATTCGGGAAGAAGGGAAAGCTGAGTCCGAGGTTTATTGGACCATTCGATGTGCTGGAGCGGGTGGGAGCAGTGGCATACCGCCTTGCTCTGCCACCATCTTTGGAGGGAGTTCACGACGTATTCCACGTATCTCAGCTACGTCGATACGTCAGTGATCCATCACAAACTGTTGATTTCTCAGAGATCACGGTTCGTCCGGACCTGACATATGACCAGTAGCACGTGCAGATTTTGGATCGTCGACAGAAGCATTTAAGGAACAAGGTAGTCGACCTGGTGAGAGTGATGTGGCTTCACGGATCACCTGGAGAGTCCAATTGGGAGTGCATGGATGAGATGAGAGAGCGCTACCCGCATCTTTTCCCTGAGCAGAAGTTGATGTAGATTCCGAGGGTGGAATCATTTCTTAAGGTGGATAGGATGTAACGGTCACTTTCTGACCGTACGTATTTTAGCGTGTTGCTGCGTTTCGGGTGTGTTTTGTGTATTTGATTTTTATTACTGTTTTTCGTAGCTCGGACGTGTGACCGGACTTCTTATTCACGATCCTCTCGGAGGCACGATTGCTTCGATATCTTTTTTATAATTTTTGGACGTTCGGGGGCAAAGTTACAAAAAAAATTGGGTTAATATTTATACTATATATTATTGATGTTACCTTTTTGCTTTTTAAACCTAACTCCAACGTCTTGTTAATGGGAGGTGAAACCTTTAAATTTTTTTAATAAAAGAAAAAAACATAGCAAACTTCAGTAGCTTGCGTACGTACTGGGTTTTTAAAACAAAATTTTAAACTGTTAAATTAACTCTTATTCCATCCTCACCTTTCCCTTAAGACCCTAACAACCGTACTCCCCATATCTAGGGGTGAGCATCGGGTATACCCGATTTTTTTGAGCGGATCCGGATCCGAATCCAAATTAATTCGGTTAGGAAAACAAAATCCGAAGCCCGATTCCGATTAATCGGATCCGTACCGAAAAGTTCCGATTTTACAATCAGAAACACAATAAACGATCCGAAACCCGATCCGAATGAAATTCGTCCCCGAAAGCGTCACTTGCTCAACCGGGTAAAAGCCCAATTGTGCGGCTTTTTGACACAGCCTCTAACTTATAGAACATAAATCACCAAATTTTGTCCGATGTGGGACTAAACAGTTCGCACGTAGCAATGTGTATGGACAAACAAAAAATAAAACCCCTTCCAAGCTCCTGACATTAAACAAACAAAAAATAAAACCCTGACAAGTTGCATACAAATTTCAACATCAAGCAATGTGTATGGACGATGTAACGAACCTGAACATTGTGGATGAGGCTGTTCAAGCTCTTCATCTTCCGGCGAGGCCACCGAGGGATCCCCAGCTCCCGGCATCTCTTCTTCAGCAACATCACCCCGACGTTCATCTCCTTCACCGCCCTCGTAATGGGCATGTAGAAGTAGCCCTTCATCTCCTCCAACCCAATCTCATGCAACCTCGACCTCCTACTCTTATTAGCGATCCTCCTATCTATGCTCCATACATTCCCTTGCTCCGCATCGATGGCATTGAGAGGCACCACATCGTCAATGACATAAGCGACGTCCTCGAACGATGCATCAATGTCGTTGAGAGGAAGGTAGTCATGATGAGTGTAACGACTGGTTTTCGTGTAATTGGATTATTTATATTATAATATATGCTTGGTGGATTTTCTCCTTGGACGTGTGGTTTCGTCGCCATAGCTTTCATTTTCGATCGAATCGTCGTATTTTCTCGTTTCTTCCTTAGGATCGTCAATTTCGAAGTATGTCATTCGTGACGGGCTTCATAACGGTCGTATCTTACTATTAGATCAAGCCTAGGAGTCTTAGGAATCGATCCCAGGGCCCCGCGATCCGTATCGGAACTTTTGGTGCTCATTAGCCGGTATAAGAAGGGGCACCAACCGACTAGATGTCGATCCAGTCGGTCGGCAATCCTTCTTGGACCGACTAGTTAGCTTTCTAAATTTCTCAGGAGTTACTGTTTACTCTTAGTCGGTCTAAGAACGTTCATCGACCGACTAGATGCTAAACTAGTCGGTCAGTAATTGTTCATGGACCGACTAACTCTAAATCCTATTTTCGTTCAGGAGTTACTGTTTGCACTTAGTCGGTCTGTGTTGGTCGACCGACCGACTAGTTGCCAAACTAGTCGGTTAGTGGTTGCTCTTTGACCGACTAACCAGTGTTGAAACCCTAATTTCTGGGCAGCCGCCAGCCTAGCCTATTTATACCCAACCCAAACGATTTCATCTTCTTCCACTCGACTCTAAACCCTAAAATCTTCCCCTTTGAGCCCCCATCTTCCTCCAAGCTTCATTTCTCCATTCCAAGCCCTAAATCCATCATCCAAACCATCCATCCACTCCATCTACCTCTCATCTTCCCCAAAATCTCACCAAAACCCATCAAAATCCCCAAATCCCCTAAAACCCTAATTCTCCCAAACTTCTCCACTCTTTTCCAGATCTGATCCTAGGGTTCCCCGGAGTGTTTCTTCCGTCTCCTCTTGGTAAGAAATCGATCTACCGTCGTTTTCATAACCTATTTATATTTTTTATGAAACCCTAATAAAATTTCATGTTGTTTGGTGTTGTTTCCCCCATAACTGCGATTTCCCCGTAGATTGGCATCCGTGTGACAAAGTGGTCGTCATCCCCGGTGCTAGGCAAGTGAAACTTGCCTCTCTTGATTTGGGCCATGTCTTAGGCCATTTACCATGTTTTAGCGTAAAAGAGACTAAACGGTGAAAGGATAGCCGTTTAGACGCCATTGACCTAGCTTGACAACGAAGCTTGGTCCGTCACCCTCATCATGCTCATATGTCACATTTACTTTAAATTAACGGTTCGCGAATATGTTCATGTCATTGCATTTGCCTGTCACGTTTAAATTCCATTAACGGTACGTAATTATCTGTTCATGGCATTGCATAGTGATTATTTATCGTGATTGCGTAGCACACGCTACAATACCATGTTTCCTGGCTCGTGTTCCAGAAGCGAGCCCTGTAGTTGCTAACCCCAACGCTCGGATACCGGCTAGGTGTACTCCTATGCCATACACACACTTATTTTCCTGGCTCGTGACCAGAAGCGAGCATAATGAGTTGCTAACCACAACGCTCGACACATGTGGGTGGGGTAAGAGATAAGCGGACTGAGCCCGAGTTGGCTTGATCAGCCACTCCAGCCAGCAGGCGAAATCTCTAGTGTTTAAGTGATTGATAGTGATAGAGATAAACGAGTTGGCCAGCAAGTGGACTCTCTATGCACTAAGTGATAAGTGATAAGTGATAAGTGATAAGTGATAAGTGATAAGTGATAAGTGTTAAATGATAAGTGACTAGTGAATTGGTAGCTTTTGCTACATCGTGAGTGCTTGCCTCTCTTTTAAACTGTTGCATCATATTCAACTGCCATGCCATTGTTTAACATTTAAATGCTAGGTTGTTAGTCACTTTCAGTTTCCTTGCCCAAGTCTTTTTTTAGACTTGCTGACATGTGCCCCTTTCTCTTTGGGTGTCGCATGTTAGTTGCCGAGCCAGAGCTTGTTACAGAGGACGTTGTGTTTGTTGAGGAGGAGTCTTGTGGACACCGGTGACTTGTTGGGTTTCCCTTTTGTTTTAGGATTCCTGTTAGTTGTTGGTGCGTGGCACCCTTGTATGTATGTTATACTTTGTTGGCCATGTTTGGGCCTTAGACCTCTTTTCCTCCTTTAGCCTGGTGGCTTTTCTGCGATATTGTAATTTGTTTATGGACATTTGGAGATTCAATAAAATATCGTCTCATTTCCTTATTATCATTGTTGTTTCGTTTCGCTTTGCAAGGACTTGCCATAATAAGTGTTTTTATACGCTTATCAGACTCGAAGCTTCACGGCTTGAAGTTTGTGCGGACCTTCTCACGTCTCGCCTCCACATTTTTGGGAAGCGGGGCGTGACAGGTTTTAGTGGTTGCCCATGCAGGTTCATTTGCAAATGCGAACTATCGGAACAACAATAATAATTATAGAATGTCCATTAAATAAATTAGAGCATCCAAGTTATAAGCCCGGAGTCTAAGTTTTTAGCATTCTTATGCCTTAGGTGGCTAGTAGGCGTGTTAGAGCACCTGTCCCAGCTTGATAGGAAATCCATTAGGTCAGGACTATAGTGTGACTTAGTTAGAAGTTTGTCCTTGCTAGTTAGAGGCCTCTGATTGTTTGTTAGACTCCATGCTAGTGATTGATATGATAGTCTTAAGAGTTACCTTAGTGATTCCTGTCCAGCTTTGACTAGGATAGACTTCTAGAATTCTTTGGTGACTAGGATAGACTTCTAGAATTCTTTGGTCTCTCGCTTGGGTTCATCGATTTCGGACCCATCTAAACTCATTTCATCGCTGTCTAGCCCTAGAGAGTCTTAGCGCTTAGTTCCAAAACCTTTGGTTGGTTGACCGTAGGAGTTCCGTAGATTTTCCTAAGTCATAACCTAGGCGTATTTATGTTTCGATCATCCGACCAAATCCCTTGGCCTTTAGTTAACCCGATGATTAGAACCCCTGATTCAATCCTTCCTGGTCACTACACCTTGGTGTTACTGACCGTAGATCTTCATCATGGTTTTCTTGCATTGTGATTTAGGTGCATGCCTCACTCAACCACATTCATAGCCCTCGATTCACATGATCCCCTCCTTACTATTATCGTTGATCTTTCAAAACCTTTTCCGTTGCAAATCTTAATTCTTCCAAGGTCATTTTCGAATTTCCCTTATTAAAAAGGTTTCCACTTGATTTTAAATTTTGTTTAAACCTTCTTTCAATATATTACCATTACTCCCATTTGAGCTAAAAGTTATTCTTAGATTTTGAAAAAAAAAACTATTTGGCCGTAATTTTAAATCACTAACTTGAAACCATTTTCTAACCTATATCTTCGCTTCTCGATCTCAAAACTTTACTACTATTTCGATGATTCGATATACCACCTTTTCTACTATTGCGAAATTCATTTTAGCTATTTACTATACGTGCTTTAAAATACTTCTTTCAAGATAAATAGAACTCCAATTAATTTATAAATATATACTGATTACAAGTTTGTCGTACCCGTACTTCAAGTCTTTTACCAACCCATTCTTGTGGCAAATCCTTGTTTCCCCTAAAAGTATTTTCGATGTTCCTCTTTCGCTAAGTTTGAATTTGTTCGCGAACTTTTAATATATATATTAGGTTTCGTACTCTTTCGCAACTTAAATTTATTTGTTCTTTTAAACATTGAAACTTTTGTCGAGATTCTTGATTATTAGTTTATAATATTCTTCAGCCTATATTTTCATATCAATATAAATGACTTGCCTCTTTTCACATACCAATTTTCTTCTGAACCGTACTTTTGTTTTTCCTAACCTGAATTATAAATTTCTTTCTTACTTATGCCATTAAAACTTATTCGAATACCGCATCATGTTTGCTTCTTACATACCTTTCAAGTCACATGGGACTTCAGCTTTCAGCGAGTCGATTTTTATGCTCAACTATTTCCCTAGTTCAGATTTTCGTAAAATTACTTTTCGAAACCCTTTCCTGACTTAGACATCCAAAATTCGGTTTCAAATTTTATTACCAATTTAATAATCCTATATATGTATATATTTTTCCCCCCACTTACTTCCATACCACTAAGATGTTATTATCTTTCCATTCGCCATACATATTTCTAAAAATGACTTCTAAAGTAGAACTTCAATTAATTTTTATATATCAGTACTACGACCGTTATGCTCCTCGTTTCCCTTATTACAGATTTTTGTAAAGATCATTATTTCATAACCTTTTCTGATCTAGACCCTCCATAAATTTGATTTTTAAGTTTCACTGCAAATTTTGATAATACTACTAATAAGCTATTGTTATCTTTCCGTTCACCCTACATGCCTTTAGAAGAATTTCTAACCTAAATGGAATTTCAATTATTTTTATATCCGCATTAGGCTCATTAGCCGTATGTTAAGAGCTTTGTGTAAAACGATTTCTTTTTGGCAAATCCTGGTTGCACTAAAATGGTAGTTTCAATATTGATTATTTGAGCTTTTCCTGGCGTAAAGACTTTGAAAGTGTTTGGCATGAGTTTAAAATTCTTTCGTTAATTTAATTTCGTTTCAAAACTTTTGCCAACATTATTAAATCATCGCCGTATAATATTTTCTAAACTACGACCTCAAAATTCGTGTGAATGATTCACTTTCTTTTAATGACCTTACGTGAGCCAATGAACCGTTTTCTCCTATTATGTATATTCGACTCAAACTTATTTCAAACAATTTGTTTTGTCGACCTCTAAATATTTTTATACGGAAAAGGACTCCAACTTTGAAGTGTGACAGTTTTCAAACTTTTCGTGTTTTAGAATATGTTATTTACACTATTTTCCATGTGTCCTAATGGAGCATCATTACATCACTACACAACCGTTTTCATGCTTTCGATCTTTCTATTCGATACGCTCTTGATCTCAATTTCGTTCCTTTTGTCTAGCCAATAGAGCTTGTCGTCGCCGTGTCGACCTTAATATAGTTTGGTGGGCCCCATTAGTGTAATTTGATGTGTCGTCGTAGTGTATTTAATTCCATGGTGCATATGAAGTTGTATGTGTGTTGGTAAGTAGTTATGTATTAGCCGCATGAGTGTAAGTGTGATATACGTATGATAGTAGGATTATAATGTTTGATCGGTATTACTTGTTTTTATGAGATGTCGTATGCGTGTATACCTTGAGGTATACCCGACTACTGCATATCTTAACTTATGTATGAAGTGAATGTGTATTGATGTACCAATTATAGGTGGATGGATATGGTGTGAATATATACGATGCTTGGGTGTGACTATAGGTAAATACTTTTATTAGGGAGAGTATTGTAATTATAGGTGTGCTGATGTTTGTAATAATATCATGGTATATGAAGTGATTGAAATATGTGATATTACCTGGTTAGATATTAAGAGTGTTTGACATTTAGATATGTATGTGGTTATGTTGGTAGACGTGTATGCATTAGCTAGTTTTGGCATATGTATGGATGCTATGTTATGTATATGGAATTATTCCGCTATGATTTTGAGTCTCACTCAAGCTTGAGTGGGTACACTCTATGTACATTGGTGTATTGTATGTGATTGGTGTATAATGATGGATGGTATATGTATAATGTTTGGATTGTTTGTGCCTGGTTGTGTTACGCACGCGACTGTGGGTGGCCATACCAATATATAGTTATGTGAGTTGGTCTTGTGGTGTAGTTATTCACTAAGGACTTGGTTGCGTAAGTAAATGTGCGCTAGCTAAACTAGGTGTGTGGATGTGCTAAGCATATAGTGGGGTGATGGGTGTATATATGAATGAAATAATAGCGTGTGTGGGTGTGCACCATGCACGGGTAAGTATGTGATAATTATAGGAATTGGTGACTATGGTATGTGTGGTGTGTCGTGATTATAGCTATAGGACTATAAATGAAGTGATAATACGGTGAAATGTGTGCATGCATTTGAATGATTATGAAATGTGAAATTATAATGATGGTGAATGTATATTAGGTATAGTGAACTTGTTTTTTTTATAAAAAAAAATCGTATGGTGTGATTTCGCATGTTGATTGTTTGGCGCATACTAGGAGATATAGGGACTAGTGTATTCTTATTGTCTTGTCCATAGGTAGTTACCTATACGTGTAGATTCCGATGGTATTTTCTAGTGTGAAATTATTTTCAAATAAGTAAGAGACTTGGTTATTTTCATATAGTGTGTAATAAGTGTTTTATAGTTATATAGAATATACTTGCCTATATGAATGATTTGAATACGTGAATGGAGTTGTTTGATTATAATAAGTATAAGTGTACTATGTGCGTGAATATATATTTACTTCCGTGTTGTTAATGATTGACTACCTAGAGTATATATATATAAGCACTTGAAATGAATGTACTTGGTTGAAATTGTGATGTGATATTGATTGAGGGTAATTACTAGGGTGGCTAGATATAGATATAGTTAGAAAGTCCGAGGAAGGACTTTATTCTAAGGTGGGTAGGATGTAACGACTGGTTTTCGTGTAATTGGATTATTTATATTATAATATATGCTTGGTGGATTTTCTCCTTGGACGTGTGGTTTCGTCGCCATAGCTTTCATTTTCGATCGATTCGTCGTATTTTCTCGTTTCTTCCTTAGGATCGTCGATTTCGAAGTATGTCATTCGTGACGGGCTTCATAACGGTCGTATCTTACTATTAGATCAAGCCTAGGAGTCTTAGGAATCGATCCCGGGGCCCCGCGCTCCGTATCGGAACTTTTGGTGCTCATTAGCCGGTATAAGAAGGGGCACCAACCGACTAAATGTCGATCCAGTCGGTCGGCAATCCTTCTTGGACCGACTAGTTAGCTTTCTAAATTTCTCAGGAGTTACTGTTTACTCTTAGTCGGTCTAAGAACGTTCATCGACCGACTAGATGCTAAACTAGTCGGTCAGTAATTGTTCATGGACCGACTAACTCTAAATCCTATTTTCGTTCAGGAGTTACTGTTTGCACTTAGTCGGTCTGCGTTGGTCGACCGACCGACTAGTTGCCAAACTAGTCGGTCAGTGGTTGCTCTTTGACCAACTAACCAGTGTTGAAACCCTAATTTCTGGGCAGCCGCCAGCCTAGCCTATTTATACCCAACCCAAACGATTTCATCTTCTTCCACTCGACTCTAAACCCTAAAATCTTCCCCTTTGAGCCCCCATCTTCCTCCAAGCTTCATTTCTCCATTCCAAGCCCTAAATCCATCATCCAAACCATCCATCCACTCCATCTACCTCTCATCTTCCCCAAAATCTCACCAAAACCCATCAAAATCCCCAAATCCCCTAAAACCCTAATTCTCCCAAACTTCTCCACTCTTTTCCAGATCTGATCCTAGGGTTCCCCGGAGTGTTTCTTCCGTCTCCTCTTGGTAAGAAATCGATCTACTGTCGTTTTCATAACCTATTTATATTTTTTATGAAACCCTAATAAAATTTCATGTTGTTTGGTGTTGTTTTCCCCATAACTGCGATTTCCCCGTAGATTGGCATCCGTGTGACAAAGTGGTCGTCATCCCCGGTGCTAGGCAAGTGAAACTTGCCTCTCTTGATTTGGGCCATGTCTTAGGCCATTTACCATGTTTTAGCGTAAAAGAGACTAAATGGTGAAAGGATAGCCGTTTAGACGCCATTGACCTAGCTTGACAACGAAGCTTGGTCCGTCACCCTCATCATGCTCATATGTCACATTTACTTTAAATTAACGGTACACGAATATGTTCATGTCATTGCATTTGCCTGTCACGTTTAAATTCCATTAACGGTACGCAATTATCTGTTCATGGCATTGCATAGTGATTATTTATCGTGATTGCGTAGCACACGCTACAATACCATGTTTCCTGGCTCGTGTTCCAGAAGCGAGCCCTGTAGTTGCTAACCCCAACGCTCGGATACCGGCTAGGTGTACTCATATGCCATACACACACTTATTTTCCTGGCCCGTGACCAGAAGCGAGCATAATGAGTTGCTAACCACAACGCTCGACACATGTGGGTGGGGTAAGAGATAAGCGGACTGAGCCCGAGTTGGCTTGATCAGCCACTCCGGCCAGCAGGCGAAATCTCTAGTGTTTAAGTGATTGATAGTGATAGAGATAAACGAGTTGGCCAGCAAGTGGACTCTCTATGCACTAAGTGTTAAGTGATAAGTGATAAGTGATAAGTGATAAGTGTTAAATGATAAGTGACTAGTGAATTGGTAGCTTTTGCTACATCGTGAGTGCTTGCCTCTCTTTTAAACTGTTGCATCATATTCAACTGCCATGCCATTGTTTAACATTTAAATGCTAGGTTGTTAGTCACTTTCAGTTTCCTTGCCCAAGTCTTTTTTTAGACTTGCTGACATGTGCCCCTTTCTCTTTGGGTGTCGCATGTTAGTTACTGAGCCAGAGCTTGTTGCAGAGGACGTTGTGTTTGCTGAGGAGGAGTCTTGTGGACACCGGTGACTTGTTGGGTTTCCCTTTTGTTTTAGGATTCCTGTTAGTTGTTGGTGCGTGGCACCCTTGTATGTATGTTATACTTTGTTGGCCATGTTTGGGCCTTAGACCTCTTTTCCTCCTTTAGCCTGGTGGCTTTTCTGCGATATTGTAATTTGTTTATGGACATTTGGAGATTCAATAAAATATCGTCTCATTTCCTTATTATCATTGTTGTTTCGTTTCGCTTTGCAAGGACTTGCCATAATAAGTGTTTTTATACGCTTATCAGACTCGAAGCTTCACGGCTTGAAGTTTGTGCGGACCTTCTCACGTCTCGCCTCCACATTTTTGGGAAGCGGGGCGTGACAATGAGCAACGGTGAAAAATGGCGAGAGGTCGGAGAGACCATCAAAGTGATCCTCGAAGCTATTTGGAAGGGGGACGAGAGCGTGATCAGCCTCCAGATCGTTGTTATATATTGAAAAGCCACGTATCGACCAAGTTTTAGTTTCGTAAAAGTTTAATTCTGAATGAAATTAATTAATTTGAGCACACCTGCAGTGAAGAGGAGGAATGGCAGCGAGTGGGTGTGAGCCAAAGTTGATTGCATCGTTGGTGTTTAGTCCCGCATCGGTGGGACTATGACATGCACATTGTCTTAAATATGCTATTTGGGCAACACCGTACGAACAAAATAATCGGATTCGGATCGGTCATTTGTTTCACGGGTGTGATCCGAATACCGATTCCGAATCAAATCAGTTTGGATATTTCTACCCGAATCCGGTTCCGGTTTTGTTTTGACCGAATGTTCGGAATCGGAATCGGGTACGGAACCGGGTTCGAAATCGGAACCGGGTTTTTTGCCCACCCCTACCCATATCCCACCTCACACGTGAACACCTCTTCCCTTTCCCCCTATTTTTCTCTAACAGGCCAACAACCCTACCCCTATCCCTTCCACACGTCTCTAGCTTTCTTTTTCCCCTACCCTATATTTAGCTAGGGTCTTGTACATGCAGCTGCACAAAGCTAATGAGCAGTCTGTTCCTTTAATTTTTCTACTATCAAACCATTCTCTCACCCACAGACCGAGGCCTAAAGCCCGAGCCCCTTGTTACCTTCTCCCTCCCGATGTGCGCTCCACGGTCAGTCACGCTACCGCCGACCAGATCTCTGGCCTCATCTCCCGGCGTCGGCCATCTCCTATCCTGCGGCAACCCCTCACTCCAGATCTCCGGCCTCCCCTCCTGTGAGTCCCCTTCATGTGAGTCCCCTTCATGTGAACTCCGTTGCAACCAAACTCCGTTACAACCGAACTTCAAACTGTGAGTCCCCTTCATGTGAACAAACAGAAGATCAAAGCTTTTGTATGTTAACTAAATGTATTAAGATAAGTTAGTTGCATGGTTTAGGTTACCCTAGTTGTCAGTGAACTGTGTACGAGATAAGTGAACGGAAACCTACCAGAGAACGATTTTATAATCAGCTAATACACTGTTAATCATCATTATTATCTGATCATGCCGTCTTCAAATGATGTCAGTTAGCAATCTTCATGCTTTTTTGGATATTTGAATCAATAATCTCAATGTCTCTGATATAAAAAAATTGTTTTTTAAGAGTATGAAGGGGAGCATTTGATATGCTCCATGTAACAACTGTCTGCCTTCAAGATTTCGGATTAGTACATTGGCATTATTAGATAAGTTAGTTTATAGTTGTTAGTATTAAAACAACAGTTAGGTTGATAATGTTTCATTGTATTTAATCACGCTTAGCTTAATATCACATATCTGATGTCTCAGATTAATCTCGCATCTCGATGCCACCTCCCGAATACCTAGAATCGCATCGATCGGACATTCTGGGTTCAAAGGCGACGTGCTTCGTTGCTGCTCCCAGTTTCGATGCCGATCCACATGTGACCGCCAAAATAGGTTGGAGTCCCTTTACTCGTAGCAACCCAAACCATACGTCATCAAAACCCTAATTAAAATCTGACAACCTAATCACTAAATTTATTTTCTTCACCATTAAACTGTTGTGAAAATCTAGAATCGACGATCAGACAGATTTGACTGTGCACATAGGATAGAATCGTCGAATAGGTTGAACTTTCAGAACTTGACGTGAAAACTGATAGGTTAGCCACGATCGACTTAGAAACTTACCATAATAGGAACTTCTAAAAAAGCGACCTGACACCAGCCGTTGACTTGTGACAGTGGACGTTGACCGACTCGGACCACGACGAGACGACCCCGACGGATGAACCCACGTCAACACGTCGCTTTGACGAGACGCTCCGGACGGACGACATACTCGCCACCGCAGGCAAGTGTACCCACTTGCACCTTTGGCTATGTTTAGGCCTTATACTTCTAGAACTGTTAGAATGTGAACAAAGAGAACCGGACGTGAAATGATAGCGTCCGGGACGTCCCTTGACGGCTTAGACTTGACGACGAAGTCTAAGCGCAACAACATCATTTGACACCTTAGGGTTTTTCCAGTGTGTGCGTGCGTGTGGACCCCCTAGAATAACAATTTCCTTGCGTGTCGTGTCCTGTTACACAAAAAGCCTCAGGGCATTTCGGATGCTCTCCACACGAGAGCGATCCCTGTTACACAAAAGCCTCCGGGCGTTTCGGATGCTCTTCACGCGAGAGTGATCCCTGTTACACAAAAAGCCTCCGGGCATTTCGGATGCTCTCCACGCAAGAGTGATCCCTGTTATAGAAAAGCCTGCGGGCGTTTCGGATACTTCCCTAGCGGGAGTGATCCTTGTACCTTCTTGTCCTGAGTTCCTGGGTTGGGGTAGGGTTGAGTGTGCGCACGGGGAGAGGGTCTGATCCCCCTCGAACCGTAAAGCGTGAACCCTTCGTGTCACACGTGTCTTGTCCCGTCCTGCTTTGTACCATCTTGTCCGGTCTTGTCTCGTCCCTCTTAGGTTAGTCCTGTAGTCGGTAGTACACGCTACGACTACCGCCTGACGCGTTTACCTTTCCTGCTGCGTTTACTTTTGTTACTCTGCTATAACCCCAGCAAGCTAATCAACCAGTAAAACGTTGTCTTAAATTAAAATACACTTGCAGTAGAGTCTGACATTTTCTGTGTAGACTTTACCTGACGTACAGTTCCTTTTCTCTTTGGGTGTTGTACGTCAGGTACCAAGCCGGAGTACGTTGACGAGGCGGACCTGTCGGAGTACGTATTGTCCGAGGACGTTAACCCAGAGTACGTGCCAGAGGAGGACCAGAGTTAGAGGTTCTCACGTTGTTGTTCCAGACTTCTCACTGCAGACTAGTTGGGTGTGTTGCACCATTTATTTTCTGTCTAGGTTGGGTGCTTGCACCGGTAGTTTACTTTTCGTTTGTTGTAGCCGAGTCAGGCTTTGTTAGACTCTCAATACTTTTGGATTGATATTTGAAATAAAATGAATGCATTTTTTTTCAGTACTTTTATTGTTCCGTACTAACTTGCAGGGACTTGTTCCGTCGTCTTAGAGTACCACACAGACGCTTATTGGGCCCGGGCTTCATAGCTCTGGAATAAGCGGGCCTTAGTCACGCTTCGCCTCCGTAGTTTGGGAAGAGGGCGTGACATCAAGTTCTTGGCGCCGTTGTCGGGGAAGCAAACGGCTTTAATTTGCATTAGTGAAGAGTTTAACAGACTGCAATCTTTGCTCTTTTTCTTATTTTTATTTCTTTTGGTACTAACTGGTGCTACTGACATTTTCTCTTGAGTTTTGTCTCTCTTATGCGCAGGAGGAACCTTAGTTTTTCGGATCTAGTACCACTCAACCCTGAAATTGAGGCTAGATTAATGAGATTGAATAGACATTGACGCAGAAGAGCATAAGAGGATAGGATAGCCGGTGAACCAGAATCTCCAAAGTTCCTCATGGACTTTGTAATGCACACAACCAACCCAACTTCTAGCATCATGTGTCCCATCATCCAAGCAGCAAATTTTGAGCTGAAGCCGAGATTAATACAATTTATACATCAGGATCAGCTTAGTGGCCATCACACCGAGAGCCCCAATGAGCACTTGACCCACTTTTTGGAGAAGTGCGGCACAATCAAGCTTAATAATGTCATAGAAGATGCCATCAGACCGAGGTTATTCCTATTCTGATTGAGGGATAAGGCGAAATAATGGTTAAAGAGTAATGATGCTAACACATTTGCTACATAGGAATCGTTAGCTAAGGAGTTTTTGAACAAGTTTTTCCTGCCAGGTAAGACAGTAAAGCTCCGAAATGAAATCACTTCTTTTGGGAAACAAGATTAGGAAAGTCTATATGAGGCATGGGAGTGCTACAAGGAGCTACAGAGAAAGTGCCCCCATCACGGCATTCCGGAGTGGTTATTGATACAAACATTCTATAACAGACTCTAGAACCAAGTGAAGATCTTAATAGACGCTACAGCAGGTGGCGCAATCATGACTAAAACCCCGGAGGTAGCAAAGGCCGTTTGGAAGAAATGGCTTCCAACAACTACCATTGGGAAAATGATAGAGAGTGCATCAAGAAGGGTGGTACGCTAGACGTCGATGTAATTAGTCTCTACGAGAGAAAATTTGATAGCCTAGCACAACAAATATCTCAGATCAGATCAAAAGTCCAAGGATTCTATTTTTCCTCTACCGTTATGGAAAATTATGAAGTCTGTAGAATACATGACATGAAGATGTGGAATGCCGGTTTGGAACATCCCAAACATAATATATGTCAATAGAGCAAGCTGATGCTCTCTACAATCAGAGGCCACAAGGTAATCCTTTTTCCAAACTTTTAATTTAGGATGGCGGAACCACCTGAATTTTTCATACCAATGTGGAAATTATCAAGCCATGGCCCCTCAGCAAGTAGGATTTCAGCAATAAAGGCCATTGGAAAATGCTGCACAACCATTGCAGAAGTCTCACTTGGAGACTACCTTGGTGAATTTCATAGCCATACAAGCCCAAAGAAATGACAGCTTCCAATGTGCCCTTATGCAAGTTAATCAAAGGATGGACACGTTCATGACCTCCAACAAGATATTGGAGACACATATTGCTCAACTAGCACAGCAAGTAGGCGCATTGGCGAACAACTAAGGACATCTTCCTTCACAGTATGAGCAAAACTCGAGAATGATTAACACCATAATGCTAAGAAGTGGGAAGCAGTTATTGGGACCATCTGTCATCACCGGTCCCCAAAATGAATGCTCCATCCCCAACAAGAACATCGCTCCTAAATATGTCAAGGAAATGGAGGAAGCTGTGGAGTACGTGTATATGTGCCAAAAGTTCCATTCTCATCATGTCTCACCAAGGCAAAGTTAGAAGAGAAGTACGGGAAATTCTCTAAAGCGCTAAAGCAGTTGAGCTTGAACATACAATTTCGCGATGCGCTTACAGAGGTCCCTTCATTCGGGAAATTTTTAAGGACCTTCTAAAGAGGAAAAAGCCGGATACAGTGGCACTTTCAAAAGAATGCAGCGTAATACTTCAAAACAAACTTCTGGCAAAACTCGACGATCCAGGAAGTTTCTCCATTCCCTAATTAATAAAAGATATACATATTCGTCGTGCTTTGTGTGATTTAGGTGCAAGCATGAGTCTAATGCCATTGTCAATTTACAGGAAGCTAGAGATGGGAGACCCCGAGCCCACCATGATAACGCTCCAGCTAGCAGATCATTTAATTAAGCACCACATCTGTATATTGTGTTGGATCTCCTTGCACACCAAATACACTAGAAGGGGGTAAATAGTGTAAATCACGATGATATTGCAAAATTAAAAGTTAATAAAAATTTGCAATGAGAGTGCGAAAAATAGAAAGATCACAATCCAGAAAATGCAAACGCAAACACAGAGATTTTTATCCTGGTTCGGATCCTTGTGATCCTACGTCCAGTCCTCTACCGCGTAGAGATTTGAATCCACAAAAACACTTGCTTCCCGCAAGTAATCAATATACAAAGATGCCAACACTTCTCGTGTTACAAACTTGTACAATCTCTTCAACAAAAGATTCACCAAATAAAGTAGAGAAAAGAGTTTGAAACAACGAACCAGTTAACTTATTTCATTAAAATATTATATTTCGATTCCTTTGGTAAACATAGGCTTGCCCTAATTTAGCATATTTTCAATATTAAATATAGGTAGATTGGCTTTTATCTATCTATACCATCCCACTATTTTTACGATCGTTTTAAAGCTTAATAACGAACGATTTAATCGAATTAAAATTAATGGGTAAGAGGTCCAATCACCTTGAGCCTAACAACCTTGAGTGTAGCTCAACAAGTTGTAGAACTCTGTAATCGGAAGATGACTCTTCATCGATCATATCAGATATGACCCTCTTATTCGGTTTTCACCCTAGCCATTTGTGGTCATGAGTGTGCTCATCCAAATCACAATGTCTAGTCTAGTCAGACCCTTGTTTTTGTGTCTAGCCTGACTTGCCCTGGCGCTTGGTGTATTCATGACCCGTCGATTTGGGTCAGGTCTTAGACTACATCTAGCCAGACTATATCATTGACTTATCTTACGCCGGTGCTCGGTGTATTCACGACACAACGGTTTAGGTCAAGTCAAGATTTCATCTTAAGTATTTAAGGAGTTGGTTTCTACAAGGTTGCCATGTTACAGCTTGAGTGTAGCTCAACAACTATAACACGGGTCCTATAGTTGCCAATCGCTAAAACAAGGAGGGCTACAGCTAATCTTGAAGAAGATTATTAATGTATTTGACTTAGATATAATCCAGGGTGTCATACAATCATGATTCGCGTCATTGCGGTCCAGCGGAACACAACCAGTGAATTGACTAAGCCAGGATCACTATCCCTTAAAGGGTGAACCAGCAAACTTAGCCAAGCACATTGACTGGATCATGGTCCATTGAATGAAGCTTGTCATTTTTATATGCGTGCCATAGACTAAAAGGCTTTTATTAACAGCTAATTAATCCTATCAACTAGTTAAATCCTTAAATTAAAAATTTTAGGATTTGTTTAATAACTTTTATTTAATCCTTATTTACTATAAGGTTCACGTGCTATCCTAATCGTTATTAGGATTTTAATAACTTTATTAACAACGCTAAAAGCGAAGTCCTTTAAAGAGAATTAATTATAACAATTAGAATTAAAAAAATTCATTAAAGGGACTACCCTAATCAGGAATTAGGTCTTGAAGTGTTGTTAATGTTTTATTAAAACATACCATGTCATTAGAATTTATCTCATAAGTTTTAACGAGTTCTTTAATGGCTAACCTAAGAGGTTGTCTTGTGTTATCAAATAAGGGACAAGATGGCATAGCTATTAACATAAAGTTACACTAATTTTATCGCATAAAATAAAAGTGTACAACTATTTAACAATTAAATAGACTAATGCTTATCAAATAAACAAGTTTAGCATGAATACTTAAATTTAACATTTAAATTTACAATTGTGATTTTTAAAACATTTTATTTTATCTCATAAAAATTTTGCTTTAAAAAAGATCAAAAAATTTTGCATGCTACTTAAAATATTTATCGCATAAAACTTTTAATCTTTTAAAATCAGTTTTAAAATTATCGCATAAACTTTAAAACATCATTCTAAAAATTTATCATATACAATTTTTAAACATCTAAAACATTTTAAACTTATCGCATAAATTTAAAGAAACATTTTCAAAAGGGCTTCTAAAACATTTTTAAAAATTATCTCATAACTTTAAAACATTTTATAAAGTATCGAAAAATATTTTAAAATTATCTTATAATTTTAAAACATTTTAAAAGTATTTTAAAAAAGCATCTCAATGTTTAACAAAATCGCAGTGCTAGATCGTTACGCAAACCTAGGCTCCGATACCACTGAAGGGTTTTCTAGGACCCTTGGGGCACAAAAACTCTATTCCCGTCCTAAATCGGACGGAACATAGACAAAAAAAATATTACAGTGGAAGAATAAACAAGTTAATCTAAATTAACATGCAGTTAAACAATTTAACTTAGCCCTAAGGTACAAGACCCTTAGCCAAGATATATGCCGACTCGGGATGGATCTGACCATCCCAAGAAGGATCTAACCTACTGCGATTAAATTAAACTAATGCTTAAAACACATACCCGGAATCTCAACCCTGGGGCAGGCGAGATGTTCCACACCATCTTCTGAGCCGCTCCCCATCCCACGCCGAGCCGCTCCTCGAACCGCTCCTCGAACCGCTCCTCGAACCGCTCCGCATCCCGAGGCGAGCAATCCTCGTGTCGCCGAGCTAACCACGCGCCAAAGAAAGTTTCACGTGAGTGAAACCTTCGCCTAGATTTTGGATCCGAATCCGAACTCCTTTGCGGCTTTGCTAGAGCCCTCAAGAGTAAAGCAGAAATATAGGGAGATTGAGAAATATTAATTTAAGCCTAGAGCCGAGCGTGCTCCAACATTTACGAGAGCCGCTCAGATCTAGAGCTAGGGACGAGTTTGGAGGAAGGGGGAGGCCCCTATTTATATAGGCGGCTGGATCTCCCCTTTTCTCCACAACCAATGTGGGACTATTAAATTAGAGTTAATAAAATAAAGTTAGTTTTCCTTTCACAAAGTGCAAACTTCCGTGAATTTTAACTCCATCACCGTTGAGCTTCATAATTGATACAACCTATCAATACGAAGGGCGTTCAATGGTGAACGCATAGGAAAAAAACGGTTCATCAATCAGAGTTCGTTTGACCCTCCAATTGATCGCTCAAAGTTCAGCCCAAGGCTAGTTTTTCGCAAAAACTGAGCCGTCAAAAAGTCTCCACAATAAGGGTTCAAAACCCTAAAATTGGGGCCCACCAGGCCAGCTGGGCTAGCCCATACCAGGTCAGAACCAGGTCTGGGCCTGGGTTGGGTGCCCTGGGCTGCCTGGTTCTGGCCAGGCACCCAGGCCAGACCCAGTCTGGCCTGGGTCAGCTTGGTCTGACCTGACCGAATCCAACGGGCTGTTTTAGGCGTATCTTAGGCATCTAGCATCCGAATTGGACGCCGTTCGAACCTGGGCGTAGACCGGGGACATTCCCGTCTTACCCGTGAGCTTTTCCTTGCGTTTATATCATTAAATAATGTCTTAAACTATTTAAAACATATTTAATCCCTTTTGCATCATATGCAAATTAGTCCCTATTTAAGCTTAAATTGTCTTTTGCATCGAAATGCAAATTTTCTCTTTCCTTTGCATCAAATGCAAATTATTCTCACTAACTAATTTCTACCTATTACTAGACGAAGGTCGCACTCTGTGTGAGACCCTACAGCCTGGTCCTTACAACAGGTTGGGCTCGAAGCCCTATACGGCAGTGACCACGAGCAGTGGTTGCCGTCCCTGCTTCAGGAATCATCATTATGTGGTTGACTCATTGACATGAATATTTTCGGGACCACCTTGACTGTTTCTGTGATGAGTTTCACAGTTTTAGTCTCTTCGTCTAAACTATGTCGTGTAGATCAAGTCTAGGGTATGGTCAAACTGTCAACCCCAATAACTTGACTCCGGTTAGTTTCTATCGATCTTTAGTCAACTAATGTTGAACTTCTTCCATACTCTGCGTAGAGTTTTTACTAAAGACCGAACTAACTCCACGACACTAACTCCCATTGACCGGGAGAGACGAATCCTCTCTTGGCCATTACTCTCCTTGTACGCTTCAAGTGACACCCAATCAAAGACCTTTCAACATGCCTAGCCTCGAAGTTAGGTCAGTGATCTAAGTGGCATCGTTCACGCACAGGTTCGTAAAATGACTTCAAGTCAAAAGACCAACTTGCATATCATAACTAAGAGTTATCATTGACAGATTGGTCAATGTAACCATATGATAACTCTTGTGGATCGTTCAGTGAACTCATTCTCTAATGATCACCTGCGTCTCGTCTCCGACTTCGCCAAGTCGAACGATCATGAGATCATCGCCACCGCTTAACTGTGAAGACTAAGACACAATGGTATATCCGATGTTTCGATATCCTTGTCTCGAAACATCTACGACCACGGCCCATTTTAGATTTATGCTACAGACGGTCAAACATTTCTCCATGATCGAGATACTCATCTCGATACATGTTTAACCTTGCATAAAGTCTCAGGATTTTACCTACGTTAATATATAATGTTAACTACATTATAACTTAGATAAATTATTACCAAACAGCTTACTGTTATTACGAACAAGATGTTTTGCTATTCACACAGAGATAAATAGCCTCGAGGGCATCATTCCTCTGCAACTCCAACGTAAGCTCCGCTTGCATCAACCCAGCATCCACTATCTTCTCATCCTCCACATCCTCCACGTTCACCTCATCCACCTTCGGTTCCTCATTCACCCCAGCTGCATTCTCCCCTCATCCATCTAAGAAGTCTGGTCATCCACATTATGTTCCAACGTCGCTGCCGTATCCACCAACTTCCCAGTATGCTCCTCAGCAATCAAATCAGTGACGTGCGTTTATATTTCATATATTTACGCGCGTATTCTTCCGTGTTTTTCCGTATTTACCGCCGTCTTTTATTTATTTTCTCGTGTTTTCTTGTATTTTCTTGTTTTCTTTAACTTTTCCGTATTTTCCGTGTTTTGCAGGAGTTTGCTCGCATTTGGGACGTAAAACGATGATATCATGTGTCCCTGGAGCAATGGGAGGAGTCACGCGTGATCCAGGGGGTCAAACGACGAAGATTGCATCTTTCAGCCCCTCACCCGGTCGGTTGGTCATTTCCAACCGATCGGGTGATGCACGCGTGCATCACCCGGACGCTGCTTGGAGCTCACGAGAAGTCACCCGGTCGGTTCAGTGACCAGGTCAAAAGCTCAAAGTCTCTGGAAATTCGAAACTGATTTCCAACCGATCGGGTGACCTTCACCCGATCGGTTCACCTGTAGCTGAATTTCAACAGCCAAGACTCGAAGCTCCAACCGATCTCCTCACCCGGTCTGCTCCAAGATCCAACCGGTCGGCACCAAGATCCAACCGACCGCACCAAGTTCCAACCGACCGGTTCATACTGACCGGGTGAAACCCCTGCATTGCTCTGTGATTTTGTGAAGCGGCTCACCTGACCGATTGACTTGTCAACCGATCGGGTGATGTCGTTTTCTATAAATAGAACCCTAGGTTTCCAGATTCGGGAGTTGGTTATTTTTTACTGTTTTCTTCATTTTGTGACGGCTGTAATTTCCCAGTTTTTGTAAGTTTTCGGATCTTTGTAAAACTTTAGTATTATCTTAATTGCTTTACTACCGTTGCATTCCTATTGTCTGATTATGATTTTAACGGTTCATTTTCGTTTAGATCGCTTTTTAATGAATATTTGTGAGTAGTTCCCAAATCTGGGATTTTGGCGGAAACCCCTTCGGGGGTTCTTCCCGATGCATCCATAGGGTTAGGAAATCGATAGGGATTAGGAATCTAACGGTTACGCGGGGTGTTTTATTGTCATCGGCGGGAAAAAGACCGCCATTGACCGTTGGGCTAAGGGGGAATAAACTTGGCGGTTGACTCCCTAGCCATAGCTCACGCCCTTAGCGTAGACGCCGAATCCTAGCGCGCGGGAGCGGCAGGATGAGACGTTGGGAGTTATCGTTGTGAGCTTAGTGCTCCCGGAGTCGATCAGTGTTAATGGACACGGGAGTGCCCACTGATCGAACCCGGGAAGTCCGGCGTATCATCCTGGGCACCGACTGGAATATCGGGCCCATGGGATGCCGGTACCACTTTTAGAGGCAACGCCTCACCATTAGACCCTAATTCCGATCGCCATCCTACTCGTAGGCCGTATCAGTGAGATTCGCTCGTTGGGGTGGAAACCAAAGTCCCGGGTTTTATTTTCATATTGTTTATACCTTGCATACCTTTACCGTGACAACCCATCATTCGATCTGGGCTAGCTCGCCCACGGGGTGATTTCGGTCCTCTTTGACACAAGCACATCCTAGCCTCCCTGTGTTCGACTCCCAAGCCACACTACAACACCGTGCGCTTGCGGTTACAAATATCTAAACCCTCACGTGGGTCCCCCGGCCATTTGCGGCTCGCAAACCGGGGGCACGTCAAGTTTATGGCGCCGTTGCCGGGGAGGCAACGTGCTTGTTATTTTAGGATCTCATGAACCCTAGTGTCTAGCTCTTATCCCTACCTCGCGATAGTTTTCGCATTCTTCCTTTTTCTTTTTCTTTTCTCATTTTTATTTTTATTTCTTATCTAATCTGTTTCTTTCCCACTTGTCGCTTCACGGGTGTTTGTTGTTTTTCATGCGCAGGAGTTCAAGAAGTCTCGACGACTTGATCCCCGTTGACCCAGAGATAAACACCACCCTTAGGCGTTTGGCCGCCGACAAGCGAAGAAGAGAGGATCCTGAAGCCATGGGGGAGAACACCCCGCCTCACAAGTCCCTGCTAGAGTACTCGATGCCTTCCATCGAGTCCACCTCCGCCATCCGTCCTCCTGCTATTACGGCCCAAAGCTTTGATCTTAAGCCATCTTTGGTGACGTGGATCCAGCAGGATCAGTTTTCAGGTGCACCCATGGAGAGCCCGATCGAGCATCTAGAGTCCTTCTTGGAGAAATGTGACACCTTTCGGATTAACGGTGTCACAACTGAGACGATCCGACTGAAGCTGTTCCCCTTCTCCTTGCGAGATAAGGCCAAGCTGTGGCTTAGGGGGAAGGACCCCAACACATTCAACACCTGGGAGAAGCTCTCCAATGCTTTTCTGATGAAGTTCTTTCCTCCGGGGAAGACCATGAAGCTGAGGAGTGAGATCTCCTCCTTCTCCCAGGCCAGCCCCGAGTCCTTGCATGAGGCTTGGGCAAGATACAAGGAAATGCAGAGAAGATGTCCCCACCATGAGCTCCCCAATGGCAGATTATAAATCTGTTTTATAATGGGCTGAGGGACGATTTAAAGTCTTCCATGGATGCTGCGGCTGGAGGGTCCTTCATGTCAAGAAGCGAAGAAGATGCCGGGCAAATTTTGAAAAATATGGCATCCAACAATGAACGGTGGTGTGACGAGAGAGCCACACCAAGGTCTGGGGGCATCCATAGAGTGGAAGACGTCGACAAATTGTCAAGCAAGTTTGACTTGCTATCAACCCAGATCTCCGCATTGATGGTAGGCGCCGGTGGCGCTGGTTCACAACAGATTGCTGCGGTAGAATCCGAAGTTTTTGGAGAGTTCGACGGTGGTGACATCTCACCACCGTTGGATCAGGTGAGCGCATTGTTTTACAATCCTACGGGGAATGCGCCATTTTCGCCACGAACCAACTCAAACCCAGCCTACTCTCCTAACAACCGGAATCATCCGAACCTCAGCTACCGGGCACCTTACCAACAGCCGGCTCAGCAACAACAGCAGACTTATCAGCCGGCTAGTCCCCAGCATCAGTTCCAGCATCAGCAATTTCAGCAGCAACAACCACCACCACACTATCAATAATATGCCCCTAGGAATCAGCAGCCCGCCCAGCAGCAATACGGCCAACAGATGGCCATTTCTCCGGTCGAGTCCCTCTTGACTCAATACATAGCCAACCAGGAGAAAATTAATCTGAAGCTGGAGATGGGACAAAGAGTGCTCACTGATCAGGTGACCCAGCTGGGGTTGCAAGTGGCGAACCTTCAGAGACCGCAGAATTTATTACCGCCACAGCCTGAGGTGAATCCTAGGGGGGGTAAATCGGACCTTGGCGCTCACACATGAGCATGAGAACGTGTCCGACATCGTCTTGAGGAGCGGGACACAAATTCCTACTAGAGCACCGCCCAAAGAACCGGAAGCACCACTGGCCGTTGAGCGGCCAATTGGAAGGTTAATGACGACGGTGCCCCGTCGCCAAAAATTGTGGCTCCGGAGGGAACCCCCGAAGAAGAGAAGAAGAAAGAAGAAGGGAATTTGAAGGTATTCAAGCCCGTTGTGCCTTTCCCACAACGGCTTGCCAATGCAAAAATCGATGAGAAGTATGTCAAATTCTTTGCCATGGTGAAAGATATGAGTTTACAAATCCCCTTCCTCGAGGCCATAGCGACGATCCCCTCCTATGCAAAATTCTTGAAAGACTTGGTGACACGGGGATCTAGAAAAGAAAAGGTCGTGTTAACGACGGAGTGCAGTGCTCTCATTCAGCGTGCAAATCCGCCCAAGCTCAAGGACCCCGAAAGTTTCTCCATCCCTTGCTCTATTGGGGAAGTGCAAATCCAGAGGGCGCTCGTCGATCTTGGTAAGAGCGTCAGCTTAATGCCCCAATCATTGTACAAGAGAATAGGGATGTGAGACTTAGAGCCCACCGGCATGACATTACAACTTGCTGACCGTTCGGTCAAGTATCCGGTGGGAGTAGTGGACGACCTCCCCGTCGATGTGAAAGGGGTGCATGTACCAGTTGATTTTGTGGTGATGGACATGCCGGAAGACAAGCATACACCAATTATTCTTGGACGACCCTTTATGGCAACCGCCGGAGTGTTGATAGACGTAAAGAATGTGAAGCTTTCCCTCAATGTGGGCCAAGAAAGAGTCGAATTTGACTTAGGCTTGTCGATGAAGCATCCAAACCCCCCGGACGATCCTAGTATCAATGTGCTAGAGAATGAAGAAGATAGAGCTGTTGAAACGAGTGCCTGTGAAGTGCTCTCGAGGAATCCCCCCGATAGCTTGGGGGACCTTGGAGAGCAAGTTGGCTCCCCTAAGAATGAAGTGGCTAATGAGGCGGTCGTGTGACATGTGATCCCTCCCGGGTTTCCTAAGTCTCCTCCCACGAGGAGAAAAGGAAAAGAACCCATGGACCTCACCGGTGATGAGGTCCGGATCCTGAAAAAGATGGCGGTGGACGCCAATTTGAGGGAGAAGCCCCCGGATCCTGTCAACAAAGGGAGGGTAGTCGAGCAAATCTTTTTACAGCCGCCGACTACACCGATAGCCACAACCTCTGGAGCTGAAGAGATGCCGGATTTTGGGCATCACCCGTACCACCCATAATGAAAATCATCAACGGGCGTCGAGCTAAACGACGTTAAACAAAAGCGCTTCATGGGAGGCAACCCATGTTCTAAACTTTTGCTTCGTTTTTTAGGATTTTTTTCTACTTTATTTTTCTCTATTTTTATAAATAAATCCAGCCGAAACAACTTCCGTGAAGGAACTTAGGCGATTTTTGGGTTTTGCAGAAAACAAGGCCACAACCGATCGGGTGAGTTCTCACCCGATCGGTTAGGATGTATCAGCATACGGCCGTGTCTGTCACCAAATGAACCGACCGGGTGGAGAATGATGAGACCGGGTGAGCAGACCGGGTGACCTGGGGGAACTCTCGGAAAAATTTCAGAGTTCATCAACCGACCGGGTGGTAAGATGCGAGACCGGGTGAGGGATCGGGTGAAAAACTCTGAGTTCTCAGGAAAATCTGTGGAGCGGCGAACCGATCGATTGAGTTCTCAACCGATCGGGTCGCCTGTAGCGTTTCTTCAGCATCGAATTTTCGACCTAAGTTCAACCGATCGGGTGATAACTCACCCGACCGAGTCGACTTAAATTCCTATAAATATCCGTCGCCGCCCGTTCGTTCCGCCCTTGCCATTTTCGAATCCCCAACCGACGTTTCGCCTCCTTCTCTTGCGCCAGACCTTGATCTTCCCCAAAATCAACCCCAATCGACCTCCCCCCATCTCCCTATCCATCCCACCATCGATTTCTCTACATTCTCCTCGATTCCACCCGCACACAAAACCCTAACTTTCACCCATTCTCCTCAATTTCGAAACTTGCTGAAGAAATCGCCGCGGCTCCACAACGTGCTCCTATCGAGTAGCATCGGGGCGTCTACGAGCAACGATCTTCATTTCATTTGGGTAAACTCGCTCCTTAGCTCAATTTTAATTTTGCCCCAAATATTCCATCTGCTCGTTGGTCGTGTTTCGTGTTTATGTTGATTCATTGTATTTTGCATACTCACGCACACACACGACTCCCGCACAATGCCTCCCCGCCGTGTTAAGCCCACTGACGCCAGCTCTTCCAACCCTAGGCCCACTCGTCGTACTCGTCGCACACAACCCCCCGCTCAACGCACCATTCCCCCCCCCTCACATGGACGATCCCGAATATGGGATGCAATTCCAAGGCAACGACCAAGCCGATCGATTCACGGCCATGATCCTCCTAGCTGGACAGGGTGGTCGGATAACTCAGGAGTCCGTCGACCGAGACCTCCCCTTTCTTCAAAGCTTCATTCGCCACATCCGTGAAGACCCACCCGATGTCTCCGAGCTCCACATTCCACCACCCACGACTCCTGGTCCCCAGCGCATGCCCCCTTCATCACCCCCAGAGGGTGGTGCCCCTGCTTGATTTTTCCTTTCCCGCTTTTGCCCCCCCATATTTGTGCCCATCTGTCTTTACGGGGCCCTGCTTTGTCTCTGTCAGGGGGAGGACCCATTCACGTGTCGCATCACTTCCTTTTGATATTTGATTTCACTTTGTCTGTTTTTGACTCCCCTTGCATATTTCTGCATTTCACGATCACATTTTATTTGCTAGCACTGTCATGTCTAGCTTGGGGGAAGTCTGTTTTGCTGTGTTGTCGTGTTTTATTTTCTTCTTGTGTGTGTGTGTGTGTGTGCTTGTTTTTACTTTTTACTTTTTATTTTGTCGTGTCGTGTGGTTTTATTTCGTTTTTCGTGTCGTGTGGTTTGATTTTGATTTTTCTTTATTTTCAGTTTCGTATTTGTGTTTTCCTCGTTTTTCATTTCTTTTTGTGTCAGTGCGTATTCCCCCCCATTTTCATTGCCCTCCCGTACTCACTCTTATTGCATTGAGGGCAATGCAAGGTTCAGCTTGGGGGAGTCGCACTTTGTGCGTCATTTGAGTCTTTATTTTTCGTTTTTGTGTCGTTTTCATCGTGTTTTTATTTTTTCTTCTCTTCTTTTTATCTCTTTCTCCTAGAGATGAACCCAATGATGAATCTCCAAAAAAATCACACACACCTAGCACCTAGCATCACATTCACTAACCCTAGGATTTCGAGTCCTCTTGCATTTCACGCATCGTGGGTCCACTTAGCTTTTTTGTGAGTCGTGTGTCGTGCCTAATCGTATGGTGTGCTTATACTTTGTGATTTACTTTATATACCTGTCCAGGAATGACCCCTAGATTATCATGTTTCGATATGAATATGCGGTACTTATTTCTACTGTCTGCTTCTTCTGCATGCCATATATATCGTACGCTTCATTTCGCATGTGTCGGGATTCCACAATTAAGGACTAGGATAACCCATTTAGCCAATGCTCTATTTTAGCGAGAATAGTTTCTTTTGCCCAAGTGTTTAGATTCCGACTTCTTTTTTGTTTTACTTGGTGCAAATCCCCTCGTCGTGTACCGTTCTCCCACTTGGGAGAGTACACATGTGTATAGCCAAAAACCCAAAAATTCAAAAAGAAAAGAAAATCCCAAAAAGAAAAGAAAATCCCAAAAAGAAAAGGAAAATTTTGTATAGCAAAAAAAACAAAAGAAAAAAATATATATATACAAATGCCCAATACCCAAAAAAAATTCCCGTGTGAATATTTTCCTACTTACCGAGAATAAAGGGAAGGCGAGAATTTACGCCGAGTGTTCTTCTCCACATCATCTCATCCCCCATCGGTTTCGAAAACACTTGGCTTAGGAACTTTTTCGCTAGTATCTTGGCTGTAGTGGTGTGATTTCCTTAACCCTAGTTGTGGAGTCCCCGATGCATGATACGCTTCTATTCTTATACTATTCTCATGCATGCTTGAACTAATATTCACCGCAATTTCAAATTCGAATTAGTATTTGGGTCGTTTCATGTGTCTGTGTATATCGAGCTTTATTGCACATCGTAGATACCGACACCGACTGCTAGTGCATGGCTACACTCACTCGTGCTTCACCGCGTGGGCCCACGGCACTTATTTGGACTCGTATTCCTAGGTTTAGTGATGTGATTTGGCGTTTGCTTGCTTGGTGTGTCGTTTTTGATTTTGTTGGCCCTGACGGGCGATCTAGGATATAGAGTTTTCTCTTTTTCTCTCTTTCTCTCTATTTTTCCCTCCGAGCTCCTACTCTCACTCGTCTTCCTCGAGGACGAGGAAGAGTTCAGCTTGGGGGATTTTGACGTGCGTTTATATTTCATATATTTACGCGTGTTTTCTTCTGTGTTTTTCCGTATTTACCGCGGTCTTTTATTTGTTTTCTCGTGTTTTCTTGTATTTTCTTGTTTTCTTTCACTTTTCCGTATTTTCCGTGTTTTGCAGGAGTTTGCTGGCATTTGGGACGTAAAACAATGATATCATGTGTCCCGGAGCAACGAGAGGAGTCACGCGTGATCCAGGGGGTCAAACGACGAAGATTGCATCTTTCAGCCCCTCACCCGGTCGGTTGGTCATTTCCAACCGATCGGGTGATGCACGCGTGCATCACCCAGACGCAGCTTGGAGCTCACGAGAAGTCACCCGGTCAGCTCAGTGACCGGGTCAAAAGCTCAAAGTCTCTGGAAATTCGAAGCTGATTTCCAACCGATCGGGTGACCTTCACCCGATCGGTTCACCTGTAGCTGAATTTCAACAGCCAAGACTCGAAGCTCTAACCGATCTCCTCACCCGGTTCGCTCCAAGATCCAACCGGTCGGCACCAAGATCCAACCGACCGCACCAAGTTCCAACCGACCGGTTCATACTGACCGGGTGAAACCCCCGCATTGCGCTGTGATTTTGTGAAGCGGCTCACCCGACCGGTTGACTTGTCAACCGATCGGGTGATGTCGTTTTCTATAAATAGAACCCTAGGTTTCCCAGATTCGGGAGTTGGTTATTTTTTACTGTTTTCTTCATTTTGTGACGGCTGTAATTTCCCAGTTTTTGTATGTTTTCGGATCTTTGTAAAAATTTAGTATTATCTTAATTGCTTTACTACCTTTGCATTCCTATCGTCTGATTATGATTTTAACGGTTCATTTTCGTTTAGATCGCTTTTTAATGAATATTTGTGAGTAGTTCCCAAATCTGGGATTTTGGCGGAAACCCCTTCGGGGGCTCTTCCCGTTGCATCCATAGGGTTAGGAAATCTATAGGGATTAGGAATCTAACGGTTACGCAGGGTGTTTTATTGTCATCGGCGGGAAAAAGACCGCCTTTGACCGTTGGGCCAAGGGGGAATAAACTTGGCGGTTGACTCCCTAGCCATAGCTCACGCCCTTAGCGTAGACGTCGAATCCTAGCGCGCTGGAGAGGCAGGATGAGACGTTGGGAGTTATCGTTATGAGATTAGTGCTCCCGGAGTCGATCAGTGTTAATGGACACGGGAGTGCCCACTGATCGAACCCAGGAAGTCCGGCGTATCATACTGGGCACCGACCGGAATATCGGGCCCATGGGATGCCGGTACCACTTTTAGAGGCAACGTCTCACCATTAGACCCTAATTCCGATCGCCATCCTACCCGTAGGCCGTATCGGCGAGAGTCGCTTGTTGGGGTGGAAACCAAAGTCTCGGGTTTTATTTTCATATTGTCTATACCTTGCATACCTTTACCGTGACAACCCATCATTCGATCTGGGCTAGCTCGCCCACGGGGTGATTTCGGTCCTCTTTGACACAAGCACATCCTAGCCTCCATGTGTTCGACCCCCAAGCCACACTACAACACCGTGCGCTTACGGTTACAAATATCTAAACCCTCACGCGGGTCCCCCAACCATTTGCGGCTCGCAAACCGGGGGGCACGTCAATCAGTAGCCACTGCCTTATCATCTTCCTCCTCATTTGCCTTCTCCTTATACACCTTCGGCTCCATAGTCTCAGCCGCTATATTATCCTCCACCACCTCCTCAGCATTCTGCAGCTCCACATTAAGAGCAACTGTCTCCTCTGTCTCCACCAACTCCCCAATAACATAATCCTCTACATTCAACTCAGCAGCCACTGCATTCTCAGCCTCATCCTCCTCCTTAGCATTCTGCTCCTGCCAACTAAGAGCCACCATCTCAGCAGTCTGCTCCATCACATTACGATCCACCTCCTCATCATGCCAATAAGTAGCCACTACAGTCGCCTCCTCAGCCATATCCACCTTCTCCTCATCCCACTTCTGCTCCTCCTCAACATTATCCACATGCTCCACAAGCTCATCACCCATAATTCTACATGGTGATGCCAACTCCTTCAACTTGTTTACAATACCCACACTCTGCCCCCGTAGTAATCGGTTACGTGCATTATAAATTGATTTGATTGGTGTTTCCTATGAAGGATTTAGTTTCCTTCAGGCCTTTCAAAATTGCTAACAGTGGCACCTTTCTATTTGCTAAGTCTCGTAATGCTTCCACCTCCTTTTCCTGCAACTTCCTGTCGTTGGAATGGCCTTCGACATAATTAGCAGCTTGATGGTTGTGCCTGCCATCAACGACTGTTAACATCCACTCACCGCCATCGCCCACCTGATTACCACACAATTTGAATGGACATCCATACTTGTTGGTTCTAACTACCGGTCGGTGTCCCCTGTAGTTCCCGCTCTTGCACATGCATTGTAAGCAGCAGGAGTCCTATTGGATGCTTTACTCATACTCGACACACTGGTAACAATCACATGCCCCTAATGTCGCCCGATGCTCTTTGTCCACTGAAAGAGCTCCTCTCTACTATTAAAAAGTTGCATCATTGTAAATTCGGCTATATAATCCATATAAACCTTTATCAAACAATTCATACAACTATTGGACCAGGAACCAAAAATTAGTTTCATTATTGCCGAACAGATAAATCAATATTACCTCAAAATTTTTTAGCATGTTCATCAATCTCAACTGTATCTGTAGGCAAGTAAAAACAAAAAATTTCTCCTTCTATTTCTACACATTGTAATAAGAATATCAAATAAAATGTACTTAACAGTATACACTTACCAAATCTCGATTTCGACAAATTTAGGTTGAAAACCCCTAAATCGATTACTATCGCTTCACCGATTTGTTTGAACGCAGCAGTTGACACTGTGATGTAAATGTCGAGCCCAGTAATAAAAATCAAATCTTTGGAATTTCCGTCTGTGCGCTTTGAGCAATCTATGAAAAACTAGACGTTTGATATTTCACCTTGAGCAATCTGTGGAAGGTTATGTCTGTGATCGGTGAGCAGAGTTTATCAATGAATAAAAGAGGGTCATAACGGGTCATAACGGGTAAAAATTTTAACCCATTGTGCGCTTCGAGTAAATTCTGTGGTTTAGTTGGCATATTTTACTCAGTGCACACAACATTTATATTTTAACACGATTTGAACCGCTTTGCGCGCTGAGTAATCTTACACGGATTGACATCAGTAACGGTAATCGTTATTAATCGCGACGCTGAGAACAATTTTGTCCGGTAGTACGTGCTGATTAATACTAAATTTTGGTTTTAATATATATTCTATTGGATTACTCATATTCTTTTGCCGATGTTAACAAAATTATTGATACTAATAAAATAATATAATATCAACTTTATAACTATCATAATTTGTATTAATTAACAGCCTTAAGAAATACTAGATAGATTGCGTGTGTTTTTAAGCATACAAAATCTAGTATATATCAATTTGTATCTGTTCATCAAATAGTTAGTATGAGGCAAACTTGATTAGTAGGTCTATCGTTGAGCATAACTTAAAGATACGATACACCACAGCACGACATACAGATGATAACATTTGCACAATTAGGCAGACATGATAAAATTTCATGCTACCAATCTGTCAATATGAAATAAACAATCCATATTAAAATGATACAACATTTTATCTTATAATATTTCAATAACGTCAACGGTTGCAATATCGTTACCAAATACTATGGACTGGAATTGATGCATCCTATCTTTGTAAGCAGCCGGCCATCCGTCTGACATATCGGAACGGTATCTTAGCCACATACTTGAAGTCGGAGGGACATGACCATCTAGGGCAAGTTTAACAATAACAAAGTGATTATTTTTCACATGACCCAACGTTATGTGGCATCTGGATGATATGGGTACTGGAGGAGTTCTTAAAGGAAAATATGTCACACACTGATGAGGTGCAAGAATATGTACTACACAGTCACAGCATGAGGCAATGACATGTGCCATTTCTGGCATCTGCATCCACCATTTAGCTTTTGGACGGTCTAACAAATGGCCCAGTGCCACTACATTCTTTTTAAATTCCACGACACCCATAAGTTGCCGGTACAAGCCGTTGTGGTTCTGCATCTCTTCTCGCAAGTCATATTTGACCTGCCTCCATTCGTCCTCACCCAGGCCCAATTGAGCTGCCACAGCCCTATACCCATAGTTTCGATCTGCTTTCACATCTATGACGTGCACTATAAGGAGTCGTAGACACTCAGGAAAAGCGTTCCAATAAGGTATTATTATGTCGGCAGCCAAGTCCTCATCACTATCATCATGAGGAATTGATTGTTTCGGCTTCTTTATTGTATGTTTCCACAACGGTCTATTTCTTCCATTGCCCGGCTTACACTTCAATGTAGACGTATCCGTCATCTCAGCATGCTGCTTAGCAATCCCCGCAACCAGTGTAGAAATTTGCAGACGTAGAACATCATTCTCCTTCTCAAAGGCCATAGACACTGCATTCTCATCCTCCTCCTTCTCAGCAGTCTGCTCTGCCTCATTATGATCCACCTTATCATCCTCCCCACCCAACTTCGCAGTATGATTCTCCTCCTGCAACTCAGCAGGCACTGCATTCTCCGAAAATGCCTCCCCCACCATCTGATCCTCCCTCACCTTCTGATCCTCCACCTCATTATTCACAGCCTTCACATGCTCGTCATGCACAATTTTATCAGCTGTGCTAACTCCTTCAACTGTTTTACAATACCAACTTTCTTCCCCGTTGTAATCGGTTTCGTGCATTATAAATTGCTTTGATTGAGGTTGCACTGAAGCTTTTATTTTCCTTCTGTACTTTCAAAATTTCAGCTGGCTGAACCTTGCTATTTGCCAAGTCACGCACTGTTTCCATCACCATTCCATGCAACGTCCCTTCATCGGAATGGCCATCGACATATTTAGCTGATTTATGGTTGTGCCTACCACAAACGACTGTTAACTTCCACTCCTCAACGCCCACGCCCACCATATAACCACGCAATGAGAACGGACATGAACACTTCTTGGTTTTAACAGGCTTGTTGGTCTTTTTTAGCTTTCGGTGTCCCCTATACTCACCGCTTCTTTCACATGCAAAGTACATAGCATGATGCCCTTTGGCCGTTTTACTTAATCTCCCCGAACGTGTAACAATCACATGCCCATGTCTTAACCCGACGTTCTGTATCTACTGAAACAGCTCTTTTCTATCCTTGAACAGTTGATTGGTGGTATTGTCGTTTGTAAAATCCATATTATCCTGTATCAAACAATTCATAACCTGATCCTCAAAGATCTAATGCATTATTGCCGAGAAGATAAATCAATATTACATTGGACTTTTGTACCAACTCCATCAATCTCAACCGTAGATGAATGCATGTAAAATCAAAATAAGAAAGGCAAATAAACTGTACTTAAAAGTATAGACTTACCAAAGAGTCGATTTCGAAAAATTTAGGTCAAAAACCCCTAAATCGATTGCTTTCGATTCAACTCTTTGTTTGATCGCAGCAGTTGACTAAATGATGTATCCTTCGAGCCATGAAAAAAATCAAATCTTTTGGAATTCAGTTTGGGTGACTTGAGCAATCTTTGAAAAAACTTGCAGTTTGATATTCCGCCATGAGCAATCTATGTAATTGTCTGTCAATTTGCTGAGAGCAGAAGGTATCACGGGGCAATTTTGGGTCCTATCGGATCATATCGAGTCTACAATAATTTACCAGTTGTGCTGGTTGAGTAAACAAGTTTAGTTTGAAATAGTACTGGCAAATAACCTGTCCACAATGCACGTGGACTTGATCAAAAAGGTTGTGTGCGGTGAGCAATTCTAAATTTTGGGTGGTTGTGGGCGGTGGCAATTCTGAGCTTTGAGTGGTTGTGTGCGGTGAGCAATTTCGAGTTTTGAGTGGTTGTGTGCAGTGAGCAATTCTGAGTTTTGCATGGTTGTGTGCGGTGATCAATTCAAAGTTTTGCGTGGTTGTGTGCGGTGAGCAATTTTGAGTTTTGAGTGGTTGTGTTCGGTGAGCAATTCTGAGTTTTGCGTGGTTGTGTGTGGTGAGCAATTCAGAGTTTTGCATGGTTGAGTGCGATGAGCAATTTCGAGTTTTGAGTGGTTGTGTGCGGTGAGCAATTCTGAGTTTTGCGTGGTTGTGTGAAGTGAGTGATTCTGAGTTTTGGGTGGTTGTGTGCGGTGAGCAATTCTGAGTTTTGCGTGGTTGTGTGCGGTGAGCAATTCTGAGTTTTACGTGGTTGTGTGCTGTGAGCAAGCAGCTAGACGGTTCATAGAGGAGAAATTTTACATTTTTGCCATCCCATTGTTCGCGATGAATAATTTACAATATGAACCAATATTTTTACTCATCCGTATATACAAAGGCATCATAACAGCTTCCATATGAGATCAGTTTTATGACCTAAGGTGTAAAAAGCTAACGAGATAGGGTTTGATCAATAGAAATTATTCTAATTCGCTAATCTATATAGACTATAAGTGTCCCTACTTATATCAAATGAAGATCCTTAAGGCAGAGCAAAAGATTTGTGTCATTGGGTTGTGGTGCCCTAAAATAGTCGACTGCGGATGCATCACATCGTAAAGTTGGTAAGCCTTTAATTGATGCTAATTAATTTGGTATTTATTAATAATTTTAGAAATTGATTGCTGCAATGTACTTTTGGTATTACGAAGATTGAGATGGACTCGGTACACATTGAGGGGATCTGTGATGAAACGAACAAAGAAGCAAAGGTTAGAAATTATTTCGCTTTGCTAATTGACTAATTTACTAGAAAATAAAGGAATAATTTAGTGACTATGTTGGTATGTGGTACTTAATTCAGCGTATTGTCGAATGATAAGAGGTTAATGAAGATTATTAAAATCAGTTAACAACAAATAAAATTTTCACCAGCATAGAAGAGCTTGGTAAATGCGTAAAAGCGGTCGGTGTGAAAACCGGGAATATGGTTGTTACTAAATCCTCAAATATGAGTACAAAGGACAATAGGGTCTCAACTTATTGTTTTTGTTGTGAAAGAAGTTGGACATATCGGCCACACAGGCCGGATATATCGGCCAAAAAATCTACTCGAAGCAAGAAGTGTTCATGTCCCTTCTACTTGAGGGCTAATGGTGTGGCAACAGATAAGTGGATTTTGACAGTTGTACGTGGCAATCACAACCATAAACCTGAAATGTACATCGAGTGACATCTAGATGAGAGGAGGTTAGTAGGGGGAGATGGCCACAGTGAGAGACTTGTCAAATAGATTGCTTAGGCCAAGGGAGATCTTGAAATACCTGAAGGAAAATGATAATGCAACATCTACCACAATCAACACTATATATAAAGCCAGACAGAGGATGAAGGCAGGGGAAATAGCCTAGAGAGCAGAAATGCAGCTACTCATTAATCTAGTGACACAGCGTAATTACATTGTGTATCATGAAGTGGACGAAGAGGCAAATGCAGTGATGAATATATTTTGGGCACATCCGTAGTCGGTTAATTTATTACGAAAATTTCCAGAGATTCTGGTTATGGACTGCGCGTTGAGGACCAATCGCAGCAGGCCACCATTGATGGAGATATATGGGGTGACGTCCACAGATATTCAGTTCGCAGCTGCATTTTGTTACATGGAGTCCGTACGTGAGGATACCTACTTGTGGGCCTTGGAGAAGTTGAGCTTATTGCTACATGGATACAGGATGCCACGTGTAATTTGACAGCACTAGAGCCAACACTTATGAATTCCATTGGCCATGTATTTCCAGCTGCGGTGCACCAATTATGTAGAATGCACATATTCAAAAATATGGCCAAAAATTGCTAGCCCTCTTTTGAAGATCAAGAAAAATGTTTAGGTTTCACCTCTAGCTGGAATTTATTGGTGGGGGCACGCACGGAGGAGGAGTATGTTGCAAAACTGAAGGCATTGGAGACAGAGTACAAAGAATACACAAGGGTCGTGAGCTATGTGAAGACATCTTGGCTGGACAAGTACAAGAAGAAGTTTATTTCTGTATGGACAGATAGCAATCTGCACTTTAGAAATGTCAGTACCAACAGAGCGCATACCAAAAGAGCCCAGACTGAACATTCTAAGCTTAAAAAGGCATTGGGTTCATCGGCATGCAGTTTCTCCGCTTCTTGGCAAACTATACATGAATCATTAGAGGGGTAGCATGTAATGCCATGATAGCTACTGCACAAGTATTAGAGGGGGGTGAATAGTACTTTAAAATAATCAAGAGTAATTATTCCTAATTATCATGCAAACTCAACCAACAATGCGGAATGAAAATATTGACAACAATAAAGACAAGGCAAACAAACGATATAATGGGTTCGGATCCACCCAAGTCTCCCCGACTTGTTCCCGGTGATCCTACGTCCCAAACACCCGGATCCCCTCCGGCTACTTGAGTTAGAAACATCTAACTCAAATTTGCACTATGAAATACTTGTAGAAAACCTCTACAAGATCAAATCATACACAAAAGAAAATGTGACTCCCACAAACAGGGATCATACACTTCTCTCACAACCGAGAGAAAAACTTAATATCAATGTAAATGAAACAATGAAATGCTTACCAACAAAATCCTATGCCTTGAGTAAAACTTACGATTTTAGGGCAAGAAGGATTTTGGAGGAGAAGAAGTCACCAAACCCTAGCTCCAAGAAGATGAACAGCGATCGAAGGCTAGGATGGAGTTGGTGACCTTGAATCTAGCTCTTGGCTTGAGAGGCTCACAATGAAGAGAATCTCTCTTGAGGAAATTTGGGCTCAAGAAGTTTGGAGAGATTCTTGTGAGAAATGAGAGCTTGGAAATGAGAATTAAATGCTCTTATCTTTGATCTCTAAAACTCATTAATGGCAACCTTGAATGCTATGAAGAAGCATCTCAAGATTATATAGGATAGAGAGGAGAGAGAGGGAAAATTCGTGCATTTAATGCTCCAACGGATCTATTTCTGAAGCAGTCTAATCGGTTTAAGAAGGATCACTGACCGATTAGTTTCTCAACTAGTCGGTCGGTGATTCCTCTTGGACCGACTAATTGGTTCATAGCCAATAAAGTGATTTCAAGGAGTTAGAACTAATCGGTCTAAGAAGACTTGCCAACCGACTAGTTTGACAACTAGTCGGTCGGTGAGTGTTCTTTGACCGACTAAGAGTTGAAATACAATAGGCTGAATTCAAAGAGAGGTAGTCGGTCTAAGAACAAATTCCAACAGACTAGTTTCACAACTAGTCGGTCGATGAATGTTCTTGGACCGACTAACTGTAAACAGTAGCTCAGGCTGAAAAGTGAAGGCATAACTAGTCGGTCTAAGAAGGATTCCTAACCGACTAGTTTGAAAACTATTCGGTCGGTGAACCTTCTTGGACCGACTAATTGATCAACAGTGTCTAGGCTGATTTAAGTAAGGAGATCTAGTCGGTTCAAGAAGGATTACTGACCGACTAGATGCCAATCTAGTCGGTTGGTTCGTCTTCTTAAACCAACTAAGATGCACTAGAAGACGCAAAATGAAGCGTGAAGCTTCGGGAAAGTTTGTATGGGCTTCTAAGATAATCATAGCTCTAAGATATGAGCGTTATGAATATTATAATGTAAGACCTACTCAATGCTTAACATTCTACGAAAAGAAGCTAGAAGACTATAAATTAAACTTGACGAACCGTCTTCAAAAGCTTTATTCCGAATCTCTTGACTTCAATAATGCTCCTAGAGCTTCAACGAAGCTTCAGGCACACGATCACGTGCTTTGAGAAGTCTTGAGACGTTGCTTTTGATGTTCATAGAATTTTTTGCGACGATCTCCATAACTGCGCTCACAAAGAGTTAGTTCACGATATTTATGTTTGTTCATCATCAAAACAAAATCCGGGGAATCAATACTCAACATAGCATATCGAGATCAAGGCCTCATTCGAGAAATCTAAGATCATGTTGTAACATAATGTGCATAGGTTCTTGTTCAGGGAGCGGATAGGATTTACATCCGTTGCGGCGTTGAAGATATGTCTGTGGAAGCTGATAAATCTGACTCTATGGGAACAGACCAATGCACAGGTGATTGTCTAGCAAGAATGATTTATGGAGTACCATGTGCCAATGAGATTGGTGAATTCACAAGGGAAAATTGCCTCATTCCCTTAGATGCCATAAATGCTCATTGGAAGCAGCTAGACATGGAGGCTAAGACGGAATTGATGTCTAAAGAAGATGGGCTTACACATGCTGAATTAAAGCGCATACACAAGCTCTATGTTCAACTTGATGGGACGAGGAAGCAGGAGTTGTTAATTAAGTTGAAGGAGCTAGCTACCCCAGCGACAAATCTGATTATAGAGCCGCAAGTTAATGTCATGTTCAATGGAAGAAGAAAAATAGATAATAATTTGACAAATGCAGATACATACACCCCCATTGAACCAGCTCATTTTGATCATGTCTTATCCAATGCGGTTAGTTGCTCTGGTCCAATTCCAATTGAAGTCTCATCGAAACAAGAAAGCGTCGGCCGTGTCCAGCCGAGACAGTCCTAAAGGATCAAAAATACATCTGCTACAATTCCTCCTCAACGTGCTAGAAAGAAACCAACTATCATAAACGTGCCATCTGGCAGTATTTCTGTCGTTTCTGCTACCGCTTCATTTGCATCAGCAAATTATGCAGCTAATGACACTAGAGCCGTTGAAGGAGGCATACCTTATATTGAGCACTTCCCCGCTGCAATCACCAAATATATATCGAATGTCATGTTGGATATGGACGACATGAATACACCCATGAGGGGATGTATGAGGGAATACGGACCTCAGATGTCGCGTGCATGAAAGCGTGCACGAAGGGAACCTTTTCTCGTATGAAAAGGACCACTCGATAAGTGGAAAAAGTCACTTTATAAGTGCATAAAGGCACTTGATAAGTGAATGAAGAAGAGGATAAGTAAATGTGCTAATATAGGCTAATAAGCGTATATTTAGTTATTTCCTACAATAACTACCCCTAAAGCCTATAAATAGGACCCAAGGGTAAGACATTTACACTAATCTTACCATGCCATAAGTTTGCATAAGGCAACTTGTGTTCTTCTTCTCCCTTCCATTAAAATCCTCTTCTAAATAGAGATTTATGCGGTGAAACGCTGCTTCGATCCTCCGTGACGAAGTACCGACCGTTGTGACGAATACGAGGGCTAAGTTCAGAGATTACGGTGCCTTGTACGCAAGCGTAAGTTTCTACTTTATTATTCGATCCTAACGTCCTTGTTTTGACAGGATCCTACATTGGTATCAGAGCCATACGGGTTCACCCCGGTCTAACCGTCGCCCCGGTCTCACCGATGAACGCGGCGTTGTCTCTTTCATGAATGAGTCTCCTTCCATTATGGATATGGTAGGAACACGTAGTGACGGAGAGAAAGCAATAGTTGTTATTTTCACATTAGGGTCTTCTACCATTACGGATATGGCAGGAACTCTCCGTGACGGGAAGAACTTACCGTTCATCTCGCCAAACTCGCGCTCCACATGGATGCTGAGTCTCCATTCAATTGAGAATGTGAACTCTCTTCATGTAGAGCGTGAAGTTTGCGGCCTTGAAAACGCGTTCTCTTCATTTTTTTGGCACACGGCCATTGAAGCAAAACCTTTTTCTCGACGAACGGGTGCTTCATCGGAGAAGACGATGGTGGTTATTCTCAACGGAGAAGATGACAATTTTGGTGCATGATCACCATGGCCATATGGGCCATGGAGCCTATGCATCCCCCATCCCCATGCGGAGGGGGTTGGCTACGGCTAATAACTACCACGGCCACCCCGATGGGGGGGTGTACGGCCAACCCCACGCAAGGGGGAGGCCGGCCATGGCCATATGGGCCAAAGTCGGCCATGGCCAAGGGGCCATGGCCAGGCCATGGCCGGCCAGGGCCAGGCCTAGCCGATGCCAGGCCAGGGCCAGGAGGCCCTGGCCGGCCTCGGCCAGGGGCCAGGGGCCGGCCTGGCCGGCCCTGGCAGGGGCCAGGGCAGGCGCCCTGGCCTCTGCCAGGGCCTGGCCGGCCCTGGCAGAGGCCAGGGCCGGCCTGGTCGGCCTGGCCGGCCCTGGTAGGGGCCAGGGCCGGCGCCCTGGCCTCAGGCCAGGGCCTGGCCGGCCCTGGCAGAGGCCAGGGCCGGCGCCCTGGCCCCAGGCCAGGGACTGGCCGGCCCTGGCCGGGGGGCCAGGGCAAGGCCAGGGGCCTGGTCGGCCCTGGCAGAGGCCAGGGCCGGTGCCTTGGCCGGCTCTGGGCTCTGCCAGGGCCACGGCCAGCCCTGGCAGAGGCCAGGGCCGGTGCCTTGGCTGGCCCTGGCCTCTGCCAGGGCCACGGTCATTGTCGGCCCTTGGCCTCGGCCAGGGCCAAGCCCCGGTTGGCCCTATTTTTCATGGGGAAAGGGGGGCTTGCATGACCGGGAGGGGGTGGCTTGCATGGCCGGTCTCTACTGAGCCGGCGGCAGTTGTCTGCGGCATTCTCCTATAGGGGGAAGCGCTTGGATCCATACGGGAGCCGACGGCGGTTGCTTGTAGAAAACTCCCCTCAAAGGGTGTTCGGCCTTGGCCAAGTTGAGATGGCAACTCTCACTTCGGAAGGAAGAAGAATTCGGCATGGGCACGGCCACGACACGACCCCGACAATGGCCGAGGAATTGTCGAAATATTTCGGCTATGTCACCCAGTAATTGGGTTTAGGCCCTGCAAAATACGTTTGCAAAATACGTTTGAAAAATACGTTTTCAAAATACGTTTTTTCCTCAAAAACGCTTTTCCGCTGCAAAGTACTATACGAATACTATCGTTTGATAAGTGAGGGGGAAATATTGAAAGTTGTTGTAGATGGTGATTGGAATCGTAGAGACCTTTCCGATTCTAGAGCAACATCTTCAATATTTTTCGAAAGTAACTTATCAAATATATTAATATCATTCCAAGTGGGATTTTTTTTCCAAGTGGGGGTGATATTAAACTAGTCTGAAATTTCAGTATCTCAATGGATCATGATTTGACCAGTGGTCTTTTGAACTAGTTTGTGGGACACCTCAGCTCAGTCTGGGGGTAGTGAACCATGGACTAGCCAGTTCCCTAGTCGGTCCGCTGGCCGAGACTAATAAATCATGAAAATGTAACAATATGATGACTATGTATATGAAATTTATGCAATGATTTTTGATCGAACCTTCCTTTCATGTCTTTTGCAGCATTTTAAAGCTAAAATGTCTTCTGCCGCTAAAAACATCGTCGCTGAGTTAAACAAAGGTGAAAAACTCAACGGCGATAATTACAAACTATGGTCCATCAGGATACAATACGTTCTAGAGGAGCAAGACGTGCTCGAAACTCTGAAGAACAAAATGATTGAACCCGAGTTGGGCACTACGGCCCAACACAGACGAGACAAGGAAGCTTTTGATGCTTGGTCTCGGAAGAACAAGATAGCTCGCATTACGTTATTGTCCAGTATGGCCGATGACATAATGCGCATCTTCCGAGAGCATGACCTAGCCATGGACATATGGTCCAAGCTTGAGGAGAAGTTTGGTGGCACATCGGTGTCCAAACTTCGTTCTTTAACTATAAGATTTGATTCCTACAAGAAACGTCCAGATCATTCCATGGGGAAACATCTGCGACATATGGCGAATCTAATCTCAGATTTAAAGGATTTAGGTCAGGTGCTCACTGATGAGCAATAAATCCAAGCAGTCATACGTTCCATAACAAATGGGTGGGACCAAATGAAGATGCATCTCACTCATAATGAGAGCATCAAGAACTTCAGCGATGTTTCTAAGCACCTCGAGTTAGAGGAAGAGCGGCTTGCGGCCGCCAAGCCAAGTGCAGAAGTGCACATGGTTGCTAGTTCCTCACACAGGGGAAAGAAACGGAAAAATCGTTCGAAGTTTACTAATGAACGTAATAAGCAACCTGATTCTACCAAGAAACCAAAACATAAGGGTGGGAACAAGAAATGGCACAAGAAGAAAGACTTGAAGAGAATCAAGTACTTCAAGTGCAACAAGTTAGGTCACTATGCCCGTTCTTGTACGGATGGAGGTGACAAGGTAACTTGTAATACTAGTTACATATGTGTTTCTAGTTCAATATTTCTTGTAGATTCTAATCCATTTTGGATAATTGATTCAGGTGCCACCGACCACATAGCAAGGGACAGACGGTCCTTCGTGGAGTATCACCAGATACCTCAAGGAACAAAGTGGATCTATGTAGGAAACAACACACGTGTTGAAGTGAAAGGCGTTGGGACTTGCAAGCTAGTCTTGGACAACAGCCACACTATCTTACTACATGATGTCCCCTTCGCTCCAGATATTCGAAGGAATATTATATCTGTGGTCGTATTAATGGGTCTTGGTTATAGTTGGTTCTTTCAAAATTGTAAAGTGGACTTGTCTTGTAATAATACTCTAATTGGTTCTGGGTATGTATTTAAAGGATTTATTGTATTAAATACAATGTATGACTCTTCATTTTGTAATGAAAATTTCCTTATTACAAATTCTTCGACTTATGAGTCAGATATAATTTGTTGGCACGCAAGGCTTGGTCACATTGGACCAACGCGTATGGATAGACTTGCCAAACATGGCCTTCTATCCAATGTTTCAAAGGTCGAAATGTCGACTTGCGAACATTGCCTTGTAGGGAAATCTTGTCGCAAGCCGTTTGGAACCGGTACAAGGGCCGAGGTTCCATTACAGCTCATCCATTCGGACATATGTGGTCCGATGAATGTCAAGACAAGTCACGGGAAGTCCTATTTCATCACTTTTATTGATGACTTCACCCGATTCGGTCATATCTATTTGATATCCCACAAAAGTGAAGCATTAACCTGCTTTAAAAACTATATGAGTTTGGTGAAAAATCAATTAGATCGTAATATTAAGGTCTTGTGAACCAATCGAGGCGGTGAATATCAATCGGCAAGTTTTAAGAAACTTTGTGATGAAAAAGGCATAGTTCATCAGGTAACTATGCATTATACTCCACAACAAAATGGTGTTGCAAAAAGGAGAAATAGGACTTTAATGGAAATGATTCGTTCAATGATGGCGCAAGCTAACTTGCCAATCACCTTTTGGGGTGATGCATTATTGACGGCCGCTTTCATCTTAAACCGCGTACCCTCGAAATCAGTTAGCTCCACTCCTTATGAGTTGTGGAACCAAAGGTCACCTGACTTAAACATTTTAAAACCTTGGGGATGTGCATCCTACGCACATATTTCCTCCCATAAGTATGGCAAACTCGGACCACGGGGAAGGAAATGTATCTTTATACGATACGTAGAAAACTCCAAAGGTTATGTTTTCATTGGTCAGGAAGACAATGGAGGTCTAATTGAATTTGAGTCGAGGGATGTCACCTTCATGGAAAACGAGTTTCCAAGACAGGGCGAGATAAGTCAGGACTTATCTCTATTTGAGATTAATGATCAAGAAGGATTACCTCATTCGAGTGGGAGAATTCTTGGTGAAGACGAAAATATGTTTCAAACTTCACCAATGGATGATACGAATGACGCGAATCTTATTCCATACGGGAATAATGATCCAAGTGGAAGTATTTCTAACAACATTCCAAGTGGGAGTGATGTTAGAATTGATCTAAATTCGAGTCAACAAGGACTTGAAGAATCTCAAATACGACGTAGTAGTCGTACAAGGTTGGCTCCTCTAAGATTTGAGGATGAATTTCCGCAAACCTTTATGACTTTACTACAGGATGATGACGAGCCTGCTACTTTCAAACAGGCCGTATCATGCCCTGCGAAAGACAATTGGATGGAAGCGATGAAGGAGGAGTTGGAATCCATGAAAGTTAACCAAGTCTGGGACTTAGTTGACTTACCCAGAGGACGTAGAGCTATTGGGAACAAATGGGTTCTCAAGATCAAGCATAAGGCTGATGGCTCTATTGACAGATATAAAGCTCGCCTTGTCGCGAAAGGTTTTACGCAACAGGAAGGCATAGACTACGAAGAGACCTTCTCATCTGTTGTTCGTTTTACCTCGATTCGCCTGATTCTGGCTATGGTAGCTTGCTTAGACATCGAATTACAGCAGATGGATGTAAAGACTGCCTTTCTCAATGGAGAATTGGATGAGGATATCTATATGGAACAACCAACAGGGTTTGTAAAAGAAGGAAATGAACATAAGGTCTGTAAACTTCGTAAGTCCATATATGGTCTTAAACAATCCTCGAGGCAATGGTATATACGATTTCAAGAAGTTGTCTTATCAAATGGTTTTTCCATACTTGATGAAGATAACTGTGTATATATCAAGAGTATTAAGAGCAAGTACGTTATTATGTCTCTATATGTAGATGACATTTTAATAGCCGAAAATGACAAGGGCTTTGTGATGGATATCAAGGCGTGGCTTTCATCAGTTTTTGAGATGAAAGACATGGGAGAAGCCGTATATATCCTTGGAGTTAAAATTTCAAGGAATCGTTCGAAGAAACTTCTTTCTCTTTCACAAGAGACTTATATAAAGAAGGTTCTAGAACGTTTTAATATGCAGGACTGCAAGTCCATTGATACTCCTATAAGCAAATACGATAATTTATGTCTGAAATCGTGTCCAAAGAACCAAAAGAAAAAGGAAATTATGGAAAAAGTTCCATATTCCAGTGCAGTTGGTAGTCTTATGTACGCTATGATGTGTACAAGACCGGACATCTGTTTTGCCGTTGGAATGGTAAGTCGTTACTGTATGGATGTTGGGCGTTCCCTTAGGGCACAAAAACTCTAGTCCCGTCCTAAGTCGGACGGAACATAGACAGGAAAATCAAAAGCAGCGGAAGAAACACAGTTAATCTAAATTAACTTGCAAGTTAAAACATTTTTAACTTGGCCCTAAGGTCCAAGACCCTATGCCAAGATCTATGCCGACTTGGGATGGGTCTGACCATCCCAAGAAGGATCTAGCCTACTGCGATTAAACTAAACTAATGCTAATAAACTACTTTAACCACATACCCGGAATCTCAGCCCTGGAGCAGGCGAGATGTTCCGCGCCGTCTTCCGAGCTGCTCCCGTCCCACGCCGAGCCGCTCCTTGAACCGCTCCCCGAACCGCTCCTCGAACCGCTCCGCATCCCGAGGCGATCAATCCCCGTGCCGCCGAGCCAACCAACCGCCGAAGAAAGTTTCACGCGAGTGAAACCTCCGCCAAGATTTCGGATCCAGAATCCGAACTCCTTTGAGGCTTTGCTAGAGCCCGCAGGAGTAAGGCAGAAATTTTAGGGAGATAGAGAAATATTTAATTTAAGCTAAGATCCGAGCGTGCTCCAACATTTACGAGAGCCGCTCAGATCTAGAGCTTGGGACGAGTTTTGAGGAAGGGGGGAGACCCCTATTTATATAGGCGGCGGACTCTCCCCTTTTCTCAAAATCCGATGTGGGACTAATTATTTGGGTTAGTTAAAATCAAGTTAGTTTGCACTTCACAAAGTGCAAACTTCCGTGAATTTTAACTCACTCACCGTTGAGCTTCAGGATTGATACAACCTATCAATACGACAAGCGTTCAACGATGAACGCATAGGAAAAAACCGTTCGTCAATCGGAGTTCGTTTGACCCTCCAATTGACCGTCCAAAGATCAGCCCAAGAAGCAATTTTCGCAAAACTGCAGCCGTCATACGAAGCACGCAGCACGCAGCCCTAGGGCTGCGTGCGGGGCCCACTGCGCCAGGCCCGTGCACTGCACGCGCCTCGAGGCGCGTGCTGCGCACGCGCCTCAGCGCGCCCTGCAGGGGCGCGTGCCCCGCACGCGCCCAGCGGGCGCGTGCAGGGCACGCGCCCTGCGTGGGCGCTGGCGCCCCACGAGTGCCCACGCGGGCTGATTTGAATTGCCCGGCCATTTGGCCGGGCCTTGGGCTTCTGTGCCCTTTTTAATTTAATCAGCCCCCTTGGGCTGATGGGCTTTTGGGGTTTGCACTGTTTTGGCCATAACTTTTATGTTTGGCGTCCGATTTGGACGCCGTTTGAACCTGGGTCTAGACCGGGACATTCCCGTCTTACCCGTGAACTTTTCCTTGCGTTTATTTTATTAAATATTGTATTAAACAATTTAATACACATTTAATCGCTTTTGCATCAAATGCAAAATAGTCCCTATCTAAGCTTAAATTATCATATTGCATCAAATGCAATTATCTCTTCTTTTGCATCAAATGCAAATATTCTCCCTAACTAATTTCTACCTATTACTAGACGAAGTGTTACACTCTGTGTGAGACCCTACAGCCTGACCCTTACAACAGGTTGGGCTCGAAGCCCTATACGGCAGTGACCACGAGCAGTGGTTGCCGTCCCTGCTTCAGGAATCATCATTATGTGGTTAACTCATTGACATGAGTATTGTCGGGACCACCTGACTGTTTCCGTGATGAATTCCGCAGTTATAGTCTCTTCGTCTTAAATATGTCGTGTAGATCAAGTCTGGGGTACGGTCAAACTGTCAACCCCAATAACTTGACTCCGGTTAGTTTCTATCGATCTTTAGTCAACTAATGTTGGACTTCTTCCAACATACTCTGCGCAGAGTTTTTACTAAAGACCGAACTAACTCTACGACACTAACTCCCATTGACCGGGAGAGACGAATCCTCTCTTGGTCATTACTCGCCTCGTACGTTTCAAGTGACACCCAATCAAAAGACCTTTCGACAGGCCTTGCCTCGAAGCTAGGTCAGTTGATCTAAGTGGCACCGTTCACGCACAGGTCTGTCAAAATGACCTCAAGTCAAAAGACCAACTATCCTATCATCACTTAGAGTTATCACTGACAGATTGGTCAATATAACCATATGATAACTCTAGTGGATCGTTCAGTGAACTCATTCTAATGAGCACCTGTGTCTCGTCTTCGACTTCGCCAAGTCAAGCGATCATGAGATCATCGCCACCGCTAAACGGTGAAGACTAAGACACAATGGTCTATCCGATGTTTCGATATCCTTGTCTCGAAACATCTACGACCACGAACCATTTCAGACTTATGCTACAGACGGTCAAACGTTTCTCCATGATCAAGATACTCATCTTGATACCCGTTTGACCTTGCATAAAGTCTCAGGACTTTACCTAAGTTGACATCTAATGTTGACTACATTACAATATGACTTAGATAAATTATTACCAAACAGCTTACTGTTATTTCGAACAAGATGTTTGTGCTATTCACACAGGAATAAATGGCCTCGAGGGCACCATATTCCTACATCTCCCACTTGCACTCAGGCCCATTTATCTCGATATCTAATATCGTTTTTACACATAAGTTTTCCCGACTTCATGTGATAGAGCCTTCGTGAGTGGATCTGCTAAAACCGTCTACACTATAGACTTAAGGGGTTTCTACGTTTATGTTAGACCAACCTTTTGAATCTTATTCAAATAATTCACTTGGTCTATCGGAATCTATAATATTTTATTTCCCTGGATCTCATCCAGTTCATCGCACCTTACGATAATAATTTTAAATTAATTATTGGTCATTACAAATGGCTCATATTTATTTCTGATAAAGTATCAAACTTTTTGATTACTTAATCAAAATATATGTTCCATCTCTTTGATGTCTCGCATGTAATTTACACGCTCCCACTGACCTTGAAAACTATCTGGCTAATTCATATAAGTTGGTCCGTCTAAATCATATTTAGAAAAACGAACTTATAAGTGAATGCTCCAATTTTCGTGGTCAATTTGAGCGTTTACATCGAGCTTTGGTCCGAGTAGATCTGTACACATCTGTTGGCGAAACCGGTTTCATCATAATCCGTTTTAAAGAAATTAGGATGAAAACCGTTCCCGTCCAACATTATTGTACTTCACTATTTTCTTTTCTGCACCAATCTTTCAACTTAAAGATTTACTTGCAGAAAGTGAGGAAACATTTTCCTTGGGCACGTAAACTAAATTCTCAAATTTATTTACGCACACGGACCTGCATCAAGTTTTAAATCGGAGTTACTACTCCGGATTTCATCCTAAAAGTTGACTAAGTCATCATTAGTTATGATGTCTTAACTCGACTTTTCGTCTTACGAAATTCGAGTAAATATACAACTTCCTCATGATTGATTTAATGAATATCTTATTGATAATGTTCTCATAGAACTTTATCAAAACCTAGGCATTACTATTTGGGACTTAACCCAGAGGGAGGACTTAGCTCAGAGTCACTTACAATGGATCACACTAAATCTAATTAAGTGTGATTCATACCTTTTAACACACCGATGTGTTAACAGACTTGATCTGAGAGAAAATCACATTTTCTTTTAATTACACAAGATTTTATTTAGCTAAGTATTTGACCATTCGATCTAATCGAATCAGTTTAAATACTTTGGTCACTTCGTTCTTTATTTTATCAGACTTGCGTTTCATCAAGAACACGTGTCTTAATAAAATATACGAATAACTTATTTTGTTAAAAGTAGACTCGGGTACATCAGTATGTACGAGACTGAGTTCGACAACTCATTCTCCCACTGTCTTACAGATGGGTTTCGGCCATTGTATCTAAGAGGCTAAGACTCACAAGTGTCCGTAGACTTCATAATACGAGAGGTCAGACCCCTCTTTATGTGACTTGTGAAGCTTAATCTCTTGATACGGCCTAGTCTAATTTTACCATATAAGTTTGCTACTATCTTGTGTATTTATATATTAACATTTAATATATATTTAGTTATTTACAAATTACTTAACACAAAACATTACTTCAGAAGCAATGTGACGACATTCGTCAAAATGTGTTAAACGTCTTTTGTATAACAATTTATTCTGAAATCGTGACATCAAAATATGTCACGTTTTCATTTCCTCCTACTTATGCCTTTACTAATGATAAATTAAACTAACTTTCTCAATTGACTTTCCGAAGTGCCTTCTTCCCTTTTCTAAATCACATTTAGATATCAACATAAATGAACAGCTATGCAAGCAACTTATGTATCCAAACGCTTGAGCTTTGCAATCTTGAGTGTAGCTCAAGAAGTTGCTTGTCTCAAGATCCGGTTGGGATACATAGTTTTGCACCGCTCATGCACTCGTATTCGACTCAAACGGTTTAATCGAATTTTCGAACTTTGCGGATCAAAATTGTTTGTCCATACAACCTTGAGGGTAGCTCGACAAGTTGTAGGGAGAAACATACTTTGAATGTCCTATATGTTCAAGCTGCCTCATATAGAGACGAGTGACATGTAGCTTTAATTTATTTGTTGGACCCAGAACTTAATGAAATCATATTTCTTAAGTCTGTTCTTTAGAAGGTCATTTAATGTCAACGAGAATATAGTTTTAATTCTATCAATTAGAATTTAACTTGATATTCAATTAATCAACTTATTGACCAGTTAACTAATTCCAATATTATCAATTGATTCTTTCGGTAAACATAGTCTTGCCCTAGTTTTAGCATATGTTCAATATTAAATATAGGTAGATTGGCTTTTATCTATCTATATCCTCCCACTAATTTTACGAACGTTTTAAAGCTTAATAACGAACGATTTAATCGAATTAAAATTAATGGGTAAGAGTTCCAATCACCTTGAGTCTAAACAACCTTGAGTGTAGCTCAACAAGTTGATTGACTCTGTGATCGGAAGATGACTCTTCATCGATCATATCGGATATGACTCTCTTAATCGGTTTTTGCCCCTAGCCATTCGTGATCATGAGTGTGCTCATCCAAATCACAATGTCTAGTCTAGTCGGACCCTTGTTTTCATGTCTAGCCTGACTTGCCCCTCAGCTCGGTGTATGCACGACACGTTGGTTTGGGTCAGGTCTTAGACTACATCTAGGCAGACTACATCGTTGACTTAACTTACGCCGGCGCTCGGGGTACGAGACGACGGTTAGGGTTAGTCAAGATTTCATCTTATGTATTTAAGGAGTTGGTTTCTATAGGGTTGCCATGTCACAGCTTGAGTGTATCTCAACAACTATAACACGGGCCCTATAGTTGCTAACCCCTAAAACAAGGAGGGCTACGGCTAATCTTGAAAAAGATCATTAACGTATTTGACTTAGATATAGTCCAGGGTGTCATACAATCATGATTCGCGACATTGCGGTCCAGCGGAACTCAGCCAGGGAATTGACTAAGCCAGGATCACTACCCCTTGGACTAGCAAGGGTTGACCCAGAACTCTTAGCCAAGCACATTGACTGGATCATGGTCCATTGAATGAAGCTTGTCATTTTTGTATGTATGCCATAGACTAAACAGCTTTTATTAACAACTAATTAATCCTATCAACTAGTTGAATCCTTAAATTCAAAATTTTTAGGATTTGTTTAATAACTTTTATTAAGTCCTTATCAACTATAAGGTTCACGTGCTACCCTAATCGTTATTAGGATTTTAATAAATTTTATTAACAACGCTAGAAGCGAAGTCCTTTAATGAAAATTAATTATAACAATTAGAATTGAAAATTCATTTAAAGGACTACCCTAATCAGGAATTAGGTCTTAATATTGTTGTTAATGATTTATTAAAACATAGCATGTCATTAAAATTCAAGTAATAAATTTTAATCATTTTTAATGGCTAACCTAAAGGGTTGTCTTGTGTTATCAAATAAGGGACAAGATTAACAAGCCATTAAAATAAAGCTACACTAATTTATCGCATAAAGATAGTGCACAACTATTTAACATTTAAATATACTAAGTTTATCGCATAAACAATTTTTAGACTGCATACATAAATTTAACATTTAAATTTAAAATATGATTTTAAAATTATTTTATTTTTTTATCTCATAAAAAAAACTTAATATTAAAATCACTAATTTGCATGCTACGTAAAAAAAATTTATCGCATAAAAATTTTTAACTTTTAAAATAAGTTTTAAAATTATCTCATAAATTTAAAACATCATTTTAAAAAACTTTCATGCTTAAAAAAAATTTATCACATAAAAAATTTTAGGCATCCAAAATAATTTTAAACTTTTAAACATTTAAAATTAGTTTTAAAATTATCACATAAATTTTAAAACGTCATTTTAAAATTTTCATGTTCAAAAAATATCAAAAAGAATTTTGAACATCTAAAACATTTTTAAAATATTATCTCATAACTTTAAAAACATTTAAAAGTATTTAAAAGCATTAAAACGTTTAATAAAATCGCAGTACCTAGATCGCTACGCAAACCTAGGCTCTGATACCACTGTAGGGATGTTGGGCGTTCCCTTAGGGCACAAAAACTCTAGTCCCGTCCTAAGTCGGACGGAACATAGACAGGAAAATCAAAAGCAGCGGAAGAAAAACTTAGTTAATCTAAATTAACATGCAGTTAAAACATTTTTAACTTAGCCCTAAGGTCCAAGACCCTATGCCAAGATCTATGCCGACTTGGGATGGGTCTGACCATCCCAAGAAGGATCTAGCCTACTGCGATTAAACTAAACTAATGCTAATAAACTACTTTAACCACATACCCGGAATCTCAGCCCTGGAGCAGGCGAGATGTTCCGCGCCGTCTTCCGAGCTGCTCCCGTCCCACGCCGAGCCGCTCCTTGAACCGCTCCCCGAACCGCTCCTCGAACCGCTCCGCATCCCGAGGCGATCAATCCCCGTGCCGCCGAGCCAACCAACCGCCGAAGAAAGTTTCACGCGAGTGAAACCTCCGCCAAGATTTCAGATCCAGAATCCGAACTCCTTTGTGGCTTTGCTAGAGCCCGCAGGAGTAAGGCAGAAATTTAGGGAGAAGAGAAATATTTAATTTAAGCTTAGATCCGAGCGTGCTCCAACATTTACGAGAGCCGCTCAGATCTAGAGCTTGGGACGAGTTTTGAGGAAGGGGGGAGACCCCTATTTATATAGGCGGCGGACTCTCCCCTTTTCTCAAAATCCGATGTGGGACTAATTATTTGGGTTAGTTAAAATCAAGTTAGTTTGCACTTCACAAAGTGCAAACTTCCGTGAATTTTAACTCACTCACCGTTGAGCTTCAGGATTGATACAACCTATCAATACGACAAGCGTTCAACGGTGAACGCATAGGAAAAAACCGTTCGTCAATCGGAGTTCGTTTGACCCTCCAATTGACCGTCCAAAGATCAGCCCAAGAAGCAATTTTCGCAAAACTGCAGCCGTCATACGAAGCACGCAGCACGCAGCCCTAGGGCTGCGTGCGGGGCCCACTGCGCCAGGCCCGTGCGCTGCACGCGCCTCGAGGCGCGTGCAGCGCACGCGCCTCAGCGCGCCCTGCAGGGGCGCGTGCCCCGCACGCGCCCTGCGTGGGCGCTGGCGCCCCATGCGGGCGCGTGCAAAGCACGCGCCCGCGTGGGCCCAGTGCCCACGCGGGCTGATTTGAATTGCCCGGCCATTTGGCCGGGCCTTGGGCTTCTGTGCCCTTTTTAATTTAATCAGCCCCCTTGGGCTGATGGGCTTTTGGGGTTTGCACTGTTTTGGCCATAACTTTTATGTTTGGCGTCCGATTTGGACGCCGTTCGAACCTGGGTCTAGACCGGGACATTCCCGTCTTACCCGTGAACTTTTCCTTGCGTTTATTTTATTAAATATTGTATTAAACAATTTAATACACATTTAATCGCTTTTGCATCAAATGCAAAATAGTCCCTATCTAAGCTTAAATTATCATATTGCATCAAATGCAATTATCTCTTCTTTTGCATCAAATGCAAATATTCTCCCTAACTAATTTCTACCTATTACTAGACGAAGTGTTACACTCTGTGTGAGACCCTACAGCCTGACCCTTACAACAGGTTGGGCTCGAAGCCCTATACGGCAGTGACCACGAGCAGTGGTTGCCGTCCCTGCTTCAGGAATCATCATTATGTGGTTAACTCATTGACATGAGTATTGTCGGGACCACCTGACTGTTTCCGTGATGAATTCCGCAGTTATAGTCTCTTCGTCTTAAATATGTCGTGTAGATCAAGTCTGGGGTACGGTCAAACTGTCAACCCCAATAACTTGACTCCGGTTAGTTTCTATCGATCTTTAGTCAACTAATGTTGGACTTCTTCCAACATACTCTGCGCAGAGTTTTTACTAAAGACCGAACTAACTCTACGACACTAACTCCCATTGACCGGGAGAGACGAATCCTCTCTTGGTCATTACTCGCCTCGTACGTTTCAAGTGACACCCAATCAAAAGACCTTTCGACAGGCCTTGCCTCGAAGCTAGGTCAGTTGATCTAAGTGGCACCGTTCACGCACAGGTCTGTCAAAATGACCTCAAGTCAAAAGACCAACTATCCTATCATCACTCAGAGTTATCACTGACAGATTGGTCAATATAACCATATGATAACTCTAGTGGATCGTTCAGTGAACTCATTCTAATGAGCACCTGTGTCTCGTCTTCGACTTCGCCAAGTCAAGCGATCATGAGATCATCGCCACCGCTAAACGGTGAAGACTAAGACACAATGGTCTATCCGATGTTTCGATATCCTTGTCTCGAAACATCTACGACCACGAACCATTTCAGACTTATGCTACAGACGGTCAAACGTTTCTCCATGATCAAGATACTCATCTTGATACCCGTTTGACCTTGCATAAAGTCTCAGGACTTTACCTAAGTTGACATCTAATGTTGACTACATTACAATATGACTTAGATAAATTATTACCAAACAGCTTACTGTTATTTCGAACAAGATGTTTGTGCTATTCACACAGGAATAAATGGCCTCGAGGGCACCATATTCCTACAGTTACCAATCCAATCCAGGGCAAGTACACTGGAAAGCGGTTAAGAGGATAATGCGGTATATTAAAGGAACTGCAGACTATGCTTTATGCTATCAAGGAGATGCCTTGAGGCTCGAAGGCTACATTGATGCTGATTGGGCGGGTGATCTCGATGAGCAACGATCGACCTCAGGATATGTTTTTCTACTCGGATCTGGTGCAATATCCAGGAGTAGCAAGAAACAATCCTGCATCGCACTTTCAACTATGGAAGCCGAGTTTGTAGCATTTAGCATGGCAGTCCAAGAGGCTGTTTGGCTTAGGAAGTTCTTAGACAGGCTAATTGATGCAAGTGACTCGGTGCTGTTCCAATACACAGTGACAGTCAAGCATCTATAGCCTATGTCAAAGATCCAAAATTACATTGTAAGACCAAACACATTGATATCCGCTACAAATTTGCAAAAGACTATGATAAGACCAAGAAGGTAGACATAAGGTACATATCTACGCATGAGATGATAGCGGATCCGCTTACGAAGGCGATCCCCAGAGATGTGTTTTACAAACACTTATCATCTCAAGGGTTGCGTAAGAGCTGAGTTGTACAAATGTAAATTCCCATGTCTGTAAAAGATCAAATTTAATAAAAGAATAAGTTCTTTTTCAAACGTTGCATATGAGTTTCTAGAAAATGTTTGTGTACATTTTAAAATCTCAGCTATATTTTCTAGTATGTCGGACAGATTGAGGTTGGCTCTCTCACATGAGCAACCGCCTTTATTATATCAGACGGATAAAATAAAGATGAGACCTGTTTAAAGTCAAAATCATCAGATGGATGATTTAGAGTCATGACTTAAACAAAATGGTCGTATGAAAGATCTGCATCATATGGATGCTTACAAAAGATCTAAGAGGATTCTTAAATCCTATCTTTCTTATGCAGGATGTGGGTCTAGAAGATTATTTGAGTAGTAAAAGGGACTCAAAATCAGACATTGTGGTGTCTGATCATCATCCTTACAACATCATTAAGACATACGCTCCCTGGGAAAGGAGTGATGTTGTAATACGTATTCATACTACGTATGCATTTTGACCATTGGGTTAGAATAGTAATTGTGCTTACTATTATGTGAGACCCAAAGACCACATGGGTCTTAACTCATTACCCTTATGGACTCTAATTTGGTTCCTTTAGATTTGACTAGGTGATTGCTATCTTAGCATGTTGCTTATGGACTATGGTCAATTCGGTCCGGCAGGGCATGTTAGAAAAGCAAGTCAAGTCAAGATCGAAAGAATCGCAAGAAGAGGAAGATTAATTTCATGTTCACATTTGGACTTTAAAGATTCAAAGCTGGCCAGCCAATTGTAATCCAGATGGGATTCAATTGTTGAATATAAAGTATAAGAAATGTGAAGAAATAATCTAGGGTAAAGCATGCGTTAATCTACTCAACTTTGCACCTCGAGGAGTGGTGTGTATCTCTAATAAGTGCACAAACAGTGGACTCTATGCGCATGACGGTCACACGGCCTATTTCTCGGTAAGATAAACAGAAGAGTTTAAGGAAAAGATGTTTCCTTACAATACCCTAAGTGTGAGTGGGAGATGTTGGATATGGACGACATGAATACACCCATGAGGGGATGTATGAGGGAATACGGACCTCAGATGTCGCGTGCACAAAAGCGTGCACGAAGGGAACCTTTTCTCGTATGAAAAGGACCACTCGATAAGTGGAAAAAGTCACTTTATAAGTGCATAAAGGCACTTGATAAGTGAATGAAGAAGAGGATAAGTAAATGTGCTAATATAGGCTAATAAGCGTATATTTAGTTATTTCCTACAATAACTACCCCTAAAGCCTATAAATAGGACCCAAGGGTAAGGCATTTACACTAATCTTACCATGCCATAAGTTTGCATAAGGCAACTTGTGTTCTTCTTCTCCCTTCCATTAAAATCCTCTTCTAAATAGAGATTTAGGCGGTGAAACGCTGCTTCGATCCTCCGTGGCGAAATACCGACCGTTGTGGCGAATCCAAGGGCTAAGTTCAGATATTACGGTGCCGCGTACGCAAGCGTAAGTCTCTACTTTATTATTCGATCCTAACGTCCTTGTTTTGACAGGATCCTACATGTCATAGATGTGAAGGAAGATGGAAACTGTGGTTACATGGCTTTATCTTCACATCTAGGCATGGGAGAGGACCAGTGGATGGTGGTCAGAAGACAGTTGCTTGAAGAGCTGAGTGAACAATATGATGTGTACAGAAAGGTGATGGGTAAGGAAATTGCACAAGAACAGAAAGACTCAATTAACTATATGGATGACCACCCCCCGAAGCAATATTGGATGACATTCCCAGAAGTTGGACATATAATCTCAAGTTGTTATAACTGTGTAATACATCTGCTGTCTATGCAACAATGTCATTCATTTTTTCCGTTAAGATCAGGACCAGCCCAGGGTATGAAACGTGGTCCCTTTAACATAGGTTTTGTAAATAATAATCACTTTGTAAAGATTCAACTTAAAGATAGAAGTCCGGTCCCACCGGTAATATGGCATTGGAAGGATTTTCACCTTCCTGCGACCAAAGGATGGGTGGAAGGCCTTGAAGAGAGGATGCAACAATTCGAGAAATTAATCGGTAAAGATGTAGGCAAATATCCAACTGTACATACTATATCATTAGGTGATTGAATGTATAATTTTGTGCTAATGTAGTGTCTGAGTTTATAATGAAAGTATATATTGAAATTTTTGGGATTTATGTACAAAATTTAAGGGATTTCTGCACAACGGGAACTCAACGTGCCATAATGGGTTTGCTTGTTGTACGCGTTAAAAATTTATGTTATGGGATACAAAATTACTAAATTCGCACGACTGGCGTAATTTTGCTAATTGTGCGCTTTGAGCAATTTATGTTACAGCATTAAAAATTTGCTCACCGTGCACAAAGGCCATAAAGGAGAATGCTAAGAGTTGGTTGAATAATTGTGTGCTTTGGTATGTTATTGATGATGAAGACCTATGGTATACTGCATTAAAGGTGGTATTTATGTTGCATGAAGTGATTTCTACATCTTCGTATTCTTGAATCTTGGCCTCCTTGACGATTGGTCACCTTGAATTTCTGTCATAAGTCCAATAGCCCAAGTTTGTTTAAAGGAAAACTCTATACATAACAGTGTCGATGCATGTAGAGGCTATGTGAATGCTGTAGAAAATGACTCCAATGAAATGTAGGAATATTATGCCCTCGAGGCCATTTATTCCTGTGTGAATAGCACAAACATCTTGTTCGAAATAACAGTAAGCTGTTTGGTAATAATTTATCTAAGTTATATTGTAATGTAGTTAACATTAGATATCAACTTAGGTAAAGTCCTGAGACTTTATGCAAGGTCAAACGGGTATCGAGATGAGTATCTCGATCATGGAGAAACATTTGACCGTCTGTAGCATAAGCTAAAATGGTTCGTGGTCGTAGATGTTTCGAGACAAGGATATCGAAACATCGGATAGACCATTGTGTCTTAGTCTTCACCGTTTAGCGGTGGCGATGATCTCATGATCGCTTGAATTGGCGAAGTCGAAGACGAGACACAGGTGCTCATTAGAATGAGTTCCTTGAACGATCCACTAGAGTTATCATATGGTTATATTGACCAATCTGTCAGTGATAACTCTGAGTGATGATAGGATAGTTGGTCTTTTGACTTGAGGTCATTTTGACAAACCTGTGCGTGAACGGTGCCACTTATATCAACTGACCTAGCTTCGAGGCAATGCCTGTCGAAAGGTCTTTTGATTGGGTGTCACTTGAAACGTACGAGGCGAGTAATGACCAAAAGAGGATTCGTCTCTCCCGGTCAATGGGAGTTAGTGTCGTAGAGTTAGTTCGGTCTTTAGTAAAAACTCTGCGCAGAGTATGTTGGAAGAAGTCCAACATTAGTTGACTAAAGATCGATAGAAACTAACCGGAGTCAAGTTATTGGGGTTGACAGTTTAACCGTACCCCAGACTTGATCTACACGACACAATTTAGACGAAGAGACTATAACTGCGGAACTTATCACGAAAACAGTCAGGTGGTCCTGGCAATACTCATGTCAATGAGTCAACCACATAATGATGATTCATGAAGCAGGGACGGCAACCACTGCTAGTGGTCACTACCGTATAGGGCTTCGAGCCCAACCTGTTGTAAGGGTCAGGCTGTAGGGTCTCACACAGAGTGCAACGCTTCGTCTAGTAATAGGTAGAAATTAGTTAGGGAGAATATTTTTGCATTTTTGATGCAAGGGATGAAATTATTGCATTTGATGCAATATGATAATTTAAGCCTAGATAGGGACTATTTTACATTTGATGCAAAAGCGATTAAATGTGTATTAAATTGTTTAATACAATATTTAATAAAATAAACGCAAGGAAAATTTCACGGGTAAGACGGGAATGTCCCGGTCTAGACCCAGGTTCGAACGGCGTCCAAATCGGACACCGGATGCTCAAGTTAGAGCCAAAACAGCCAAACAGATCAGACCGGGTCAGACCAGGCTAACCCAGGCCAGACTAGGTCTGGCCTGGGCGCCTGGCCAGACCTGGCTGAGCCAGGTCGCCAGCCCAGGCGCCTGGGCTCAGGCCCAGGCGCTGGGCGCCTGGGCCTGCGCCCAGGCGGGCCCGCCCAGGCACCCTGGTCGCCTGGGCGCTGGCCAAGGCGCTGGGCGCCTGGGCCAGGCCCAGGCGGGCCCGCCCAGGCGCCCTGGGCACCTGGACGCTGGCCCAGGCAGGCCGCCCAGGCGCCCTGGGCGCCTGGGCGCCTGGCCCAGGCCCGGGCCAGGCGCCCTGGCCTGGGCCAGGCGCCCAGACTGGGTGCACCAGCCTGGCTGCGCCCAGACCAGGCGTCCAGCCTGGTCTGAGCTCACCCAGTTGGTCTGGTGGGTCCCACCTGTGCAGAAAATCTGCCCCTAGGGCAAAACAGATTTGACGGCTCAGTTTTTATGAAAAACTAGCCTTGGGCTGATCTTTGGACGATCAATTGGAGGGTCAAACGAACTCCGATTGACGAACGGTTTCTTCCTATGCGTTCACCGTTGAACGCTTGTCGTATTGATAGGTTGTATCGATCTTGAAGCTCAACGGTGAGTGAGTTAAAATTCACGTAATTTTGCACTTTTTGAAGTGCAAACTAACTTGATTTTAATTAACCCATTATTTAGTCCCACATCGGATTTTGAGAAAAGGGGAGAGTCCGCCGCCTATATAAATAGGGGTCTCCCCCCTTTCTCAAAACTCGTCCCAAGCTCTAGATCTGAGCGGCTCTCGTAAATGTTGGAGCACGCTCGGATCTAGGCTTAAATTAATATTTCTCTTCTCCCTAAATTTCTTCCTTACTCCTGAGGGCTCTAGCAAAGCCACGAAGGAGTTCGGATTCTGGATCCGAAATCTAGGCGGAGGTTTCACTCGCGTGAAACTTTCTTCGGCGCGTGGTTGGCTCGGCGGCACGCGGATTGATCGCCTCGAGATGCGAAGCGGTTCGAGGAGCGGTTCGGGGAGCGGTTCAAGGAGCGGCTCGGCGTGGGACGGGAGCAGCTCGGAAGACGGCGCGGAACATCTCGCCTACTCCAGGGCTGAGATTCCGGGTATGTGGTTAAAGTATTTTATTAGCATTAGTTTAGTTTAATCGCAGTAGGCTAGATCCTTCTTGGGATGGTCAGATCCATCCCAAGTCGGCATAGATCTTGGCATAGGGTCTTGGACCTTAGGGCTGAGTTAAAAATTGTTTTTAACTGCATGTTAATTAGTTAACATAGTTTTTCTTCCGCTGCAAATGTTTTTGTGTCTATGTTCCGTCCGACTTAGGACGGGACTATAGTTTTTGTGCCCTAAGGGACCGCCAATTCCCAACATGAAACATACTGACAAATCAGATTCATCCATACACATCAGGTAAAAGGTGTGACCGGTGTGCGCACTGAGAAAAATTGTATATCTGGTACACTGTGATGCAAAGCTCAATTCCAACGCACTTCACGTGGACTAAGTATATTCCCGGGCAACTTCGATATTTCACCATCCATGTCCATTTCTATGATGGATGTATGCTAATAGTTTTAATAGACACAAGAAATTAAGCAATCGGTGAACGAAGATTGTTAATGGTTGGCAAATAGATATTTATACTAACAAGCGACAAAAGACTGCACCAGACGATGTTCATTACCAATTGAATATTCGGGGTTCATTATGAATACATACACCATCACATGTTCATCTCTCAAAATATAAAACTACCAAAAACATTTGATGTACAAATATGCCACGATTCACACAGACGCCTCGCTGGAGGGCACGTTGGTAACCAAATCGTCCTACGTTTGGACTGATCCTCCACCGGACTCTCGACCAGATCGCTGACACTTCCTCACCTCAGCCTCATGCCTCACTTCTTCAATCAAGTTTGGAGGAAGAGAGTTTCTCTCCAACTCGGCTATACGAGCCAGGAGAGTGCTCTTCTCTACGTACCATCGCTCTTCGGAGCTCTTCCGAACCGTTGACATTGAGGCCGCCCGATCTTTAGCTTTCGCAACCTCTGACTCCGCCGGAGATCTGCAGTCCCTCTCTTTCATCAGCTGCTCCTTCAAATCCTTAAGTTGAGATTCGAATGAAACCGCCTTTTTTGCTCGGTAATCAACAATTGTACAACTCTGCAACGCAATTCCGCCCCGACCAATGATGTCTGCAGGGAATCGTGGATAATAAGTAAGAGTAAGGCAATAGCACAAAGAGAAGACATTAATAGTTAACCTGGTAACTGCCATAAACGACTGAGTTAGCGAGCCTTTCATGTCAATTTTACCAAGGACACTTTGGTCAGTGGGAAGGATGGAGTTCTCCACCAGCCGACTGTCCACCCCTATCCACCAATGCAGACTCGCCTTCCCAGATGGGGAAGAAGGGTCGGTGACGGTTCCCCCTAGTACCTTCTGATGGAACGTCAGTGGGCTGATTCAACAGCAATGCCCCCTCGTACGCCAGGGGGACATAGCCTGCCGGAACGAGACCTCCCCATGGCCACGTATCCCTTAGAAGAGTCCCAGGCAATTACGGCCGCACAGCCCCAATTTCATGAAGGGAACAGTTAACATCTACATCACCATCTCTTCTTCCCCCTAAAGACTGACCTTGCAAAGTTTCTTCGTCCCACTGACACGATTTCTTAGCCATATCTACAATGAAGGCACAAATCAACCCGAATGATGATATATCCCCAAATTTAGCGGGATATATATCCCCCACTTGACCGGGCGTATGGAGGGGTTTTATGGGGCCTTCGAGGGGTTTTTTTGCGGTCTGCTATAGTAATACTCCGAATTTGGTGGCAACTCAAATTTTTTGCCGGGTCCGGCATTTTGGGTGGCCATCTCTCTCGCTTTTCCGTTTGTTATTAAAAGTATAAATAAACGGAGAATTAATCACTCAACGCGCACAACGGACCAACATTTGAACCGTTGTGCACAGTGAGAAAACATAAGTTAGTCACGCGCATTATATGGGTAAATTTGGATCGTTGTGCGCGGGGACCGATTTTGATTTATTATACAAATTTTACTCATCGCACACAAACGGCATTACTCTATACCGCTGTGTGAGGTGATTTAATATACGAATAAATGTTTTACTTGTCACAATGGATACAAATATTCGCTGATATGGCGCTTAAGAGAAAAAATTTCGCAAACACATTATCAGCAAATTCGGCAGATGGATGACCCGTCGAATTTTGGTTTGTGGTCCCACCAACATCTCACCTCATCCATCTCATCAAATCAATAACTCAATTGCCATTTTATTTATTTATATATTTTCTTCTTATTTAATGGCAACACGATGGTAACCAGTGAAAGTGGACCCCACAGATGAATAACGATAGAATTTTTCATTGCACAGTCGAAAGATGCGAAACCTACTGCAACTTGCCCAGTTAACAACATTCCAATGCGAAGGTACACATATAGTTTCGCGGGTGCCACGGCCACAAGATAGTCTCAACCCCACTATCCAAACCCATTGAATGTGGTTGGTAGGGGATATTTTAACTAAATATGGTAGATGATGTGACTGTTAATTAGGTATTTTTCCCAAATTTAGTTAACGTCTAATTACGTCATATTCGACAGCTCCTTACAAGGATAAACCGAATGGCCGGTTATATCATCTCTAACCACACTGTAGCATGCCAATTATGGCGTGTTCCCTCCATTAACAGCCCTACAAAATTGGTAAAATTTTGCTTGTTTGCTACAGACTTACAATACCATCCAAATTTGGAGAGTCAATGTAGCAACCTCCGATGTATAAAAAAAGTGTAGCAACCTACATTTAGTTTTTGTATGTCTGTTTATTAGACTATACATAGCACATTCATTATGAATCTGTCTGTTTATTTCTCTCCCCCTATGGCATTATCCAAAAGGCGGGAGTAAAATAACAACAACAATCGTGCTAAATAAGAGGCTAAAGATATATAAATAAATAAAAAATCATAAAACCACATTATAAGCTTAGGTGATAAGAGGAATGAGAGTCCAATATCAACATTGAGATACACGAATGAAAACTAATGTCTCAAATCACAACACATAAAATATAGCATACATGGAGACCATATCACGAAATTCACACAAACAAAATTGCTGAGTAGGACAATGGTTGCTGACTAAGCCGTTTGAAAAGTCGGAGGGCAACATTGCATTTGAAAACTTGGGGGAAACTTAAAAAACTTGGGGGGAAATTGCAGGACTTTTGAAATTTTTTGAAAATCCTCGCCTGAAATCATTTCAAGAGAAGTTGAGGAGCACTGATTACACTTAAATCATTTTGAAAATGCATGCTGCTTCTTTCTTCTATCTCCCTGAACCAGAGCCACGCCCAATAAGACCTTGACTCCTCCTTTGTCCGTCACAGATCACTTGCTCATCCTCCTTCGACCACTTGGTAAGACCTCCAACCCGTTTGAATTTCCCATTTGAATTTCATCAGATCGCCGGTGGCGGAAGAGCTCCGACACATGGACTCTCTTTACTGCATCTTCACGGTGTAAGAACTGCCTCTTTATATTTTGCTTTTTGGCTATTTGTTAGTTTTTTTCCTGAAATTCGTATTTCATCAAGCTGAGTACAGGTGCCGCATCCTCTCTCTCTCTCTCTCTCTCTCTCTCTCTCTCTCTCTCTCTCTCTCTCTCTCTCTCTCTCTCTCTCTCTCTCTCTCTCTCTCTCTCTCTCTCTCTCTGTGTGTGTGTGTGTGTGTGTGTGTGTGTGTGTGTGTGTGTGTGTGTGTGTGTGTGTGTGTGTGTGTGAAATTCATGGTGCTGCATCAAAATCTTGGGCCGAGCTAACATCTTCACGGCTGCATCATTCACCACCTGTTTGATGAAATGTTGCACAGAACCAATTCCATTTTTCACATCATTCAATCTGGACTTTGTTGACCTGACTGAAAGTCCAAGCTGGTCAGTGCCGTAGGGGAGTCGCGAAGGGAATCTGGCAAGGGACGTGGTTGGTACGCCCCTGCACCCCCGCTCTCTATCTCTTCATGGTGTTTCGCAGAATCTGGACACCACAAAACATAAAAAATAGAAAATATGTTTCCATGTTTCAAATATGTTTCAAATTACATAAAAAAATAGCAAAAGTGTTGTTTACAAAGTTTTTTACATAGTTGTTTACTGAGTTTGTGTTTACAGAGTTATTTATAGAGTATGTGTTTCAAATATGTTTGCAGTGTATGTTTGCAGAGTGTTGTTTGAGAATTCACTCTTGGTTGTTTGCAAGCTATGTTTACAGAGTTGTTTACATAGTTTCTAGAGGTTAGCTTTTTGATGTTTACAGAGTATTCACGGCCTGCATCAAAATAATGGTTTTTCATTACTTTGTTGCTTTTGGATGTTAAAGGTTCATTTTGTCAAGTGGTAGTCAGTTTTTGATGCTTTTTGATGAAATATACTTTGCAAACCAATATCAACTAAATATCAATGAAAGGGGTACTACTACCATAATGATACCTCTACGTTTTCATAGTAATATACTTTACAAACCAAACCAATATCAACCAAGAGTTGTTTACATAGTATCTTCACGGCTACATAAAAACCCATTATGTTTTCCCTGCTATATAAAGGGATACTACTACCATAATGATACCTCAATTAGTATTGCATTATGTTTTAAAACCCATTATGTTTTTCTTAGAACTAATTCAGGAAATTTTTTTTGAATGTATTGCAGGTTACTAAATTTTGCAGCTTACTAAATTTTGCTTATGTATTCCTGAATGTATTGCTTAGTAAGCAAAATTCCTGAATGTGTAGAATTTTGTTTAGTAAGCAATACGCAATCAGCAATAAGATCAATTATGCTTATTGCAGGTCCTTATGTAGGTCCTTAATGTGTAGTATGTGGAGAATTTTATTCAGAAATTTTGCTTATTGCAGGTCCTTCTGTATTGCAGGTTACTAAATGTTGCTTATGTTTTAAAACCCATTATATTTTCCTGAAAAAATGTAACGACCCGCTCTCCAGGATACCCGGGAAGTACGAATCCGTCCCAAGTATTCCTAGATCAACGAGTGTTACGTAGAAAGAGAGAAAGGAAGAGAACAAAAGAATGCTGCAGGTACTACGCACGTGCTGGGAAGTACAAGTAAAACTCCATCACAGATAAAAACACTGAGAAAATAACAAAAGTACAATATTCCATTTTATTGATACATTGATACATCTTATACATACACCAACATCTTCATTTTCACGACTCTAAGTACAAAGGTCCACCCGAAAAGAAACACCAAAAGTACAAGTCTCTCATCATACCCCTCACCACCCAATACTACAACAGATCACCAACTCCAAAGCTCCAACCGCTATCTCCAACCTCCAACTCACATGACCTGAAAGTCAACGGGGACACGTCAACGCGTGACCCAGTAGAAACTCCTAACACTCTAGTAGAACCCAATTTTAGAACTGGTCTACCTATCTAGGGAGGGTGGTCTAACAAGTAAAGCTCTCAGGACATAAAAGTAATCACAACACGATGTATAATCATCAAAGAAGAACTTGTGAACATGCATAAGTAACCATGTTATAACATGCAAGTGCTGAAGGTAAGTGGGAGAACATAATAACATGCAAGTACTGGACATTTATAATAAACAATGGAATGGGTCAGCATGAGTTAACAACATTAACTTAACAGAGAAACAAGTAACCATGGGATAACAATAATTATAATAAAAAAAACAATTACTTTAAGTTATTCATTCTCATGTTTGGAAACCCGTGTAAACCGTAGGACGCTAAGGAGGCGGACTTCACCCAGGGTGGGTGAAAATTGGTACCCCAACCAGCAACACGGGCACCGGAGGGGGCCTCTCGCAACTCTATGCCCGAACGGGGCAAGGCACTAGAGCGAGACCTGCTCGGTTTTTCTGTGGGACAAACGGAGTAAACCATCAATTACCGTCATGGTGCATCACGGGTACACCAGCGGCCTCTCCAACCCTTTCAACTCGCCCTTTCGGGAGTGATACAGCGGGTGAGAAATCATAATTCATACGTCCGCTCCTTAACTCCTAAAGTTTACCCGTTATCCCCCAAACCCGTGTCACCCTCCTTTAAGAGGACTTAGTCATTTTCATGAAACATAACATCTTCCATTTCTTTTCTTTCCACATTTCATCACATATTTGGGACATGCATCGCCTTGTGCATTCACTTTCTCATTTCTCATAATATACATGAAACGTATAACCATATTCACATCATCATCATCATCATCATCTCAATTAAAGAATTGCATGGAATATCATCACAAACTCATCGTTATGAACATACTAATGTGAGCACAAAAGCATAAACAAATTGAACTTAAACATTATTGACATAACGAATATTTCATGAACCATCTGCATAATTACATGTATCAAGAGCATGTCATTGAGAACATGATTAGCACAAACAAACTTAACTTCAAACATAACTACACCATGATAAGTACTAAGCAAAATTAGCATATGAATCTGTCAAAACTGTTACAACAGAAAGAATATCACTTTTAGCCTATCTACAGTCAGAATTGGTGTCTGGTCCCTCACGAAATTTGTAGATATGAGTGTTTTCCTTTCACTGACCAATTTTCATAAGCTCAGTTGACATATGTGATTTATGGTGGATTTTCTCCTAACAGATATAATTACAGCATTCTGAACCAGAAACTGAGTTCAGATCAAGTCCATTTTTCTACATGTTACAGAAAGAATTAAAATCTAAAAAAATTATGGGTTGAAGATCTTGAAGTCAGCTTTCCAACGGCACTAAGAACATCTCATTTCATTAAGTGTGCATGGAGTTCTACTCGTTTTACTGAAAGGTGTCAAAACTGTCTAAAAACAGACCAGTTTTAGAAACTGAATTTTTACCCTAGTTTTCAGTCCGAATTTGCAAAACTTGTAAACATGAAAGTTATTAAGGACTACAATATGAGTAACATATATTTTTTTCATATTTTTATTTCATCTACGTTGGGAGATATTCTCAGTTTAACAGAGAATAAAAATACTGGAATTTCAGAACAGTTTTGATTGAAAACCAGTGTGCATATCCGAATTTTTATAAAATCATACAGTTAGAATTTGGCAAAATGATCTGAATGAAAGTTGTTCATAACAATGAGATACCCAACATATAAAATTTACAAAGCATTCCCATTAGCCAATTAACTCCAGAACTTAGTCAAAGTTTCAGTTTTTCTGGATCAAATTTCAGCATGAAAAAGTTAACTCAAATCTCCTTGTCCTAAAACTAAATTCTACCTAAGTGAAAGGAATTTCTATCTTGCAAGTCCTCCAAATAATTTCTTTGGCCCTTCTTAGTCCTTGATGGAGAGCCTCCTAGCCTCCTTCTTCAAGCTCCAAATTGGTCTCTAAAATTTGAATTTTTGAGGTGATTTTTTGGATGAATTTGAAGCTAGAATGGTAGAGAGAATTTTTGGGCTCTTAGTAGTTGAAGGGGAGTATTTTGGGATGAAGTTTTTGGTGGAGGAATGAAGAAACAAGGGAGAAAAGAGGGGAGGAATTTTTTTGGGCTGGTTTGAGGGAGCAAGGGAGTGAATGAGATAGAGTGAAATTTTCTTGTTTTTGTGTTTTTCTTGCCTAAATTTTTGTACCCCTAAATTCCTCTCCACCCTTCATCAAGTCAAGATGAGTGCCATGTGTTTTCTCTTTAATTCTTAGGATGACACCTCACTTAGTGAGTTGTCATGGTTATAAAATTTTAGATTTTGTATTTTTAAGAAAATAGAAATACATGAAGAAATACCATATACACTCTAAATACAAGTATTCATCCAAATAATCTTATTTACTAAATTCAAATGATGAGTTTAAAATCTTTTAAAAATAATTCCTACACCAAAATAATTAAATAAAAATACGTGCATACTCCCAAAAATCATACCCACGTATCTACGCCCAAAAATACCTACATATATACGTATTTAGGGATACAGGGTATTACAAAAAATAACCCATTATATTGTGGAAAAAATAATCAATGAAAAATAACCCAGTATGCTTTTCATTTTTCCTAAAGAAATCAAAATTTTGAGATTAGAGTAATTTTAGCTTAAAAAATCAAAATTTTAATTTTAGGAAGGCATTCAATTGTTTAAAGCTGAAGCATTATGTTTTCTAGAACAAAAATAGTAACACCGTGTTTTCTCCTTTGTTGAGGAAGTAGCGCATTGCTTTTTTTTCGTACAGAAGAGGAGGAAGCTGTGCATGGCGCCTTTTTATGTTTGCACAGAAAAGAAGGAAGCATGTTGCGAGAAAAATAGTTCAACCAATTTTTTGAAACCTCTGTTTAAATTCAGCCCCAAACGTTTTTTTGAAACATCTGTTTAACTCTAAAAGAAGAAGAGGAAACCCATTGTTTACGTGCTCACTAATTATGATTATGTGAACCCTCTGCTCATTTGTTGAACCCTCACTCATGCAATTTTTTGAACCCTCTGCTTATTAATTATGTGCTTGTTGTTTAATTATGTGTCAACATGCAATCAATTGATTATGATTATGTGGAATTTTTATGAACCCACTGCAATCAATTGCTGTTTAATTTTCGTTCATTTATTTGAAAAGTAATAATTTTTTTGGATGCAAAGGCGTTGCAAGAGAAAATCACGAAGAAAGCAAGAACTACCTGAGGCGATTCGAAGTATGCAAGATCCAAATCACTTCGTCATCCTGAGGAGCCGCATCGCAAGAGGTTCCGATACATCCTGGTAAGATCACTCCATTCGACTCTGGATTTTGGGACCTTTTTAAAAGAATTTTTTTAAGATTTTATTTTTAATTTGAATATGTTATAGGTTGCTGTAATTTTGGAGAGGCTGCTCAGTTTTTTCTATATGAAGTAGATGAAGATTCTCCTTATTTTGCTAATGGCATAATGTTATCAATGTTATACTTTTTATTTTGGCCTGTAGATAACTGTGAATATTCTTATTTGATGAAAAACTGAAGCTCGAGGAGTCTCTTCATTATTATTATGTATGTTTTTGATGAAAAACTGGAGCTTTAGTTCTGAGGCTTAGGGCATACATGAAGAGATTGGGATCTATCGATTAAATATGATCATGTAAGTTACATACAAATTACAATTACAGATTTTTTGTCCAATTCTCCTGTAAGTTACAAACAGATTACATACAGATTTTCTTTGTGTTTAGGCATGTGTATGTGTGGTGGATTTGATCCAGTCAGGAACTGTAAATCTAGGGAGGTGATGTGTGATGCTTTCTAAGGTACCACCGTAAAGATTCAAATTAAGCCAATGTGTCAACTGTCCTGATGTCCTAAATCATGAGACACATCTATTACAAATTTTAAAACCTAGGATATAGGGACACAGATACACATTAAACACCCATGCACTATTTACTAGAGCAATAAACTCTCTTTAGCACCAACTTTTTTAGAGGTATGGCTTTATTACTACGTATTACATATCCTGGAATAGTAAAGAAAAATATGAATAGTATTAGATGGCTGTGAAAGTAATTAATAAAAACGTAGTACATATTAACCCTTCTCATTTCTATTGTTCCCTCATTAACACACTCCAATGTACATATATGACTTTAAATTGGTGATTTAAATACAACAACAGTGCATTTCCTTTTTTTGTAAGAATCATTTCCAAGTATCATGTCAAGTGCAAGTGTCCAGCATAGCAAAATTTTGTAAAAATAGTGTCAAACACTCAAGCTATCAAGTGGACAAGTCAGTAGCAAAAGAGGGGTTAGTCCCACATGGAACAAAGACGGGGATGGTATAGTGGTTACTTATCTTTAGTTCAAGTCCAAGAAATGTTTTTTCTTTTGGGCCATATGAATTTTAAGTTTATTAGAGACTTCCATCAACTTTGTTCAGCATCCTATTGTGACTGAAGGATGTTTATGCTTATGAATAGTAAGATCTTGAGAAGGAACATTCTGGAACAAGAAAGGGGTACTGCCATGGCCATGACCATGTCTCCATTACATCCAAAAGGACAATGTGTCATAAGTTCTTAGCGGAGTCATGTTACAGACATATTCAGACTTGATGTTGATGGTTCAATAAAAAGATCATTTTAAATGGAGGGACTCTATTTTAAGAGATTATAAAGGTGCCATCTTATTTGTTTTAATTTTTCACAACGATTTCTATCTTATTCTAAAATCTGAAGGCAAATCTTCTTTATGGTCATACTCACTGTGTTGCTTCCAGGATAAAACTTATCTTAGTTGTCGCATATTGTAAGATCATTGCCAATTTGGTCAATGGAACCATGATGCTATGTTGGAGGCAATATGACTTTCAATAGAACTGACAAGCTATATCCACTAAGTGTTGTGTTATAATCAAGTACATCCACAAAGAACACAATGGCACAACTGGTTTTTTGGCTGATGCTATTAGGGAAGGGTTCCTTATGTACTTATCTGTCATTTTCCATGCAATGTAAATTCCAAAATTTTGCTACAATATATTAGTTGCTGATAGAAGAATTGGATTGAGCTCACCAAGATCCTACAGATCATTGCCATTTCCTAACTATTTCTATTGGGATTGTTACACACACATGTAGTAGTATTCCACTGGTGCAGGTGTGTGCATGAGCATGCTCATGTGGGCGGGGGGCGTGCGTGCGTGCATGCGTGCGCGCGCACACAATAATGGTAGGTCTATTAATCCAAATCCCACCCCCTCCCAACCCTAAAAAATATATTATATAAAGAGTGTACTCCATTAGTTACATGATGAATTCTAGGGCCTACTTGGGGGTCCCAAATATGTTATGCGTTAAAATAAATAAATAAATAAATGCTTATGTACATACATGTGTGTACATATATGCACTGTCATTTTACTAAGCTCAAACACCCAAATAATTACAAGGAAAAGATGATTTTTGGGATGCGGCAAAAATTGAAGAGAGCAACAGAAGTTGCAAAGAGATACAAATAAATGGAGGCACTTACATACTTCTAAATTGGAGCACTAACTCAAGTTAAAATCAGTTCAGTCAACGCTACCAAGTCACAATATATAACCCGGCATACCTCCTTATAGTTAATTGTAAGAAAAGCACTCCCGATGAAACAGAGTATAGAGAGAAAAGCAGCTGCAAGCAATAAGTTACAAAAGCACAATCGCCTGGTAGATGGATCAGTAGTTAGTGTACCCTGTCATGAGAAATCAAAAGGCAGTAAGCATAGAGGTTCAAGATAGTAAATAAGGTAATTTAGGAAAACTCCTATTTAGCTTGACCCAACCTCTAAAATTTCCCAAAATGGGTAAGTAGGTGAAGTCTGAAGATGTACAATAACTCCATGTATGACACAGTTAAGACAACCAAAACAATTTTATTTATATCCAGCATGTTTCGTCCATTATATGTATTTGATGTAAAAGGGCACATAAATTTTGTCATGTAAACACTTTTTCCGATAATTCCAAGCCAGGAACAAGCATCCTCACACCAAATAAATGCATTTATAATTTCAGAATCCAATTCCCATTAGCAAATAATAATCCCATCATCAAGAATGAACTAATACTTAAGAATATATTCAAATTGGTTAAATCCGTGAACAACTCTTTCACACCAACAATATATAAATTTCTCAACCAAAACTCAGATTTCTACTCATCTTTAAAGAACTCAAGTATGATGAAGGCCACATAGGACAGAAAATTATCACAAACCATTGTTATACATAATTATTAAGACACTAGCTTATAGCTATGTTCATCATTCATGAATTGCCAGTTGAATTCTAATAAATGAACAAATCCCATGAAATAAAATTAAAGACAAGACTTTAGTCTAACACCAGACTTATATCTTTCATCCTAATTCCAATCCTTCAAAATGGATCTACTGGTTTTTCCCCTAAGTTGCAAACAAACCACCTCAAACTAAATTCCAGGGCCCAAACAACTCTATATAGAAATCATATCAATCAACTCACTTCAAACATTATTTAGGAAAAAAGGGACAAAAGGTAGGGAAAAGAGAACTTGCCCAGCTGGATAGCTTCATATCCCCTGAATTTCCAATAAAAACCTGGAAAACAATCAGAACCCAGAAAAGGGCAGTGAATACAAGAGCCCCCAAGGCCAAAAAATCATCAAAGAAAATACCCATTAAATGAAAACAAAATTAGAACTGATGGAACAAGCTCTCGCCATGATCAAAAACCCATAACTAACAAAAAATTATGCTATTGTTTTCTATTTTTGTTGATTTTTCACCATGCTACTGTTTGCAAAAAATTATGGTGAGTTTTCAGTTTATTTATGTTTGTTTCTATTTGTAAAATTTTCTATTTTGCTACTGTGTAATTGGGTGAAAGTTCTAACTTTTTATTGTTTTTGTGGTTTTTAACTTTTTATGCCCGTTTAATTTTTATTTCAATAAATTTAGGTGAGAAATTTAAGGGGTTTGGTGTTGGTTAATATGTCTAAATGGTATTTTTTGTGGTTCAGGATTATTTTAGTCTTAGCATCGGCCAGCATTTAGAGGTATTGGATCTATTGCATAACAAGCTGAATGGCTCAATACCTTCTGGGATCTTGAGAATATCATCTTTATTGATTTCTGTCAACTGGGCTGATACCTGATGAAGTTCAGAATGTACAAAGTCTCAGGAAGCTAGACTTATCTGAAAAAAAGTTATCGGGGAAAATACCAGATGCATTGGGCAGATGTATTGGCTTAGATAGACTGATGTTGGTGGTAACTGTTTCGAAGTAACCATCCATTTGTTCTTGAGTGCATTATCAAGAATTCCGGAACTTGATCTTTCTTGCGACAATTTATCTGGCCCACTACTTGAATTTCTTGAGAAAGTAGCACAGGTTTCTGTATTTTGGAACGGTTATCCTTGCTGGTTCAGGTGAGAACGTTCGCCGCTGAGAACTAGCCGTACATACACTTATCCGTCTTCTCTTTCTCTAATTGCCTACCTGCATATGTCTAAAATGTGGGCTTAATAAATTGGAGAGTTAGAAGTCTGTCATTGTTCCATAAATTACCGACCCATAGCTGACTGCCTGTGCGGAGTTAAACAAGTGCACGCCATTATGATTTATCGTTTCACATTTACTTTGCAGCTTGCCATGGAGAGTCATCCATATGACTTACAAGTATCTTTCTTTTGTCGACAGGATCGTCGAGCTATTCGAGATCAAGGGCGATCATATCGTGACAGCCCGCAGGATAAATCAAGATTAGTTGAGAAGCCAAGTGCTGAAGCAGGCGACATCAGTGCAAATGAGAGCACCGATGATGTTAGCAGACCATCGAGGTGGAGAAAGCAAGAGGAGTAATAGCCCTGGGAGCATCAATAGGCTAAAGTTGCTTTACATGACATCCCTATGTGTATATCATTCCATGATGCCTGATACTACTTGCAAATTTTGAGAAATCTGATGGTCTTCTTTATATTGTGCAAGATTTTGCAGATGATTTCTGTTTTGTATAGTAAAGTGTTGGCAAAATTTTGGCACTATTCATGTAAAAGTTTCATATAATTCCACTATCGGATGAATTTATTGAGGTCAAAGAACTCTAGGGTCAAGTATTGTTTACATTGATAGTTTGCTTTGCTATTTGCAATGCTTTTCATATAATTGGACAATTTTCAGGCAACTGTTATTTTGGTTATGTTCTATAGAACGCAGCAATTTCAACGAAAAAAGGGGGAACACAAAGAAAACCGTAGGTTGATACCATAAATCACATGATAACTATACTTAGCGATAAATTTCATTTATTTTATATCTAACTAATTTAATTTTATTACTTTGGTTTTATATTTTCTTATTGATTGTTGAAATTGGTTGCACTCCAGTCAACAAGTTTAATTTTTTTGATACATCGGAAAGTAGAAATCGAAATTAAATTTAGATAATTGCTTTTATAAGTTTAACAAAAAACTAATATAATATATATATATATATATATATATATATATATATACATATATATATATATATATATACATATATATATATATATACATATATATATATATATATATATACATATATATATATATATATATATATACATATATTAAAACCGAAGGCGCTAAATTTTTTACGCCAATTCGTTGTTCCACGCCAAAGGCGTCCTCTAATTTTTTTTCGCTAATTTGTTGTTCCACGCCAAAGGCGCCTGCTCCAAATTTGTTGCCAGTGCCGCTAAATATTTTTATGCTAATTTGTTGTTCTTTTAAATTGTGTCTGTGGAAAAAAAATTTTTGGGAACAAAGATTTTGCGGGGGAAAATCTTAAATGAACCGTGCCCGCGGGCACGGGTTATGACTAGTATATATATATATATATATATATATATATATATGGAGATGATATGGTGAGCAAGTGAGCAAACCCCTCTTAAATTGAGCAAAACAATCTCAGATCAGACGCAACGGTTCAGATTTCCCCCGCCCAACAACCCAAAGTCGCAGCCCCCGCAAGCTCACGTGCGCAGCACATTCTCCCTCCCAACTCTCGCGTCCCCTTCTCCCTCTCGTGGACGAGAACCCCAAAATCTGATCGACGCCCTCATCTCCTCTCTCTTGTGGACGAAGCCCCAAAAACCCAAGCGCGTCGTCATATTCCTCTCCCGCTTGCTCTCTCGCCTGACGACCCACAGATTAACCTGCCCATCGCCCTACGCGGTCCCTCTCTCCCGATCGTTGTTCAGCAATTCGGGCCGTCCCCCCCCCCCCCCCCCCCCCGAGAAAAACCCCTAACCCTTGGCCAGTTTCCCCACATCTTCTTCAAGTCGAAGCTTCAAGTGCATCAACACCCGAGCTCAGTACACACAAGGTAAAATTCTGTGGTGAGATCAAGAAATGAGCATGGCAAGAAATCAGTTTTTGTTAGTTCTTGGGCTATATACTGTTATTTTCATATTTTCTTATTGTATAAAATTTTAGCATACTGTACAAATTCAAATGGAGTTGCCTGTTATAATTCACATCATCATGTGTAATCTGTGTAGTTTTCCGATCTCTTTTGCCCTTCAACATACGAGGTTTCTTATTCTCGTCTTGGTTTGATCATATTTTTGATCTTATATAATACTTAGTGTGATGGGTCTATTTTACGTTTCCATATATTGTTATCTAAATGGTTCAATCTAATGAATATATATGCTTTTCATTGAAATACGCAACTAACCTTGTGTCATTATTCGCAAGTTCATTTATGTCAATTATTTTTCAAGTAAGTAATTTAAACATGTAATAAATCCATTCCAGAATGTTTTTGAATCCTGATATGAAATAGGTTCATATTCTTACGAGAAACTTTTATTATTCATTTTATTTAAATTTAAATTCTATGGTTCCACTTAATGTTGAGATTTGGAATAGAATAAAGAGATAAAAATGGAATAATATACAAATATTTATAGAAAATTATGGAAAATACTCAAAAAAAATCATTTTTTGTATTTTTTATAAAAAAATTATCACATGAAAACCCACAAGGTCAGCTTAGGGGTATCACACTATCTTTTCTCAGATTATTAAATTGCTTTGGTGAACATATTCCATTTCCAACTCCCATTATTTCCAGCATGATCTCTCTCTGAACTTGTAGTTTAACTATAGAATTTGAAAATATTCCATTGATTACTTTATTCTTATATGACAAAAAATCTTTGGTGAAATAATTGGCTTTTGCTGTCCTCTTTCTTTACTTGAGCTTCTGAATCTGTTTGCTTACAGCTGGCTTTGAAGCAACGGAGTAGTGACTTAAAATGCTAGTAGAATGGTGTATTAATGAAATAGTTGTATGACTGCACAATTAGCACGCCTTACAGAATTTGTCATGCCCACACGCTGACATCCATGTTCAACTTGGAACAACTAACTGACACTAATCATGCTGTGACATCTCTTATGGAAGATTACAGCTTAAACTTAGAAGTTGGCCTTTTGAACAATCATTATTTGAATAAAGCCTTTAAGTAAACAAGGCTGTCATGAATCATGATATATTGCTATATGATGAATATAACATCGGTATCTTAACTGTTCTAGGGTCAGACAGATACATTTACATTAGTTAATGTTTTTATCTCGATAAATATGTTCCTTCCACAAGATAAAATCTTTTGCATTTTCACTAAAGTCCGAATGTTTATCCACGGCCTGACATTTTCATCTAAAATAGGTTATGAAGTTGACAGTTTGGTGATTGCGTTCATTTATGCTTTACACATATGCTAATGTATTATTATGTTTCAATCAACAGAACCAACCCGTGTTTAAAAAATAAATGATCTACTCTTCTTACTTCTGTATTGCAATTATAAGCCTGAACTTTGCTCTCTGAAGTAGTTCTTATTCGCTGGGGTGTTGATTTTTCATAGATACTTTATTCCCCCAGATGCAAACCAATTCGCAATGGGCAATGCAAACCAATTCGCCCAGATGCGGGGTGTCGAGACATGTTCACAAGCTTGGGGGAACGTCAAAGATCGGGGGTGTATCTACAGGGAGAGTCTTCAAATCACGGTGCGATGAGAAACGATGACAAAGAGGATGTCAAATGGCAACAGACTATACGACATGATAATGTAGATAGACGTACTAGAATGTCATAGCGTATTTTATGTCAATGTAATAAATAATAAGCAAATTTGAACTTTTGGGAATGTAATATGAAATGTTGTATCGAGATGTTGTAATACCCCATCATTCTTGGTGTCTTGGAACATGTAATGTATGGAACTGAAACATGTTAAGCCCTAAACTGAAACATGTTTATTGTACATTCTTCAGCTACTTCAGCATTCTTATGCATTCTTCAGTTTTGTTAATGTATGGAACTCAAATAGCATTCTTCAGTTCTGTTAATGTATGGAACTCAAAAACCCCAGCATTCTTGGTGAAATATTTGGCTAATGTATTCATATTTGATTTGCTAAACTTGGTGAAATTCGAGCTTGAATACAGTCGGCCAATTGTTGAAGTGCTGGTTTCCGCAAATGCTACACATAACCATGACAGGAACACTTTCCCTTCCCTCAAATGCAAGCTTGTATACATTCCTGCTGCAACTAAATGAATCTGGTCATGGTTCTAAGGGGTCAGCAGACTATACTATTATTCTATTATGTCAGCATGATGAATTCTGAGTGCTGATTGAATCTGGAAGCTCATTTGTAACATGATGAATTCATTTACTGTCAAAAAGTTAAAGGAAATGGTAAGAATTGCTTTTTATTTTGCAATGATCAATCAAAATTATGATAACTACCCTGTCATGTACTCAGTCACAGCAATACACCAAGTATATTTGGAGCCAACACATTTCAAAAATCATGGACAGTTCAAGCATCCAAGGCTCACTCGAACACAAGCATATATATAATGGTAACTGAGCATCAAATGTTTTCAAAATCATGGACAGTTCAAAATCAACCGTTTTCAGAGTTCCCACAAGAAGGCTTCAGCAAAGAAAGAAATTTGGGCAGAATCATCATCGCAACTCCATCATAGAACCCATTGTCTTAGACATCATCATATATATTTTACACAACATATCTATGTGATCTATAAAAAAAATAATGCACGGTATAGTTTTACAAAATTTATCCCAACTTCAGTATATCCTATCAAATGCCCAACTTCAATTATCCTTGCAACACTTTCAGGTTTCATCATGGCATCTCAGCACTTTCAGCTGCTCTCTATTCTCAGCTTTAACATATGTAGCTGCTCTCAATTCTCATCTTTAACCCCTGTCAAAGCAATAAATTGGGAATTGTCAAAACATATGTAACTGATATCAAGAAAAGGATTTGAACCCTGAAAACTGCAATGTTTGCTGGTTTCTCTGTGCAACAACTGGGAAAACTCCCTGAAAACATATGCTATCTAATCAATTTCTCTTTGCAACAATTAAGATTAACAAAATGCAAGCTGCTAAGTAATCAGGTGGATGGATTTTGATACTGTTGCTGGATTTTCGAATCAATGCAAGCTGCTGTTGAAGGCTGAATTTTTTGATAATCAAATGATTAAAAAAATGAAACTAAGCCAGAATTAGCTAGAACTATTCCAGTGAGCCAGCTATAAAAAGCTTAAGGCCCAAAAGAAAATGAAATGTTGTCGAAACTGGGAATTGACAAAATCATGGAAAGCAAAAACTGGGAATTGACAGAAACTCCAAAAGAAAAAAAAGACTAACATGAAACATGCATGTGTGTTGGCCAATGTGTGTGGTGGTGGTTTAATCAACTGTAATCAAACTAAGCCTTAGCCTTAAAATAATGGGAGAAGTGTGATTGCCTCTTTATTTTAATATCAACATATGGAGGCAAAGCATACAACATCAGAGTGCTTAGCATTCTTGATTCCTTTTTCATAAATAAACATCAGAGTGATTGATAAATGAGCATACCCTGTTATTTCTAGGCCTCCAGAATCCTGATTGATAAATGAGCATCCAGAATCCAGAATCCAGCTTCCTTTCAAGGCTGATGGAATTAGCAACTAATATAATGGAAATTAAACATATTTTCTGATGGTTTTCAGTGAGCTTTTTGGTTTTCTGATATTTTCTGATGTATGATGTCCAATAAAAACATAATGTATTCAAAAATACTAATTAGGATTGTTTGTTCCTATTCTTAAACATATGCACGAACATAGACTACTGGTAGTTATGACATCTTTGATACTCTTATTCCAAGATATTTAGAACAGTAGCCAAGTTAATATCATGCAATAATCATACCTGGAAAAATGCAGAATGAAATATAACCAAATTAAAAGCAAATTATATGTTCAGTAATTGAGGAACATGAAAGAAAATTATCAGTTGATATAAACCAATTACTGAGTTTATATTACTGAGTTTATATAAACCATCACATTGAGGTAGTCCACTGCAACGAAAATCAGTAATTATTGAACACTGGGTTTATATAACCTTCTGTATAATTCATGTTCAGTAATTGATAGGAGATTTGGGGTTTGGTTTGGTTGCTGGTCAGACAATAGAATTTTACAGAAGGTTATATACCGATGTAGAAACCAAACCTCTACATGTTCAGTAATACTTGATCTCACCAGCAAGTAAGAATGAAAATGTATGAATTCATAATAACATCAAATTTATTTAAAAAAAATTCTTGATCAGACCATAAAATTTTACCTTGTTGATGAAGAACTGGGGTTTTGATGCAATTCAAGCTTCCGACTGAAGAAAATGAGGGCAAACGGGCCTAGGGTTAGGGTTTTTTGGGGGAAAACCGTTCGATGTGCGGGGTATGCTGCTATGAACGGGATGGGTTAGGGTTTTTTTGGGGAGAAGAGAGGGAGATGAGGGCCGCCAGAATTTGGGGATTTTGACTGGGGATTTGGGTCTACGTCCGCGAGAGGTAGAAGGGGGAGATTGCGATGGGGCTTTGTCCGCGGGAGAGAGCAGTGAGGGCGAGAACACGAAGGCGAGAGAGTGGGAGAGGAGGGCGCTCCGAGATGAGGGATATCAACAGGGGGTTTTTGTTTTCGTCTGCAAGAGGGAGCAGGGGTAGAACGCGAACAGGAGGGAGGCTTTCTGCGATCACGAGATGAGGGTTGTTGTATGTTTTTTGGGGTCTTCCTCTGCAAGGGGGAGAAGGGGACGCGAGAGGGGAGAAGGGACCGGGGCATCACGAGCGCAGCTGGGTGGTTGGAACGCACATGCACGGCACGTGAGATTGGCGGGGGAAATCTGAACAGTTGCGCCTGATCGGACGGCTGAGATTGTTTTGCTCATTTTAAGAGGGGTTTGCTCACTTGCTCACCATATCATCTCCATATATATATATATATTGATATATAAGATCACATGGGTACATAAAGCATGCACATCACCATGTGCATCAAACCGAACAAAATACATCATTCATCCATATACCATCACTACCCAAAATAATCATCATACATACAACATTGAACTGCTCAACCCTAACCAAAACAAACAAAAAAAATTCTAGTTGAGTGTCCAAAACAGCAACAGCAGCATCAGTCTATGTGGATGACTGATGGATCTGAGGGACGAACAGACTGACGAAACATCATTCTGGCGGAGCAACGTGTAGGGCAAGCTCAAGCCTTCTTCTAGGATGACGATGCACCCGCGGCAGAGGTATTTACCTGAGCATGAACGAGGGTCAGAACATCAGAAGGAACAGGCACAAATCCTGGAGGAGGGGGGACAGAAACTTGGTCAGCATTCTCAGACGGAGGAAACATGGCCTGAAGTTCGGTAGGAATGGGGTACTCATGAAGCACGAAAGACTTGGACTGAAGCTCGAGAAGGAGAGTAAGCTTCTGATCCATAGAGGCAGCATAGTTCTCAATTGAAGTGACACAGTCACACAATTGAGCGAGAAGGAAATCCTCTAGAGGTACAGACAGAGGTGTATGGGGAGGTTGACCGGCTGGCTGAGAAGCAGGTTCAGCGACATTTGCTGAGGGAATAGGGTCACCAACCAAGATTTCCAAGAACTCGCCAGACGATGGAGGCGAAGAGGGTAGCTGCTCAGTAGGTGGAGGAGAGGGATCGGCAAGAGAGATGTTCAAGGTTTCTCCAGACGACGAAGGACCAGTAGGATCCATGAAAACCAAGAGACAAAATCTAAGTTACGCAAACATTGATAAACGAAAGGTGAAATACCGTGGACTCGTCGATCGACTGACGAGAGTCAATCGAGCAAGCAGTCGAAGGAGAGAGAATCAATCGACAGATCGAAGAGAGAAGATGCCCAAAACGCCGGCGGAGTATCGACTGAGAGTTCGAAAGGGGGAACGAAACAATTTTTCAATCAGATGAGAGAGAAAATGTTCGGTCCAAACGAAGGATCCCGGTCATATACCAAAGGTGAAAATAAATCTGGGTCGTTAGATCGAAAAATCAACGGCTGAGATCAAAAGAACGAACCGCCACATTAGGAGACAGTCGACTGATGAATAATAGTCAGTTGACTTGTTGAAATAATATGAGATGAGCTAAGGTTGACAGATAGTCGACTGTTGGGTAACATACAGTCGCCTGTACAAGCGACCTCGACTGTATTATACTCATCAGTCGACTAACTAAGAAATAATAAATTCGATAATATAAACAGAGACTACTGACGAAATGGACATGCGCCCGATGACTAAAATGCAGTCGCGTGTTGATCCAACAGTCGACTGTAATGTCGTCATTAGTTGCCTGGGCGAACGATACAGTCTGCCGAAAGAGAAGATACAGTAGGGTAGTCGACTGTCGAAGGAAAGACAGTCGTCTGTCCTGGTCCAAAAATGCACAATAAGGTCAAAATCCAGAGGACAGGCACACTCACCCTAGGACCTATACTCTAACACACAACTCATCGCAAAATCAATAACAAAAGATAAATCATTTATTACTCAAATCTCTTAAAACAGTCTAAAAACCCATGAAAACAACGAAATCTCAATAGCCTTTCTTAAAAACCAATATATGATATATCAAATGAAGAGAGGCAACATGATGATATGAGTTCAAACGATGATATAACAAGTAAGTTGAAGTCCTAAATTTCAGATTCACCAATAATCCCTAATTCTCCATGCAACCTCACTAATGATTTTTATTTAAGAGGTTTTGTGAAGATGTCGGCGATTTGTTTTTGGGTTTCAATGTACTTAAATATGGTGTCATTCTTAGCGACATGATCATTGATAAAGTGGTGTATCACATCTATGTGTTTGGTACAGGAGTGATGTACCGGATTCTTGGAAAGACATATAGCACTTACAATTGACACCATAGTCCTTAAGAGTGTGTCTTATCCAAAGAACTCGTGCACATTGAAGACCCGCGGCAATATATTCCGCTTCAGTCGTGGACAATGATGCTGAGTTCTGTTTCTTAGAGAACCAAGAAACTAGGGAATTTCCTAGAAAATGGCAAGTGCCACTAGTACTCTTCCTATCTGATTTGCATCCGGCAAAGTCGGCATCACTATATGAGATCCGCCTCATATGTGTTAGGGTAAAGTAACCCATAATCTAGTGAATGATTGAGAGAAAGATTCGTTTAACCACAATCAAGTGTGACTCCTTAGGTCCAGCTTGATATCTAGCACACAAGCATACGAAAACATGATATCGGGCTTACTAGCAGTTAAATAGAGTAAGCTACCAATCATACCTTGATACAGACGAAAGTCTACATCTTTTCCGTTCTCATTCTTATGTAGATGGATTTTCGTACTCATGGGAGTCCTTTTGCTTGAAGACGATTCCATTCTGAATCGCTTAATTAGCTCTCATGTGTACTTGGTTTGATGTATGAATGTCCCATCCTTCATTTTCTTGAATCAATAGTATGTCATTTTCATAATCCTTAATGAAAAGTGTTGAATCAACTTCACCCATTTTAAAACCTAAATTCACAAGAAAGGTCTTGAGTCGATCATACCAAGCTCTAGGAGCTTGTCTCAACCCATATAACGCTTTCTTAAGTTTGAAAACATGGACTACAAATTTTTCATGTATGAAACCGGGTGGTTGAGAAACATACACTTCTTCATTAACAATACCATTTAAAAATACACTTTTAACATCCATTTGAAATAATTTGAAATTTTTATAAGATGCAAAAGTTAAAAGCAATCTAATAGCTTCTACTCTAGCTGCAGGGCAAAGGATTCTTCAATATCGATACCTTCTTCTTTTCGATAGCCTTGAGCTACTAACCTTGCTTTGTTCCTTGTGATGACCTCGTTCTCATCTGTCTTGTTCTTGAAGATCCACTTGGTCCCAATAACTTGGTGACCACTTGGAAGAGGAACGAGCCCCCAAACTTCATTTCTCTCAAATTGCATGAGCTCTTCTTCCATTGCCATTATCCAAGAGCTATCCTCGCATGTTTCTTGGATGTTTTTTGGCTCAACGGTAGAGACAAATGTGCAATGAGAGAATTCTTCAATTCCAGACATCGTTCAAACACCCACACCAATATCTCCAATAATTTGGTCATGAGGATGGTTGCGAACAGTTGGGTAAGCTTTGGGGAATTCCTGCATCACTTGGAACATCTTCAACAATCTCATTAGTAGCTTTAGTTTCAATAAAAGAATCATTAATTTTAACGCTACTAAGATAATCACATTATAGCATCTACACTATCATCAATAACATGAGGAGAATCAAAATCTTTATAAAATACTACGTGTAGTGATTCCTCGATCGTTGAAGAGTTTTGTTGTTTATCCAGTAGGCTTTGTTACGTGTGGGATATCCAATAAAAATTTCTTCATTGGATCCTGACTCAAATTTATCTAAGTTACCAAATATATCCAGTAGGATCCACTTGTGCCTTGCACCGTATCCTTTATATCAGTTGCCGCCTGATAAACATGATTCCCTGTCAATAGAGAGGATTACTGCCGTAAAGGTGGATCCCGATGTCAAAGATCAGGTGCCAAGCCACGTAAGGCTGGAAAGAAAGGGCACCGCATGGGCATTTACGTTTCATGTGGGTTACACATCACTTGGGCCTTGCATCGGATCCATTATATCAGTTGCCACCTGATAAACATGATTCCCTGTCAATTGAGAGAATTACTGCCGTAAAGGTGGACCCCGATGTAATAGATCAGGTGCCAAGCCACGTAAGGCTGGAAAGAACGGGCACATCATGGGCATTTACTTTTCATGTGGTTTACACACTGCATGTGTCTTGCACCGGCTCCATTATATCAGTTTCCGCCTGATAAACATGAATACCTGTCAATAGAGACAATTACAGACGTAATGGTGGACCTCGATGTAATAGATCAGGTGCCAAGCCACGTAAGGCTGGAAAGAACTGGCACCGCCTAGGCATTTATTTTCCATGTGGTTTACACACCTCTTGTGCCTTGCACCAGCTCCATTATATCAGTTCCTGCCTGATAAAATTATACCCTGTCAATAGAGAGGATTACTGCCATAAAGGTGGAGCCCGATGTAAAAGATCGGGTGCCAAGCCACGTAGGCTGGAAAGAAAGGGCACCGCATGGGCATTTATGCTCCATGCGGTTTACACACCGCTTGTGTCTTACACCGGCTCCATTATATCAGTTCCCGCTTGATAAACATGAATCCCTGTCAATAGATAAGATTACTGCCGTAAAGGTGGACCCCGATGTAATAGATCGGTTACGAAGCCATGTAAGGCTGGAAAGAAAGCGCACTGCATGGGCATTTACGTTCCATGTGGGTTACACACTGCGGGTTACACACTGCTTGTGCCTTGCACCGGATCCATTATATCAGTCATCGCCTGATAAACATGATTCCCTGTAAATAGAGAGGATTATTGCCGTAAAGATGGAGCCCGATGTAAAATATCGGGTGCCAAGCCACGTAAGGCTAGAAAGAATGGGCACCGCATAGGCATTTACTTTTCATATGGTTTACACACCGCTTGTGTCTTGCACTGGCTCCATTATATCTGTTCCTGCCTGATAAACATGAATCCCTGTCAATAGAGAGAATTACTGCCGTAAAGGTGGACCCCGATGTAATAGATCAGGTGTCAAGCCACGTAAGGCTGGAAAGAACGGGCACACCATGTGCATTTACTTTTCATGTGGTTCACACACTGCGTGTGTCTTGCACCAGCTCCATTATATCAGTTCCTGCTTGATAAACATGAATCCCTGTCAATAGAGACAATTACTGTCGTAAAGGTGGACCCCGATGTAATAGATCAGGTGCCAAGCCACATAAGGCTGGAAAGAACGGGCACTTCATGGGCATTTACTTTTCATGTGGTTTACACACTGCGTGTTTCTTGCACCGGCTCAATTATATCAGTTCCCGCCTGATAAACATGAATCCTTATCAATAGAGAGAATTATTACCGTAAAGGTGGACCCCGATGTAATAGATCGGTTGCCAAGCCACGTAAGGCTGGAAAGAGCGTGCAGTGGCCACTAATACAATAGATATTTATAGATCGGTTGCAAGACGCAATCGGTATGCCATGTAAAGATGGAAAGTACAACCGCCACATCGTACAATCTCATTTCGGAGGTACGAAATATAGGACACTTTGAATGCTTTCTGCTTTCTTCTCAACAATGTTCACATGTGGAGAATGAGTCAAGGAGAACCTCGGTTTCCGTGTAAGCCCTTCATTACGATTGTTTTGCCAGCCTAACGGATGCTTTACTCCAGCCGTCTGATGAGATCGTTTTAGTCAGTTCCACTTCCCTATGTAATCATGCGGCTGAGATTAAAATAACCAATCGGTATATATATATGGATTTAGTAGAACAGGGGTTTTGCGGAAAATTTCATTCCTCTGCCCTTTGGTCTGTCGTTCAGTTTTCTTCTTCATCTCAACACCCTCGCATTTCTTGCTAGGGTTTCGTCATGTCGCCAAAACGATCTCGTGAGTCGAATTCTTCTGACTTTTGGAGAATAAGTGATGATGATTTAACGTCACCTGAACACGATGATCCCCTTCCCTCATTGTTCCTGGCCAATAGACCCACTCCTCGTGATGCTATGCATCGGGATGTGCTTTCGCTTGGTCCAACGCAAGGTGAACACAATGTGCTGTTGCCTCCTCCTGGGTTTCCTCCTGCACATGAAGGTTCATCAGTTCCATCTCCGACTGAAAAATCTCCACTCAAGGACATTAGTAACAGCCTCCGCTTTATGGTTAGGATGTCTCATCGTCAGGACTCTTTTCTGCACAACCTCCGTAGCAAACTCGCAGCGCTTACTACGTCTGTCTCTGTACTTACCGATGAACAACGTCAGCTTAAGCATATACGCATAGGCAATATAAGTCCCACATCTGCTCCATTATCTTCCTCCCATCAGCCGGTGAACTTTACTCATAGATTAGGAGAAATTGGAACAAATCTCTCCAACACCAATCTGGCGATCTCACTTCTGCGTAGCGACTTCGAAACTATGATGCTCATAATGTCGAACATACAAGAGAAGATAGAGACTCTGGTACCCTCTCCTAGAGACATCTGTGTTGTTGCCCCACCATCACCACCACCACCACCTCCTCCTCCTCCTCCTCCTCCAGGTTTTGGAGGTGGACGGGCCTTTGGGGCACCAGCCTTTCTCTTGTCTTATAATGTAGTTTTGATCATTGACGGAGAAGAGTGATTATGGATAGATATTCTTTGGTGTTTTATGTCATAATGTACAAAATGTAGTTTCAAATTTGTTGTGTTATGTACATTATAATGTATAAATATTGTAGTATGATAGAATCCAGACCTTAATACAATGTTATTTAATTTGATACAATTGCATGACATTACAAAATTGATATATGTGATATATACATTGATGCTTACTTAAATCAATGTCCAACATTGAAATTACCAAGTAAAAAACTTTTTAACAAAATATGAATTACCCAGCGCATACAACAGGCATAAGTTGAGAGCGTCATGATATACGTTGTGATAAAACATTTACGTTTGTACACAATTACTCAGGCACACAACAGTCACATCATTTGTTTGACCGCTGCGCGGGCTGTGAGCATAACCATATCTGGTTATCCACAATTACTCAGATCACACAACTGCACGTAATTGTGACCTTTTTGCACGCGGAGCCAAACTATATGCAATTAAAACGAAAATAATTCATTGCAACCAAACATCAGATGCCATGACCGTTGTGCGCACTGAGCAAAACTGTATTACCTAATCCATTACCCACAATTAATCATCCCGTCCTACGGCCAACAGTAGTGACCGCTGCGAGCACTGAGAAAATATATGTACTTATCTTTGATTGGTTTAATATGACCTGTTCTGCGCTGTGTGTAAAAAGGTATACCTTTCGAAAATATAATTCAGCTCACACAACTGCTAAAATTTCACCAAGCTGTGCGCGTTTAGCAAAACTGTCGTAACTAATAATTTCTCAGCGTTCACAATGTTTAATAAAAATCACAATAATTAGGAACAAACACAAAACCGAGATAGAATTAATGTTCAGACTGACATGCCAAATAAATAAATCAACATTGAAGCAAATATAATGCGCAGACGGTCAGTTGATTGATGGGTGTAAAGCTATATAAGTGACAAGACAACACGTATCTTACTGTTTACAGAATAAAACAACAAATATATATACTTATCTTTGATTTGTTTAATATGACCCGTTCTACGCGGTGTGTAAAAAGGTATATCTTTCGGAAATATAATTCAGCTCGCACAACTGCTAAAATTTCACCAGTCGTGCGTGTTTAGCAAAACTGTCGTAAGTAATAATTTCTCAGCGCGCACAATGTTTAATAAAAAATCACAATAATTAAGAAAAACACAAAATCGGGGGAGAATTAATGTTCAGAATGACATGCCAAATAAATAAATCAACATTGAAGCACATAGAATGCGCTGACGGTCAATTGATTGATGGGTGTAAAGACATTTAAGTGAAAAGACAACACATAGCTTACTGTTTATAGAATAAGACAACATATATCTAAGTGAATGATACTCAGGTGTCCTACTGTTGGATTTGATGGTGTCCCATTTTATAACATCACTCTAAATGGAATTATGAGTAATATTGTATAAACATAAATAATTTGCTCAACTCGCACAACTGCCATATTTTTACCCGTTTTGTGCGTTGAGAAAATTTATTAGAGGCAATCAATTTTGCTCAACACGCACTACAAAGGTCAAACATTCTTGGGAACAACATCTGTCTGGTAACAATTTGTTGTAGATTCACTCGCCTGTATATTCAATATTACTCCTCTATTGTCTCATCCTCATCATAGGCCAGGCCAATTTCCTCTATAAATGGCATCCCTTCCTACTAGATCTCATCAACCACTACACTTCTTAATGATAGTATTATATCTAATTCTTTCTGTTTCTACTTATACAATATTTTTTCTTCAACATGCTAAATTTATCACGTTGTTCATCACTGCTTCGTCTTCAACACACACACCCACTCTTCTCACTTTCTATTTATAAAGGATGGCTAGGATTTAATCTTGGTAAGGGCTCCTATTTACCCCTGGACACTCCCAACACACACACCCACTCTTCTCACTTTCCCCCTTTGTGTTTCTTCGAATTGTTTATGTACCCCTTCAAATTTTTTTTGCCTGTGCACCCATGCACGGGGTATTTTCTATTTACGCTGATAAAACAAGTTTACAAAATTGTTGGTGAAATATTACTCTTACTCTTACAAAACATGGTACTAATTCATTTGTTCTGTTTGTCACCCGCATATGAAGGATGGGAATTGGACTTCCGACGGGATGGGACTTCTGACGGGATGGGACTTCCGACGGGACAAGGAGTTCAGAGTGCTGCATCCGCGATCCATCTCGGGAAAGGATAGTAGCCTTGAGTTGTCGGTTTCTACAAGCGCTGCGTCTGCGAGGAGTTCAGAGCACTGCATCTGTGTTCGCGTTCCAAATAGGGATATGACGATGTGTCGGTTTCTCCGAGACGGTTGTGTGGAGTTGGTGAGGCGCCAGTTGACCCATCAGGCCAGAGACTGGTGGGAGGGCCATGCGAGGTTACTTTCAGAACATATTATTATTGCATGTGTTTTTTCAGCGATGCAGTGGCCTGCGAAATGTTTGGAGTACACATTTACGCTCGGTATTCAATACCGCGGCTTATCGCACCGACACGCGGCGGGGCATAATACATATGGCCACGATACGCGCGGCAAGTGATGATGGTGCACGCTATTGGATCTGATCATAAATGCCCTCTTGCTTGAGCTGTTCAGCATTACTTTGAAAAGTTTTTCATATAGAGAATCAATGTACCATTAGGATATTCTTGTGATTGAATTTCATACCGGTTCCAAATTGTGAAGTTGCAAAATGTTTAGCTGTAGTTTCAACTTTGTTGTGTAATATACATTATAATGCATAAATGTTGTAGTATGTTGGAATTCAGACCTTAATACTATATCATTTAATTTGATACAATTGCAGGACAATACAAAATTGATATAGGTGATATATACATTGATGCTTATTTGAATCAATGTCCGACATTGATATTACTGTGCAAAAACTGTTCACCGAACTATAAATTACCCAGCGCGTACAACAGGCTAAAGTTGTGACCTTTATGTTATACATTGTGATAAACTATCTACATGTGCACACAATTACTCAGCGCACAACGGTCACGTCGATTTGTTTGACTGCTGTTCGCGTGGAGCAAAACCATATCTGGTTATCCACAATTACTCAGATCACACAACTGGACGTAGGTGTGATCCTTTTGCATGCAGAGCCAAAATGTATGCAATTAAACACAATAGATCATCGCACACAACATTCAGATGCCATGACCGTTGTGCATGCTGAGCAAAACTGTATTACATGATACATTACCCACAATTAATCATCCCGTCCTATGGACAACAGTAGGTAACGTTGCGAGCACTGAGCAAAAATATGTACATTTCTTTGTTTTGTTAAAATATGACCAGTTGTGCACGGTATGTTAAAAGGTTATACATTTTGGAAATATAATTCAGCGCGCACAACTGATCAAATTACACCCAGCTGTGCGCATTGAGCAAAATGGTAGTAACGAATAATTACTCAACGCGCACAATGTTCAATAAAAATCACAATAATTAAGAAAAAACACCAAATCGGGGGAAAATAAATGGCCAGATATGCGAAATTAATAATTCAACATTCCAGCAAATATAATGCGATGACGTTAACGGGACTCTTGATGGGTTTTCAATTGGTAAGAATATCTGCTTACTTTTGTCCATATCTTCGGTTCGGCAAATCCAAGACACACAAGACAAGATCAAGACAACCTGCAAAGGTTATAACCAAAAATACAAAGTTTACCATACACATCCATTTCTTGAATTATCTTTTGTTTGTCAGTCAAAATTCCAACTTCCAAGACATATAAGTGAAAAGAAAACACTTATCTTACTTTTTACAGAATAAGACAGCTAGGCTACGCTGTATATATATTAGGCTACATTTACAACTTTACACTTCATACGCAACGTGTGGAAAAAAGGTCAAATATGGTTTTTTCTAGTAATTATATATATGGCAGCATGCATTTACAACTGGTCACTGATTAATCACCAACCAAAATTGCTTAACGTGCAAAATGGGCATTTATTTGTTTCGGTGTGCGTGTTGAGCAAACACAAATTGGTCTAATGCATTAAACGCAAGTGAAACTACTCTTCTGCATTTAAGTGCAAATGTCTTCTGCATTAAACACGTGACTTTGGGCCAGCCGCCAGGTAAGTCTTAATAGATGATCAGCTGCATTTTTCCATACGGGATTATTTATTAAGTGGTTTCCAACCAAATGGATTCCCCCCTCTATACTCTCTCAAACCACATCTTATCCCTCCATTCCCCAAATTCAAAAAATCCCAACCACTCTTTGCTAGACCTAATCAGCCATAGAATTCAAATTAGTTGAAAAATGTAGACTATAGATTTTGCTCTTTGCTAATCCCAACCAAATGTAATTTTGCCCGTTCTACGAGTTGAGATAATTTTTATATGCTACCAAATTTAACCAACGCGCACCGGAAAGGCAAACCTGGGTACAACATCTGGCTGGTATCATCCAGCTGTAGATTCACGAGCTCTCATCTCTGTAGCCCACAGTAACTCTACTGTAGTCTCAGCCTCATCCACACAGACTATATCCAGTCCAATTCGTCTATATAAATTGATTCCCTACCAACTATACATCGTCAACCACTACACTTCTTGATGATAGCGTTTTATATGATTCTATATGATTCTACATATACAATATTTTTTCTTTAACATGCTAAATTTTTGTTCTTAATAATGAATGCTTCGTCTATGACACACAAAAATGGCCAGCCAATATACTTGAGGCAATTGACGTAATGTTGAAATTGAATACATCACATTTATATGGCATCGAAGATGGTGTTTGCTCCTTCAGAAGAAGCACCCGATGTTCTGGACTGTTTCACATTGCCATTAGCTTGAAGGTGCCAACATGGTATCATATCTCAAACAGAGCAATCTACTCGGAATCTGTGCAGCCTCATTTCTCTCTATGCTCAGAAGAATTTCTTACGAGTGCCATTATTGAATTTCATACCAGTGCCAAAATGTGAAGTTGCAATATTCTTTATGATACTAATTGCTCTATCTGATTCTTTCTGATTCTAATTATAAAATATATTAGTTTCTATTATGTTTTTTGTGTTCATCACTGACTATTGTTCAACGAATACAGTGGACAAATGGCCAAGTTACATGCGGCAAGTGACGATGGTGAGCGCTAATGGAGCTGCTCATAATTACAATGCTTATGGAGAAAAGGTTCACGACATGAGAACTTGTCGTATGAGCAAAACTGTTTTCCATTACTCAAAGTTAATCAGCACGCCCTACGTGCAAAAGTAGTGACCTTTGTGAGCACTAAGCAAAAATATTTACAATACTGTGATTTGTTACAGAATGACTTGTTTTGTGCGATGAGCAAAAATATATACGTTTGAGAAATATTGATATTGGATAATATAATATAGATTTTGCTCTTTGCTAATCGCAACCAGATGTTTTTTTGCCCATTGTGCTCGTTGAGTAAAAAAGGTATACGTTCAAGCAATTTTTCTCATCGCGCACCACTGTAGTCAAATACTATTTGGAACAACATCTGGCTGGTATCCATCTGCTATATATTCATGAGGACTCACGGGCTCTCTTCTGTAGCCTCACAATTACTCTACGATGGTCTCATCCTCATCCATGGTCAGTCCAACTCATCTGTAAATGGCTTCCATTCCCACAAGACCTCATCAACCACTACCCTACGTGATGATAGCTCCTTTATCGGATTCTCTCTGATTCTTCTTATACAATGTTTTTCTTCAAACTTGTATTTTTGTTGTTGTTCATGAGTGCTTCGTCTACAACACACAAAGATGGCCAATATACTAGCGGCAAGTGTCGTGATGCAGAAATTGAATACATCACATTTATATGGAGGCAACGATGTTCTTTGCTCCTCTTCGCATGATCTGTTCATCTTCATTGCAAACATCACATAAAGGCGAAGATGTTTTGCAACCATAACGGCTTCATTCTTGTCCATCCCATCTTGCAAATATTTTTTAACCATTCGTATGTTCTGTTCAGATTCATTGCATAAATAACTGCTTGATGATCACAATTGTTCTATCTTAAATCTATCTAAGTCTAATTATACAAAAAATTTACTTATTTATGCTATTTTTTGTTGATAATTGATTCTTCTTCGATACATATAGGCCAACACAGATGACAGATGGCCAAGATACTTACTGCAAGTGATGCTAATGGATCTGATGGAGCTGCTCATACATGGAATCGTGCTTCACATTTTTTTCTTTCTGGGAATCCATGTATCCATACGATAGTCACTTGCATGAATTACATACCAGTTCCAAAATGTGATGTTGGAAAATGTTTAGATGTAGTATCTACTTTGTTATGTTATGTATATTTGAAAGCATAAATGTTATAGTTTGATGGAATACATACCTTAATACAATGTCATTAAATTAAATACTATTGCAGCACATTAGAAAATTGTGTGATGCTAACTTAAAAGTAACCATAATTACTCAGTGCGCACAACTGGCCCAATTAGTGAATGTTGTAGGAGCTGATCAAAATTGTCTACTATTACCATAATAACTCAACGCGCACAACTGGCAAAAGTATACATAGACGCTTGCATATACAATGGGACGCTAATCACCCAACACCCAATTTTGCTCAACGTGCACGACGGGCTTAAATTTGGACCGTAGTGCGCGTTGGGCAAACCCAATTGGTCTAATGCATTAAATGCAAGTGAACCTACTCAGTTGCATTAAGTGAAAATGTGTGAGGGTGACTACTGCATGCAAAAGCATTAAACGAGCCCTCGGGCTGAGTTAAAATAGGGTCAGCTGTGTTTTCCCATAAAGCATTATTTATTAGGAGTTTTCCAACCTAATGTATTTTTGACTGTTCTACGCGTTGAGAAATTATTTTAGGGGCCAGTAACAATTTTGCCCAGCTCGCCCCACAAAGGTCAACCATTCTTGGGTACATCAATTGGCTAGTATCAATCAGCTGTATATTCACGACCACTATTCTACTTTCTGCATATACACGAGCACTCCGCTGTTGACACACTGGTTCTCTTCTGTAGCCTCACAGGCTCACAGTAACTCTTCTGTAGTCTCATCCTCATCTTTGTGCCTATCCAAGTAGCTATAGAAATGGCTTCCCTACCCACGATATCTCATCAACCAATATACTTCGTGATGATAGTTCCATTATCTGATTCTATCTGATTCTACTTATAAAAATTTTTCTTCAACTTGCTATTTTCTTGTTGTTCATGAATGCTTCCTCTACAACACAAAAGATGGACATTATACTAGAGGCAGGTGACGTGATGCAGAAATTGAATACATCATTTACATTTGAACGCGAAGATGTTCTTTGCTCCTTTAGAAGCACCTGAGGTTATCGAATGCTTCGTTACATTGCCAGTTGCCTGAAGGTTCCATTTTGGGATCCTTTCTCAAAATGTGCAGACCCCTTTCCCTGGCTGCGCGGACACTGTTCAGCCACCTGGCGCTCTATGCTCTGAAGAATTTCATACCCATTCCCCATTATTGAGTTTCATACCAGTGCCACATAGTAATATTGCAATATTCATTATGAAACAATATATTTACTTATTTATGTTTTGTATATGTTCATCGCTGATTATTCTTCAACGCATACAGCCTACATGTGACATAAGGCCAAGATACTAGTCAGTAGTGGCATGATAAGCGAAGCAGATCCCAAGTTCATTACTTAAAGGTAGTACTGCTCACCTCGCAAGTGGCTTATGCATGCTTTCAGTAAAAGAGGTCAAGTTGTTAGCTACTCTTTTAGATTCTTATATGTGATTTATTGTTCGTAAATAGTTGCCACAAGTTGATGAAGTCCGTAGGATTTGGAAAATTTGTTTAGGCTTTTGCATTTATACACTGTCATTTGGCAGTTGTGGGGAAATCAACGAATCGATTTTAAATTTATTCAGTTTTGTTCTCACCTCACGTAAAATTCAATCAATCAATTCCTGCAATTGACGTGATGCATAAATTGGAGACATCACATATACACAGCCTCGAAGATGCTCTTTGCTCCTTCAGAAGATCGAATGCTTCATTATATTGCCAGCCGTTCCAGTTTCCATCCGAAAGTGCTCAAACTGGCATCTGAAGTCCCTTGCTACTTTTCTCACTTTTCTCAAGCTGCCCGAAACCTGTGTAGACACATTTCTCTCTGTGCTCAGACGAAAGAACCCATGAGTAAATTTCATACCCTTGCCAAAATGTGATGTTGCAATATTCTTTACGATACTAACCGATTTATCTCATTATACAATATATTTACGTAATTATGAATTTTTTCTTTTCACCACTGCTTTATTCTTCAACACATACTTGGGACAGAAGGCCAAGATACTAGTGGCAAGTGACAATGATCAGCACAGATGGAGCTATTGGTTGATGCCATTTTGCAAGAGCGGTTCATACTAACTTTGATCGGTTTCTCGTATTCGGAATCCATGTAAAATGTGATCGAGGCCAACAATTTTGCTCATCGCTCACCACGTCAGTGGATCATTATTTGGAACAGTATCTGTCTAATATATACAATAAATACCTGAGGTACAAGATGACTCTTTTGTATTGTAACGGTCGTTTTCCGACCTTATGAATTTTCTGCGTGCACGTGCTTTATCGTGCACGTATTTTATTTGGCTATTTCTGGATTCCGATATATGCGATGTGATATGCCGTTGTAATCGTTTGGTAGTGTAGAATTTTATAGTAATTTTTGGGAACGTCATTTCACGGCTCGTCTTCTCGCAAAACGACTTGGAACGATAGGGGCGTGTTAGTCATTTGACTCAAAACGTCGTTTCCAGTTTTACGTAAATTTTTGGTAGGTGTTACGCACGATCGGGCTCTGTAGATCTGTGCGTCTTGTCTCCACGATCGCCCGGTATTTTCGGATTATTTTTCTGACGCCCGGTTTGAGAGTTATCGACCGGATAAATCTGGACCGTTGATTTGCCCTGATCAATTTCAAAATTCAAATTGATTAGCCAAATCTGGCTATATCCCAAATTATTTGCACAAGAATCTTTCCTAAACTGCTTACTCTATTGACCCCTAGACTCCCCCCAAATTGTACCCCTATTATCTCCTACCCTAGCACACTTAACCTATAAACCCTATAGTAAAATATCAAATAAACTATTATTAAAACCCGACATCACTTATTTCTCTTCACGTGCACTCAAAAGACCTAGGGCAAAACACAAATTTTTCGGCAGCCGCCGCATCAATACTAAAGCCCGCGCCCTACTTTTTCCCCGAGCACCTTCACCAGCATCTCCCCTCGTTCTCGACCCTGCCGGTGGCCAACCCCAACTCCGCCACCCCGACGCTGCTGCAGACCCCCACACCGTCCGCCTACAGCCCACAATGCCGCAGCCCGCCTCCCTGACGTCGCCTTAGTGGTAGCTGCCTCGCCTGGACCCTCGCACGATGCCGCCTGCCGTGGCTTTCCATCTGCCGCACACACCGTCTCCGACCGTCTGCGAGATCTCCCGACCGCCAGCTACCCTCGCAGCCCTCTCGACTGTCGAAGGGAGCCGCCACAGCCTTGCCGGGCTGTCTTTCCGTCGCGCAGCGGCAACAGCAGCAGCCCGACGCTGCTGCTGTGATTTTTCAGGCGCCGCTCGCTTGTCGGTCGTCGCCGAGGCACCCCTGTCGCCTTGGGTCATCGGAGGATTCTTCCTTCGGTCCGCAGCACCATCGAGAACCTGTTGCGTGGCCTTCACAGCTGCACGCAGCCCTGTACAACTGCTGCGATCCCTCCCGACCACTGCGCCGCCACGTCAGTTGTCTCCAAGACCCCCTGAGGCCTTCGTGTTGCCCCGCGACGCAACACCGTGCACGACTACCTCCGTTGCTCGCTGTTTCGACGTCGATCACAACGTTGGTCGCTGTTTTGCCGTCAGACTAATCGTGCTCGCTGCCGCACTTCGTCCGCTGCCCGGACGAGTCTCGCTATGCTACCCGTAGCCGAGACGCCATAGACGATGCAGATCTCCTACCGTTCAGACGCTACGTCCGCACTACTCCAGACACCGGAGAGGTTGGTTTTTTCGAAACTCGTAGCGCAACCCACCCGTAGCCAAAACTGAACCCTAACTAAAAACCTCCAACTTAACTCATTAAATTTCCTTTTCTGCTCCCTTAAAACGATGTGGAACCGTAGATCGACGATCGGACTTTTTGACTCTGCACATAGGATAGAATCGTTGGATAGGCTGAACGGACATCTTGACTTGTGACTGTTAGGGTAGCCACGTCCAACCTAGAAATGAACCTAAATAGGAATTTCTAAAATCGCGACCTGACACCGTCGCCGTGACTGTTTCAGACGGACTACCGCGGACGCGACGCCTGGAGAGACGCCCCGGACGGACGACGCACTCGCCATCGCAGGCAAGTGTACCCACTTGCGTTTTTGACCGCGTCTTGGTCTTAAATTGTTAGAACTGTTAGACTGTGAGTGTATAGAACCGGACGTGAAATGATAGCGTCCGGGTCGCCTTGACGACTTAGACTTGACGACAAAGTCTAAGCCCGACAAACAACAACTTTGACACCGTAGGATTATCTTGTGTGTGTGCGTGTGTGGACACCCTAGAATAACATCTCCCGTATACAGGTCATGTCATGTCACTGTTACATAAAAAGCCTTCAGGCATTTCAGATGCTTCCCGAGCGGAAGTGATCTCCGTGATACAAAAAGCCTTCGGGCGTTTCAGATGCTTCCCGAGCGGAAGTGATCTCCGTGATACAAAAAGCCTTCGGGCGTTTTAGATGCTTCCCGAGCGGAAGTGATCTCCGTGATACAAAAAGCCTGCGGGCGTTTCAGGTGCTTCCCTAGCGGAAGTGATCTCTGTACTTCTTGTCCTGAGTTCTGGGGTTTGGGGTAGGGTTGAGCGTGTGCACGAGGAGAGGGTCTGATCTCCCTCAACCCGTAAGGTGTGAACCCTTCGTGTCTCACGTGTCGTGTCCTGACCGTCTTGTCTTGTCTAGTTCCGTCTTGTCCTGACACCTTTAGGATAGTCCCGTAGTCGGTAGCACACGCTACGACTACTGCCTGCTACGCTTTACTTTCCTGCTACATTACTTCTTTTGTTACTTTGTTGTAACCCCAACATGCTAATCAACCAGTAAAACGATGTTTAATAGTTCAGTACACTTGCAGTAGAGTCTGACTTTCTGTTGTAGACTTTACCTGACGTACAGTTCCTTTCTCTGGTGTTGTACGTCAGGTGTCGGGCAGGAGTACGACGACCAGACAGAGCTACCTGAGGACGTAGAGCCAGAGGACGCCGATCCTGAGTACGTGCCCGAGGACGACCAGAGTTAGAGATCCATGCTGCTGATCCAGAGGTTCTATCTTAGTTGTTGGGTGTGTAGCACCGTTTGTTTTCTTGTTTAGGTTGGGTGCTTGCACCAGTAGTTTTCTTTCTATCGTTGTAGCCGACTCAGGCTTTTGTTGGACTCAGTACTTTGGATAAATATTTTGGAATAAAATGTTGTCTTCCTCTTTTGATACTTTTATTGTTCTGTACTAACATGAAGGGACATGTACCTTCGACTTGGAGTACCACACAGACGCTTATTGGGTCCGGGCTTCTCGCCCCGGCCTAAGCGGGCCTTAGTCACGCTTCGCCTCCATTGTTTTGGGAAGCGGGGCGTGACATGTTTTAGTGGTGGCCCATGCAGGTCCCACTCCATATTTTCTGCAAGTACAGAACAATAGGAGTCAGGACATTCATTTTATGATATCCAGTAATTGTACGAGTCTAATCTGTGTTTTTCTGTCAATAGGATGGCAGGACGACGCGTGACCCGATCCAGGAACTTAGGCGATGGAGTTCCGGAAGACCAGGGCAGAGAGTTCCGTCGGTTTCTCGGCGTGATGAGAGAGATGATGGAGGTGCAGCATCAGTTGGTTCAGCAGTCCCAGCGTGCTGCCCAAGTTCCCCCAGTTGCACCGCCACCACCTCTGCCTGCCCCTCGAGCTGCTCCCAGAGTGAAGCAGTTCAATGAGTTGCAGCCGAAGACATTTTCCGGGAAGGAAGGACCGTTGGCCGCTGATGAATGGATTTTGAGTACTGAGGAGAAGTTGATTGCTGCGAAGATTCCCGACGATACCCAGGTTGAGATAGCAAAGATGCAGGTGACAGAGAATGCCAGGAACTGGTGGCATATTGAGGAGAGGTGCCTGCTGAAGCCAGTAGAGTGGAGGACCTTCCGCTCGATGTTCAAGGATAAGTATTTCACCAAGGCTGCTAGGAGGGAGCTGTTGAGCAGGTTTATAGATCTGAAGCAGGGGGATATGACTGTCGAGGAGTATGAAGCAGAGTTCGAGATGCTGAGTCGGTTTGCGCCACATATGGTGAGGAAGGAGGAGAAATGAGCTGATCGCTTTCGTCAGGGACTACGTCCGAAGATTCAGGCTTCGATGTCTTCTGCAGATTTCATGACCATGGGAGAAGTGATGAATGCCGCAAAGAACCATGAGACCATTTCGCTCCTACCTGACCCTCCAGCTGATAAGGGGAAGCGTCCCATGGAGCAGTACCGGCCACCTGCTAGGCCGGCGATGAGGCCAGTCCAGACAATGCCTTTCAAGAGGCCAGGAGCACCTATGCAGATTCAGAGTAAATGACCATGCCATTACTGCGGGAAGACAGGACACGTTCAGAAGGATTGTAGGAGGAAGCTGAGACTGTGCTTGATTTATGGAGGTGCTTCGCATGCAGCTAAGTGTTGGATATGGACGACATGAATACACCCATGAGGGGATGTATGAGGGTATACGGACCTCAGATGTCGTGTGCACGAAAGCGTGCACGAAGGGAACCTTTTCTCGTGTGAAAAGGACCACTCGATAAGTGGAAAAAGCCACTCGATAAGTGGAAAAAGTCACTTTTTAAGTGCATAAAGGCACTTGATAAGTGAATGAAGAAGAGGATAAATGAATGTGCTAATATAGGCTAATAAGCTTATATTTAGTTATTTCCTACAATAACTACCCCTAAAGCCTATAAATAGGACCTAAGGGTAAGGCATTCATACTACACTTTCCATGCCATAAGTTTGCAAAAGGCAACTTATGTTCTTCTTATCCCTTCCATTAAAATCCTCTTCTAAATAGAGATTTAGGCGGTGAAACTCTGCTTCGATTTTCCGTGACGAAGTACCGACTGTTGTGGCGAATCCGAGGGTGAAGTTCAGAGACTACGGTGCCGTATACGTAAGCGTAAGTCTATGTTATTCGATCCTAACATGGTTATTTTGACAGGATTCAACATTGGTATCAGAGCCATACGGGTTCGCCCCGGTCAAACCGTCGCCCCGTCGAACCTATGAACGAGGCGTTGTCTTTTTCACGAATGGGTATCCTACCATTATGGATATGGTAGGAACGCTTCGTGACGGAGAGAACGCAGTGGTTGTTCTTTTCACGTTAGGGTTTTCTGTCATTACGGATATGGCAGGAACTCTTCGTGACGGGAAGAACCGACCGTTCATATCGTCAATCTCGCACTCTTCATGGAGGCTGAGTCTCCATTCATAGGGAATGTGAACTCTCTTCATGTGGAGCGTGTAGTTTACGAACTTTAAAGTATGTTATTTTTTCATTTTGGCACACGGCCATTATAGAATAACTACTTTCTCGACGAACGGGTGCTTCATCGACGAACGGGTGCTTCATCGAGGAAGACGATGGTAGTTATCCCCATCGGAGAAGATGACCTTTGGTGCATGACCACCATGGCCAAATGGGCTATGGAGGCAATGCATCCCCCCTCCCCATGCGGAGGGGGTTGGCTACGGCCAAATGACAACGAAAACTACCCCGTCGGGGGGGGTGTGTGTGTGTGCGGCAACCCCATACAAGGGGGTGGCCGGCCTTGGCCATATGGGCCATGGCCGGCCAAGGCCAAAGGGCTATGGCCGGCCCCGGCCAGGGCCTGGTCAGCTCTGGCCGGCCAGGGCCAGGGGGCCCTGGCCAGGCCGGCCTCGGCCAGGGCCAAAGGGCCCTGGCCACGGCCAGGCTAAAGCCAGAGGGCACTGGCCAGGCTAAAGCCATATGGGCCATGGCCGGCCAAGGCCAAAGGGCTATGGCCGGCCCCGGCCAGGGCCTGGTCAGCTCTGGCCGGCCAGGGCCAGGGGGCCCTGGCCAGGCCGGCCTCGGCCAGGGCCAAAGGGCCCTGGCCACGGCCAGGCTAAAGCCAGAGGGCACTGGCCAGGCTAGGGCCGGCCCTGGCCGGCCTCGGCCAGGGCCAGGGGGACCTGGCTGGCCCTGGCTGGGAGCCAGGGCCCTGCTGGCCCTGGCAGAGGCCAGGGCAGGCCCTGGTCGGCCTTGGCCGGCCTCCGCCAGGGTAGAGGCCCTGGCCGAGGGGCCAGGGCCCCTGGCCAGCCTCGGCCAGGGCAGAGGCCCTGGCCGGGGGTGCCAGGGTCCTTGGCCGACCAGGGCAGAGGCCCTGGTCGACCAATCGGGGATTTTTGGTCGCATTGGTCGGCCTCGGCGAGAGTCCTTGGTCGATGTAACATGAACATGTTGACTAGCCCATACGGGGCCAACAATAGTCGTCTGTGGAAAAATTCTCCTATGCGGGGGGAAGCGCCTGGATCCATACGGGAGCCGGCGACAATGGCTTGCAGAAAAATCCCCTCAGGTGGGATCCGGCCTTGGCACGGCTACGGCTCAACCCCGGCAATGGCCAGGGATTGACGAATATTTCTCTAGTATCATAAGGGTACTAGATTAAAATACTCTTTTTGAAAAATACGTTTTCAAAAACGCTTTTCCGCTGCGAAGTACTATAAGAGTACTATCGTTTGATAAGTGAGGGGGAAATATTGAAGGATTGTTCTAGATGGTGATTGGAATCGTAGAAACCTTTCTGATTCTATAACAACATCTTCAATATTTTTCGAAAGTAACTTATCAAATTATAAATATCATTCCAAGTGGGAGTTGAAAATTAGAACTATCCAAATGGGATATTCTATTATCATTTCAAGTGGGAATTGTATTTTAAGAATTTTTAATGCAATGTTTTTGATCAAACCTTCGGTTTTGTGTCTTTTGCAGCATTTTAAAAGTAAAATGTCTTCCGCTTCAAAGAATATCGTCGCTGAGTTAAACAGAGGTGAAAAACTCAACGGCGATAATTACAAACTATGGTCCATCAAGATACAATACGTTCTAGAGGAGCAAGAAGTGCTCGAAACTCTGAAGAACGTAATGATTGAACCCGAGTTGGGCACTACGACCCAACACAGACGAGACAAGGAAGCTTTTGATGCTTGGTCTCGGAAGAACAAGATAGCTCGCATTACGTTAGTGTCCAGTATGGCCGATGACATAATGCGCATCTTCCGAGAGCATGACCTGGCCATGGACATATGGTCCAAGCTTGAGGAGAAGTTTGGTGGCACATCGGTGTCCAAACTTCGTTCTTTAACTATAAGAATTAATTCATACAAGAATTGTCCAGATCATTCCATGGGGAAACATCTGCGACATATGGCGAATCTAATCTCAGAGTTAAAGGATGCAGGTCATGTGCTCACTGATGAGCAACAAATCCAAGCAGTCATATGTTCCCTACCAAATGGGTGGGACCAAATGAAGATGCTTCTCACTCACAATGAGAGCATCAAGACCTTCAGCGATGTTTCCAAGCACCTCTAATCAGAGGAAGAGCGGCTTGCGGCTGCCAAGCCAAGTGCAGAAGTGCACATGGTTGATAGTTCCTCACACGGGGGAAAGAAACGGAAAGATCGTTCGAAGTCTACTAATGAACGTAATAAGCAACCTGAGTCTACCAAGAAACCCAAAATAAGGGTGGGCACAAGAAATGGCACAAGAAGAAAGACTTGAAGAGGATCAAGTGCTTCAAGTGCAACAAGCTCAGTCAATATGCTCATTCGTGTACGAGTGGAGGTGACGAGGTAACTTGTAATTATACTAGTTACATATGTGTTTCTAGTTCAATATTTCTTGTAGAATCTAATCCATTTTGGATAATGGATTCTGGTGCCACCGACCATATAGCAAGAGACAGACGGTCCTTCGTGGAGTATCACCGGATACCCCAAGGAACGAAGGGGATCTATGTAGGAAACAACACACGTGTTGAAGTGAAAGGCGTTGGGCCTTGCAAGCTAGTCTTAGACAACGGCCGCACTCTCTTACTTCATGATGTTCTCTTCGCTCCAGATATTCGAAGGAATATTATATCTGTGGTCGTATTGATGGGTCTTGGTTATAGCTGGTTTTTTCATGATTGTAAAGTGGACTTGTTTTGTAATAATTTCTTAATTGGCACTGGGTATGTATTCAAAGGATTTATTGTATTAAATACAATGTATGACTCTTCATATTGTAATGAAAATTTCCTTGTTGCAAATTCTTCGACTTATGAGTCTGATATAATTTGTTGGCATGCAAGGCTTGGTCACATTGGACCAACACGAATGGATAGACTTGCCAAACGTGGCCTTCTATCCAATGTTTCAAAGGTTGAAATGTCGACCTGCGAACATTGCCTTGTAGGGAAATCTTGTCACAAGCCGTTTGGAATCGGCACAAGGGCCGTTGTTCCATTATAGCTCATCCATTCGGACATATGTGGTCCGATGAATGTCAAGACAAGACGCGTGAAGTCCTATTTCATCACTTTTATTGATGATTTCACCCGATTCGGACATATCTATTTGATATCCCACAAAAGTGAGGCATTAACCTGCTTTAAGAACTATATGAGTTTAGTGGAGAATCAATTAGATCGCAAGATTAAGGTCTTGTGAACCGATAGGGGCAGTGCATATCAATCAACAAGTTTTAAGGAACTTTGTGATGAAAAGGGCATAGTACATCAGGTAACTATGCCTTATACTCCGCAACAAAATGGTGTTACAGAAAGCAGAAATAGGACTTTAATGGAAATGGTCCGTTCAATGATTGCGCAAGCTAACTTGCCAATCACCTTTTGGGGTGATGCATTATTGACGGCCGCTTTCATCTTGAACCGTGTACCCTCGAAATCAGTTAGCTCCACTCCTTATGAGTTGTGGAACCAAAGGTCTCCTGACTTAAACATTTTAAAACCTTGGGGATGTGCATCCTACGCACATATTTCCTCCCATGAGTATGGCAAACTTGGGCCACGTGGAAGGAAATGTATCTTTATACGATACGCAGAAAACTCCAAAGGTTATGTTTTCATTAGTCAGGAAGACAATGGAGGTCTAATTGAATTTGAGTCGATGGATGTCACTTTCTTGGAAAACGAGTTTCCAAGACAGGGCGAGATAAGTCAGGACTTATCTCTATTTGAGATTAATGATCAAGAAGGATTACCTCATTCGAGTGGGAGAATTCTTGGTGAAAACGAAAATACATTTCAAACTTCACCAATGGATGATACGAATGACGCAAATCCTATTCCATACGGGAATAATGATCCAAGTGGAAGCATTTCTAACGACATTCCAAGTGGGAGTAATGTTAGAATTGATCTAAATTCGAGTCAACAAGGACTTGAAGAATCTCAAATACGACGTAGTAATCGTACAAGGTTGGCTCCTCTAAGATTTGAGGATGAATTTCCGCAAACCTTTATGACTTTACTACAGGATGATGACGAGCCTGCTACTTTCAAACAGGCCGTATCATGCCCTGCGAAAGACAATTGGATGGAAGCGATGAAGGAAGAGTTGGAATCCATGAAAGTTAACCAAGTCTGGGACTTAGTTGACTTACCCAGAGGACGTAGAGCTATTGGGAACAAATGGGTTCTCAAGATCAAGCATAAGGCTGATGGCTCTATTGACAGATATAAAGCTCGCCTTGTCGCGAAAGGTTTTACGCAACAGGAAGGCATAGACTACGAAGAGACCTTCTCATCTGTTGTTTGTTTTACCTCGATTCGCCTGATTCTGGATATGGTAGCTTGCTTAGACCTCGAATTACATCAGATGGATGTAAAGACTGCCTTTCTTAATGGAGAATTGGACGAGGAGATCTATATGGAACAACCAACAGGGTTTGTAAAAGAAGGAAATGAACATAAGGTTTGTAAACTTCGTAAGTCAATATATGTTCTTAAACAATCCTCGAGGCAATGGTATATACAATTTCAAGAAGTTGTCTTATCAAATGGTTTTTCCATGCTTGATGAAGACAACTGCGTATATATCAAGAGGATTAAGAGCAAGTACGTTATTATGTCTCTATATGTAGATGACATTTTAATAGCCGGAAATGACAAGGGCTTTGTGATGGATATCAAGGCTTGGCTTTCATCAGTTTTGAGATGAAAGACATGGGAGAAGCCGCATATATCCTTGGAGTTAAGATTTCAAGAAATCGTTCGAAGAAACTTCTTTCTCTTTCACAGGAGACTTATATAAAGAAGGTTTTAGAACGTTTTAATATGCAGGACTGCAAGTCCATTGATACTCCTATAAGCAAGTGCGACAATTTATGTCTGAAATCGTGTCCAAAGAACCAAAAGGAAAAGGAAATTATGGAAAAAGTTTCATATTCCAGTGTAGTTGGTAGTCTTATGTACGGTATGATGTGTACAAGACCGGACATCTATTTTGCCATTGGAATGGTAAGTCGTTACCAATCCAATCCAGGGCAAGTACACTGGAAAGCGGTTAAGAGGATATTGTGGTATCTTAAGGGAACTGCGGACTATGCTTTATGCTATCAAGGAGATGCCTTGAGGCTCGAAGGCTACACTGATGCTGATTGGGCGGGTGATCTCAATGAGCGACGATCAACCTCAGGATATGTTTTTCTACTCGGATCTGGTGCAATATCCTGGAGTAGCAAGAAACAATCCTGCATCGCACTTTCAACTATGGAAGCCGAGTTTGTAGCATTTAGCATGGCAGTCCAAGAGGCTGTTTGGCTAAGGAAGTTCTTAGACAGGCTAATTGATGCAAGTGACTCAGGTGCTGTACCTATACACAGCGACAGTCAAGCATCTATAGCCTATGTCAAAGATCCTAAATTCCATTATAAGACCAAACACATAGATATCCGCTACAAATTTGCAAAAGACTATGATAAGACCAAGAAGGTAGACATAAGGTACATATCTACGCATGAGATGATAGCGGATCCGCTTACGAAGGCGATCCACAGAGATGTGTTTTACACATACTTATCATCTCAAGAATTGCGTAAGAGCTGAGTTGTACCAATGTAAATTCCCATGGCTGTAAATGATCAAATTTAATAAAAGAATAAGTTCTTTTTCAACATTGCATATGACTTTCTTGAAAATGTTTGTGTACATTTTAAATCTCAGCTGTTTTTCTAGTATGTCGGACAGATTAAGGTTGGCTCTCTCACATGAGCAACCGCCTTTATTCTATCAGACGGATAAAATAAAGATGAGACATGTTTAAAGTCAAAATCGTCAAACGGACGATTTAGAGTCATGACTTAAACAAAATGGTCGTATGAAAGATCTGCATCATATGGATGCTTTCAAAAGATCTAAGAGGATTTTTTGAAATCCTATCTGTCTTATGCGGGATGTGGGTCCAGAAGATTATGAGTAGTAAAAGGGACTCAAAGCCAGACATTGTGGTGTCTGGTTATCATCCTTACAACATCATTAAGACATACGCTCCCTGGGAAAGGAGTGATGTTGTAATACGTATTCATACTACGTTTGCATTTTGACCATTGGGTTAGAATAGTAATTGTGTTTACTATTATGTGAGACCCAAAGACCACATGGGTCTTAACTCGTTACCCTTATGGACTCTAATCGGTTCCTTAAGATTTGACTGGGTGATTGCTATCTTACCATGTTGCTTATGGACTATGGTTAATTCGGTCCGGCGGGGCATGTTAGAAAAGCGAGTCAAGTCAAGATCGAAAGGATCGCAAGAAGAGGAAGATTAATTTCATATTCACATTTGGACTTTAAAGATTCAAAGCTGGCCTGCCAATTGTAATCCAGATGGGATTCAATTGTTGAATATAAAGTATAAGAAATGTGAAGAAATAATCTAGGGTAAAGCATGTGTTGATCTACTCAACTTTGCACCTCGAGGAGTGTTGTGTATCTCTAACAAGTGCACAACAGCGGACTCTATGTGCATGACGGTTACACGGCCTATTTCTCAGTATGATAAACAGAAGAGTTAAAGGAAAAGATGTTTCCTTACAATCCCCTCAAGTGTGAGTGGGAGATGTTGGATATGGACAACATGAATACACCCATGAGGGGATGTATGAGGGTATACGGACCTCAGATGTCGCGTGCATGAAAGCGTGCATGAAGGGAACCTTTTCTCGTGTGAAAAGGACCACTCGATAAGTGGAAAAAGCCACTCGATAAGTGGAAAAAGTCACTTTTTAAGTGCATAAAGGCACTTGATAAGTGAATGAAGAAGAGGATAAATAAATGTGCTAATATAGGCTAATAAGCTTATATTTAGTTATTTCCTACAATAACTACCCCTAAAGCCTATAAATAGGACCCAAGGGTAAGGCATTCATACTACACTTTCCATGCCATAAGTTTGCAAAAGGCATCTTATGTTCTTCTTCTCCCTTCCATTAAAATCCTCTTCTAAATAGAGATTTAGGCGGTGAAACTCTGCTTCGATCCTCCGTGACGAAGTACCAACCTTTGTGGCGAATCCAAGGGTGAAGTTCACAGACTACGGTGTCGCATACGCAAGTGTAAGTCTATGTTATTCGATCCTAACATCGTTGTTTTGACAGGATCCAACACTAAGGATTGTCCGAGAGCACGTCATGCTATGGTTGGAGCACCAGCCCCGCTACAGAGTAGAGCACCTGCCCCAGTTCAGAGAGGAGCTGTCGTACGTGGACCACCCTTGACGCCACAAAGGCAGATGTTTCAGAGGGCAGTGCAACCCCAGAGGCCGGCATACACCATGACCGCTGTAGAGACTGAGGAGCTGGATGGAGTTATTGCAGGTATACTCCGAACCTAGTCTTTCATTTCATAGAGTAGACCTTATTGTTAGTTGCTTGTTTGCCTTGTTTGCTAGAGTAGTGTTGTTGACCTTAGTCTCTTTACACCTTAGGCACCATTCTAGTGTGCTCTCACCCTGCCTTGGCTTTGTTTGACTCTGGTGCATCCATGTGCATCTTATCCCGGAGATTTATAACAAAGCATTCCATTCCCACCTACACACTTCCTAAGTGTTGGGACATCACCATCGGGAATGGAGTGGTGACTGTGAATTTGGGTTGTCGATCGATCCCCTTAGTGATCAGTGGACACGAATTATTTGCAGACTTTATCGTCCACGATCTACCGCATTTCGATGTCGTTCTTGGCATCGATTGGCTGGGAGACTTCCACGCCTCGATCGACTGCCACAACAAGAGGGTTGTATTCCGGATTCCAGGCCATCCGGAGTTCGAGTTCCGTAGCAGAGACGAGTCGCTTGGGCCCATCAGATTTCGGGCCAAGCCGGAGGCACCGATTGTAACAGCTATACAGATGGAGATAGAGATCGACCGACCAGCAGTCGTCAGAGACTTCGACGACGTCTTCCCGGAGGATATCTCGGGTCTGCCACCCTACAGAGCTCTGGAGTTTGGTATTGATCTTATGCTGGGAGCGCAGCCGATATCGAAGGCGCCTTATCGAATGGCACCTGCTGAGCTTGAGGAGCTACGGAAGCAGTTAGATGAGTTGCTGCAGAAGGGTTTCATCCACCCTAGTGTGTCACCGTGGGGTGCACCAGTTTTGCTTGTGAAGAAGAAGGATGGGTCCCGCAGGATGTGCGTCGACTATCGAGGGCTGAATGCTATCACAGTGAAGAATAAGTATCTGCTGCCATGCATCGACGATATTTTTGATCAGCTGGGAGGTTCGAGAGTTTTCTCGAAGTTGGACTTGAGGAGTGGATATCATCAACTGAAGGTGAAGAATGACGATATTCCGAAGACAGCCTTCCGGACGAAGTACGGACATTATGAGTTCGTGGTTATGCCCTTCGGCGTGACCAATGCTCCAGCTGTGTTCATGAATTTAATGAACTTAATTTTCTACGACTTCCTGGATAAGTTTGTCGTTATCTTCATAGACGACATCCTTATTTACTCGAAGTCTGAGGAGGATCACAGCTGTCATCTGAGGACAGTGCTGGAGACGCTGAGGCGACATAAACTATATGCCAAGTATAGTAAGTGCGAGTTCTGGCTGGACAGAGTTGCGTTTCTGGGACACGTGATGTCTGGTGATGGCATATCTGTAGATCCGGAGAAGGTCAGAGCAGTCCGAGATTGGCCGACTCCGCAGTCAGCGCCGGATATCAGGAGCTTTCTTGGCTTAGCAGGTTATTATCGGCGGTTCATCAAGGATTTCTCGAAGATTGCGGAGCCGATGACGAACCTGATGAGGAAGGATGTCGAGTTTCTTTGGTCTGATGCTTGTGAGGAGGCCTTCAGTATCTTGAATGCGAGGTTGACCACAGCACCAGTTTTGGCTGTACCGGATCGGAGCGGAGGCTTCGAAGTGTATTGTGATGCATCAGGGAAGGGCCTAGGATGCGTTCTGCATCAGCATGGCCACGTGGTCGCGTATGCTTCTCGTCAGTTAAGGCCACATGAGAAGAATTACCCGACGCACGATCTGGAGTTGGCAGCGATGATTTTTGCACTGAAGATCTGGAGGCACTTCTTGCTGAGTGAGAGTGTGAAGATTTTCACCGATCACAAAAGCTTGAAGTACATCTTTACGCAGAAGGAGCTCAACATGCGTCAGAGACGATGGTTGGAGCTCATGGCTGACTATGAGATAGACTTGCAGTATCACCCAGGGAAGGTGAACGTAGTGCCAGATGCTTTGAGTAGACTTCCTACTGCGATGATGCATACTGCCGACTGGAGGATTCAGCAGGAGCTGAAAGAGATGGAATTAGAGGTCGTCTTACCTGGTGTGGTCCATTCATTCATGAATTTGCAGATTCAGTCCACGATCGTGGATCGAATCAAGGCAGCACAGGCAGGAGATCCGAAGCTACAGAGGATTAGGAGGCAGGTTGAAGCTGGACTACGGACGGAGTTCGTGATTCATAAGGATGGTTCGCTGCGGTACGACAGCAGACTCTGCGTACCTTCAGGTGATGTCCGGGAGGAGCTTTTGAGCGAGGCTCATAGCTCGCCGTATTCTATACATCCTGGTGGCACCAAGATGTATAAGGACCTCCGTCTAAATTACTGGTGGATTGGCATGAAGAGGAGTATGGCACGGAGCGTTGCCAAGTGTTTGATATGCCAACTGGTGAAGGCTGAGCACCATCGTACGGCTGGATTGCTACAACCGCTTCCTATTCCGGAGTGGAAGTGGCAGCATATTACGATGGATTTCGTGACTGGTTTACCTCAGACCCCGAGGCAGAACAACGCAGTCTGGGTGATCGTAGATTGATTGACTAAGTCTACGCACTTTATCCCTTTCTGAGTGGGCCAGTCTACGGAAGCTTTGGCGATGAAATATCTAGAGGTAAAAATTTCATTTCTACTTCTATTTTAATTTTCCTTTTTGAGTTAGTTGTGACGTAGACCGTGTACGTGCAGGAGATTGTACGCTTACATGGAGTCCCCGTGACCATCGTGTCTGACAGGGACACGAAGTTCACATCTCAGTTCTGGAGAAGTCTGCAGGAGAATTTGGGTACGAGTCTGAGTTTCAGCACGGCGTACCACCCGCAGACTGATGTCCAGTCCGAGCGGACTATTCAGATTCTGGAGGATATGCTGCGAGCTTGTACGCTCGATTTGAAAGGATCTTGGGAGGACCATCTTTGTAACGGCCGCTTTCCGACCGTTCGTATTTTCTGCGTGCACGTGCTTTATCGTGCACGTATTTTATTTGGCTATTTCTGATCTCCGGCATAGGCGATGTGATATGCCGTTGCGATCATTTTGGGGTGTTGAATTTTATAGTAATTTTTGGGAACGTCTTTTCACGGCTCGTTTTCTCGCGAAACGACTTTGAACGATAGGGGCGTTTTAGTCATTTGACTCAAAACGCCGTTCCCAAATTTACGTAAAATTTTGGTAAACGTTACACACGATTGGGCTCCGTAGATCTGTGCGTCTCGTCTCCACGATCGCCCCGGTATTTTCGGATTATTTTTCTGACGCCCGAATTGAGAGATATCGCTCGGAGAAACCTGGACCGTTGATTTGCTCTGATCAATTTCGAAATTCAAATTGTTAGCCAAATCTGGCTAAATCCTTCATTTAAATCATTTTAAGATCTTCCCTAATCTGTTTCGCTAATCTCCCCTAGACTTACCCCAACCCGTACACCCTCTATCCCTTGCTCCTCACCCATTCAACCATTATCCTAGGTCTATATAGCTAACCTATATCCTATTAATAATAATTAAATCCCAAACCCTAACCTAACCCTAACCCTTAACTCAGCCGCCAGCCTCCTCTAAAACGAAAACCCCCCGAAATTCCCCGTCTCCCTCTCTCCCTCCGGCAATCTGCTGCCTCGCGGCCTCCCCTCGGCCATGCGCCCTCCGGCGGTCCCCGCCACCGCGGTCTCCGCCTCCAGCTCCCTCACGACACCGTGCCACCCCGACATCGTGACCCCCCAATCTCCTCCGCCCATCACTCACGGCGAGGCACCGCCACAGCTGCGATTTCCCCCTCTCCCCGCGATCCGACGCCGGCGACCCGAGATCCGACCGATCTTCGCCGCGATCCCACTCCCCGATCGCCCCTCCTCCCTCACACTCGCGGTCTCCTCCGCCGCCCGCTCGCCTCCGTCGTGATCTCAGCCTCGAGCGTCGACCGTCGTGATCCTCTCGCCATCACGCCTCATCGCGGACCCTGACCTCCGCCCGGCACCCTCTCAGCGCCCTCGCGACTGGCCATCTCCCCTCAGCCTCTCCCCTCGCGGTGCCGCCGCTGTGCCCGTGCTGCCCCCGCCACGATCCGCACCGCCACAGCAGTCCCTCCTCGCGGCGAGACTCCCTGACTCCGGCGACCCCGACCCACGAGCGCCACCTCCGCCGCAACCTCCCTCGATCCACGGCGCCGCCACGCAGCACCCTTCAGCGCATCGCCAACATCCCCAGCGCGCGCTGCCATCATCCACCGCCGCACAGCCCTGCTCCGCCCTCGCAGATCCAGCGCGCGCCATCGTCGCGTCCCTCTGTCCAGCTGCCCGCACGCAGATCCCTCGCTGAGCCGAACAGCGTGTTGACCGTCTGTGACTACGTCGAGGCGATGTTTGACGCCTTGATCGCTATGTTGGCGGCCTCTGAATGTCGCTAACCTCCTTCGTATCGTTTCGAACGCGTGCTTCGTTGCCCACACCTCTTGTCCATCACCAGGGCGTGTCTGGCTACGCTACCCGTAGTCGAGACGCCGTTGACGCCGCAGGGCTCATAATCTTCCGGCATCGTGGCCGTTACCGCTACCATTCACATGCCGACTCGTTGCGCTACTCACAACCAAGGCGGTTCCGACTCCGTCCCCGTGGCCGTGACACCTCGGCTGCGCTACCCGCAGCCGCTACGAACCTGAGACGATCCCGAGATGACCTCCACTGCGCTACCCGCAGTCGGGGACACGAGCACCGCCACCGTCTCCAGACCCGACGCCAGATCAAATGCGCGTTCCTCATACTAGGTTAGTGCTCTAAACTCGTAGAAACCCCCACCGTAGCGAATCGAACCCTAATCTAAAAATCGACAAATTGGAATTAAATTTACTTTTCGCTCTTTTAAAATGTTGTGCAAATCTAGAATATCGACGAATGAACTTTTTGACTGTGCACATAGGATAGAATCGTCGAATAGGGCTGAACATCAAAAATTGTGACTTTGACAATTAGGGTAGTCCCGACAACCTAGAAATGAACCTAAATAGGATTATTGGAAAAATGCGACCTGACACCGTCGCCCTGACACTGTTTCAGACGGACTACCTCGGACGCGACGCCCTGGACGGACGACACACTCGCCACCGCAGGCAAGTGTACCCACTTGTGTTTTTGACCGTGCCTTGGTCTTAGATTGCTAGAACTGTTAGATTGTGTGTGATGAGAACCGGACGTGAAATGATAGCGTCCGGTACGACCCGTGACGGCTCAGACTTGACGACGAAGTCTGAGCCTGACAACAATAAACTGCTGACATCATAGGACTATCTTGCATGTGCGTGCGTGTGGACACCCTAGAATAACAACTCCCTACACTTGTCATGTCATGTCCTGTTACACAAAAAGCCTTCGGGCGTTTCGGATGCTTTCCCCCGCGAAAGTGATCCCTGTTATCAAAAAGCCTTCGGGCGTTTCGGATGCTTTCCTCCGTGAAAGTGATCCCTGTTACCAAAAAGCCTTCGGGCGTTTCGGATGCTTTCCCCCGCGAAAGTGATCCCTGTTACCAAAAAGCCTTCGGGCGTTTTGGATGCTTTCCCCCGCGAAAGTGATCACTGTTACCAAAAAGCCTTCGGGCGTTTCAGATGCTTTCCCCCGCGAAAGTGATCCATGTTACCAAAAAGCCTTCGGGCGTTTCGGATGCTTTCCTCCGCAGAAGTGATCCTTGTTACACAAAAAGCCTACGGGCGTTTCGGATGTTTCCCTAGCGGAAATGATCCCTGTAATTCTTGTCCTGAGTTCCTGGGTTGGGGTAGGGTTGAGCGTGCGCACGGGGAGAGGGTCTGGCCGCCCTCGAACCGTAAGGCGTGAACCCTTTCGTGTTTCACTTGTCTTGTCCTGTCCTGTCCCGTCACGTCCCGTCTTGTCTTGACACCTGTAGGTTAGTCCCGTAGTCGGTAGCACACGCTACGTCTACTGCTTGCTACGTTTTACTTTTCCTGCTACGCTACTTTTTGTTACTCAGTTATAACCTCAGCATGCTAATCAACCAGTAAACTGTTGTTTAAAGTTCGGTGCACTTGCAGTAAAGTCTAACCCTTCTTGTAGACTTTACCTGACGTACAGTTCCTTTCTCTTGGGTGTTGTACGTCAGGTGCTCAGCCAGAGTTCGTGGACGAGGCAGACTCACTGGAGTGCGAGGAGCCGAGGACGTCGACCCAGAGTACGTGCTTGATAAGGACCAGACCTTGAGGTCTTTTAGTCGTCACTTTCAGAGGTTACTACTTCTAGTTTGCTTTTAGATAGTTCGTTGCCACGCTTAGGCTTCTTTTTTTAGACTTTGTACTTGTTGGATATTATATCTCTAATTTAATGAATGCAATTTCCTTTCTATACTTTCTGTTGTTTCGAACTATATTAATGCAAGAACCTGAAACTTTTAAAATGGTACCCCTACAGACGCTTATTGGGTCCGAGCTTCTCAGCTCTGGCCTAAGCGGGCCTTAGTCACGCTTCGCCTCCGTCCATTTTGGGAAGCGGGGCGTGACAGGTTTTAGTGGTGGCCCATGCAGGTCTTGCAAAAGTTCGAAACAATAAAAGTACCGCATTCATTTAAATATCCACGTATAAATCTGAATTAGTTTCTCAGTCTTAGTTAGTGGGAAGACTTAGGTAGACGTCCCAATTTGATAGTCTGACGCCTTGTGTAACGACTGGTTTTCTTGTATCTGGATTTATTATAATATAATATATGTTTTGGTGGATTTTCTCCTCATGTGTGGTTTTCGTCTCCGTAGCTTTCATTTTCGATCGATTCGTCGTATTTTCTCGTTTCTTCCTTAGGATCGTCGATTTCGAAGTATGTCATTCGTGATGGACTTCATAACGGTCGTATCTTACTATTAGATCAAGCCTAGGAGTCTTAGGAATCGATACCGGGGCCCCGCGCTCCGTATCGGAACTTTTGGTGCTCATTAGCCGGTATAAGAAGGGGCACCGACCGACTAGATGACGATCCAGTCGGTCGACAAACCTTCTTGGACCAACTAGTTTGCTTTCTAAATTTCTCAGGAGTTACTGTTTATCGTTAGTCGGTCTAAGAACGTTGGTTGACCGACTAGGTTGCAAACTAGTCAGTCGGCAATGCTTCTTTAACCGACTAACACATCATCTAATTTTAGTATCAGTTACTGTTCCCTCTTAGTCGGTCTAAGAACTTTCATCGACCGACTAGATGCTAAACTAGTCGGTCAGTATTTGTTCATGGACCGACTAATTCTAAATCCTATTTTCGTTCAGAAGTTACTGTTTACACTTAGTCGGTCTGCGGTGGTCGACCGACCGACTAGTTGCCAAACTAGTCGGTCAGTGGTTGCTCTTTGACCGACTAATCTGTGTTAAAACCCTAATTTCTAGGCAGCCGCCAGCCCATCCTATTTATACCCCTCCCAAACGTTTTCTTCTTCCTCCACTCGACCCAAAACCCTAGTTTCTCCCCCATTGAGCCCCCATCTTCCTCCAAGCCCTATTCCTCCATTCCAAGCCCTAAATCCATCATCCAAACCATCCATTCACTTTATCTACCTCTCCTCTTCCCCAAATTTCCATCAAATCCCCAAAATCCCCCAAAAACCCTAATTCTCCAAACTTCTCCATTTATTTCCAGATCTGATCCTAGGGTTCTCCGGAGTGTTTCTTCCGCTTCCTCTCGGTAAGAAATCGATCTCTTGACGTTTTTATATCCTATTTGTATTTTTATGAAACCCTAATGAAATTTCATGTTGTTTGATGTTTGTTTCCCCATAACAGCGATTTTCCCTGTAGATTAGCATCCGCGAGACGAACCTTCGTGATCGTCATTCCCGGTGCTAGGCAAGTGAAACTTGCCACCTAGGGTTTAGGCCATGTTTTAGGCCATTTGCTTGTTGTAGGCGTAAAAGAGGCTAGGCGACGAAATGATACTCGCCTAGGCGCAAATTGGGGAACTAGCTTGACAACGAAGCTAGTTCCGACTTTTAGCATGTTGCACAATTACCATGTCATATTTACTTTCCATTAACGGTACGCAAATTAATTGTCATGTCATTGCATCCTTTAAGTGTTTCCGTGAATGCGTAGCTTCGCTACAATACTTGTGTTCCTGGCTCGTGACCAGAAGCGAGCATAATGAGTTGCTAACCCCAACGCTCGATATTGGATTGTGTACTAAGAAACAAGCTCCCGTGCGGGGCAACCCTGTCTCACTTGCTGGGCTCATGTGCAGGGATCCTGGCTTGTTTACGTGTGGGATGGGGTAAGGGTTAAGCGGTCATTCAACTGGGGGTCTGCCTGATCAGCAACTGCAGTTGTAAGACGTAAACTCTGGGGTGGGGTAGTGTTTAGTGCCGATCGGTGTGAATGATGAACCATTCAGCTGAAGGGCGTAAACATCTACAAACAACAGTGAAACGTGAATTGTGTTTAGTGCCGATCGGTGTGAATGATGTACCATTCAGCTGAAGGGCGTAAACACCTACAAACAATGTGAATTGATTGAGAATGTTAGTAGCTTGGCTACTCTTGACTTGTCCCGATAATTGTACTCTTGTACTTGTTGTTCATCATGTCTTAATTGTGCACTCATGTTATAACTGCCATGTCATGCATACTAAACTGCTAGGTTGCTAGTTGCCTTACTTTCAGTTTCCTTGCCCAAGTCTTTTAGACTTGCTGACATGTGCCCGTTTACTCTTTTGGGTGACACATGTTAGATCCTGAGCCGGAGTACCTTGTTGAGGACGAGGTGTTTGCTGACGCCGAGCCCGAGCTTGTGTTTGACGGGGAGTACGTGGACACTGGGGACCAGTCCTAGTGTCTTCGTTGCGTTTTACTTTTGTTTAGACAGTTGTTTTGTTATCGGTGCGTAGCACCTGTACTTTGTTATGCCGTTGCTTTTGTTGGCCTTGTTCTGGGCCTTTAGACTCTTTCTTTTAGCCTGGTGGCTTTTTTGGATGTTGGACTTATTTTCATGTTGGACAATTTATGAGAACTGAGATTTTATCTCAGTCTCTCCTTGTGTTATTATTGTTGTTCCGTTGTGGTTACAGGGACCTGCTTATGTTTTATTGACGCTTATCGGGTTTGGGGCTTCACAGCCCCACTCTCGTGCGGACCTTTTCACGTCTCGCCTCCATTTTAGGGAAGCGGGTCGTGACAGGTTTTGTTGGTGGCCCATGCAGGTCCTTCTGTAACTGCGATGTTTGGATTGACGATAATAATATTAGAATGTCCAATAAACTAAGTTCGACGTCCGAGTCATAAGCTATGAGTCTAATCTGATTCGTTTTCTGTGTCACTAGATGGCAGGAAGACGTTTCACCCGTGGTGGGGGTAGTGGCGCGATCCCTCATGATGAGGAGCCTGAGCGGGAACCCACCAACGGTGAGATGATGCGGATGATGCTCCAGATGATGCAAGTGCAACAGGGCGTGCTCCTGCAAGTCCAGAATGCTCCACTTGCTCGAGCTGCCCGGGCTCTTCCGGATGCCCCTCGCTCTGAGCCAGGAGCGAAGCAATTTCGGGAGCTGGGTCCCGCATATTTTGATGGGTCTGAGGGTCCTCTGGCTACCGATGAGTGGATTCGGAACATAGAGGACAATCTGAAGATGGCCAAGATCACCCCAGCTGGATGGGTTGATTTGGCGAAGAGGCAACTCAAGGATAATGCTCGGAATTGGTGGGATGCGGAAGAGAAGATGTTGGTGGAGCCGATAGCTTGGGCTACCTTCAAGGACAGATTTGAGGGTGAGTTCTTCCCGAAAGCTGACAGGGAAGAGATGCTGCAGCGTTTTATCGATTTGAAGCAAGGGAGCTCGTCGGTGGATCTATATCACCAAGAGTTCATGAGGCTGAGTCGGTTTGCGCCGAAGATGGTGCAGGACGCTGAGGAGAGAGCTTAGAGGTTCCTGCAGGGACTTGCTTCGGAGCTCCAGAGTTTTGTGACCTCTTCTGACCGGGAGTCTTATCAGAAGGTTCTAGTAACAGCCAAGAGGCAGGAGCTGCTCGTGAACCGGAGGAGGGGGTCTATTGTTGGTGCTGGGAAGAGGCCTGTGGAACAAGCCAGAGCTGTGGTTAGACCTGGATTCAGGCCTAATCAGTCTGCTCAGTTTAAGAGGCCAGGAGGGCCTATTCTGAAGACTTGCCATTTCTGCGGCAAGCCTGGCCACATCAAGGATCAGTGTCGGAAGCTTTTGGGCCAGTGTCTGGTTTGTGGTGATGCTTCCCATGTCGCGAAGGATTGTCGGCATGCGGGTCAGCTGCGGAGGGCACCTGTTGCAGCACAGCCGTTGCAGCACAGCCGTTGCAGCACAGCCGTTGCAGCAGCGAGCGTCTGTTCCTGCTGGTCGTGGAGCAGCTCTTGTTCCACAGAGGCAGGCTTTTCAGCAGGCTGTTCCGCCGAGGAGGCAGGCTTTTCTGATGACCGCTGCGGAGAGCGAGGCTGTGGATGAGGTTATCACAGGTAATCCTCAATCTAGCTGTTACTTTCCTATCTGGTTTGATTGTTAGATTATGTTGTTTGCTTGAACATGGTTGTTTGCTAGACTAGGGTTTGATTGTTAATTGTTTGTTAGGTGTGGTTTTTGGTTTGCACATTTCCTGCACGAGTCCTCTTTGACTCCGGTGCATCGATGTGCATTATTTCTCGGAGCTTCGTGGAGAGGCATTCCTTGTCGACGTCCCCTCTTCCCAAGAGTTGGAATATCGTTACAGGGAATGGCGTGGTCTCGGTGCATCGTGGTTGCAAATCTTGCTCGTTGGTGGTTTGTGGACATGAGCTTTTCGCTGATTTCATTGTCCATGACATCATCAACTATGATGCAGTTCTTGGGATGGACTGGCTTGCGAGCTTCTATGCTACGATCGACTGTCGGAGAAAGAAGGTGGTGTTCGAGATTCCCGAACATCCAGTATTTGAGTTCAGTCGTGGTAGCAGTTCGCTTGGTCCTGTCAGATTTCGGGCCAGGCCGGTGGAGGCTGTGGCTATGCAGATGGAGTTGGAGTGGCCAGCTGTGGTGCGAGATTTTGGCGACGTCTTCCCCGAGGAGATGTCTGGTTTGCCACCTGATCGAGCTCTAGAATTTTCTATTGATCTTGTTCCAGGTGCGCAGCCGATTTCGAAGGCGCCGTATCATATGGCACCTGCAGAGTTGGAAGAGTTGCGGAAGCAGTTGGATGAGCTTCTGCAGAAGGGTTATATTAATGCTAGTGTGTCTCCGTGGGGATCACCGGTGTTGCTGGTGAAGAAGAAGGATGGTTCGCGTCGCATGTGCGTGGACTATCGGGAGTTGAATGCGGTGACCATTAAGAATAAATACCTATTGCCTCGCATTGATGATATTTTTGATCAGCTTGGAGGTTCGAGGGTGTTTTCTAAATTGGATTTGAGGAGTGGTTACCATCAGTTGAAGGTGAAGAAGGATGATGTTCCGAAGACAGCGTTCAGGACGAAGTATGAACACTATGAGTTTGTGGTTATGCCTTTCGGCGTAACTAACGTGCCCGCAGTTTTCATGAATATGATGAACCTGATTTTCTACGACTTTTTGGATAAGTTTGTCGTTATCTTTATTGACGACATTCTGATCTATTCGAAGTTGGAGGAAGAGCATGCCTCACACTTAAGGACGGTGTTGGAGATTTTGAGGAAGCATCGTTTGTATGCTAAGTTTTCGAAGTGCGAGTTCTGGCTGGATAGAGTTGCTTTTCTCGGGCATGTGGTGACTGGAGATGGTATTTCTGTGGATCCCGAGAAGATTAGGGCCATCAGAGAGTGGCCTGTTCCGTCGTCGGCGTCTGAGATTCGGAGTTTCCTTGGACTTGCTGGTTATTATCGGCGATTCATTAAGGACTTTTCTCGTATTGCTGAGCCGATGACCAGGTTGACGCGGAAGGATGCCCCTTTTGTTTGGTCGGGTGATTGTGAGAGTGCTTTTGGTGTTTTGAAGGAGAGGTTGATGACTGCCCCTATTCTTGTTGTGCCTGATCGCAGCGGTGGATTTGAGATCTTTTGCGATGCTTCTGGCAAGGGTCTCGGTTGTGTGTTGCATCAGCATGGGCACGTTGTGGTGTATGCGTCTCGTCAGCTTAAGGTTCATGAGAAGAATTACCCGACGCATGATTTGGAGTTGGCTGCCGTTGTGTTTGCTCTTAAGATTTGGAGGCACTTCCTGCTGAGTGAGAAAGTGAAGATTTTCACCGATCACAAAAGCTTGAAGTACATTTTCACTCAGAAGGAGCTCAACATGCGACAGCATCGATGGTTGGAGCTTATGGCGGATTATGAGATTGATTTGCAGTTTCACCCTGGCAAGGTGAATGTGGTTCCAGATGCTTTGAGTAGGCTTCCAGCGGTGATGATTTTGACCTCGCAGTGGAGATTGCAGCAGGATTTTTGCGAGTCTGGCGTGGAGATTGTTCTTCCTGGGGAGGCTTCTTCATTAATGTACGTGCAGGTACAGTCGACGATCGTGGATCGGATTAAGGCTGGCCAGGCTGAGGATCCGAAGCTGGTGAAGATTCGGGAGCAGGTGGAAGCCGGTCTGCGGACTGACTTTTTGATTCATGAGGATGGCTCGCTGAGGTTCGGAGCCAGGTTGTGTGTGCCGGCTGGGGATATCAGAGAGGAGCTGATGGTGGATGCACACAGTTCGCCGTATTCTGTGCATCCTGGTGGCACCAAGATGTACCAGGATCTTCGTCTGAATTATTGGTGGCATGGTATGAAGAGGAGTGTGGCTCGGAGTGTGGCCAAGTGTTTGGTTTGCCAGCAAGTGAAGGTGGAGCATCAGCGTACGGCCGGGTTGCTACAACCGCTTCCGATTCCGGAGTGGAAATGGCAACACATCACTATGGATTTCGTGACTGGACTACCTCGGAGTCCGAAGCAGAATGACGCGATTTGGGTGATCGTAGATCGATTGACCAAATCCGCGCACTTTATTCCATTCCGAGTGGGACAGTCCACTGAGGCGCTAGCAAGGAGATATATGGAGGTAAAATTCTTTTACTCTCCGTTTTTATTTCCTTTTCCTAGTTTGGATAGTGATGTAACATGAATCGTGCAGGAGGTCGTGCGACTTCATGGAGTCCCCGTGAGTATCGTGTCTGACCGAGACACGAGGTTCACATCTCAGTTCTGGCAGAGTTTGCAGAAGAGCTTGGGTACGCGTCTGAGTTTCAGCACGGCGTACCATCCGCAGACGGATGGCCAGTCCGAGAGGACGATTCAGATTTTGGAAGACATGCTGAGGGCGTGCATGTTGGATTTCAAGGGTTCGTGGGAGGACCATTGACGTGCGTTTATATTTCATATATTCACGCACGTTTTCTTTTGTGTTTCTCCGTGTTTTTCCGCCGTCTCTTATTCGTTTTCGTATATTTTCCCGTTTTCTTTCACTTTTCTTTGTTTATCCATGATTGCAGGGGTTCGACCACGTAGGGGACGTTTAACGATGATATCCCAAGTCCCCAGAGCAACGGGAGAAGTCACGCGTGATCCAGGGGGTCAAACGTCGAAGAATTCATCTTTCAGCCCCTCACCCGGTCGGTTGGTCATCTTCAACTGATCGGGTGATGCACGCGTGCACCACCCGGTCTCTGCCGCAGCTCACAAAGAAGTCACCCGACCGGTTCGCAGACCGGTTCTGCGGGGGGCTGTTCTCTGTTTTTCGAGCAGAATTCCAACCGATCGGGTGACTCTCACCCGATTGGTTCATCTGTAGCTGAAGAAGAAGAGCTGAAAACACGGACGTCGAACCGATCGATTCACCCGACTGCTCCAAGATCCAACCGGTCACTCAAGAACTCACCCGACCGGTTCATGTGATCGGGTGAAAGCTCGCTGTTTTCTGTTATTAATTTGTAACGGATCAACCGATCGGTTGACTTGTCAACCGATCGGTTGATGCGACGGTCTATAAATAGAACCCCTAAGGTTCCAGAAACGAGAGCTGTTCTTTTTCCTACTGTTTTATTTCCTTCTGACGGCTGTAATTGTTACTCTTTTGTAAGTTTTCAGATCTTTCTAAAATTTTAGTATTGTCTTTATTACTCCATTACTTCCGCATTGCAATTGTCCGATTATGATTTCAACGGTTAAATTTCATTTAGATCGCTTTTTCATGAATTTTTGTGAGTAGTTCCCAAATCTGGGATTTTGGTGGAAACCCCTTCGGGGGCTCTTCCCGATGCGTCCATAGGGTTAGGAAATCGATAGGGAGTAGGGATCTAACGGTTACGCGGGGTGTTTCATTGTCATCGGCGGGAAAAAGACCGCCTTTGACCGTTGGGCCAAGGGGGAATAAACTTGGCGGTTGACTCCCTAGCCATAGCTCACGCCCTTAGCGTAGACGCCGAGTCCTAGCACGCGGGAGCGGCAGGATGAGACGTCGGGAGATATCGTTGCGGGCTTAGTGCTCCCGGGATCGATCAGTGTTAATGGACACGGGAGTGCCCACTGATCGAATCCGGGAAGTCCGGTGTATCATCCTGGGCACCGACCGGAATATCGGGCCCATGGGACGCCGGTACCACTTTCAGAGGCAACGTCTCACCATTGGACCATAATCCCGATCGCTATCCATACCCGTAGGCCGTATCGGCGAGAGTCTCTCGTCGGGTTGGAAACCAAAGTCCCAGGTTTACTTTCTTTTTGTTCATACCCTTTTATTTCCTTTCGTGACAACCATCTACCGATTCAGGCTAGTTCGCCCCTCGGGATGATTTAGGTCCTACCTGACCCAAGCACAACCTCGCCTCCCTGAGTTCGATATTCCCGCACCCTACACTAACCGTGAAACTTGCGGTAAACGACACCGCGCCGCCGCGACGCAAGCGGGGCGCCGGTCAAGTTTATGGCGCCGTTGCCGGGGAGGCAACGTGCTTGTTATTTTAGGATCTCTTGAACCCTCGTGTCTAGCTCATATCCCTACCTCGCGATAATTTTCGCATTCTCCTTTTTCTTTTTTTTTCTTTTTTTATTTTTCTTATTTTTATTTCGTATTTTATCTGTTTCTTTCCCACTTGTCGCTTCACGGGTGTTTGTTGTTTTTCATGCGCAGGAGTTCAAGGAGTCTTGACGACTTGATCCCCCTCGATCCAGAGATTAACGCCACCCTTAGTCGTTTGGCCGCCGAGAAGCGAAGAAGAGAAGATCACGAATCCATGGAGGAGAACACCCCACCTCACAAGTCTCTGCTGGAGTACTCGATGCCATCCATCGAGTCTACTTCCGCCATCCGATCTCCAGCTATTGCGGCCCAAAGCTTTGAGCTGAAGCCGTCTCTAGTGACATGGATCCAGCAGGACCAGTTTGCGGGTGCACCCATGGAGAGCCCGATCGAGCACCTGGACTCCTTCTTGGAGAAGTGTGACACCTTCCGGATTAATGGTGTCACGACAGAGGCTATCCGTCTGAAGCTGTTCCCCTTCTCTTTGTGAGACAAAGCCAAGCAATGGCTAAGGGGGAAGGACCCCAACACTTTCAACACCTGGGAGAAGCTCTCCAACGCTTTTCTGACGAAGTTCTTTCCTCCGGGGAAGACTATGAAGTTGAGGAGTGAGATCTCCTCCTTCTCCCAGGCCAGCCACGAGTCCTTGCATGAAGCTTGGACGAGATATAAAGAGATGCAAAGAAGATGCCCTCACCATGAGCTTCCGAAGTGGCAGATTATTAATCTGTTCTACAATGGGTTAAGGGATGACCTGAAATCTTCTATGGACGCCGCGGCTGGGGGTTCCTTCATGTCTAGAAGCGAGGAGGATGCCGGGCATATTCTGGAAAATATGGCATCCAACAATGAGCGGTGGTGTGACGAGAGAGCCACACCAAGATCCGGGGGTATACACAGAGTCGAGGACGTCGACAAACTTTCAAGCAAGTTTGACTTGCTTTCGACCCAGATCTCCGCACTAATGGTAGGATCCGGTGGGGCCGGTACACAGCAAATTTCTGCGGTAGAGTCCGAATTCTTTGGGGAATTCGACGGTGGTGACATCTCACCACCGTTGGATCAGGCGAGCGCACTATTTTACAACCCTACGGGAAATGCGCCGTATCCGCCAAGGACAAATTCCAACCCGGCCTACTCTCCAAATAACCGGAACCACCCGAACTTCAGTTACCGGCCACCATTTCAGCCCACACCGCCTCAGCAGCCGCAGCAACAAACTTATCAACCGGCTAGGCCACAGCAGCAACCATTTCAGCAACAATCTTATGCCCCCAGAAATCAGCAGCCGTTCCAGCAGCAGCAGCAGTATGGCCAACAGAGGGCCGTCTCTCCGGTTGAGTCTCTCTTGACTCAATATATTACCAACCAGGAGAGGATCAACCAAAAGCTGGAAATGGGTCAGCGGACCCTCACGGACCAAGTAACCCAGCTGGGGTTACAAGTGGCGAACCTTGCAAGGTCACAAAACCAATTACCGCCACAACCGGAGGTGAACCCGAGGGGAGCAACCCAAACAACGGCACTCGTGCACGAGCACGCAAATGTGTCCGCTATCGTTCTGAGAAGCGGGACACAAATTCCTACTAGAGTGCCCCCTAGCAACCCGGAAGCACCATCGGTCGTTGAGAAACCGATCGAAAAATCAAACGACGCCGGTGCTTCGTCATCAAATCCTATGACTCCGGAGGGAGTCTCTGAAGAAGAGAATAAGAAGAAGGAGGAAGAGAGCCCGAAAGTGTATAAACCCGTTGTGCCATTTCCACAACGGTTGGCTCAGGCAAAAATTGATGAGAAATATGGCAAGTTCTTCGCCATGGTCAAGGACCTAAGCCTGCAAATCCCCTTCCTAGAAGCAATCGAAACAATCCCCTCCTATGCAAAATTCTTGAAAGATTTGGTGGCGAGAGGGTCTAGAAAAGAGAAAGTAGTGTTGACGGTGGAGTGTAGCGCTCTTATCCAGAGGGCAAATCCGCCGAAACTTAAAGACCCGGGGAGCTTCTCAATTCCTTGCACGATCGGGGCAGTAAAGATTCATCGTGCACTCGTCGATCTCCGAGCGAGCGTTAGTTTGATGCCCTTGTCAATGTACAGAAGGGTAGGGTTGGGTGATTTGGAGCCCACCGGTATGACCCTACAACTAGCTGACCGATCGGTCAAATATCCGATGGGAGTTGTGGATGACCTCCCCGTGAATGTGAGAGGGGTGCATGTGCCTGTGGACTTTGTAGTCATGGACATGCCCGAAGATGCACACACCCCCATTATCCTGGGACGGCCTTTCATGGCCACTGATGGCGTTCTAATAGATGTGAAGAACGGAAAACTCTCTTTGAACGTCGACGGAGAAAAAGTCGAATTTGATCTGGGGTTATCCATGAAGTACCCCGATCCCCCAGACGACCCTCGGTGTAATCTGCTGGAGATGGAAGAAGAAAAGGCTATTGAAGAGAGCTCCTGGGAGATTCTCTTAAGAAACCCCCCCCCGATGACTTGGGGGATTCAGAAGATGGAGACGGCCCCGAGAACAAAGAAGCTGCTGGAGAACCGAGTGCAGCAAGAACGACCCCTCCCGGGTTCCCCAAGGCTCCTCCTGTGAGGAGAGCGGGGAAAGAGCCCATGGACCTCACTAAAGACGAGGTCCGGATCCTGAAGAAGATGGCGGGAAGCGCCAACACCAAGGAAAAGCCCCCGGATCCCAAGAACAAAGGGAGGGTAGTCGAGCAATTATTTTTCCAGCCACTGACTACTCCAAGCGCCTTCAGCTCCAACGAGAAAGAGATGCCGAAATTTGGGCATCACCCGTATCAGCCACCATGAGCATCTCTTGCGGGCGTCGAGCCAACGACGTTAAACAAGTGCGCTTCATGGGAGGCAACCCATGTTCTAAACTTTTTCCCCACTTTTCAGCGTTATTTTTGACTTTATTTTGTCTATTTTTATAAATAAAATCAGCCGCGAGAACATCCGTTCGGGGACTTAAACAAATCTATTGGTTTTTGCAGGAAACAAGCCCCAACCGATCGGTTGATAACTCACCCGATCGGTTGGGATGTATCAGATACATGCCGAGATTTGTCCCCATATGACCCGATCGGTTGAGTAATGAAGAGACCGGGTGGCAGACCGGGTGAGCTGGGGAGAACTCTCGGAAATTTTTTGGGGAATGTCAACCGATCGGTTGAGTTCTAGCGCGATCGGTTGACGCGACCGGGTGAGCAGCCCTAAGCTCTCGGGAAAATGAGTGGAGCGGCCAACCGGTCGGTTGAAAAGTCAACCGACCGGTTCGCCTGTAGCATTTCTTAGGCAAGATTTTCGACCTAACTGTCAACCGATCGGGTGACAACTCACCCGATCGGTTCGACTTAAAACCCTATATAAACCCCCCTACACCCGCTCGTTTTCACCCTCGCCCGATCGTAAATTTCGCCGTCGTTTCACCTTCCCCTCTTCCCCAACAACCGATCCTCACTCCCCCACGCCCTCTACTCCTCCATTACTCCCTTTCTCCACCTCCTCCATTAATCCTTCCATCATCTTCACCCTCACCCCCCTTTTTCATTTCGGGTTTGACCTAATTTTCCCAAAACCATCCCCATTTCGAAAATTATTGCCGAAGGAGTTCGCCGCGGCTCCATGCTACTCTCGTTGAACAGTGTGGGGACATCTACGAGCAAGCTCCGCCATTCCGCTTGGGTACACTCGCTCCTAAGCTTATATTCATATATTTGCCCTATAAATTGTGTTTGCTCGTTTTCTTGTGTTAGTGTGCATCCACTGTTTTTGCACTCATTTTTGCTCACACACTCACACATGGCTCGGGATACGGATAAGAGGAAGGGAATTATGCGGGAAGAGGAGCCGTCTCAAAAGAGACGAAAACAAACACGCCCCCCTTCCCGTACACGAGCACTTACACTTGGCCCTCCTCCGCCTATTGTCCCCCCTGTGGACCCAATGTTGGGCCCGCATGGGTATATTTTTCGGAACCAGGAGCATAAAGATTTTTACTGTAGGCTTGATGCTCGAGGGCATCTATCTACTAAGTTCCCGCACGCACAAACACTTGTCGATCTCGGTGTCTTCACCGAGGTCGAATCTCTTTTCGGTAACTTAGGATGGTTGGCCTTCCTTAATGCATCCGCCACTTCCTACCCGGCACTCACCCTCGAATTTCTCTCTACACTCGTTTTGGAGTCCGGGTCGATCGTTAAATTTCGGGTGCGTAACCACAGTGTCACCACAAGTCTGAACACGATTAATGAAATATTTGGTTTCCCCATTCTTGGGGATGATTCCATCCGACACTACGGGTACACGCCCCAATTTCAAGTTGATCAATTTTGGTTCCGCCTCACACTCATCCATGAATATCCCTGAGGTAGGGCAAAGGCTTCCTCCATCATTCATCCCGTGTTTCGATTGGCCCACATGATCATTTCATCTGCATTCTTTCCTAGGGACGAGTCAGGCACTGTGACTATCCCTGACCTTTTTATCCTTTGGGCCATGACTTTCCCTTATGTCCGGGATGATGATGGAGTTAGCTTCAGGGCCCATACCGTCCCCATCCATGGCGGCGATTGGCTTATTTACAAGCTTCTCGAGATCAGCCGGGCCGGTAAGGGAAAGTTTTGTTGTGGGGGCATCATCACTATCATTTGCTCTTACCCCCACTTTAATATCCCCCTCCCCAATAATCTTCCCGTTGCCACAGGACCATCACGTCTAGATATTGACGTCCTACGGCACATTCACATGATTAGACCCCACTCGGCTGGCCGCTTCATTTTCAATTATGGCCACCCCCCAGCCCCTTACACCATTCTCCCCAACCCCGTCCGCATGACCATTGCTCTCGTGGGAGATTGGACTTTCCCACCTGATCCCGACTTCTTTGCGGGGTTGAATCTTCCTTTCCTTCCCGCAGACGCCCGCAGACCACCGTCCCCTGCCGCCCACTTAGGCAAGCACGATATCCTTGCGTCTGGGGGAGATTTAGGGGCTGGCCCGAGTCGTCCTGTTTCTGCTCCGGGACCGATCACGTCTGAGCACCTCTTTGCGGCCATTTTTGGCCTTGTCTCCTGTGCCGGCATGACCACTGCCACCGGCACCTCTTCGACCTTACCTGGCAGCACCACCTCTGCCTCGCGTCAGTCTACATCTTTTGGTCGCCGTCAGGTATCTGCCCGTCTGGGGCTTGAGAGGGAGGTCGCTGCCCTTCGTGAGCTCGCCATGTCCTCTGCTTCCTCGGACCCATCGCCATCCTCCTTTCTTACTCACCCACGTTTCCTCGCACTTGAGAGGAACGTGGCCGCCATTCTCCGCCTTCTTACCCATATCCACGGACCACCTCCACCTTCACCACCCAGGTGATCTTCTCCTCCACCCACCCACACTTCCCCACATCCATCACCCCCCTCACCACATTCCTCTCCTCCCTCTTCACATCCCATCCTGGCATCCACTTCACCCCTCCCGACCACTTCCACCGCACCCACGCTACCTCCATCCTCCTCCGTCACTCCATACGTGCGCCGGAGGAAATTGCCGGTGCGCTCCAGATCCCTCCCACCACCTCCCACTACCGTCACCACCGCATCTACTTCCTCCATTCCTATTCCTCTCACCACCGCCTTGATCGCCTTCCTACCTCCACCACCCACCACCACCGACACTCCTCCCATTGTTCACACCACCACTGCCCCTATTCCTCCGCCTCATTCCCCACTTCTCAGCACACCCCCAGCCTCCCCCGACCACCCATCCACACCCTCTTCCGAGGAGGACGAGGACTCACCTCCCCCTGCTTTCTGATTTCACCTCTTTTGTTTTTGACTCCCCCTTGCACATCTCTGCATTTCATTGATCACATCATTTCGCTAGCACTTTCTGGTCTAGCTTGGGGGACGTCTATTTTGGTGTGCTGTCGTGTTTTGTTTGTTTTTCTCATTTTGTGTGTGTGTGTGCTTGTTTTTCATTTTTTGAGTGTCATGTCGTGTGGTCTTATTTTTATTTTTTATTTTTCCTATTGTTTGATTTTGATTTTGATCTTTCTTTCTTTTTCAGTTTCATCTATGTGTTTTCCCCGTTTTCAATTCTTTTTTGTGTCAGTGCGTATTCCGCCCCATTTTCATTGCCCTCCCATACTCACTCATATTGCATTGAAGGCAATGCAAACTTCAGCTTGGGGGAGTCGCACTGTGTGCGTCGTTTTAGTCCTTCTTTTTCGTTTTTTTTGTGTCGTTTTCATCGTGTTTTTATTTTTTCTTTTTCTTCTTCTTTAGCTCTTTCTCATAGAAATGAATCCTATGATGAATCGCCACAAAGTCACACACACCTAGCATTGCATCGATAATCACACTCACTAACCCTAGGATTTCGAGTCCTCTTGCATTTCACGCATCGTGGGTCCGCTTAGCTTTTTGTGAGTCGTGTGTCGTGACTAGCATTTGGTGTGCTTCTGCCTTTTGATTTTACTTTATATACCTGTCCAGGAATGACCCCTAGATTATCATGCTCCGATTTGAATATGCGGTATTTGTTTCCACTATGTGCATGCTATATTTGTATCGTATACTTCAATTCGCATGCGTCGGGGTTCCACAACTAAGGACTAGGATAACCCATTTAGCCTATGCTCTATTTAGCGAGAATAGTTTCCTTTGCCCGAGTGTTTAGATTTCGACTTCTTTTTTGTTTTACTTGGTGCAAATCCCCTCGTCGTGTACCGTTCTCCCACTTGGGAGAGTACACATGTGTATAGCCAAAAATCCAAAAAAAAGGAGAAAAGAAAAGAAAAACCCAAAAAGAAAAGAAAAGAAAAATTGTGTATAGCCCAAAAATCAAAAAAAAAAATACAAATGCCCAAAACCTAAAAAAATGTCAGTGTGAATATTTTTTCATACTTGCCAAGAATAAAGGGAAGGCGAGAATTTGCACCGAGTGTTCTTCTCCACATCATCTCAACCACCGTCATTATCGAAAACACTAGGCTTAGGAACTTTTTAGCTAGTATCTAGGCTATAATGGCGTGATTTCCTTAACCCTAGTTGTGGAGTCCCCGATGCATGATACGCTTCTATTCCCACTCTTCTCATGCATGCTTGAACTTATATTCGCCGATTAATTCAATTCGGATCGATATTTTGGGTCATATCTTGGATTTGTGTATATCGAGCCTCATAGCACATCGTAGAAAGCATCACCATTTGCTAGCACACGACCACGCTCACTCGCGCTTCACTGCGTGGACCCACGACACTTATTTGGACTCGCTTTCCTAGGTTTAGTGGTGTGATTTGGCGTTTGCTTGCTTGGTGTGTCGTTTCTGATTTTGGTGGCTCTGATGGACGATCTAGGGTTTAGAGTTTTCTTTTTCTTTCTTCCTCTCTATTTTCCCCTTCCGAGCTCCTACTCTCACTCGTCTTCCTCGAGGACGAGGAAGAGTTCAGCTTGGGGGATTTTGACGTGCGTTTATATTTCATATATTCACGCACGTTTTCTTTTGTGTTTCTCCGTGTTTTTCCGCCGTCTCTTATTCGTTTTCGTATATTTTCCCGTTTTCTTTCACTTTTCTTTGTTTATCCATGATTGCAGGGGTTCGACCACGTAGGGGACGTTTAACGATGATATCCCAAGTCCCCGGAGCAACGGGAGAAGTCACGCGTGATCCAGGGGGTCAAACGTCGAAGAATTCATCTTTCAGCCCCTCACCCGGTCGGTTGGTCATCTTCAACCGATCGGGTGATGCACGCGTGCACCACCCGGTCTCTGCCGCAGCTCACAAAGAAGTCACCCGACCGGTTTGTAGACCGGTTCTGCGGGGGGCTGTTCTCTGTTTTTCGAGCAGAATTCCAACCGATCGGGTGACTCTCACCCGATCGGTTCATTTGTAGCTGAAGAAGAAGAGCTGAAGACACGGACGTCGAACCGATCGATTCACCCGACTGCTCCAAGATCCAACCGGTCACTCAAGAACTCACCCGACCGGTTCATGTGATCGGGTGAAAGCTCGCTGTTTTCTGTTATTAATTTGTAACGGATCTATAAATAGAACCCCTAGGGTTCCAGAAACGAGAGCTGTTCTTTTTCCTACTGTTTTATTTCCTTGTGACGGCTGTAATTGTTACTCTTTTGTAAGTTTTCAGATCTTTCTAAAATTTTAGTATTGTCTTTATTACTCCATTACTTCCGCATTGCAATTGTCCGATTATGATTTCAACGGTTAAATTTCATTTAGATCGCTTTTTCATGAATTTTTGTGAGTAGTTCCCAAATCTGGGATTTTGGTGGAAACCCCTTCGGGGGCTCTTCCCGATGCGTCCATAGGGTTAGGAAATCGATAGGGAGTAGGGATCTAACGGTTACGCGGGGTGTTTCATTGTCATCGGCGGGAAAAAGACCGCCTTTGACCGTTGGGCCAAGGGGGAATAAACTTGGCGGTCGACTCCCTAGCCATAGCTCACGCCCTTAGCGTAGACGCCGAGTCCTAGCACGCGGGAGCGGCAGGATGAGACGTCGGGAGATATCGTTGCGGGCTTAGTGCTCCCAGGATCGATCAGTGTTAATGGACACGGGAGTGCCCACTGATCGAATCCGGGAAGTCCGGTGTATTATCCTGGGCACCGACCGGAATATCGGGCCAATGGGACGTCGGTACCACTTTCAGAGGCAACGTCTCACCATTGGACCCTAATCCCGATCGCTATCCATACCCGTAGGCCGTATCGGCGAGAGTCTCTCGTCGGGTTGGAAACCAAAGTCCCGGGTTTACTTTCTTTTTGTTCATACCCTTTTATTTCCTTTCGTGACAACCATCTACCGATTCGGGCTAGCTCGCCCCTCGGGGTGATTTAGGTCCTACCTGACCCAAGCACAACCTCGCCTCCCTAAGTTCGATATTCCCGCACCCTACACTAACCGTGAAACTTGCGGTAAACGACACCGCGCCGCCGCGACGCAAGCGGGGCACCGGTCAACCATCTACATCTGGTGGAGTTCTCTTACAACAACAGCTTCCAGGCGAGTATTGGCATGGCGCCTTTCGCCGCTCTTTATGGGAGGAAATGTCGATCGCCATTGAGTTGGGATGACGTTGGTGATCGGGAGCTGTTGGGACCTGAGATGATCGTGGAGGCCGTGGATATCGTCAGGAATATTCGGGAGAGGTTGAGGATTGCTCAGGACCGTTTTAAGCATTGGGCGGATGCTAAACGTCGTCCTTTGGAGTTTCAGCCGGGCGACCATGTGTTCTTGAAGATTTCCCCGAATCGTGGTGTGATTCGTTTCGGGAAGCGAGGGAAGTTGAGCGCGCGATACATTGGACCGTTTGACATTTTGGAGAGGGTTGGCGAGGTAGCGTATCGCTTGGCCTAGCCGCCATCTTTGGAAGGAGTCCATGATGTTTTCCATGTGTCGCAGCTTCGTCGATACATTAGCGATCCATCCCATGCTGTGGATTTTTCGGAGATTACCGTTCGCCCCGATATGACGTATGACCAGCATCCAGTGCAGATTCTGGACAGGCGTCAGAAATCGCTTCGGAACAAGATTGTTAATCTTGTGAGGGTGATGTGGCGGCACGGCTCACCTGGAGAGTCTACTTGGGAGAATGAGGATGAGATGCGAGAGAGTTTCCCACTTTGTTTCCGGACTCGTGAGTATTTGGAAATTCCAAGGACGGAATTTTTCTTAAGTTGGGGAGGATGTAACGACTGGTTTTCTTGTATCTGGATTTATTATAATATAATATATGTTTTGGTGGATTTTCTCCTCATGTGTGGTTTTCGTCTCCGTAGCTTTCATTTTCGATCGATTCGTCGTATTTTCTCGTTTCTTCCTTAGGATCGTCGATTTCGAAGTATGTCATTCATGATGGACTTCATAACGGTCGTATCTTACTATTAGATCAAGCCTATGAGTCTTAGGAATCGATCCCGGGGCCCCGCGCTCCGTATCGGAACTTTTGGTGCTCATTAACCGGTATAAGAAGGGGCACCGACCGACTAGATGACGATCCAGTTGGTCGGCAATCCTTCTTGGACCGACTAGTTTGCTTTCTAAATTTCTCAGGAGTTACTGTTTATTGTTAGTCGGTCTAAGAACGTTGGTTGACCGACTAGGTTGCAAACTAGTCGGTCGGCAATGCTTCTTTAACCGACTAACACATCATCTAATTTTAGTATCAGTTACTGTTCCCTCTTAGTCGGTCTAAGAACGTTCATCGACCGACTAGATGCTAAACTAGTCGGTCAGTATTTGTTCATGGGCCGACTAATTCTAAATCCTATTTTCGTTCAGAAGTTACTGTTTGCACTTAGTCGGTCTGCATTGGTCGACCGACCGACTAGTTGCCAAACTAGTCGGTCAGTGGTTGCTCTTTGACTGACTAATCTGTGTTAAAACCCTAATTTCTGGGCAGCCGCCAGCCCATCCTATTTATACCCCTCCCAAACGTTTTCTTCTTCCTCCACTCGACCCAAAACCCTAGTTTCTCCCCCATTGAGCCCCCATCTTCCTCCAAGCCCTATTCCTCCATTCCAAGCCCTAAATCCATCATCCAAACCATCCATTCACTCTATCTACCTCTCCTCTTCCCCAAATTTCCATCAAATCCCCAAAATCCCCCAAAAACCCTAATTCTCCAAACTTCTCCATTTGTTTCCAGATCTGATCCTAGGGTTCTCCGAAGTGTTTCTTCCGCTTCCTCTCGGTAAGAAATCGATCTCTTGATGTTTTTATATCCTATTTGTATTTTTATGAAACCCTAATGAAATTTCATGTTGTTTGATGTTTGTTTCCCCATAACAGCGATTTTCCCCGTAGATTAGCATCCGCGAGACGAACCTTCGTGATCGTCATTCCCGGTGCTAGGCAAGTGAAACTTGCCACCTAGGGTTTAGGCCATGTTTTAGGCCATTTGCTTGTTGTAGGCGTAAAAGAGGCTAGGCGACGAAATGATACTCGCCTAGGCGCAAATTGGGGAACTAGCTTGACAACGAAGCTAGTTCCGACTTTTAGCATGTTGCACAATTACCATGTCATGTTTACTTTCCATTAACGGTACGCAAATTAATTGTCATGTCATTGCATCCTTTAAGTGTTTCCGTGAATGCGTAGCTTCGCTACAATACTTGTGTTCCTGGCTCGTGACCAGAAGCGAGCATAATGAGTTGCTAACCCCAACGCTCGATATTGGATTGTGTACTAAGAAACAAGCTCCCGTGCGGGGCAACCCTGGCTCACTTGCTGGGCTCATATGCAGGGACCCTGGCTTGTTTACGTGTGGGATGGGGTAAGGGTTAAGCGGTCATTCAACTGGGGGTCTGCCTGATCAGCAACTGCAGTTGTAAGACGTAAACTCTGGGGTGGGGTAGTGTTTAGTGCCGATCGGTGTGAATGATGAACCATTCAGCTGAAGGGCGTAAACATCTACAAACAACAGTGAAACGTGAATTGTGTTTTGTGCCGATCGGTGTGAATGATGTACCATTCAGCTGAAGGGCGTAAACACCTACAAACATTGTGAATTGATTGAGAATGTTAGTAGCTTGGCTACTCTCGACTTGTCCCGATAATTGTACTCTTGTACTTGTTGTTCATCATGTCTTAATTGTGAACTCATGTTATAACTGCCATGTCATGCATACTAAACTGCTAGGTTGCTAGTTGCCTTACTTTCAGTTTCCTTGCCCAAGTCTTTTAGACTTGCTGACATGTGCCCGTTTACTCTTTTGGGTGACACATGTTAGATCCTGAGCCTGAGTACCTTGTTGAGGACGAGGTGTTTGCTGACGCCGAACCCGAGCTTGTGTTTGACGGGGAGTACGTGGACACTGGGGACCAGTCCTAGTGTCTTCGTTGCGTTTTACTTTTGTTTAGACAGTTGTTTTGTTATCGGTGCATATCACCTATACTTTGTTATGCCGTTGCTTTTGTTGGCCTTGTTCTGGGCCTTTAGACTCTTTCTTTTAGCCTGGTGGCTTTTCTGGATGTTGGACTTATTTTCATGTTGGACAATTTATGAGAACTGAGATTTTATCTCAGTCTCTCCTTGTGTTATTATTGTTGTTCCGTTGTGGTTACAGGGACCTGCTTATGTTTTATTGACGCTTATCGGTTTTGGGGCTTCACAGCCCCACTCTCGTGCGGACCTTTTCACGTCTCGCCTCCATTTTAGGGAAGCGGGTCGTGACACCTTGGTTAGGAATTAGTCATCCTCGTCCTAGAATACCTTAGTAGCCACTTGACTCTGACCGTGTTAGATTTCTAGAGCCCTTCTTTCAGTCGTTCGCTCGGGCCCATCAATTTCGGGCCCAGCAGAACTTATTCTTGTTTCTCTTAGGACCCTTTCCCTGAGATCTCGATTACAGTCTAGTTCATTAAGAAGACTTAGTGCAGAGCTCTCCTAATCTTTAGACGACCCGATAATTAGAATCCCTGACTTTTGACGGCAACCTGATCCTTACCCTTTCGTGTTATCGACTGTGGAGTCCCATCGTAGCTGCGTGAATCGTATCCTAAGTGTGTAACCGTCATGCGATCATCTTTCTTTCCTCCCGATTCACATGATCATTTCCTGACGATTATCGAAGATCCTTCGAATCTTTCTCTTTGCCACTTTTGCCTCCTCTAAAAGTATTTTCGAAATTACTTATTCGTTTTTTTTCGCCCAGCTAAATTTCTTTGAAAACCCATATATTATATATTTCAAAATTTCTTTTTCGGTTAAGTTAAAATTCTTTCGCTAATTTTAAAACCTCCTTGCTCGTAAAATAATAATAATAATAATAATAATAATAATAATAATAATAATAAATTATTTTACTATCCCGTGTCTATTTTCAAATCGGTATCTTTCGTAATTCAGTTTTTTAAACCTTATTATCAAATTCTATAATTCAATATATATACATTACTTTTCAAAAAAAAATCTATTTCTAACCACTTACCGTACGTATCTTTTTTTTAAAATATTTTCTAAACTAGGGGGAACTTCAATTATTTTATTATTATTATTATATCTGTTCTATGTTCCTCGTGACCACATTTCAAAATCTTTGTGTAAACCTATTTTCATTTGCGAAACAATCGTTTCCCACCCTACCCATCCTTCCTTCGCCTTACTTTTTCCAAAATTTTAAAATTTTACCATCTGCTCACTTCCTCCTACATTTTTTTTATATAAGTATATGATACCATATTTTTCACGTAATTCTCCCGTCATCAATCTAATTATTTTGAAGAATATTTTTCGTTCCATCCAACCAATTATCTCCTTGCCCCGTCTTATTTGAACTCGTTCTTTCCGATCTTATTTCGTTCCGCTTTTGATTTAGTTTTCTTTCCTTCTTTTGTCTAGACATTAGTCCTTGAAGTTGTTCATGCTGTCTTCAGTTTAGGAGTAGGCCCTTCGGTAGGTGATGTCGTTGTGGTGTGTGAGTATAGATAGAGTGCGTAGACCTGTATGAATGTGTATTCGTTAAGATCCTGATGATTGCCCTTGTGTCTTGAATGAGTGCTCCGTGTTAACCCTGTTATGCTTTAAATTGTCTGAATGATGGTATTCATATGATGTGAATAGTGTCATAGCAGACAGTTCCTTAGACCTAGTCTTTATATTAATGAATAGTTTATCTGGGCTGTATGTGACTGTATCAAAACTTTGTTTTCCTTTAAACCAAATCTTTAAGGTTTTGAGACTAGCTCACAAGGTCACAAATCACTCATCCCCCCTCATCCATTACAACAACTCCACACTTTTTCCTAATGTTTTAAAATATGTTCTTGGCCTTAAGTTTGCTTTCTCTTCTCATCTTTCCCCCTTAGAAATGTTATGTTTATTGTTATGATATTATTGGGACTAGCCATTATTGTTGTAGGATTTGTTTGAGAGTAGGCTCAGGGAGAGATGAGATTTGTTATAGCAATGATTGACCGATTTTGGAACAATAGGATATTGGAATAGATTTCTTTCGGATGAAAAGAATGGGCGGACCAAGACTTATTTATAAAACCGAAGTGTGGCGGACTCAATGGAGAACTCTGGTTGAATGAGATTATATGCGTGAAGATGAGAACTTATCAGATTTGAGGCTTAGACGAATGGTAGATAGGGTTGGCTACAGAGCATGGTAGGAGTCAGGGTGATCATGAGATTGAGTAGAGCTTTTATTAGCATCGAGACTTGATTGTTGAGTTGACGAGAGAAGACATTGGGAGTAACACGACGTGCTAAGATGAATAGATGGTTAGGTAGTCGGACTTACATTGGTTGAAAATAATCATAATAAGTAGGAAGAGATGTGATTTTGATAGTTCGATTATTTGGCGGATAAATATGACACGGAATGTATTGAGGACACGGCGATTGTTGATTTGTGAAAGTATTATAAGTTAGACAAAGTTTTTGTCCTGGATTGGTGATCGACTAGGAAATTATTTTAGCAATTGAAATTTTAGGAAAAGATTGAGAAATTTAAAAGATGTTATTGAGCGATGATGTATAGCGGAGTGGTAGGGGATGAGAAGATGATTATTATTCTTTTGTGAGGATTTGGAGTTGGAGATTTAAACAGTAGTGATGGATCTATGGTTGAGTGTTAGGATGTGAGATTAGCCGTGGCTTTATCCAGTGAAAAGAAGGATTATGATGGATTATTTGAGGAACGATGTTGAAGTTATAGGAGAGATCCTGGTATGAGAGATGGGAGTGATAAGCTTAAGTATTTATAGATTTTATAATTAGTCTTAGTATGAGTGATTCCGAGGGTGGAATCATTTCTAAGGTGGGTAGAATGTAACGGCCGCTTTCCAACCGTTCGTATTTTCTGCGTGCACGTGCTTTATCGTGCACGTATTTTATTTGCCTATTTCTGATCTCCGGCATAGGCGATGTGATATGCCGTTGCGATCATTTTGGGGTGTTGAATTTTATAGTAATTTTTGGGAACGTCTTTTCACGGCTCGTTTTCTCGCGAAACGACTTTGAACGATAGGGGCGTTTTAGTCATTTGACTCAAAACGCCGTTCCCAATTTTACATAAAATTTTGGAAGACTTTACGCACGATCGGGCTCCGTAGATCTATGCGTCTCGTCTCCACGATCGCCCCGGTATTTTCGGATTATTTTTCTGACGCCCGGATTGAGAGATATCGCTCGGAGAAACCTGGACCGTTGATTTGCTCTGATCAATTTCGAAATTCAAATTGTTAGCCAAATCTGGCTAAATCCTTCATTTAAATTTTTTTAAGATCTTCCCTAATCTGTTTCGCTAATCTCCCCTAGACTTACCCCAACCCGTACACCCTCTATCCCTTGCTCCTCACCAATTCAACCATTATCCTCGGTCTATATAGCTAACCTATATCCTATTAATAATAATTAAATCCCAAACCCTAACCTAACCCTAACCCTAAACTCAGCCACCAGCCTCCTCTAAAACGAAAAGCCCCCGAAATTCCCCGTCTCCCTCTCTCCCTCCGGCAATCCGCTGCCTCGCGGCCTCCCCTCGGCCATGCGCCCTCCGGCGGTCCCCGCCGCCGCGGTCTCCGCCTCCAGCTCCCTCGCGACACCGTGCCACCCCGACATCGTGACCCCCCGATCTCCTCCGCCCATCACTCACGGCGAGGCGCCGCCACAGCTGCGATTTCCCCCTCTCCCCGCGATCCGACGCCAGCGACCCGAGATCCGACCGATCTTCACGGCGATCCCACTCCCCGATCGCCCCTCCTCCCTCACACTCGCGGTCTCCTCCGCCGCCCGCTCGCCTCCGCCGCGATCTCAGCCTCGAGCGTCGACCGCCGTGATCCTCTCGCCATCACGCCTCCTCGCGGACCCCGACCTCTGCCGGACACCCTCTCAGCGCCCTCGCGACTGGCCATCTCCCCTCAGCCTCTCCCCCTCGCGACGCCGCCGCTGTGCCCGCGCTGCCCCCACCGCGATCCGCACCGCCACAACAGCCCCTCCTCGCGGTGAGACTCCCTGACTCCGGCGACCCCGACCCACGAGCGCCACCTCCGCCACAACCTCCCTCGATCCACAGCGTCGCCACGCAGCACCCTTCAGTGCATCGCCAAAATCCCCAGCGCGCGCTGCCGCCATCCACCGCCGCACAGCCCTGCTCCGCCCTCGCAGATCCAGCGCGCACCATCGTCGCGTCCCTCTGTCCCGCTTCCTGCACGCAGATCCCTCGCTGAGCCGAACAGCGTGTTGACCGTCTGTGACTACGTCGAGGCGATGTTTGACGCCTTGATCACTATGTTGGCGGCCTCTGAATGTCGCTAACCTCCTTCGGATCATTTCGAACGCGTGCTTCGCTGCCCACATCTCCAGTCCATCACCAGGGCGTGTCTGGCAATGCTACCCATATTCGAGACGCCGTTGACGCCGCAGGGCTCACAATCTTCCGGCATCGTGGCCGTTACCGCTACCATTCACATGCCGACTCGTTGCGCTACTCACAACCAAGGCGGTTCCGACGCCGTCCCCGTGGCCGTGACGCCTCGGCTAAGCTACCCGCAGCCGCTACGAACCTGAGACGATCCCGAGACGACCTCCACTGCGCTACCCGCAGTCGGGGACACGAGCACCGCCACCGTCTCCAGACCCGACGCCAGATCAAATGCGCGTTCCTCATACCAGGTTAGTGCTCTAAACTCGTAGAAACCCCCACCGTAGCGAATCGAACCCTAATCTAAAAATCGACAAATTGGAATTAAATTTACTTTTCGCTCTTTTAAAATGTTGTGCAAATCTAGAATATCGACGAATGAACTTTTTGACTGTGCACATAGGATAGAATCGTCGAATAGGGATGAACATCAAAAATTGTGACTTTGACAATTAGGGTAGTCCCGACAACCTAGAAATGAACCTAAATAGGATTATTGGAAAAACACGACCTGACATCGTCGCCCTGACACTGTTTCAGACGGACTACCTCGGACGCGACGCCCTGGACGGACGACACACTCGCCACCGCAGGCAAGTGTACCCACTTGTGTTTTTGACCGTGCCTTGGTCTTAGATTGCTAGAACTGTTAGATTGTGTGTGATGAGAACCGGACATGAAATGATAGCGTCCGGGACGACCCGTGACGGCTCAGACTTGACGACGAAGTCTGAGCCTGACAACAATAAACTGCTGACATCATAGGACTATCTTGCGTGTGCGTGCGTGTGGACACCCTAGAATAACAACTCCCTACACTTGTCATGTCATGTCATGTTACACAAAAAGCCTTCGGGCGTTTCGGATGCTTTCCCCCGCGAAAGTGATCCCTGTTACCAAAAAGCCTTCGGGCGTTTCGGATGATTTCCTCCGCAAAAGTGATCCCTGTTACCAAAAAGCCTTCGGGCATTTCGGATGCTTTCCCCCGCGAAAGTGATCCCTGTTACCAAAAAGCCTTCGGGCGTTTCGGATGCTTTCCCCCGCGAAAGTGATCCCTGTTACCAAAAAGCCTTCGGGCGTTTCGGATGCTTTCCCCCGCGAAAGTGATCCCTGTTACCAAAAAGCCTTCGGGCGTTTCGGATGCTTTCCTCCGCGGAAGTGATCCCTGTTACACAAAAAGCCTACGGGCATTTCGGATGTTTCCCTAGCGGAAATGATCCCTGTAATTCTTGTCCTGAGTTCCTGGGTTGGGGTAGGGTTGAGCGTGCGCACGGGGAGAGGGTCTGGCCGCCCTCGAACCGTAAGGCGTGAACCCTTTCGTGTTTCACTTGTCTTGTCCTGTCCTGTCCCGTCACGTCCCGTCTTGTCTTGACACCTGTAGGTTAGTCCCGTAGTCGATAGCACACGCTACGTCTACTGCTTGCTACATTTTACTTTTCCTGCTACGCTACTTTTTGTTACTCAGTTATAACCTCAGCATGCTAATCAACCAGTAAACTGTTGTTTAAAGTTCGGTGCACTTGCAGTAAAGTCTAACCCTTCTTGTAGACTTTACCTGACGTACAGTTCCTTTCTCTTGGGTGCTGTACGTCAGGTGCTCAGCCAGAGTTCGTGGACGAGGCAGACTCACTGGAGTGCGAGGAGCCGAGGACGTCGACCCAGAGTACGTGCTTGACAAGGACCAGACCTTGAGGTCTTTTAGTCGTCACTTTCAGAGGTTACTACTTCTAGTTTGCTTTTAGATAGTTCGTTGCCACGCTTAGGCTTCTTTTTTTAGACTTTTTACTTGTTGGATATTATATCTCTAATTTAATGAATGTAATTTCCTTTCTGTACTTTCTGTTGTTTCGAACTATATTAATGCAAGAACCTGAAACTTTTAAAATGGTACCCCTACAGACGCTTATTGGGTCCGAGCTTCTCAGCTCTGGCCTAAGCGGGCCTTAGTCACGCTTCGTCTCCGTCCATTTTGGGAAGCGGGGCGTGACAATCTTCACTTGGTGGAGTTTTCATATAACAAGAGCTACCAGGTGACCATTGGCATGGTGCCGTTTGCTGCCTTATATGGAAGGAAATGTCGATCGCCACTGAGCTGGGATGACATTGGAGATCGGGAGTTGTTGGGTCCAGAGATGATAGTGAAAGCTGTGGATGTCGTGAGAGACATCAGGGAGAAGCTCAGGGTTGCGCAGGATCGATTCAAGCATTGGGCTGATGCCAAGAGGAGACCTTTGGAGTTCCAGCCTGGAGATCACATTTTCTTGAAGATTTCTCCGAACCGAGGAGTCATTCGTTTCAGGAAGAAGGGAAAGCTGAGCCCGAGGTATATTGGACCATTTGATGTGCTGGAGCGTGTGGGAGCAGTGGCCTACCGCCTTGCTTTGCCACCAACTTTGGAGGGAGTTCACAACGTATTCCACATATCTCAGTTACGTCGGTACGTCAGTGATCCGTCGCACACTGTTGATTTCTCTGAGATCACGGTCCATCCGGACCTGACGTATGACCAGCAGCCTGTGCAGATTTTGGACTGTTGACAGAAGCAATTGAGGAATAAAGTAGTCGGCCTGGTGAGGGTGATGTGGCGTCACGGATCACCTGGAGAGTCCACTTGGGAGCGCGAAGAGGAGATGAGAGAGCATTATACTTTCCTGTTTACTGATTAGAGTTATTGATTTCGAGGACGGAATCTTTATTTTAGTGGGGTAGAATGTAACGGTCGTTTTCCGACCTTATGAATTTTCTGCGTGCACGTACTTTATCGTGCACATATTTTATTTGGCTATTTCTGGATTCCGATATATACGATGTGATATGCCGTTGTGATCGTTTGGTAGTGTAGAATTTTATAGTAATTTTTGGGAACGCCATTTCACGGCTCGTCTTCTCGCAAAACGACTTGGAACGATAGGGGCGTGTTAGTCATTTGACTCAAAACACCGTTTCCAATTTTACGTAAATTTTTTGGTAGGTGTTACGCACGATCGAGCTCCTTAGATCTGTGCGTCCCGTCTCCACGATCGCCCCGGTATTTTCGGATTATTTTTCTGACACCCGGTTTGAGAGTTATCGCCTGGATAAATCTGGACCGTTGATTTGCCCTGATCAATTTCAAAATTCAAATTGATTAGCCAAATCTGGCTATATTTCAAATTATTTGCACAAGAATCTTTCATAAACAGCTTTCTCTCTTGACCCCTAGACTCCCCCCAAATTGTACCCCTACTATCTCCTACCCTAACACACTTAACCTATAAACCCTATAGTTAAATATCAAATAAACTATTATTAAAACCCTACATCACTTATTTCTCTTCACGTGCAATCAAAAGACCTAGGGCAAAACACAAATTTTTCCGCAGCCACCGCATCAACACTAAAGCCCGCGCCTTACTTTTTCTTCGAGCACCCTCACCCGCATCTCCCCTCGTTCTCGACCCTGCCGGCGGCCGACCCCCGACTCCGCCATCCCGACGGTCCTGCAGACCCCCGCACCATCCGTCGACGGCCCACAATGCCACAGCCTGACTCCCCGACGTCGCCTCAGTCGTAGCTGCCTCGCCTGGACCCTCGTACGATGCCGCCTGCCGTGGCTTTCCGTCCGCCGCACACGCCGTCTCCGACCGTCTGTGAGATCTCCCGACCGCCAGTTACCCCCACAGCACTCTTGACCGCCGAAGGGAGCTGCCACAGCCTCACCGGGCTGTCTTTCCATCACGCAGCGGCAACAGCAGCAGCCCGACGCTGCTGCTGTGATTTTTCAGGTGCCGCTCGCTTGTCGGTCGTCACCGAGGCACCCCTGTCGCCTTGGGTCAACGGAGGATTCTTCCTCCGGTCCACAGCACCATCGAGAACCAGTTGCGCGGTGCACAGCCCTGTACAACTGCTGCGATCCCTCCCGACAGCTGCGCCGCCACGTCAGTTGTCCCAAGACCCCCTGAGGCCTTCGTGTTGCCCCGCGACGCGACACCGTGCACGACTACCTCCGTTGCTCGCTGTTTCGACGTCGATCACATCGTTGTTCGCTGTTTTCCCATCAGACTAATCGTGCTCGCTGTCGCACTTCGTCCGCTGCCCGGACGAGTCTCGCTACGCTACCCGTAGCCGAGACGCCATAGACGACGCAGATCTCCTACCGTTCAGACGCTACGTCCGCACTACTCCAGACACCTGAGAGGTTGGTTTTTCCGAAACTCGTAGCACAACCCACCCGTAGCCAAAACTGAACCCTAACTAAAAACCGGCAACTTAACTCATTAAATTTCCTTTTCTGCTCCCTTACAACGATGTGGAACCGTAGATCGACGATCGGACTTTTTGACTGTGCACATTGGATATAATCGTAAGATAGGCTGAACAGACATCTTGACTTGTGACTGTTAGGGTAGCCACGTCCAACCTAGAAATGAACCTAAATAGGAATTTCTAAAATCGCGACCTGCCACCGTCGCCGTGACTGTTTCAGACAGACTTCCACGGACGCGACGCCTGGACGCGACGCCCCGGACGGACGACACACTCGCTATCGCAGGCAAGTGTACCCACTTGCATTTTTGACCGCGTCTTGGTCTTAAATTGTAAGAACTGTTAGACTGTGAGTGTATAGAACTGGACGTGAAATGATAGCGTCCGGGTCGCCCTGACGACTTAGACTTGACGACGAAGTCTAAGCCCGACAAACAACAACTTTGACACCGTAGGATTATCTTGTGTGTGCGTGTGTGTGGACACCCTAGAATAACATCTCCCGTACACCTGTCGTGTCATGTCACTGTTACACAAAAAGCCTTCGGGCGTTTCAGATGCTTCCCGAGCGGAAGTGATCTCCGTGATACAAATAGCCTTCGGGCGTTTCAGATGTTTTCCGAGCGGAAGTGATCTACGTGATACAAAAATCCTTCAGGCGTTTCAGATGCTTCCCGAGCGGAAGTGATCTCCGTGATACAAAAAGCCTGCGGGCATTTCAGGTGCTTCCCTAGCGGAAGTGATCTCTTGACTTCTTGTCCTGAGTTCTGGGGTTTGGGGTAGGGTTGAGCGTGCGCACGGGGAGAGGGTCTGATCCCCCTCAACCTGTAAGGCGTGAACCCTTCGTGTCTCACGTGTCGTGTCCTGACCATCTTGTCTTGTCTAGTTCCGTCTTGTCCTGACAACTTTAGGATAGTCCCGTAGTCGGTAGCACACGCTACGACTACTGCCTGCTACGCTTTACTTTCCTGCTATGTTACTTCTTTTGTTACTTTGTTGTAACCCCAGCATGCTAATCAACCAGTAAAACGATGTTTAATAGTTCAGTACACTTGCAGTAGAGTCTGACTTTCTGTTGTAGACTTTACCTGACATACAGTTCCTTTCTTTGGTGATGTACGTCAGGTGTCGAGCCGGAGTATGACGACCAGACAGAGCTACCCAGGACGTAGAGCCGGAGGACGCCAATCCTGAGTACGTGCCCGAGGACGAACAGAGTTAGAGATCCCCGCTACTGATCCAGAGGTTCTATCTTAGTTGTTGGGTGCGTAGCACCGTTTGTTTTCTTGTTTAGGTTGGGTGCTTGCACCAGTAGTTTTCTTTCTGTCAGTGTAGCCGACTCAGGCTTTTGTTGGACTCAGTACTTTGGATAAATATGTTGGAATAAAATGTTGTCTTCCTCTTTCGATACTTTTATTATTCTGTACTAACATGCAGGGACCTGTACCTTCGACTTGGAGTACCACACAGACGCTTATTTGGTTCGGGCTTCTCGCCCCGGCCTAAGCGGGCCTTAGTCACGCTTCGCCTCCATTGTTTTGGGAAGCGGGGCGTGACATGTATATTCCCGATACCTCGTCTGCTGAATTTTATTTAGTAGAACTGTAGAAGTGATACTTTTATTTATACCAGCTTCCATTTACTCCTGGACACTAATTAATCACCCCACATAATTGCTCAGAGCGCACAACATGCAACAGAAAAGAACGTTGTGCGCGCTAAGCAACGCTTTCTACAATTACCAAGTTTTGCTCATCGTGCACAACAGTGTTATTTAACAATCCGTTATGCACTCGGAGCAAAATTGTATACAATTACACATAATTACTCATCGCGATCATATATGGAAGGTCATTCTCCTGCCAGTCTCGTCCTCGGTGACAGGGCCATGTCGGCCGTCGAGCAGGATTCTCGTGTGTCGACCGGGAATCAGGGGAAGAGGAAGTAACGCTGTCAATCGGGGTCTGTTGTAAAAATTTCCTTCATTAAATACTACACAATTACATATAACTCGCTCGAAAGCAGTCTTACAAAAGTAACGTTTCGCAAAATTTATGAAGACGACGCATCATCGGCTGTAAACAGGTCCTTTATCACTCTCGCCACCCTATCCATCTTGGCGATGGCCCGATCTTTGAAAGCATCGACCTCTTGCCCCTTCTCGATAAGCTTGGACTGAAGGGCAGCAACCTCCTTCCTCGATGCCTCAAGATCAGCTCGGAGTTGAGATCGCTCTCTACCCCACTGAGCTTCCGCCTGCTTCCTGGCGCGTGACACGGAGGCGATGCTAGATTTTGCCTCCGATGCCGGCCAATTCGACACGCCCTTAGCAGCCATGGTCCTTCCCAATTCTTCCTGCAGCTTCGTCACCTGATCTCTGAGCTCAGAAAGCTGGTTCTTGGTAGCCAACAGCTGGCGCTGCCCCTCGATCAGTTCGAGGGCCCTGCGACACAGACCTGCCCTGAAAATGGTCACCTGCTGGCGACAATCAGCAAAACTAGAAGGGGAAACAAAATTTGAAAGGCCCAGTGGCAACAAACCTGAAGGCCACTGTGAACGAAGCAGTTGGCCATCGTCTCAAGGTCGACCCCATTCAGGAAATAGCAATCCCTTGGCAGAGTGATATTCTCCGTCAGACGAGCCCCCGTCCCAAAGTCCAGGAGGGCCGACTTGTCATTCCCCACGATGAACGGTGGCCGATAGGTCTCCCCCTAAATCCCCAATTATGGCCAGATGAAATGCGGTTCGACAGCAGAAGTTGGCCGAACTCTGGAGATATGGGGCCGACGGAAGGGACTGGAGGAACAATGTCCTCGTATGGCCACCCATCTTGTGGCATGCTGGAGGACGATTCGGCTCCAACTCGAGGATCATAAGGAGCAGCCTTCAAAGACCTAGCAGCTTGACTTGAGGAGCATCCAACCTCCCCCAACTCCAGAATGAGGTTCCCTGATTCCTTTGCTTCCTCCGCTTCCTCTGCTTCCTCCGCTTCCTCCTCAGCCCTCTTCCTCTTACGGCCTTCTTCATTGGCCCGTTCCATCGCTGAAGTGAACTCTCTATATGCTCCTCCTGCCATTTTTGTTTGCTGGAAGAAATAAGAAGAAGATGAGATTTCCTCGAGTTAACCAGAGACCGGAGCGCAAAAGTCATTGGCTTCACAATTCCAGTTTCTTTTATTACGCAAAGGAATAGTACACAATGATCGACACGTGTCGAAAATTTGCCAAGAACAACGGTTGATGTCAACCGAAGGCAAGAAGTTTTGGCGGCATGAATCAAATCAGATGCTTCGAATGTCGTGCCCCATTAAATGAAAGTACTCATCATTCGGCCTCGATCCGCGTTATTCCTCGAGAACAAATTATGTGGGCCAATGTGGATACCCGGGTACGGCTCCAGAAAAGGCAATGGGGGTAATTGCTCACTACAAACAATGACTCAAACTCTAGAATTGCTCACCACACACAACGACTCAAAACCTACAATTGCTCACCGCACACAACTATTTATTTTTCCATTCCACGTTCACATGTGCACGGGTAAATTTATTAGCCGTTGTGCGCGTTGCGTAATTGTTAACAGTCTTTATTTTACTCAGTGACTGATTGCGATCCGTAACCCGTAAAAGATCAAAAAGGTACAGACATAGGATTTATTCGCTTCATAGGGTTTATAAGGTTCTTTGTCGATACTAGTTTAGTGTTTATGATTTACCAATGCTTTCCCAAAAACGTGGGCTTAATGTACTGCTGGTTGCAATTATGATATAGTAAAACACATGTATCACTATGCAGTTTCATTCTTTATTCTGTAGAAGTGATACTTTTATTTATATCAACTTGCATTTACACCTGGCCACTAAATTATTCACCACACAAAATTGCTCAGCGCACACAACGGACAACAGAAAGGAAAGTTGTGCGCCTGAGCGAACTTTTCTACAATTACCCATGAGCAAAACTTCCTAATCAGCGCACAATGGGCCATCAACGCGCACAACGAGCATAGAAATTTGGGGTTTTATGGTACAATTTGGGCTGGTACCTAATTCCGACAATGCCCATGGGCTTGGATCAGGGAATTGACCCATTCCGTCTTAGCCCATTTTGTGTGTGTTGGATCAACTGCCTGTCATCGCTCGGGGCCATTCGGGGTTTGACGGCTCGGTCTGAGGGAATGTGATTCGTGTGTATTTGACGTACACTTCAGTTTAGGTAATCGTATTGAATGAAGGCCAGTAGCACAAAGTTGGAATTCTCCCGCCCTTAGGGAGCAGGATTCGAAGTGCCGCCTTTTGTGAGACTTTGACACGCGTCCCCTTCTAACGGCTTGGATTCGAAGTGACCTTCTGTATAAAGCCTTTCTCCTTTTAAATTCTGCTTTACCCATTGCTCGTTACCATGATTTTCATATTTTTTGGTCAGATGGCGGGTTGGGATTTCAGTCAAGACGTTCAGCAACTCAACCCTCGACGACGAGGATATTCGGGTGGTCGGGGGAGTTCCTCTGGCCATGGGCCTGGTTGCACTGTGGTGGAGGACATTCTTACGGGTGACCCACAGATTGGGGTGTCAAGGCAGGTGGGAATTCCTCCCCATCCGCCCTTGGGCACGGTCGAACCTTCACCCTTCGTGGCGGATCAGATTGATGCTCCCGCCGGTCTCGACCTTGGAGAGGAGGACGTGGCGACCATCGAGCAGGGTTCCCGTGTGTTAACTGAAAATCAGGGGGAGAGGAAGAGACACTCTCACTCATGGTCTGAAGGTCCTGAGGGGAAGCAAAAGAAGAGTGAAAGTGGTCCAGCTGGCGTGGCCGTCCAGCTGGCGCATGGATCTGTCTTTCCGAGTGACCGCTCCTTGTTAGAGGGGGTTCCTTATTGGGAGAAACTGGCAGACTCTCTGGTATAGCATATCCAGCATGTCTATCCCTTTCTTCTTCTATGACTAGTTTGTTGAGGGCGACATTCACCCCTTTGGTCTCGCAGGTTTCCACGGTTGCTATAGAGGCGCAACGCTTCTCAGAGAAGGTAGATGGTCTTGAGTCGGCCTTGGCGCAGGAGTGCCTGAGGGCTGAGGTGGCTAAGCAATCAGCCAAGGAGGCCCACCAGTTCAAACTGAGAGTTGCAGAGCTCACCTCAGAGGTGGGATGTTTGACGGAGGCACTGGCTGTCACCGAGAGATCAGCCAAGAATGCTGAGGATGTATTGTCCCTCGCCCGGGAGGTGCATAGAAAGGAGAAAGGCGCTCTTTGGGCGATATATGCGCCCGCGGGAAGTGGACCATGCTCGGCTAGTAGCTGAGGTCCAGAGGGGTTATGGGGATGTCCTAGCTCTGAGGATCGCGGAGTCTATCCGTGAGGGATTTCGGGCGTTCTCGGACATTTCAGCTGCGAAGATCGAGAGGTCCTTCTGGGATGGTTTCATAGCGTTCGAGGAGCGGGTCCAAAGAATGCTTCCCCGACCTCCGGTTGTCCATGGTCACCTTACTGGTTCGAAAGAAGACGAATCGCTTGGGGACGCCTCTTCGCGAGCTCCTGCATCATAGGTGGATCGAACACTTTTTTGTTTCTCCTTTTTGTTCGTTATACTTGGTGATATTTTTGTTGAATGGAAACATTTTCTCCAATGATTTCTTAACAATTGGCGTGACCTGCTGTAACAGATAAATTATAAGATATGGGATCGGCAGCAATATATAAATTTCTCGAATGATAGGCATCATCCTCATACTTTTATAATTAAAACTTTGGGTATTAAGTTTTAGTTTGGACCCGCAGACCTAGGAATTCAACGCCACACTAGCTGCATTATGAACTAAAATACAAGATAAATCAGTTTTCATAAATACAGTTCTAAAGAGATTTAGTTTCAGCACATTTAATAATGCTATCTCAGTCGCCAAACATTCGTGAGCCGAGCAAACTATACGATCGGAAATGAGCTTACTTTGCCCTCGTGGGCTACTCGGCTATACGGTCAGGTGTCCACCCCCTTGCAGTAGGCACATCTTCTTAAATGAGATCAGTCCTCATGTGAGCCAACACAATTATTTGACCAGTCCTCATGCCTCTTGACATCACTCGAAGTGTTGTGGTTGAAGATGGCTTGTGGGTAGGGAAGCCATTTATAGACGAATTGGACTGCCCTTGGATGAGGATGAGTCTACAGTCGAGTGTATCTTTACTTCTTCCTCATGCATGATAAACATCACTCGAAGTGTAGAGGTTGAAGAGGGCGTGTGGGTAGGGAAGCCATTTATAGACGAATTAGACTACCCATGGACGAGGATGGGTCTTCAGTCAAGTGATTGTGAGTCTATAGAAGAGACCCCGTGAGTCTACAAAGCTGTGATCGTGAATGTACATAAGATTTTATTCAGCACGCACATCTTCTTAAATTATAACGCTTTGTGTGCGTTATTAAAACAGGTTAGCGGAGAGTTTTATTACTCAGTGCGCACTACGGATTATACCCCGTTGGGTAACCGATTTTATTTTTGACTTAATATTAATCAACACGAAAGCGGGTAAAATTATACCCCGTTGTGCGCGTCGATGAAAACCGGGTTACATTCGAATAAAATAACTCCAAGCATACAATGTCATGTAATATTTGTCCAGATTTAAACCAATGTACGCGGCGAGCAAAAACGGTGATACGAGATAAATTTTCAGCTAATGCATCAAATAGAGAAAGCACCGGATTCGTCAAAGGAGTGGTGACGTATTCTGTGATGGACGATCTCTCTGTGATGTCAATGTATTCCTCTATATCCAGCATTACGCTGCTGAAACAAGTTTACAAAATTGTTGGAGAAATATTACTCTTACCTACGTCGATTGAACAATTGTGTTATCCAAAATACATATTGCTCAATGCGCACAACGACCAAACTATATGCCCATTTTGCGCTTTGAGCAGTTTTGATAAACCATAAATAATTTGCTATCCGCACACAACGGCCATATTCTTGTCGGTTGTGCGCGTTGAGCTATTTTGTTTCATGATATCAATTTTTCTCAACGCGCACCACTACGGTCATACATTATTGGGAACAACACTGGCTGCTATCAATCTACTGTAGATTCACGGGCATTCTTCTGTATAATCACAAGCATTTTGTCGTAGACTCACGGGGCATCTTATGTTGCCTCGCAGTAACTCTACTGTAGTCTCATCCTCATCCACTGGCATCCAAATTCGTCTATAAATGGCTTCCCTTCCCACAAGCCCTCGTCAACCACTACACTTCTTGATGCTATTATTCTATCTTATTCTATCTGATTCTAATTATATGATATTTTCTCTACAACATTCTATATTTTCGGTCATCACTACTGCATCCTCAACACTCAAAGATGGACAATATACTAGCGGCTAGTGATGTGATGCAGAAATTGAATACATCACATATATATTGATTCGAAGATGTTCTTTGCTCCTTCATATGTTCTGTTCGTCGTCGTTGAAGCTATCACCTTCTATGCACACCTGCTTCATTGCAGACTTCACTGCTTGTATATGTTCTTTGATACTTAGTTGCGACATAACTGCTTGATGATAATAAATGTTCTATCTTATTACAATTCTACCCGTACAATATTTTTATTTAATTATGCTTTATTATGTGTTATCACTGATTCTTCTTCAACGCATACAAGGGACGGATGGCCAATAAACTTGCAGCAAGTGACGCTGATGCAGCTGATGGAGCAGCTCATAAATGGCAACAAAGTTTAAATTTTTTTCATGGTTGGAATCCCTATATCCCTAGTATAGTCCAGTGCTTGAATTGCTTAGTCGGGCAAAAACTGTGATGTTGCAAAATGTTTAGATGTAGTTTCTACTTTGCTGTGTTATATACATTTGAATGCATAAATGTTGTAACATGTTGGAATACAGACCTTAATACAATGTCATTAAATTTGAGACAATTGCATCACATTACAAAATTGTGTGATGCTAACTTAAAGTACCCATAATTACTCAGCTCGCACCAACGGCAGAAGCATTGAACGTTGTGCGAGCTGAGCATAACTGTCTACGATTACCAACATTTACTCAACGAGCATAACCATCAAAGTTAGTAACTGTTGTGCGCGTGGATCATAACTGTTTACAATTACCCAAATTACTCAGTGCGCACATCCGCAACATTATTGAACGTTGTGTGTGTTTATTAGGAAACCTGTAAAATTACCAAGTTTTGCTCAGAGCGCACAACGGGTAAAAGTTGTAAACATTGTTCACGCGGAGCTAAACTGTATACAATTACCCACCATTACTCATCGCGGATAGCTACATGCCGCATTCTCTTCATTCTCTTCATCTCTTCTTCTTCTTCTTCTTAGTCCTTAATCCCATTAATTTTCTTGACAATTGTCAGGTTCTACAGCAATAGAGTAATTATAAGATATGAATCCGTAGCATCGGATATAGGTCTCGAATGATAGGACTCATCCTCATAGGCTTATAATCAAGACTTTGTGTTTTAAGGTTCAATTTGGACCCCCCAACCCTATTAATTCAACCTATGATGGCTGCATTTTGGACTAAAATATAAGAGGGTGCCATTTTCAAATGAACATTTTTAAAGAGAACCAGTTTACTTACAACCTATTTGTAGGAGGATATATGCCCGTAAGGAAATTTATCCTAAGTGTAAGTCTTGTTCATCTTATAAAAGGTGTCAATTATCCTAAGTATGAAATCATTGGAATAAATATACTTAGATAATGTCCATAGACTTATAGTTAAGTCCTTACGTATCCAGATAAGATCTCGATTATGAGTAGTAAGCGACCGAATAGAAACTTAGGTCTTAAACGGTTCATGGTCATAGATGTGTCGAGAACTGGATATCGGCACATCGGATAGACCACCGTGTCTTTGTCTTACCTTAGGGTAATGATGATCTCATAGTCATTCGACTTGGTGAAGTCGGAGATGAGACATTGGTGCTCATTGGAGAATGAGTTCACTGAACGACCAACTTAAAGTTATTAAATGGTTAACTTTAACCAACCTGTCTATAATAACTCTAGGGTGATAATAGGTAAGCTGGTCCTTAAGACCTGAAGTCATTTATATGAACCTGTGAGTGAACGGTGTAGCTTAGACCTATGATCTAGCTTTGAGGCTAGGCCTGCTGAAAGATCTTAGGTTGGGTTGCACTCGAAGCTCTCGATGCGAGTAGATGACCAAGATAGGATTCGTCACTTCCATTAAAGGGAAGTTAGTGTCACAGGCTCAGTACAATCTTTGTGTTAATTCTCAGCCGGGGTACGTTGTAAGAAGTACAACGTGAATACAACAAAGACCGTCATATACTGACCAATGTTGTCTAATAGGGTTGACTGTAAACCATACCCTAGGCCAACAGAAATACAGTCTTGAGAAGGGACTATAGCTGACTGTATTCATCACTGACACAGCCAAAGAAAACCCAACAATGCTTTTGCCAATGGGTAGATCACATTATGATGATTCTGAAACAGGGGCGACAACTACTGCTCATGTCGTCTGGGGGTTTCGAGCCCCAACATACAGTAAGGTCAGGCTGTATGGTCTCACACCGAGTAGCATTCGTGTCTTATTAATAGGAAGATTAATTTAGAGAGATTCATTTGATGAAATTGAATAGTTGATATTCACAAAGCTAGTTGTAAAAAGAAGTCGTAGATGCAATATGGACAATGTTGCATTTAATGCAGACAAAGATTAAATGTGTCGTAAATTGGTTATGACAATATTTGTAGGAACAAATACATTGGAAAGGGTTACTTGGGTGACGGGATCGTCATGGTCTAAACACGGGTTCAAACCGCGTCCAAATCGGAGCTCAAACGAGCCCATAAACGCGAAAACAGTCCAAGGCAAAGTTGGTTAGACCCACTGGGCTAACAAGCCCAACCGCAAAGACAAACTGGCACGGCCCGCTGGCTGCACAGCAGACCAGCGCCCGCTGCAGTAGCGGGCGCACGCCCGCTGCCCAGCGGGCCGACGCACCCGCCCTCCTTGCCTTGGACGGGCATGCCCGCAACTTAAGTGATTGTAGAGTTTTTTGAAACCCCAAATGATGGCTACGAAAATTGATTTTTTCCCCCTTCTTTGGGCAATTGTTTGAGGGGTCAAACGAAGTCGAAATTCATCGTCGTTGGTTCCAACGCGTTCACCATTCGAAGCCCTTTGAATTGATAGCTTGTTTGGTGTCTAAAGTTTAATAGATAAGAGGAATTAATTCATTGTAGTTGGCATTTATGAAATGCTTACGAAAACTTCAATTAAAGCTTAATTAGCTAAATTAATTTCTCCTAAATTTGTTTTAGTCCCACATTGCTCACAACGAAAGTAGGAGTGCCGACTCTCTATATAAATAAGGGTGCACTCTCTTCGTTGAAAAATGCACCAAGTCCTCGATCGAGTAGCTCCAGATTTTAGAGCAAGCTCGATCTACGACTAAACTATTCTCCCTCTCTCTTCTTCCTATTCTTCCGACTAGTTCTAGCAAGACTACAAACGGGGTTTGGATTCGGATCCAGACGTCTAAGACGCGGGTCTACTCAAGTGAAACTTTCTATCGCGCGTGATCGGCTTGGAGGCGGGAGTTGGCTCGGCCAGATCAGTTTGAGGGTGTAAGACGGCTCGGGTAGATCGAGTCAAGGCGATTCGGCTATGATGAGCATCAGAAAATGGTGTGGTACATCTTGCCCGCCCCAGGGTCGAGATTCCGGGTATATGGTTAAGCAATTTTTAGTGTAGATTTAATTTTGTCTCTGTAGAATAGATCCCTCTTGGGGTGGTCAGATCCACATCAAGTTGGCATATATCGGTCTAGGTTCTGGCTCTCTCAGAGTCTAGCTAAATTGTTTAGCTAGTTTAGTTTTTGATTTTCCGCTGCGCTTTATGCCCATGTGGTCCGTCCGACTTAGGACGGACACAGATCCGAGCTCTGAGGGGCCGCCAAAATCCCAACAGTGGTATCGGAGCCACGGTTATACTTGTAGATCTATTTTTGTGACGATTTTAAATCCTTTAATTGCTTATTTTGAACATACTGCAATTTTAACTTTATGTTAAAATAATGTTTTGTGTTTTAAAATTGGTTTGCAACATAAAAAAATTTTTTGGGCCGAGTTAATTTTTATGCGATAAATTTAAATTGGTCTCTCATGTTTAAATATTTTTAAAATTTTATTTTATAAGATAAAATAATTTTAGCATGTATTTAAAAAATTTTAAAGTTTATGCAACATAAAAGGAATATTTTATTTCATGCGATGATATTGAAAATTCATATTTTTGGTTGCATAAAGATTGAAATTTTTTTAAAAGGCTTTATCTGAAAGTTTTTTAAAATTAATTTCAAATGTTTTTAAAAGGGTTTTAAACTTGTTTTTTAAAAGAATATGTGATATAAAGAAAATTTTATTCTCATGAGATGAAATAATAAATTTGTTTCTTTTAAATTACATATAGGTTTCAAGATTATTTGATGCGATATTTAAATCTTTGAAATGTATCGTTAAAATTTTAAAGTTTAGGTTTTAAAAATTTTTGATAATTTTATGAAATCTAGTTTTATGTGATAAAAATGATTTTGGCTTTAAATTTTATATCTTTAAATTTAAAAGTTAAATTTTAGATTTGCAAGCTGTTTAATTATGTTATAGATAATTTTTAACTTGCAAGCTTTCATTATATGTCACTAAATGAACCTTTTATTTATGTGGTTAAATTAGTTGGTTTATGTTTTAATGGACATGATGAATAATGTATTATGAACCCTTTAGGTTAGCCATTAACTGATTAAAATTTTATAAGATGAAATTTTAATGACTAGTGACATGTTACATTTTAATAAACAAAACAACATCAAAACCTAATACCAGATTAGGGTAGTCCCTTTTGATTGACAATCATTGTAATAAATCGTTTAAATGATGATTATCATAAATAGACTATTTTTGAAAAATGTTGTCATTGTCTTACTAAAATCCTAATTAGATTGGTGTAGCATGTTGAACACATGAATCTTATAGTTGATAAGATTTTAATAAAAATTGTTCAATCAATCCATAAAATTTCGAATTTTAGGATCCACTAGTTGATAAGGATTAACTAGTTTTAATTAAAAGCCATTTAGTTGTTGGACGAACATAGAATTGATAAAACTCCTTCAATGGATCATGATGTCGGTCAATGTGCTTGGCTAAGTTTGTTGGACCACTATAGCTAGTCTAGGGGCCGAGTGGTCCTGGCTTAGTCAATTCCCTGGCCGCGTCTGCTGGACCACAAGGAGTCAAATCATGACTGTGTAAGTCCATTGACTATACCTAAGTCAAATACGATAATAATCTTGTTCAAGATAAATCGTAGTCCTCCTTGTTTTAGGAGTTGGCAACTGTAAGACCAGTGTTGCAGTTGTTGAGCTACACTCAAGCTGTGACATGGCAATCTTATAGAAATCGATTTCTTGATAACATCTTGACTTGACCCAAATCGACGTCCCGTGCATTCGCCGAGCACCGGCGTAAGTCTAACCAAGAATGTAGTCTAAGACCTGACCCAAACCGACGTGTCGTGCATACACCGAGCGACGGGGCAAGTCAGGCTAGACACAAAAACAAGAGTCCGACTAGGCTAGCCATTGCGATTCGGATGAGCACAGTCTGGCTGCTGACTCGGGTTGAGTAGGTAGCTGCTCGGCCGAGTAGGTGGTCGAGTAGCATGCTATTGGGTCTAGTGCAGATTTCAGCATTGCAGCGTCAACTTGCAGAAATTCCCCAGAATTCATCCGACCTCCGATTGACGCATTCTTGGTGGCGTTGGAAACTTCATGAAGTCTACTATCTATAAACAATATGAGAAAAATACTTTGTTAATTGGAATGATAGCACCTTAAGCATGTCATGATGAGTCTTCTTGGTGCTTTCACGTCGCTGATTGTCCTATTGACTCCAAATTGATCCAATATCGCTCCAAATCCCTGAAATGGGCATAAACGCTCCAAAAGTCATGTTGTTCCAAATAATAGCGTAAAAGCATATAAAATGCAGGTTTGGAGGGTGACATGTGTCGTGAAAATATGCGATAAATCATGCAAAATAGGAGCATATCACCCACGAAGCGGTATCAAGGTACACGGCCCAGTTAGAGCATACAACCTTGGCCCCGAAGCCCGAAACCCGTCAGTGAGGCTGAATAATACTTAGTCAAAGGAATGACTCATTCGACCGTTGGATTTCTGCTTGTATTTAGGGAGGAGTTAATGGGACCGAGTAAATGGGCAGCGTTATCATCAATCTCGGAGAAGATCATGCCCTGATAATTGAGGGACGGTTATTCGCAATCAGCAGATCATCAACTTTAAATGCCCGGAAGGACAATGTTAAGGGGGTTCTAATTCCCAAGGTACGAGATTCGATACTCTGACATTCTATACTCCATCTAATATTTCTTCCTCTAAAGAGCTTGCGACGCTTGACTCGAGACGAGCCTCCGTGGTTCGATCTCGGCAGCTCCAAGATCCCTCCCTTAAGTCATGTACTAACTTAAGCATCGAAGGGGATTTGGGTCGGGACCCAGATCCGATCCCCTAACGGTCCTTTGTGATACAAGACGATCGTGGAACGTCTCAACAAGAAGGTCACATCTCTATCGACGATAGCTCGAGAATCGATCTACTCGGTGGGTCAAACGACTACTACATACCAAATCCACCTATTAATGAACCTGATTCTACTATCCAGGGTCTTGCGCAACCAGCTGACGAGGCTCCACCTCAATATGAGAGGTCCACATCAGCCCACACACCGTTAATGCCATTTTTGGCTTTAACAGTTGATGCCATCTGTGGGAAACAGAGTCGATATCCTAGTCAACCAAATACCATGACCATGTTGACTCACCCATTTACTCTCTCTGAAGATACATGGGCATCTCTCAGCTTCGATACCTTCAACATGATAATGGGAGGCCCACCTAACTTGAGCTATCTACCTCACTCAAAAGCTCTTACGCTGGGAGGTTGATCACCATCTCAGTTAGAAAAAAGCACCCGAGAGACTCTATGCCTCCAATATCTTTTTTGGAAAAAGATCTGGATGGTGTGGAGTTGCCGCACGACAACGTCTTCGTCGTCACCGCCACCATTAATGAGGTAGAAATGAAGAGGTTACTCGTGGAAACGGGAAGTTCGTGCGATGTGCTTTTCTTCACCACATTGGAAAGAATTAGGCTGTCTTCATCAGAGTTGAGAGCATGTCCATGGCCGCTCGTAGGATTCACCGGGCATTCTGCCCCAGTGGCAGGCATCATTACCCTGCCAATGACCCTTGGTACGTATCCACGACAGGTCACTCGCCTAACTAACTTTATAGTAATGAAGATCAACTCAGCATACAACGGAATCATCGGCAGACCACTGCTCAACGCAGTGGAGGCAGTGGTCTCAACCTTCCATCAAATGATCAAATTCCAAACTCCTGATGGAGTAGGAAAGGTGAGAGGGAATCAGAAGCAGGCTCGGTCATGTTACCTTCTATCCACCGCTTTCAGAGGGTATGGCAGACAGACCTAGTCGATCCCAAAGGTGAAAGTAGAGACGATGAGCAACGACTCGTAGCAGTTGAAGAGACGAAGAGCATACGGATCTCTGAAGAAGAAGGAAAGACCGTCTTCATTGGGTCTATGCTCCCCTTCGACCTAAGGGAACTGTTGATTGTTCTCATGAGAGAGAGCATGCTGACGTTTTTGCTGGTCCCCGAGGAATATGACTGGTATCGACCCCCAGGTAATATCCCACAAGCTGGAGGTCGACCTGACTTCCAAACCTATGAAGCAGAAGAATAGGAACACGAAGGGAAAAAAGATGAAGGCCGCTTTCGAGGAAGTGGATCGACTTCTGGTGACGGGCTTCATTTGGGGGGTCCAATATTCCGAATGGCTCTGGAATTTTGTGATGGTGAAAAAGGCTTGATAAATTTGGATCTAAGCCTAGAGGGGGGAATAGGCTAATAAAAATTCTCGGGTAACCCACGAGCAAACACACGCAGTTATAGTAAATGTAGAGAAAATAATAAGCAATCACAGAGTACGCAGCAGATTTACCCTGGTTCGGTCGTCCCACGACCTATATTCAGCCGCCAAATCAGATACTAGATTAATAATGTAACATGTACAACCATAATAGTTAGAGAACCCACGTCTCTACACTCACCAGGCTCTCAGTACCCCACTCCACCGGTGTTCAACAAAATTAATCCTAGTATAAGCTTTCTATTAGCTAGTTCCAACTAGCCAAGTCCCTCTTGTCTAGAACCCACTAGACAAGACCCCTAAACAAGTATGGTAAAGTTTTCCTTACAAAGCTCGCTACTACTACACAAATATGATAATAAAGAGTTTAGAGAATCTCAGTTTGTGTAGCGACAGTCGTCTCTGTCAATTAGCTCAGTCAGATCGTATCTGACAGGATGCAGTCGCCAATGTCACGTCCTCCTCTGAAACTTATGGCCTAGGTGCTCTCCCCTCGTTGTATCTTGTTCAATGAAGTGAATGGCTCTCCCCTTGATGTGTTGCGCAAGTGTATGATGTCTCTCCTTGTTGATGTGTTGCACAATGAACCCGTGAACCTAGCAAGTTGCTGCCATGAGATGTTGAAGCTCTTGGAGATGGTAGGTTGTGGCCTTGCCAAGGGTTAGGGGAGTATGTTGCGGTCTTGGCTTGAAGGGGATGTTGCTTGTGTAATATAGGATGTGCAATGGTTGTTTTGGCCTTGGTTGCTTGGTGATTGGGCAAGGAGCTTTGGCTAGGTATCTTTGAGCTTTGGCATTGGTAGCTTGCAATAGGACATGGAAATGGAGCTTTGAAAATGGAGGAGGAGGGTTGTGGCCTAAAGGAGATGCAATGGGGCTTGGAGCGTTGGCAAGGGAGATTACACCTTGCGCAAGTTATGAAGAAGGAGCTTGAAGCTTTTGCAATGGGGACTTGTGACTTGAAACTTATGCACCAACATGTATGGCCAAATTCACCCTTTGATTTTGGTTGCCCTCTCACTTACTTTTCTCTCTTTGGAAGATGGGTTTATTAAGAAGATGATGGGATATGATAGAATCAATTAGAATCCCATAATTGATGGAGATTGGAAGGAATCATAACTTGATTAGGATTTGAATGAATCACCATAGATATGGAGTTTGAATATAGATGGCTATAGGATTTGAATTTTAGTAGCTATAGGATTCCAAATAAGATCTCATATAATAACCATTGATTTTCATGAGATTCTCCTTATTTCTCCATCTTTGACCAAGTCTTTAATTTGCATGGCATTAGGATTTGAATGTTGCACCAATTGATTTGAATCAATTCAAATAAGGATTTGAATTGATTTCCTCATTATCTTCCCATCTTTGACTTAGTCCAATTTTTGTAGCCATAATCTCCATCTTTGACTTAGTCCACTTGGCTAATGCATGTCACATTCTCCATCACTTTTACTTAGTCTCTCTTTGAGAATTTGCGAGAGTGCCATTCCTGAAAACACTTAGCACACACAATAAATCGTTCACACACGTTTGTTATCATCAAACACGAAGTCATCCATCATTGTATCCAACTACATGTTGTATCAAACAATCTCCCCCTTTTGATGATGACAAACCAATATAAGATTTGAGCAATAACGATTCATATAATATCATCGAGGCATGTGTGTGTGTGAAGTGTGAAGATGGAGGATGTATGCAATATGCAACAAGTATGGTAATGATGTTCAAACATACAAGCATGCTACAATGATGTTCAAGCATTCAAACATGTATGCATGCTCCCCCTTTATTCATGCTCCCCCTTGAACCAATATTCATATATTCAATAAGCACATTTTTATTATTCATTATTCATTAATGATCCCCCTTAAACCAATATTCATATATGCAACATGTAAGCATTATGCACATATTCAAATCTTCTCATTCTTTCTCCCCCTTTTGTTATTATCAAAAGTGTAGTCATGAAGTCAAATTCATACCACATACAAAGTAAAGAGTTCTATAAATTACAACTAGCACTTGCATGTAGACATTCATGGAATAAGCAATTCAAGTTGAATGAAAATTATAACATAGACTTCTATACCATCATGTAAGTGTGATGATTAAACATTGAAGCACATGAGGAGAACTTTTAAGAAATACAACCAAAACCAATCCACATTTTCCATTGAACATGAAATCATCTAGGATTGATTTTTTTTCCATCTCATTAAAAATGAGTTCAAGGTACCACACCTAAAAACATAGGCTATAAGGACTCTTAGATGTGGGGATGACATTGCTTGACAAGTATAACACCAATGCTAAAGATTACCCGTAAAGCATATGTTGGAAATTCGTGGGTAGTGTCATTGCCAATGATTGTATCCATTTTTCATACAGAGCAATTTTCATTATTTTTCAATTTTTTCATATTCAATTATTTTGTGCTCAATTTTTATCCATGGCAAGACACATCATATCCCTTAGGTTTTCAGTTCTTTTCATCCTACATTCACTTTCCAATATTTTATAAAGATGTCTCCAAATGTACAACAATATTTAAAATTCGTGGAAGTGAAAGTGTAGGTGTAGAAATCAAATTATTCTAATCATTGAACATGTCATGGCTATTTAGAAAATCAAGCATGCACTGTTGAGTATTGGTGTTTCATACCAATGTTATTTTGATGATGATCACAACATTATGTTGTTGCTAATGACTCTATTGTTTTAGTCTTTTAGTCTCATTTCAAGAATATTATTTTTGGAGACTAAACACTTGGTGTAAGGATGGACATCAAGTGGAGAAGGGCCAAAGCTTGGACTCAAGGGGTGCCAAAGCTTGGAGATGATGGGGAGCATCAAGGATCAAGATTGAAGCCATAGACTCTAAGGAAAGCAATGTAATCCATGTATTGTTTCATGTATTGCTTTCTCTCTTTTTGAGTCTAGATTTGATGTAGTGCCTTGTTAGATGGTCTACTCATTCATGCATATACATTTAACCATCTTAGTGAGCCTTAGGATTATCATAGAATCCAACCCAATAGGCTCATCATGACCAAAGACTCATTTGGAGTCTCTGGTTCTCCCACAGTCGCTTGTTGACGATTTTACAGTCGACTGGGTGATTCCAGTCGCCTGTCGAGCCTTCTACAGTCAACTGTGGTGCACTGCTCAAGTCACGCTTCAAAATCCATGAGCCCTCTAAGAACTCAAACACAATCCCTACACTTTGCTAGTGTAAGGAGGAGGGAAAGAAAAAACTTTTTATTTAGAGCAAAAGATTCATTCTCAAAAATGTTTGAATTTTTCCACTAATAGATCTTAGATGCTAGATCTTTGATTTTCTTGTTTGGGATTGATGGTGCATTGAGAGGGAAGGAGAGGACCCCTTATATACTGCTAGGGGTCATATAAATCTATGTCACATTTGGAATTTAAGTTAGAACACAACCCTATTCTTAAACATAGAATTAAAAGAAGGCTTGTTCGTTTGGTTTTCTAATCCCAATTGAAATCAAAATTTGAATCAAAATTTTATATTAAAACAAGGTGGGATTATTAAACTAAAACTCGTAAACATCCCACAACTTATAGGATTTCATGTTAAAGTCAAACTCTTTGAATTAGGCTTGGTTTTAGATCCAAAGTTTGGATTAAACCCTAACCTAAAATGATAAGCTTAAAATATAATCTACACATGACGAGCTTTAATTAACTAACAAAACCCTGTTAGTCGACTAATGGTTCAAAACAGAACCTATTCTGTTTTCTATGTCAGGTTAGTCGACTAACATGTGAACATTAGTAGACTAAACGGTGTTAGTAGACTAATGATCACCCATTAATCGACTAATGGATGCAAGAGAGCCATTAGTCGACTAATGAGTTGGCTAACAGTTCAAAAGTTTTATTTTGGAGTTTTGCCTTTCCTCTTTATTGGAAATATTCGTAACTCGTTATGAACAATTCTTACGTGCACTTGCAACTACTTGCAGTGCATTTTTCTCTCTCAAATAAGTTGATCACAAGCCTTTGTTATCGGTCTTGAATATCACATATATATTGGTCCCTGTGTCTATACCAAGAATGTAATGGTCCATATTTTACCTATAATATTTTTTAGATTTATTCTGATATTTCTCTAAAATTCTATTCCCTTCTTACTTCTCTTTTTTTCTTTTTATGTTACTTTCCTTTGGAACAAACTACCATCCCAAACCCAACCCAACTCGCAGGCTCTCCACTCTTTCCCCTTCAATTGATAAAAGCCCAATGACCCAATGGCCCACATCTTCCTCAATTTACTTCTTCACCGAAATAAAATCCAAAAGCCCAACTTCAAAGACTCGCTTGCTTAGCCCATTACCTCAACTCAAAACTCTAACAAATTTAATTTTCGCAGCCTAGCCCACAACCAATCAATTCTTTGTTTTTCTCTAAATTTTCCCTCATCCAAAACACAGACCACCAAAGCCCGCAAACCATATAGCCCAAGGCCCATCTTAATTGCTTCAGACCCATTCCAATCTCTCAAAACAAATGTAGCAACAACTGCGGCAGCAAGTGGCCGTCGACCCCTCTACCTGATTCAAAACCCTAGCGAGAATTCCTCAAGCTACTGCCTCTTCTTCGCGTAGAATTCCTCGTCGATTCGAACTCCTACTCCACGACAATTCTCCTCTCCCTCTCTCTTGTATACACATATTGATTTCTAGGGGTTTTATCATACGAAAATTATTTTCTTCTTCTCTAAATTTCTTTTGTTTTAAAAATTGTTTGATTATTTGATTATCGATCTTTCTGGGCCTTTGGATTTTTGCGAATTTCTTGAACGGTAGATTATATTATTTCCAAGATTTTCGTTTATTTATTTTGTTTGATTTCTGGAATTCATAACTGGATTGATTGAATTGGCATGTATATTTGTTGGGGGTTCTCATGTTGATGGGGATACGATGATTCATGTATTTGATTAGAGGGTTTTTCAAACGATGATTTAATTAACAGCACCCCTTTTTCTTGGGTTTCGTTGACCCTCGCCACTACCTTCACTAGATATTATTATTTCATGGTTTTCTTCTGATTGTTGTTGCCCGTCGAGGGTGGAGCCTGCCATGGGTATTCTTTTCACTGTGGTTTGCTTGGGGTTCTTTGTCGATGGCTATGGTCCTACCATGTTTACTGTTGGGTGTTTGGGGCTTTCAGTTCTTGGGCTATCGTGGCTTTTTCGTGAGTTTGCTGGGGTTCTTCTGTTGGAGCTTTTGCCAAAAATACCCTTTGGGGTTTTGTTGTGTTGTTCTGCAATGTTTAGGCTTTTAACCTTGGGGATTATATTCTGATCAATGGGACTATTGCTGGGCTTATGGTGGATTATTTTGTATATGTTAGGACTAAAGCAAGGCTGGTAAACTACAAATCAGTTAGGTGCCAAACATGATTCTGATCCCATATGTGAATATTAACTTCATGTTTTAAAATAAATTTTAGGTTTAAAATAAATTGTTTGAAATTGTCCCTTTAATTGTAAATGATTATTTTAAATCACTTTTGGACATGAAACTTGAATTTGTTAGAAACTAACAACTCCTTATATGGTTTGGATGATACAAACATATTATTCTATGTGTACTAACTCTATCTATGCAATCATCAAGACTACATATTGCAAGAAGCATCCACTCCAAGACGAAGCATATCGATGATATTTTATATCTTGTAAAAAAGAGGTGTAATCTTTATTTTTTCTATCCCATATACTTAGAATGTAAAAGTCTTGATGATGATCTATCTTAGTCGTTTAGGGTCCATCTTCAAAAAATCAAGTCCCTACCCAAATTAGTCGACCAGTTTAAATATTAAAAATTCTGAAACTTTGTCAGACTTATTTTTAATTCATTAGGAACACCTTCCTATAAATTCCTAAGTTTTGAATTTTCTAGTCGACTAATAGGTTCTGTTAGTCTACCATTCATTTTTAATTAGTTATGTTAACTTGTTTATCATTTAAATATTATGGTCAACCTATGGAAGTTAGAACTGCCAAAAACGGCTAGTTCCTGATAGTTTATAGTCGTTCATATCAGTTATTTACCATTTTCAGAAGTTATTTTCTGAATAGACACCTCAACAGTTAAATTTCAAGCAGCAATCAAATTAGTCGACTAGTCCCTTATGTTACTCAACTAATTTGAACAAAAATTTCTTCGAATTTTTTGAAAATTTAGACAGTTGATAAACGTTCGAAAACCAACTCTTTGGCCTATAAATAGACCCCCAGACCACTATCTAAAATACACAAAAATTCACTCAATCTCTTTTTTCTTAAGTTTACTTTATCTCTCAATAAAGTGTGCGATTTTTCAGATTTCCATAGGGGAACCACTGCAGAAATTTTGCCCCCTTTAGGAAGTCCAATTTTCAAGAGTGTTCTACCATAATTCATATCAAGAACCTTGGAGATTCCATCACCATCCTTGTGCTATAATTTCTACATTATCAAGGCTATATGTGATATTGTTTCATACTCTTTCTTTACTTTATTTGGCAAATCTCTTGTTGAAGAGATTGTATAAGTTTGCAACACGGTGAGTGTTGGAATCTTTGTAAGTTGATTGCTTACGGGGAGCAAGTGTTATAGTGGATTGAAATCTTTACGGGGTAGAGGACTCGACGTAGGATCATGAGGATCCGAACTAGGATAAATAGCTGTGTTTGCATTTGGAATTTTCTAGATTGTGTTCATTTTTTCTGCACTCTTATAGCAATTTTTCAGTTACTTTTAATTTTGCAATTTCATTGTGTCACGCCCTGCTTCCCAAAACTATGGAGGCGAAGCGTGACTAAGGCCCGCTTGGGCCGGAGCTTTGAAGCTCGGACCCAATAAGCGTCTGTAGGGGTACCATTTTAAAAGATTCCAGGTTCTTCCATTTATAAAATTCGTAACAACAGAAAGTACTGAAAGGAAATGCATTCATTTTATTTCATTAAGATATCCAGAAGTACAAGAGTCTAATAAAGGAAGTAATGCCTAGCAAGGCAATAACACAGAGAGTAAACTACTGGTGCAAGCACCCAACCTAGGCAGAAAAGTAAACGGTGCTACGCACCCGAACTAGAAAGCAGGAAAAACTCTGAACTGCAACGGTGAGTGACCTCTAAGACTGGTTCTTGTCAGGTATGTACTCCAGGTCGATGTCCTCTGGCTCCACGTACTCAGGAATGTCCGGTTCATCCACGTGCTCTGGCTCAAAACCTGACGTACATCACCCAAGAGAAAAGGAATTGTACGTCAGGTAAAGTCTACAAGAAAAAGTTAGACTCTACAGCAAGTGTAATATGATTTAAGAGCAACATTTTACTGGTTGATTAACATGCAGGGGTTATGACATGACAGTAGTCGTAGCGTGTGCTACTGGATAGGGACTAAACTAAACGGGACAGAACAAGACAAGAAATACCGTGTGTTTCACGAAGGTTCATGCCTTTCGGTCTGTACCGAGGGAACGCTCAACCCAAGTGCACGGGACAAGACAAGACAAGAAGTGTGTCAATAAGGTTCACGCCTTTCGGTTAGAAGGCGGCCAGCACCTTCTCAACCGAGGGAACGCTCAACCCAAGTGCACGGGACAAGACAAGACAAGAAGTGTATCACTAAGGTTGATGCCTTTCGGTTAGATGGCGGCCAGCACCTTCTTAACCGAGGAAAGGCTCAACCCAAGTGCACGGGACAAGACAAGACAAGAAGTGTGTCACTAAGGTTCACGCCTTTCGGTTAGAAGGCGGCAAGCGACTTCTTAACCGAGGGAACGCTCAACCCAAGTGCACGGAACAAGACAAGACAAGAAGTGTGTCACTAAGGTTCACGCCTTTCGGTTAGAAGGGGGCGAGTACCTTCTCAACAGAGGGAATGCTCAACCTTGTGCACGGGATAAGACAAGACAAAAAGTGTGTCACTAAGGTTCACGCCTTTCGGTTAGAAGGCAGCCATCACCTTCTCAACCAAGGGAACGCTCAACCTAGTGCACGACTCGAGACAAGACAAGACTGAGGGTGACAAGAGAGATTCACGCCTTTCGGTTTGTGGGTGGCCAAACTGCCAAGCCGAAGGAACGCTCAACCTTCCTCCGCCCAAAGTGCTCAAGACAAGACAACCAGAGATCACCCTCGCATGGAGGGCACCTAAAACGTCATAGGATTTTGTGACATGACATGACAGAGTTGAGGAAATGTTCATTCTAGGGTGTCCACACGCACGCACACACAGAATAACCGTAAGGTGTCAGTTGTTGTTGTTGTTGTTGTGCTTAGACTTCGTCGTCAAGTCTAAGCTGTCAAGGGGGTCCTAGACGCTATCATTTCACGTCCGGTTCTCTTTAAACGTACTTAAATATTCTAAGTAAGAGATGGCCAAAACATGGTTGTACGAGTATAAGTGTAAACACTTGCCTGTGGTGGCGAGTGCGTCGTCCGTCCAGAGCGTCCCGTCGAAGCATCACGTCGACGATGGGCCGTCTAAAACAGGTTAACGTCGATGTCAGATCGCGCTTTTCATCAATCATATTACGGTTTGTTTCTAAATTTAATGGGACTATCCTAACAGTCAAAAAGTCACGTCTTTTGATGATTTTGTTCGGCCTAGATCGACGTCTATCCTATGTGCACAGAAATTCAGTTCGTTCGTCAATTTTTCTACGGTGGACAACGTTTTAAAGTTGCAGAAAATAACTTTAGTTCATGTTGACCAATTTTAGATTAGGTTTTGATGAGCTATGGTGTGGGTTTTACTACTCGTTAGAGGAACCAACCTCTTGACATTGTTCAAAAATCGGAAGTCGGGTCTAAACGACGAAGCATCGTCGTCATCTGGAACTCCTCGGTCGTGGGTAGCACAGCGAGGCATCTCTGGACAGCGAGGTAATGGCACGAAAACATCGAACTAGCGGCGGTCTCCTTCCCGTTGCGGGTAGCGCAACGGATCTTCACGATGGCGGAGATGTCAGGTAAAAACACGTGTGTACGACGACGCACGTGAAATTCGAGGTTCCAAGGGGGCTATCGGTAGTTGAAGGGGTTCAGCAGAAGTTGCTCAGCCTGGTGGGTGGCCGACAACGCGAGCGTACGGTGGTGGGTGGCCGTGAGAAGTCGAAGAGCACAGATTCGTGCAACGTCCGTTTTCGCGCGTCTCAGCGGAAAACCAGCGACCAAAAGAGTCAAAGGAAAATTACAGAAGCTAAGGACTTCAAGAGGAAGCCAACGGTGATGGAGTGGTTGTCGAAAGTGGTCGGAGGTGGTTGTGCGTTGGCGTCGAAGTTCAGCGCACAGATTTGTCAAAACAGCCAATACAGCTTGTTTCGACGAGTTTTCAAGGAGCTAGAGATGTGGGAAAAGAAAAATAGAAATTACATATGATAGAGAGGTTCGATAGAAGTCCAACGGTGGTACGGTAGTCATCGTAGGTGACCGGATAACCGGTGGGCGCGAGTTTGAAGTGGCAGCGTGCAAATTGTAAAAAATAGCGGCTAGATCTGAGTTCCACGGGGTTTTCGAGGAGATCGAGACGTGGGAAAAGGGTAAGAGGAGTTGGAGATGACCATGAGGTCAAAGGAGAGTCGAGTGGTGGTGGAGATGGCCGGAGGGGGTGGCCGGAGGTTGCCGGCCGGTGGTGTTTTCCGGCGGGGCGCAGTTCTGGCCTGGGCTGTCCTTTTTATGGTTTTCATGGAGTTTTGAGGGGTTTCAATGGAGAGAGATGAGAGGAGAGAGGTTGTAGGTGTTAGGGGAGGTCGAGGGGGATCCGAGGGAGGCGGTGGCGACTGCCGAAGATCGACAGAGAGAGGTGGCGCGCGTGTTTTCCGGCAGTCAGATATGGGCTGTGTTTTGATGGAGTTTTTGATGGGTTTAGGAGGAGAGAGTGTAGAGAGAGAAGAGGAGGAGGAGAGGAGGAGATGGCCAGTCCTTGGGGGGTGGCTGGGGATCTCGCCGATGACGGGGAGGAGAAGAAGGCGCAATGGATAGAGCTGGCGGCTGTTTGTGCGTGACCTAGGCTCTTGGGATATGATGTGTTTTTAAGTTAGGAAATTTCTAAATGGGGTTTTGAAGGGGGGAGTAGTTTAGCAAAGTGGGAGAGAGAGTGTGAGAGAGAGGGTGTGCAAAAGAGGGAAAACTAAGGTAAGGATAGCTCCAAAAATCACTCATGATGCGTAAGGAATCCTAGTAGATTTGATTAGCAGTTTGAATTTGAAATTGATTAGGCTTAATGGGCTTGGGTTTTGATTAGCTATTTGGGTGAGCTAGGAGTGTCAGAAAAATACGAAAAAAATATGGGGACGACTGTGACGAAGAGGGGCTCGGGGGTACAGTGGTCAATCGTGCATTTGGTTCACGGAAAACGAACTAAAAATAAAAAGGTCCGACGACTAAGTCTAAAGCTACGACGACTCTCCAAACAAAGCTGATTTGTGGGAGAACGACCCGTGAAATGACGTTCACTAAAAATCCCACAAATAACTACTCTTCTATACGGTCACAATGACATATCACGTCGTATAGTCTGGATCCAAGAAAAGGCCAAATAAAATACGGATACGAAAAGTACTTACACGCAGAAAATACGAACTGTCGGAAAGCGGCCGTTACACATTGTGATATACACTATTCACCCCCCTCTAGTGTATTTGGTCTGCCAAAAGATTCAACATTTGGTATCAGAGCATGGTTAAGATGGCATACTCCTATCCGACAAACATTTGGTATCAGAGCATGGTTAAAATTGCTAATGGGGTTTTGAAAGGTGGTGTAGTTTAGCAAAGTGGGAGAGAGTGTGTGAGAGAGAGGGTGTGCAAAAGAGGGAAAACTAAGGTGAGGATAGCTCCAGAAACCACTCATGATGCGTAAGGAATCCTAGTAGATTTGATTAGCAGTTTGAATTTGATTTTGAAATTGATTAGGCTTAATGGGCTTGGGTTTTGATTAGCGATTTGGGTGGGCTATGAGTGTCAGAAAAATACGAAAAAATTATGGGGACGACTGTGACGAAGAGCGGCTCGGGGGTACGGTGGTCAATCGCATGTTTGGTTCACAAAAAAATGAACTACAAATAAAAAGGTCCGGCGACTAAGTCTAAAGGTACGATGACTCTCCAAACAAAGCTGATTTGTGGAAGAACGATCTGTGAAATGACGTTCACTAAAAATCCCACAAATAACTACTCTTCCATACGGTCACAATGACATATCACGTCGTATAGTCCGGATCCAAGAAGAGGCCAAATAAAATACGGGTACGAAAAGTACTTACACGCAGAAAATACGAACGGTCAGAAAGCGGCCGTTACATTCTACCCACCTTAGAAATGATTCCGCCCTCAGAATCACTTATACTAATAGTAATAATATCTATATACACTTATGCCTACAACTCTCATATCTACACATAATGATCGCTAATCCCATAACTTCAAATATCGTTCCTCAAATAATTCGTCATAACTCGTCCTCCACTGGATAACGCTACCACTAGAATTACACTCTAGCACTTAACTATAATTCCACATTTTCGTCTACCAGTCATCAATCATCTCGCCCCAAATGAATTCTCCATCATATCGACTCATAAATCTATTTTCTAAAATCAATGAACCGTCAAACTACATATATCCTTACCTCTATCATCTAATCTCCTAATCATACAAAATCCATCTTCTTAACATCCATCCGTCTCGACATGTCGCGTTATTTCCAATGTCTTCTCACGTCAACTTAATAATCAAGTCTTGATGCTTTAAGTGCTCTACTCATTCTCACGATCACTCTAACTCATACTATCCCTGTTGGACGCAACGATCTAGGATCTTTGGTTTGATGAAGACAAACACGTCGTTATATCGGACGTGTGTGCCTAGTGTGTTTCAGGATTACATCCCTCACTATTTGGAGGAATTGCTACTCATATAGCTTCTTAGGAGAGGAAGGAAGTGTGTGTGCAAAGGAGTTGGACTTGGTCAATGGAGAGCAAAGTTGGACTAGGTCAATGGAGGAGAGATTTGGCCAAATAAATTTGAAAGATTGACTTATATCCTTCTCCTATTCAAACACCAAATAGATCTATTCAAATCCTATATCTTTCCTATTCCAACCTCAAATCCCTTAGTTTGTGGGATCCTATTTTGAGCCAAAGGCAACCTCCTCATCTCCCTATATAAATCCTCCTCTCAACCCTAATGATTGGCGTGCGGCAATCAAAAATATTAAGAGCTCCTCTACAAACTGGTTGGGCTGCTACAAAAAAACCAACACGCAAATTTCTAAAGGCCCTGCCACAAATCAATTCTTCCAAGCTTCAAAGAAGAGACCCAAAGCTTCAAGTCTCCTTCGCCTTCAAACCATCAACTTCATCCGGCGCTACGAACGTTCGAAGAGAGAGCTCACCAACACCGCCATTATCGTGGGTAGTCGTCAAGGAGATGCAATCACCACTGTTGCAAGTTGGAGACCCACGCAAAGTTATGCCATCATCGAAGGAGGACACCATCGCTGCCCGTCGATCTTTAAGCGTTCAGGTCGGAGAGCTGCAGTTGTCGATGGCCCATATTTGTTTCCACCGTCGCCATAGAGGAGACGTCGTTGCAGTCGTCATCAAGCAGACACCGTGAAGAGAGCGCTGCTCATCATGAAGAACGTCATCAAGTTGCCGGAGAAGTTGCGCTCTCGTCGCCGTTGGTTGAGACACCGTTGCTGCTCCTGAGTCGACAAAGTCATCACGGAGGAGGATATCGCTGGAGAGCTCGTCGCATGAAGAAGCTGGCGCCTGCCATTCCTCGGAGCACCCACGCCATCAGCGAGCAGCCCACGCATCGCAGTAGCTGTCGTCGTCTTCAGAGCTTGGCACTGCCTCTTCCGCACGCCATCAGCCTGAGGAGAGCTATCGGACTCGAGCTGCTTGGAGGAAACTATGACGTGATCGAGTCACTCGTTGCCAGAGCGCCACTCGGAGAAACTCACGCATGCATGCCCTAAATTTCGAAGCGAAGCGAAAAAACGACGCTAACGTGGACGGCTGTGATTAAACGAAAAGTGAAACGAAGCGCGGGCTGACGTGGGCTTTGGATTTAAAGGGAGTTACTCTGTGCACCGACCGACTTATTAAAGGATTGAACTGAAACTCCTCTGCACACCGACCGCTTTATTTAAGGGAATTGCTGAGCGCACAGACAGGCCATTATTAAGTTTTGAACTGAAGTTTCTTTGCGCACAGACTGACTTAAACACTAACTTCTAAGGGCTACAACTTGACATCCAGGAGTCGGATTGAGACATCGTTTGCGTCAGATTGGAGCTGACGACGTGCTGATTGACAGAGATGCCGACACGGACACAAACTGAGCATTTCTAAACCCTTAAACTCTTTTATTCGTATCTTAGTGTAACGTTCTCTATAGGGGAAACTTTACCAATATTTTGTGACTATTTTGGGATTTGTCTGGTTAGGGCTAGACAAGTGGGACCCAGCTAGTTTGGGACTAGCTGGTAGAAAGCATTACTAGGATTGATAGTGAGAGGAAACACTGTGTGTGGGGTACTGAGAGCCTGGCGAGTGTAGAGATGTAGAGGGTGCTCTGAGCGTGCTCTAACTTGTGGTTTTGTACCTATTGCGCTATTCAATACTAGTATCTGTTTTGGTGGCTGGACGTAGGTCGAAGGGTCGATCGAACTAGGGTAAAGCTGCTGTGTCCTCTGTGTCTGCATTTTATTTACTCTGCTGCTGCTATAACTGCATGAGTTTGTTCGTGGGTTGCATGAATTATTTTATAATCTTATTCACCCCCTCTAGGCTAGGATCCAGATCCAACAATCCCGTCCTAGCAACTCCTATCTATCACTCGTCCAAGTTTCGGGTCTAATAAGTGTGGGATCATGTCAAAACAACGATGTTAGGATCAAATGAAGAGGAGAGACTTACGCTTGCGTACGCGGCACCGTAATCTCTGAACTTCGCCCTCGGATTCGCCACAACGGTCAGTACTTCGTCACGGAGGATCGAAGCAGCATTTCACCGCCTAAATCTCTATTTAGAAGAGGATTTTAATGGAAGGGAGAAGAAGAACACAAGTTGCCTTATGCAAACTTATGGCATGGTAAGATTAGTGTAAATGCCTTACCCTTGGGTCCTATTTATAGGCTTTAGGGGTAGTTATTGTAGGAAATAACTAAATATAAGCTTATTAGCCTATATTAGCACATTTACTTATCCTCTTCTTCATTCACTTATCAAGTGCCTTTATGCACTTATAAAGTGACTTTTTTCACTTATCGAGTGGTCCTTTTCACACGAGAAAAGGTTCCCTTCGTGCACGCTTTCGTGCACGCGACATCTGAGGTCCATAGGCCCTCATACATCCCCTCATGGGTGTATATATGTCGTCCATATCCAACATCTCCCACTCACACTTGAGGGGATTGTAAGGAAACATATTTTCCTTTAGCTCGTCTGTTTATCATACCGAGAAATACACCGTGTGACCGTCATGCGCGTAGAGTCCGCTGTTGTGCACTTGTTAGAGATACACAACACTCCTGGAGGTGCAAAGTTGAGTAGATCAACGCATGCTTTACCCTAGATTATTTCTTCACATTTCTTATACTTTATATTCAACAATTGAATCCCATCTGGATTACAATTGGCTGGCCAGCTTTGAATCTCTAAAGTCCAAATGTGAATATGAAATTAATCTTCCTCTTCTTGCGATCCTTTCGATCTTGACTTGACTTGCTTTTCTAACATGCCCCGCCAGACCGAATTGAACGTAGTTCATAAGCAACATGCTAAGATAGCAATCACCCAGTCAAATCTAAAGGAACCAATTAGAGTCCATAAGGGTAACGAGTTAAGACCCATGTGGTCTTTGGGTCTCACATAATAGTAAACACAATTACTATTCTAACCCAATGGTCAAATGCATACATAGTATGAATACGTATTACAACATCACTCCTTTCCCAGGGAGCGTATGTCTTAATGATGTTGTAAGGATGATGATCAGACACCACAATGTCTGATTTTGAGTCCCTTTTACTACTCAAATAATCTTCTGGACCCACATCCCGCATAAGACAGATAGGATTTAAGAATCCTCTTAGATCTTTTGTAAGCATCCATATGATGCAGATCTTTCATACGACCATTTTGTTTAAGTCATGACTCTAAATCATCCGTCTGACGATTTTGACTTTAAACAGGTCTCATCTTTATTTTATCCATCTGATATAATAAAGGTGGTTGCTCATATGAGAGAGCCAACCTCAATATGTCCGACATACTAGAAAATATAGCTGAGATTTTAAAATGTACACAAACATTTTCTAGAAACTCATATGCAATGTTGAAAAGAACTTATTCTTTTATTAAATTTAATCTTTTACAGACATGGGAATTTACATTGGTACTACTCAGCTCTTACGCAATCCTTGAGATGATAAGTGATTGTAAACACATCTCTGGGGATCGCCTTCGTAAGCGGATCCGCTATCATCTCATGCGTAGATATGTACCTTATGTCTACCTTCTTGGTCTTATCACAGTCTTTTGCAAATTTGTAGCGGATATCAATGTGTTTGGTCTTACAATGGAATTTTGGATCTTTGACATAAGCTATAGATGCTTGACTGTCACTGTGTATTGGTACAGCACCTGAGTCACTTGCATCAATTAGCCTGTCTAAGAATTTTCTAAGCCAAACAGCCTCTTGGACTGCCATGCTAAATGCTACAAACTCGGTTTCCATAGTGAAAGTGTGATGCAAGATTGTTTCTTGCTACTCCAGGATATTGCACCAGATCCGAGTAGAAAAACATATCCTGAGGTCGATCGTCGCTCATCGAGATCACCCGCCCAATCAGTAACAGTGTAGCCTTCGAGCCTCAAGGCATCTCCTTGATAGCATAAAGCATAGTCCGCAGTTCCTTTAAGATACCGCATTATCCTCTTAACCGCTTTCCACTGTACTTGCCCTGGATTGGATTGGTAACGACTTACCATTCCAACGGCAAAACAAATGTCCGATCTTGTACACATCATAGCGTACATAAGACTACCAACTGCACTGGAATATGGAACTTTTTCCATAATTTCCTTTTCCTTTTGGTTCTTTGGACACGATTTCAGACATAAATTATCGCATTTGCTTATAGGAGTATCAATGGACTTGCAGTCCTGCAAATTAAAACGTTCTAGAACCTTCTTTATATAAGTCTCTTGTGAAAGAGAAAGAAGTTTCTTCGAACGATTCCTTGAAATCTTAACTCCTAGGATATATGCGGCTTCTCCCATGTCTTTCATCTCAAAAACTGATGAAAGCCAAGCCTTGATATCCATCACAAAGCCCTTGTCATTTCCGGATATTAAAATGTCATCTACGTATAGAGACATAATAACATACTTGCTTTTAATCCTCTTGATATATACACAGTTATCTTCATCAGCATGGTAAAACCATTTGATAAGACAACTTCTTGAAATCGTATATACCATTGCCTCGAGGATTGTTTAAGACCATATATGGACTTACGAAGTTTACAAACCTTATGTTCGTTTCCTTCTTTTACGAACCCTGTTGGTTGTTCCATATAGATCTCCTCGTCCAATTCTCCATTGAAAAAGGCAGTTTTTACATCCATTTGATGTAATTCGAGGTCTAAGCAAGCTACCATAGCCAGAATCAGGCGAATCGAGGTAAAACGAACAACAGGTGAGAAGGTCTCTTCGTAGTCTATCCCTTCCTGTTGCGTAAAACCTTTCGCGACAAGGCGAGCTTTATATCTGTCAATAGAGCCATCAGTCTTATGCTTGATCTTGAAACCCCATTTGTTCCCAATAGCTCTACGTCCTCTGGGTAAGTCAACCAAGTCCCAAACTTGGTTAATTTTCATGGATTCTAATTCCTCCTTCATCGCTTCCATCCATTTGTCTTTTGCAGGGCAAAATACGGCATGTTTGTAAGTAGCAAGCTCATTATCTTCTTGTAGTAAAGTCATAAAGGTTTGTGGGAATTCATCCTTAAATATTAGAGGAGCTAACCTTGTACGACTACTACGTCGTATTTGAGATTCTTCAAGTCCTTGTTGACTCGAATTTAGATCAATTCTAATATCACTCCCACTTGGAATGTCGTTAGAAATGCTCCCACTTGGATCATTATTCCCGTATGGAATAGGATTAGCATCATTCGTATCATCCATTGGTGAAGGTTGAAACGTATTTTCTTCTTCGCCAAGAATTCTCCCACTCGTATGAGTTAATCCTTCTTGATCATTATCTCAAATAGAGATAAGTCCTGACTTATCTCGCCCTATCTTGGAAACTCGTTTTCCAAGAAAGTGACATCCCTCAACTCAAATTCAATTAGACCTCCATTGTCAACCTGACCAATGAAAACATAACCTTTGGAGTTTTCTGCGTATCGTATAAAGATACATTTCCTTCCCCATGGCCCAAGTTTGCCATACTTATGGGAGGAAATATGTGCATAGGATGCACACCCCCAAGGTTTCAAAATGTTTAAGTCAGGAGACCTTTGGTTCCACAACTCGTAAGGAGTGGAGCTAACTAATTTTGAGGGTACGCGGTTCAAGATGACATCGGCCGTCAATAATGCATCACCCCAAAAGGTGATTGGCAAGTTAGCTTGCGCCATCATTGAACGGACCATTTCCATTAAAGTTTTATTCCTCCTTTCTGCAACACCATTTTGTTGCGGAGTATAAGGCATAGTTACCTGATGAACTATGCCCTTTTCATCACAAAGTTCTTTAAAACTTGTTGATTGATATTCACCGCCTCTATCGGTTCGCAAGACCTTAATCTTGCGATCTAATTGATTTTCCACCAAACTCATATAGTTTTGAAAGCATGTTAATGCTTCACTTTTGTGGGATATCAAATAGATATGACCGAATCGGGTGAAGTCATCAATAAAAGTGATGAAATAGGACTTCCCGCGTCTTGTCTTGACATCCATCAGACCACATATGTCCGAATGGATGAGCTATAATGGAACCTCGGCCCTTGTGCCAGTTCCAAATGGCTTGCGACAAGATTTCCCTACAAGGCAATGTTCGCAAGTCGACATTTCGACCTTTGAAACATTGGATAGAAGGCCATGTTTGGCAAGTCTATCCATTCGTGTTGGTCCAATGTGACCAAGCATTGCATGCCAACAAATTACATCAGATTCATAATTTGATGAATTTACAACCAGGAAATTTTCATTATTAAATGAGGAATCATACATTGTATTTAATACAATAAATCCTTTAAATACATACCCAGAACTAATTAGAGTATTATTACAAGACAAGTCCACTTTACAATTATGAAAGAACCAGCTATAACCAAGACCCATTAAAACGACCACAGATATAATATTTCTTCGAATATCTGGAGCGAAGAGGACATCATGTAGTAAGATAGTGCGGCCGTTGTCCAAGACAAGCTTGCAAGTCCCAACGCCTTTCACTTCAACACGTGTATTGTTTCCTACGTATATCCACTTTGTTTCTTGGGGTATCCAGTGATACTCCACAAAGGACCGTCTGTCCCTTGCTATGTGGTCGGTGGCACCTGAATCAATTATCCAAAATGGATTAGATTCTACAAGAAATATTGAACTAGAAACACATATGTAACTAGCATTACAAGTTACCTTGTCACCTCCATCCGTACAAGAACGGGCATAGTGACCTAACTTGTTGCACTTGAAGCACTTGATCCTCTTCAAGTCTTTCTTCTTGTGCCATTTCTTGGTCCCACCCTTATGTTTGGGTTTCTTGGTAGACTCTGGTTGCTTATTACGTTCATTAGTAAACTTCGAACGATTTTTGCGTTTCTTCCCCCCGTGTGAGGAACTAGCAACCATGTGCACTTCTGCACTTGGCTTGGCGGCCGCAAACCGCTCTTCCTCTAACTCGAGGTGTTTTGAAACATCGCTGAAGTTCTTAATGCTCTCATTATGAGTGAGATGCATCTTCATTTGGTCCCACCCATTTGGTAGGGAACGTATGACTGCTTGGATTTGTTGCTCGTCAGTGAGCACATGACCTGCATCCTTTAACTCTGAGATGAGTTCCCCATATGTCGCAGATGTTTTCCCATGGAATGATATGGACGTTTCTTGTATGAATCAAATCTTATAGTTAAAGAACGAAGTTTGGACACCGAAGTGCCACCAAACTTCTCATCTAGCTTGGACCATATGTCCATGGCTAAGTCATGCTCTCGGAAGATTCGCATTATGTCGTCTGCCATACTTGACGGCAACGTAATACGAGCAATCTTATTCTTCCGAGACCAACCATCAAAAGCTTTCTTGTCTCTTCTGTGTTGGGCCGTAGTGCCCAACTCAGGTTCAATCATTTTGTTCTTCAGAGTTTCGAGCACGTCTTGCTCCTCTAGAACGTATTGTATCTTGATGGACCATAGTTTGTAATTATCGCCGTTGAGTTTTTCACCTTTGTTTAACTCGGCGACGATGTTCTTTGAAGCAGAAGACATTTTAACTTTAAAATGCTGCAAAAAAACACAAAAACCGAAGGTTTGATCAAAAATCATTGCATAAAATTCTTATACATAGATATCACTCCCACTTGAAATATCCCACTTGGAATGATATTTTTATATTTGATAAGTTACTTTCGAAAAATATTGAAGATGTTGCTCTAGAATCGGAAAGGTTTCTATGATTCCAATCACCATCTAGAACAACTTTCAATATTTCCCCCTCACTTATCAAACGATAGTACTCTTAAAGTACTTGCAGCGGATAAAGCGTTTTTTATTTTGAAAACGTATTTTTCAAACGTAGTTTGCAAATGAATTTTGCAGTGGGAGGTAGTGGCTTGCCCCGGCCATTGCCGGAGTCGAGCCGTGGCTGTGCCAAGGCCAGATTCCCCCAAGTAGGGGGTTTTGCCATATGCCACTGTCTTCGGTCCCGTATGGGCCGGCCATGCAGGTGGCCGGGGCCGAAAAAGCTGGCACCGTAGGGATTCTCGACATGGCCATGTTTCCTCGGCCAGGGCCTCTGCCCTGGCCGAGGCAGGCCAATGCCGGCCAAGGGTTCCTGTCAAGTCGGTCAGGGCCTCTGCCCTGGCCGGGCAGGGGCTCTGGCCCCCCGGCCAGGGCCTCTGCCCTGGCCGAGGCCGGCCAGGGGGCATGCCCTGGCCGGCCAGGGCCGGCCAGGGGCCAGGCCCTGGCTTCTGCCAGGGCCGGCCAGGGGCCAGGCCCTGGCCTCTGCCAGGGCCGCCTAAGCCCTGGCTTCGGCCAGGGCCTGCCATGTCCCTGGCCAGAGGCCAGGGCACCGGCCAGGCCTCTGCCAGGGCCGGCCAGGCCTCTTTGCCAGGGCCAGGCCAGGCCTCTGCCAGGGCCGGCCAGGCCTTGGCTTTGGCCAGGGCCGGCCATGGCCCTGGCCAGAGGCCAGGGCGCTGGCCCTGGCCTCTGCCAGGACCGGCCAGGCCCTGGCCTCTGCCAGGGCCGCCCTGGCCCCCTGGCCTGGGGCCAGGGCCGGCCAGGGGCCAGGCCCTGTCCTCTGCCAGGGCCGGCCAGGGGCCAGGCCCTGACCTCTGCCAGGGCCGCCCAGGCCCTGGCCTGGGGCCAGGGCCGGCCACGGCCCTGACCTCTGCCAGGGCCGCCCAGGCCCTGGCCTCGGCCAGGGCCGCCCAGGCCCTGGCCTCGGCCAGGGCCGGCCATGGCCCTGGCCTGAGGCCAGGGCGCCGGCCCTGGCCTCTGTCAGGGCGCCGGCCCTGGCCTCTGCCAGGGCGCCGGCCAGGGCCAGCCCTGGCTGGCCATTGCCCTTTGTGCATGCCGGCCATGGCCCTTTGGCCATGGCCGGCCTCCCCTTCCTTTGGAGTCCGGTTTGCACATCCCCCTCCCGGAGGGGTGGTGGCCTTGGTGGTCATTGGCCGTAGCCAACCCCCTCCGCATGGGGAGGGGGGTGCATAGCCTCCATGGCCCATATGGCCATAGCGATCATGCACCAAAGAGATCTTCTTCTCCGATGAGAATTTGCAACCGACATCTTCTTCTCCGATGAGACACCTGTTCGTCGAGAAAGTAGTTATACTTCAATGGCCATGTGCCAAAAAAAATAACACACATTCAAGTTCGCAAACTACATGCTCTACATGAAGAGAGCACACATTCCCTATTGAATGGAGACTCAGCATCCATGAGGAGTGCGAGTTTGGTGATATGAACGGTCAGTTCTTCCCGTCACGGAGAGTTCCTGCCATATCCGTAATGGCAGAAGACCCTAACGTGAAAAGAACAACTGATGTAATTCTCTCCGTCACGATGCGCTCCTACCATATCCATAATGGTAGGAAACTCATTCGTGAAAATGACAACGCCTCGCTCATCGGTGAGTCAGGGGCGACGGTTAGACCGGGGCGAACCCGTATGGCTCTGATACCAATGTGGTATCCTGTCAAAACAACGATGTTAGGATCGAATGAAGAGGAGAGACTTACACTTGCGTACGCGGCACCGTAATCTCTGAACTTCGCCCTCAAATTTGCCACAACGGTCAGTACTTCGTCACGGAGGATCGAAGCAACGTTTCACCGCCTAAATCTCTATTTAGAAGAGGATTTTAATGGAAGGGAGAAGAAGAACACAAGTTGCCTTATGCAAACTTATGGCATGGTAAGATTAGTGTAAATGCCTTACCCTTGGGTCCTATTTATAGGCTTTAGGGGTAGTTATTGTAGGAAATAACTAAATATAAGCTTATTAGCCTATATTAGCACATTTACTTATCCTCTTCTTCATTCACTTATCGAGTGCCTTTATGCACTTATAAAGTGACTTTTTCCACTTATCGAGTGGTCCTTTTCACACGAGAAAAGGTTCCCTTCGTGCACGCTTTCGTGCACGCGACATCTGAGGTCCATAGGCCCTCATACATCCCCTCATGGGTGTATTTATGTCGTCCATATCCAACAATAAGGACTCATCTCTCTGTATATAATTTCGTCCAACCAGAATTCTCCATTGAGTCCGTCACACATTGGTATTATAAAAGTAAATAGATAAGTCTTGGACACCTCATTCCTTTCATCCGAAAGAAATCCGATCTAAAACCTTGTGTTCAAAATCAACCAATCACCGCTACAACATATCTCATCTCACTCTATGCCTACCCGCAAACATAATCCTATAACAATAATAGCTAGTACTAACAATGTCATAACAATAATGAGAAAAAATATAACACTCCCGAAGAGGGAAAAAGAAGAAAAGAATGTTTAAAAACATGCGGAAAAAAACGTGCAGAGTTGTGGTAATGGATGAGGGAGGATAATGGGGTTGTGATCTTGTAAGCTAGTTTCAAAACTTTAAAGATTTGGTTTTTTTGAAGCAAACAAAAGTTTTAATACAATCACATGCAGTCAAATATAAGCTATACTATACGGAAGACTAAGTCTAAGGAGTTGCCTGCTATGACGCCATTCACACCTATATGAATACCATCATTCAGACAACTTCTTACATATATTACGAACCACACTGATTATACGCACATGACATAAGAGACGATCTTTAAGGTCCTAAGGGTAGCACACTCATACGGGTCCACACACTCTACCTATATACAGGCACCACGATGACATCACAAAACCAATGGGCCCACGACTAAACTAGAGTTGACACAGGCAACCACAAGCACTAATGTCTACACAACAGAAAGGAAGCCGAAACCAAAAGCGAACTAAGAAAGATCGGAAAGAACGAGTTCAAATAAGGCGAGATAAAGAAATAGCTGGTTGAATGGGACAAAAATATTGCTCAAAATAACTAAAGAGATGGAAGAAGGATTACGTGTAAAATATGGTATCATATACTTTATACTTATTAAAAATGTAGAAATAGTGAGCAGATGGTAGAAAATTACATTTCGAAAAAAGAGTCAGACGAAGGAATGAAGAGTAGAGTGAGGTAGTGATTGTTTTGCAAATGAAAATAGGTTTTTTTAAGATTTTTGAAATGTGAGCACGATGAACATAGAACTGATATATATAAAAATTTGAAGTTCTCTTTAGTTTAGAAAGTATTCGAAAAGTACGTACGGTAAGTGGTTAAAATAAATTTCGTAGTTTAGAAAAAGAATAATATATATATATTGAATTATCAAAATGATAACAAGGTTTTTAAAACTGAAATACGAAAGATACCGGTTAGAAATAATTACAAGATAGTAACTTGAAAATTACGACCAATGAGGTTTCAAAATCCAAGAAGGAAATTTAATTCAACCGAAAAGCAAGAAATTTTAAATAAATAATAAATGGTTTTCAAAGAAGTTAAGCTGAGCGAAGAATTTAATAAGGAATTTCGAAAATACTTTTAGAGGAAGCAGAATTGGCAAAGGGAAAGATTCGAAGGATCATCGATAATCGTCAGGAAGCAATCACGTGAATCGGGAGAAAGGAAAATGATCGCATGATGGATACACCTAGGATATGATTCATGAAAGCTACGATGGAACTCTACGGCCGATAACACAAAAGTGTAATGATCAGGAAGACGCTAGAAGTTAGGGGCTCTAGTTATCGAGCCGTCTAAAGATCTGGAGAACTCAGCATTAAGACTTCCTAATGAACTAGACTATAATAGAGAGATATCAGGGAAAGGTCCTAAGAGAATCAAGATTACATTCTGCTGGGCCCGAAGTCGATAGACCCGAGCGAACGACCAAAAGAAGGACTCTAGAAATCAAATATGGTCAGAGCCATGTGAGCGGAAACTAAGGTATCCTAAGACAAGATTGACTAAATCTTAACCAAGACGCATGACTATTAAACCTGGATGTCTACCTAAGTCTTTCTACCATCAAAGACAATGAAAACCTAATTTAGACTTGTACATGGCGATTAAATGAATGCGGTACTCTTATTGTTCCGAACTTTTTGCATGACCTGCATGGGCCACCACTAAAGCTTGTCATGCCCCGCTTCCCAAAACTATGGAGGCAAAGCGTGACTAAGGCCCGCTTAGGCCGGAGCTGTGAAGCTCAGACTCAATAAGCGTCTGTAGGGGTACCATTTTAAAAGATTCTAGGTTCTTGCATTTATAAAATTTGTAACAACAGAAAGTATTGAAATGAAATGCATTTATTTTATTCCATCAAGATATCCAGAAGTACAAGAGTATAATAAAGGAAGTAATGCCCAGCATGGAAACAACGCAGAAAGTAAACTACTGGTGCAAGCACCCAACCTAGGCAGAAAAGTAAACGGTGCTACGCACCCGAACTAGAAAGCAGGAAAAACTCTGGACTGCAACGGTGAGGGACATCTAAGACTTGTTCTCGTCAGGTACGTACTCCGGGTCGACGTCCTCTGGCTCCACGTACTCAGGAATGTCCAGCTAGTCCACGTGCTCTGGCTCAACACCTGACATACATCACCAAAGAGAAAAGGAACTGTACGTCAGGTAAAGTCTACAAGAAAAAGCTAGACTCTACTACAAGTGTAATATGATTTAAGAGCAACATTTTACTAGATGATTAACATGCAGGGGTTATGACATGACAGAAAGTAAAATGGTGCAGGAAGTAAACGAGACAAACAGTAGTCGTAGCGTGTGCTACTAGCTATGGAACTAAACTAGGCGGGACAAAACAAGACAAGAAGTACCGTGTGTGTCACGAAGGTTCACGTCTTTCAGTCTGTACCGAGGGAACGCTCAACCCAAGTGCACGGGACAAGCCAAGACCAGAAATGTGTCACTAAGGTTCACGCCTTTCGGTTAGAAGGCGGCCAACACCTTCTCAACCGAGGGAACGCTCAACCCAATTGCACGGGACAAGACAAGACAAGAAGTGTGTCACTAAGGTTCACGCCTTTCGGTTAGAATACGACCAGCACCTTCTCAATTGAGGGAACGGTCAACCCAAGTGCATGGGACAAGACAAGACAAGAAGTGTGTCAATAAGGTTCACGCCTTTCAGTTAGAAGGCGGCCAGCACCTTCTCAACCGAGGGAACGCTCAACCCAAGTGCACGGGACAAGACAAAATAAGAAGTGTATCACTAAGGTTGACACCTTTCTGTTAGATGTCGGCCAACACCTTCTCAACTGAGGAAACGCTCAACCTTGTGCACGGGACAAGACAAGACAAGACGTGTGTCACTAAGATTCACGCCTTTCGGTTAGAAGGCGGCCATCACCTTCTCAATCGAGGGAACGCTCAACCTAGTGTACGGCTCGAGACAAGACAAGACTGAGGGTGACAAGAGAGATTCACGCCTTTCGGTTTGTGGGTGGCCAAACCCGCCAAACCGAGGGAACGCTCAACCTTCCTCCACCCAAAGTGCTCAAGACAAGACAATCAGAGATCACCATGTCACGCCCCGCTTCCCATTCTACCGGGAGCGAGGACGCGAGCGGGTCCGCGATGTGCTTAAAACAAGGAGGAGTACTTTTTTTTTCTTTTCTTTTGGAATCCTTCTCTTTTCTTCCTCCTTGGCTTAAACACACTAAGCGTCTGTATAAAAATTGCAGATCCTTGCATGCAAATTTAAGAAGCAGCTCAACAACATTATTACATATCCAGCGTACAATAATTACGATACAACTTGGGCCTAGTATGTCCAATACAAACAAAGTACACAATTACATTATTTTAAATGTAAATAAACAGTCGCGAAGGGGATTGTCTAATCTTCTGTGGGAAGGTACTCCATGTGCTCGTCAAGCACCGGCTTGACTCCTGCAGTCGTGTCTTCAAAGAACTCACTATTGATACCTGACGGACATTTCGTAAAAACAACAAAGTGAAATGTCCGTCAGCGAGATTTACTCGGCAAGATATTCTCAAAACCAAAACGTTAGACATTTTAAAATTAAACAGAGCTGAACTTTAAAGACAAGCAATAAGTTTAAACTTTAAAACAGTTAAAGACAAGCAATAATTTTAACTTTAAAAGAATTAAAGACCAGTAATAAGTTGAACTCAAAAGAGTTAAAGCAGTTAAAACAGTTAAAGCAGTTAAATCAGTTAAATCAGTTAAATATTTGCAACCTGCATCAATTTAATCATTTGATAGCCATTTGCAATATCATTTGCAACCTGTAACAATTTCATTATTCAATAACAATTTGTAAGCCGTCTGTAACCTGTGACAATTTAGCATTCAATAAACACACTGTAGCAACCTGTAGAAAAGATGTTAGGACAATTAATCAAAAACCAGTCTATCCTAGTGATAAGTCCATGTCCAAGAGTACTAGAGATAACCAACATGCAGCCTGCGACGGGAGCAACTCCGAGGCTTACCCACCGTTCCGATATGGCAACGGTCAAGGTTCTAACCCCCGTAATGTGTTGGAGGTAATTTAGTATGGCGCATCCAGTCATTCTGTAACACTTGTGATCATAGACTACCCCAATCCCAGGTCAAGTCTAGTGTCGGTCAAAAGAGACGTGTACTATCTGTTTATTATTGAAATTCCATCTTACATTCAATATTGTTGAAGTTACATCTTCCATTCAGTCAATTCAGTCTCGGTGTTTCAATAGTCTGTACAACAGTCTCGTGAAAGTTCACAACTTCACGACTCGATTAAATGAAAACATCAGGATTACTTAAATAAATAAAAGAACGAGTAAGATATGATTTTAACCAAGCAAAAGAGTTTCAATTAGCTTAAAATACTTTCTAAGACTAGTGGTTATTTTTCAAGATTTTTAAACAAATTTTAAACAATTTTAAATAGCCAAAAAGCAATTTTAAATCAAGAAATGATTTTTAAAACATATGTTCAAGGAATTGTTTAGAGCAAACCGTACATCAGAATTCTTCAAACAAGGTGTCAAAATGATCGTATTCACTAGTACTACGACATATATTTTTATCGTACATAAGTGTACGTAGAAATCACAGATTACGAATTTTAAAAGGATTTTTAAAATAAGAATTTATCATTACAACATATCTTCAAAGATTTATTCCAGGCAAACCGTACGTCGGAATTCGGTAAACAAGATGTCAAAACGATCGTATTTATAAGTACTGTAACATATATTTTTATCGTACAACGGTATGTGTAAAAATTGCAAGCTACAAATTTTAAAAGGATTTTAACCTATTTAAATTTTGCCTTTAAAAATTCACTGTGAGAAATATACTTGCCTTATGGCGATGAAACTAGCGCCAATGGATTCGTTTCGACGTTTCTGATTTTCCGGGACTGATCTCGCAATTTTCAGAGGCCTGTAGGAATTACTATTAATTTAAATCCAATAAAATCATTTATAAATATACCAAAATACGCAAATACGTGTATTTTAAAACGTATTGTGTATAAAACCCACCCTCCTCCGTTACTATCCCATGAGAACAGAGGCGACGGGGTTTGCGTGATCGACTCCGGCGGCGGCGGCGATATCGGGCGACGGCGGTGCGGCAACGGCCGGTGGCGAGCTCCAATGGAGGTGGTGATGTTCGGAGGGAAGTGGGCAGCGGCGTTGTCGAGCTCGCAGGAGGCGTTGGGAAGAGAGACGGCGGAGCAGACGAGCGGCGATGGGCGGGGGCTGGCGGCGCCGTCGTCCACGGTGGGCGGAGCAGCAGTCGGAGGGGCGTGGGGCGTCGTTGGAGAGCGGGGGAGTGGAGGGAGACGTCGGAGCTGGGGAAACGGCGGGCGAGCGGCAAAGCTTGCCGTGGGGGTGCTCTGTTGCGGTGAGGGAGTCGGGCTTCAGTCGGAGCTCGGGGCGGAGGCTCGGGGTGATCGGAGACGGTCGTCGATGGTGAAGCAGATCGGAGGCGGCGCTGGTGCGGCTTCGGGCGGTCGAAGGCGGACGACGGAGTCGAGTTCGTGGGGGCGGTTCACGAAGGAAGCGGAGGCTGTCGACGGTGCTCGGAGCGGGGGATGCTGCTCTCGGAGCTTGGGGGAGATGAGTTGAGAGAGAGCTGTGTGAGAGAGCCTATGCGTGTGTGGGTTGCCTGTGTGCGTGAGTCAGCCAAGCATGGGTTTGGGTTAGTCTGTGGATTTCTTTTGAACGTGCAAATGAGTGAGAAGAAGAGAGTGGCCTGGGTATCACTGTGAAGGAGAAGAGAAAGATTAAAGGGTTTAAATAGAGTTTAAGAATTAGTATAATAATAATGTAATTAAGTTTTAGTCAATAGCTATTTAATGAAAAGTTAGCTTTTGACTAACTTTAGAGATTATAAAACACATGGGCTGCTCAAATGGGATTTTTTTGGATTCATCTGCCGACTGGAGGAGGGTGATTAGGATGGTAATTAGGGAAATGTAAAACGGTAATTAGTGAAATCATTTAGTGAAATTACAATTTTGCCCCTAGGGTTAAATGACTCCGAAAAATTACGAAAATATAGCCACGGGTTCGTATCGTCACGAGAATCGTGACTACGAGATCCATTTCATAGTTTGGACTACAAAAATACGAGTTTTGGGCCAAAACGTTTAGAAAGCGGGTTTGCGGGTTCTCTATCGATCCGACTTCGAAAAATTACGAAATTAATGTGGGAAGCACTAAATGGTCTTAGAGTGATACTGTAGAAGTTTAAAACCATTTTGAAAACGTTTACTTATAAAAATAATTGTTACGGCTGAAATTTTAAAATTGAGTTTAAATAATTATAAAAATCATTTAGGGATTTAGGATGGTACTTGTAAACTCTAAAATAGGCTATAACTATATTGGTTACACGAAACATTTTTTTATAAATGATTTAAAAACTATTTTGATATTCAACTCCTAACAAACCATTATAAAATATTATTAATTAAGAAAATACGTAGAAAATAGGTATTGCTGAATACGGGTCATCACACACCCTCGCATGGAGGGTACCTGAAACGCCGTATGCTTTTGTGACATGACATGATAGAGTTGAGGAGATGTTCATTGTAGGGTATCCACACGCACGCACACACAGAATAACCGTAAGGTGTCAGTTGTTTTTGTTGTTGTGCTTAGACTTCGTCGTCAAGTCTAAGCTGTCAAGGGGGTCCCGGACGCTATTGTAATACTCGGTATCCATATATACTTGTATATATACGTATTTTTGGACATATGTGTACGTATAAATTTCTGGATATTTATATGAATTTTTCCTAATTTTTGTAATGATAAATTTATTTTTAAATAATTTTTAATTACCATTTGAATTTAAATGGAAAACCATCAATTACCGGACATGATGTGACACGAGCAGACCATCGGCCTCTCCAACTCTAGTCAAACTCCCCCTTTCGGGAGTGACGCAGCGAGTGAGATATCGTACAACGGTCCGCTTCTTAACACCTATAGTTTACCTGTTTTCCCCCAAACCCGTGTCACCCTCCTTTAGGAGGACTGATACATTCCTCATTCTCACTCTCTTTTTAAGATGTTACTTCGTTTGTCAACGAATCATCTAGTGGTCTTGAATACCGCTTTTAACCAACCTTTAACAAATATCATCATCATCATCATCATCATCATCATCATCTCAATTAAAGAATTTCATGGAATATCATTATGAACATACAATGTGAGCACAAAAGCATAAACAAATTGAACTTAAACATTATTAACATAACGAATATTTCATGAACCATCTGCATAATTACATGTCTAAAGAGCATGTCATTGAGAACATGAATAGCACAAACAAACTTAACTTGAAACAAAACTACACCATGATAAGTACTAAGCAAAATTAGCATATGAATCTGTTAAAACTGTTACAGCAGAAAGAACATCACTTTAGCCTATCTACAGTCCGAATTGGTCTCTGGTCCCTTCACAAAAGTTGTAGATATGGTGTTTTCCTTTCCCTGACCAATTTTCATAAACTCAGTTGACATATGTGATTTATGGTGGATTTTCTCCTGACAGGTATAATTTCAGCATTCTGAACCAGAAACTGAGTTCAGTTCAAGTCCATTTTGCTACAAGTTACAGAGAGAATTAAAATCTAAGAAAATTATAGGTTGAAGATCTTGAAGTCAGCTTTCCAACGGCATCAAAATCATACTATTTTATAAAATGTGCAAGGAGTTCTACTCGTTTTACTGAAAGGTGTCAAAATTGTCTAAAAACAGACCAGTTTTAGAAACTAAATTTTTACTCTATTTTTCAGTTTGAATTTGCAAAACTTGTAAAAATGAAAGTTGTTAAGGACTTCAATATGTACAACATATATTGTTTTCATGAATTTCTACGTAGCCAATTAAGTGCAGCAATCTACCAAAGTATCAGCCAATTCTGTGTAAATTTCAGCATGAAGTTCAAAACTTAATTTCTACACAAAATCTAAAGAACTTGCTAATTAATTAAACCCTTAGTTCTAAAAATAAACCCTACTAAGGTGATAAGAATTTCTTCATTGCTAGTCCTCCAAATAATTTCGTTGGCCCTTCTTACTTCCTACACACCAACAGAGGCCAGACTTCGCAATGATTTCAATATTCATGAAGATGGATCTCTACGTTTTAGGAACAGAATTTGTGTGCCATCAGGTGGAATACAGGATGAATTACTGAAAGAAGCTCATAGCTCACCTTACTCTATTCATCCCGGAGGCACTAAAATGTATCGTGATTTGCGACAACATTTCTGGTGGCATGGTATGAAGCGGAGTGCAGCCAGGAGTGTAGCTTCATGTCTGACTTGTCAGCAAGTAAAAGCAAAACACCAGAGAAAGGCAGTGTTGCTGCAGCCTCTTCCAATACCAGAGTGGAAGTGGAAGCATGTGATGATGGACTTTGTGACTGGGTTACCTCGTACTCCTCGAGGATATGATGCTATTTGGGTAATCGTCGATCGATTGACTAAATCAGCTCATTTTATACCCTTTCGTGTTGGACAGTCGACTGACCACCTTGCCAAGAGATACATGGAGGTAAACAATTTTCTTGCTTCTATTTAGATTTGTTGCTAGTATAGATTCTGAATCAAGTTTGTATATAGGAAATCATGAGGCTTAACGGAGTACCTATAAGCATAGTCTCCAACCGCGACACAAGATTCACGTCTCACTTTTGGAGAAGTTTGCAGGCCAGCTTAGGAACTCAACTGAGTTTCAGCACTGCATACCATCCATAGACAGATGGTCAATCGGAGAGGACAATTCAGATCCTAGAAGATATGTTGAGGGCGTGCATGCTGGATTTCAAGGGCTCTTGGGACGAACATCTACATTTGGTAGAATTCGCCTACAATAACAGTTATCAAGCCAGTATAGGCATGACGCCATTTGCAGCCTTGTATGGAAGGAAGTGTCGATCTCTCAGTTGGGATGATGTTGGAGATCGTGAATTGTTGGGCCCGGATATGATCGCTGAAACCGTGGATGTTGTGAGAGTCGTCAAAGATAATCTTCGCATAGCTCAAGATCGTTATAAGAACTGGGCTGATGCAAAGAGGCGACACTTGGAGTTCCAGCCAGGAGAGTTAGTATTTTTGAAGATTTTAGGGGCTGATTCGTTTTGGGAGACGTGGAAAGCTAAGCCCAAGATATATTGGACCTTTTGAAGTTCTAGCTCGTGTTGGAGAAGTGGCTTATAGAATTGCCTTGCCAACATCTCTTGAGGGAGTGCATAATATGTTTCACATATAGCAACTCAGGAGGTGTGTTGGAAATTCTGATCATGTCGTTGACTTCTCTAAGATCGAAGTGCGACCAGACTTGACTTATGATCAGCAGCCAGTAGCTATTCTGGACCGAAAGCAGAAGATGCTGAAGAAGAAGTCCATCAATCTTGTGTGGGTTATGTGGCACCGAGAGTCACCAAGAGAGTCTACCTGGGAACTCAAGGATGAGATGAAAGAAAAGTACCCTCACCTATTTGTATGATGTTGTGATGTTATTTTAAGAATATGTAAGATGATATAATATATAGAACGACTCCTCCCGTTTTTATTTTGAAATTCCGAGGACGGAATTTATTTTAAGGGGGATAAGATGTGATAACCCTAGTGTTTATATACGGGTATAAATATACATTTTTGGGCATACGTATGCGTGTAAAATTTCTAGGCATTTCGGTTAATCTTCTTTAATATATTTTTAGCAATAAAATTATTAATATCCTAAATAATTTCTATAATCAAATGGGAGTAATTAAATAATGTTTATGGGAGAAATACTTGTGTTAATAGGTGTATGTGGTAATTAGTGGGGTATTCTTAATTATTAAAAATTCTAAAATCCCTAAAATTCCCATGGAGACACATCAATAGTGATGTGTCAATACCAAATGAAGGCTGGTTGCCTTTAGGCACGTGTAGAGCTTGGAGCAAATAGGGGTGATAAGGATTAACCTGGAGAGTAAAAGGGAAAGATTAAAGCAAAAAAGGGAGATTAGAAAAAAAAACCCCTTTTCCCTTTTCCCCTGCTACATGCTCACGTTCCAGAGCCTCTCCCCATCTTCATTTTTCTCTTCTCACCCGTAAGCTAAGGCCATAAAAAATGTTATCAGAACCCATTTTCGGTGGCTTGAACTAGAGGAGAAATAAGAGTACCTTAGGCTCCAAAAGGTCTTCAAGGACTAAGAAGGGCCCCAGATTTTAGTGGTGGACTGTGAAAGATAGAATTCTAACTTGTTAGATAGGGTCCAGTTTAATAGCTTATGGTTTTTCAGTTTTGTCGTCGTCGGAATCTATAATACACTAAATCCCCTCTCGCGCGTCCGAATGAACCCCCCATACGGCTGCACGCCGTAAGAACTCTTAGACCCTAGAACCATACGGCTGTGTAGATCACTCCCTTAGCTTCACATCTGTGTTTTTTTATGTTTCCCACGGCCATTTGCGTTGGTACGATTGTATGTTCACAAAATTAATAGAAAAATTAAGTGGGCATTTGCATGTTCCCACTGCCATTTGCGTTGATACAAAATTAAATGTGCACTTTTTTTTCCTCAGAATGCTTACTGATTTAATGAATTACTCATTGTTCGCAAATTAACAAGGAGTGAGTTGTTTTTTTGTTGATTCGTGACATCTGATGATGACTTGGGTTGAGATTTTTTTTCCCATTGTTTAAAGCTAATGGGTGAGTGCTCCTATTGCTTGGTGCTTCAATTGTTAACAAAGTTTCAGTCAAAAATTTTTAACAGAACTTTTTCTCTTTGGGTATTATTTGGGGAAGGTTATGTTTTTGACAGAACTCTTTTTTTTTACTTTTTTTAATTAGTTCTTCTTGTGACTCTGGTCTTGGTCTCAATGTTATCTAAAGCAACCTTGATTGGGTTTTAATTGTTCTCTACTTTGTATAATCTGAAATCATTTTTAGGTGGTTTACTGATGCATGTTGGATTTGCATATCAAGTTATTACTGAAATTTGCTTGTTAATCCAATACTAGATTATATGCAAATCAGACTTGTGATATGAAGGATCACGTGAATGCTATATTATATCCATGTTGCATTGTGAAAAAGAATCATTTATTATTTTTCCATTCTTTAAATATATTATGCAAGTTCTTATGAGATTGAAAGATGGGAAGAGAATAAATGCTAGAATGATGATGATCATGAGTATGATGTACTAAACTGAAAAAAGTATGAAATAACTGAAATCAGAGTGAGATGAGAATATGTGTCTGGAGTCTTCCAAAAATGGGTGAAGCCCCAGATATGGGTTAGGTGGAAATGTGTAAAAAGTAGGCTGTTAAGGAGTGGACATTGATGATGATTATTTCTCACCCACACTCCCGGCAGCTGGCAGGGGGAGCAGACAGGGTTAGAGAGGACGGTGGTGTACTCGTGATGCACCATGACGGTAAATGATGGTTTGCTCCGTTTCCTTATAGAAAACCCGAGATTTCTCAGTCCCGACAGAGGAGTTACGAGAGGCCCCTCCGGTGCTCGTGTCACTGGTTGGGTACCACTCTTCACCCAACCTTGGTGAAGCCCATCTCCTTAAAAGTGTCCTACTATTTACACGGATTCCCAAACATATGAACTATAACTTGTTGTAATTAATTTTAAAATATAAATGTTGCCACTATGTTAACACGTCCTTAATTTTCTTTTCAATGCTTGTATGTTTTAATATATACATTCATGTATGCTTTGTTGGCCCCTTACTTTCAGACCACCCTTAGATAGGTAGTCTGGTTTTAAACTGGGACCTACCTAGCTTAGTTAGAAATTCTACTGGGTCACGCGTTGACGTGTCCCAATTACACTTTCAGGTCCTGAAGTTGTGACACCAGAGTCATGAGGAGTGCAGAATCCTACTTCTTCCTCATCTAAGGTACATCAGGAGACTTCAGACGGAGGTTTTGTCCACGTGGGCTTCCCTGGGTTAGACTAGGGAGTGCGTTGTACGGGTGTGGACATTTTTTGGGTTTTCTTTAGGGCAGGTTCCCCTTTTGTCTTCTCTTTCTTTTGTTCCCCTTTTGTACTTGTATAGAGACATATGATGTATCCTATATAAATGATGTTCAGTATAGTTTATTTTTCAGCACTTATAGTTTTTAATTTGTTGGAGCATTATATTTCTTACTCCTCGTACTTTTCCAGTATATCGCAGTGGCCTGCTTAGATAATTTTATTTTAACCACAATTAAAGCCTAGTAGTATTTGGACGTTAGGGGCTCGAAGCCTAGTGTCTGAATACTACGGCGACCTAGTCCATCATGTTTTTCCCGTATTTCGGGTAGCGGAGCGTGACAGTTTTTTGTAATGGCCTATGCAGGTCTTTTTAAGGTAGAGCTCCTATCGTTCTTAGTAGAATTTAGTTTTAGAATTAGGATTTTAATATAAGTTAGCATGCTGAAATTTACACAGAATTGGTCGAAACTTTGGTAGCTTGCTGCACCTAATTGGCTAATAGAATTGCCTGAAAAAAATATGTGTTGTTCTTATTTAAGTCCTTAATAACTTTCATGTTTACAAGTTTTGCAAATTGGAGTACATATGTATTATCCAACATTCACTCACGTAAATCTTTATTTAACCACCTATATACTGCACAAATATACTTACATACACGCTGTCAACGTAACATATATATTCAATGCAGTGTATATATACAAACAACACTATATACACTATAGCACAAGAATTATATCAATACAGTATATGTATATACACACACACACTTGTATACACAAGCCATATCCATATATAAATCTTATGCACATGTTACACTCACATATCATCACATGATTTATAAATACACACCAACCGGCATTCTGAAATCAAAGTCAGCTTTCCAATTACCTAATTTGCTACAAGTTACACAGAATTGGCCGAAACTTTGGAGTGGTTATATGTCTATGCATATGATAAATATGATTGTGTGAATTGATGTAGTAAGATATGTATCTATATATATAGCAACATTTGGATATGGATCATAAGTCGTGTGTGAAATATATTGGCTTACTAAGTGGAGTGTATAGATATACATAAGTAGGTTGGTGTGTATTTATATATCATGTGATGATATGAGAGTGTAACATGTGCATAAGATTTATATATGGATATGGCTTGTGTATACAAGTGTGTGTGTGTGTATATATACATATACTGTATTGATATAATTCTTGTGCTATAGTGCATATAGTGTTGTTTGTATATATATACTGCATTGAATATATATGTTACATTGACGGCTTGTATGTAAGTATATTTGTGCAGTATATAGGTAGTTAAATATAGATTTACGTGAGTGAATGTTGGATATGAATACATATGTATGTATCCTTGCATATATAAAGTGAGCATGTATTAGAATGTTGATATACTATACATACGTACTAACAGGACTATTTACTATAATGATATATACTGTGTACATATTTGTGTGCGAACTATTATATATAATTGTTTATATAGTTGTAGGTGTTTCTACTTATGTGCTTATGTGACATATTTGTGTATGGTTACCCACTTGATATGTGGTGCATCTTATCGGTGTGTATCATTATTGGTGTATGACAATATACTATAAGTGCATCAATATTTGGATACACCTACTTACATATGTATGTTAGCAAGGTTGTATGCATATTGGATATGATGTATATAGTAGTATGTGAATCTATAGGTGGATGTATACTTGGTTGTATACTTGATCTATACTTTGACGAATCTAGGTGTATCCATAGGTATGTGTATATGTAAGTATGCTAGCTCTGTGACTTATGAGTAGAGTGTGTTTAAATGTTATGTGAACATGTATTTATGTAGATATATAATTATAAGGAGTGTGTGATTACATATAGAGGTGTATGTATTTAGATATATCTACATGTATCCATGAACTAGCATATGTCTTTGACCATATACTTGTGTGAATCTTTATGTAAGTACATATGTTTTAAGTGAAGTAAGTGTATGGATACGGGTGTGTATATTGACGCTTTAGGTGTATCTATATTTCTATGTATTAATGTGTACAAGTATTGATATATGTGTCCATATGTATAGGCGTACTAGTATGTAGGTTCATATTGTTGGATATGGACGACATGAATACACCCATGAGGGGATGTATGAGGGTGTACGGACCTCAGATGTCGCGTGCACGAAAGCATGCATGAAGGGAACCTTTTCTCGTGTGAAAAGGACCACTCGATAAGTGGAAAAAGCCACTCGATAAGTGGAAAAAGTCACTTTATAAGTGCATAAAGGCACTTGATAAGTGCATGAAGAAGAGGATAAATGAATGTGCTAATATAGGCTAATAAGCTTATAATTGGCTATTTCCTACAATAACCACCCCTAAAGACTATAAATAGGACCCAAGGGTAAGGCATTCATTCCACACTTTCCATGCCATAAGTTTGCATAAGGCATCTTATGTTCTTCTTCTCCCTTCCATTAAAATCCTCTTCTAGTTAGAGATTTAGGCGGTGAAACTCTGCTTCGATCCTCCGTGACGAAGTATCGACCGTTGTGGCGAATCCGAGGGCGAAGTTCCGAGATTACGGTGCCGCGTACGCTAGCGTAAGTCTCGACTTTATTATTCGATCCTAACGTCCTTGTTTTGTCAGGATCCAACATTGGTATCAGAGCCATAAGGGTTCGCCCCGGTCAAACCGCCGCTCCATCGAACCGATGAACGAGGCGTTGTCTTTTTCACGAATGGGTATCCTACCATTATGGATATGGTAGGAACGCTTCGTGACGGAGAGAACGCAGCGGTTGTTCTTTTCACGTTAGGGTCTCCTACCATTACGGCTATGGCAGGAACTCTCAGTGACGGGAAGAACCGACCGTTCATATCGTCAAACTCGCACTCTTCATGGATGCCGAGTCTCCATTCATAGGGAATGTGAACTCTCTTCATGTGGAGCGTGTAGTTTACGAACTTTAAAGTATGTTATTTTTCATTTTGGCACACGGCCATTAGAGAATAACTACTTTCTCGACGAACGGGTGCTTCATCGACGAACGGGTGCTTCATCGAGGAAGAAGATGGTAGTAATTCCCATCGGGGAAGATGACTTTTGGTGCTTGATCACCATGGCCAAATGGGCTATGAAGGCAATGCACCCCCCCTCCCCATGTGGAGGGGGTTGGCTACGGCCAATAACCACCACGGCCACCCCTCCGGCGGGTTGTGCGGCAACCCCATATAAGGGGGTGGCCGGCCATGGCCATATGGGCCATGGCCGGCAAGGCCAAATGGCCATGGCCCGGCCATGGCCGGCCCCGGCCAGTGCCAGGGGGCCCTGACCGGCCTCTGCCAAGGCCAGGGGCCGGCCTGGCCGGCCCTGGTAGAGGCCAGGGCCAATGCCCTGGCCTCGGCCAGGGCCTGGCCGGCCCTGGCAGGCCGAGGGGCCAGGGCCCCTGGCCGGCCAGGGCAGAGGCCCTGGTCGCCCCTTGGCCAGCCTCGGCCAGGGCAGAGGCCCTGGCCGGGAGGGGTTTCAGATCATTGGTATTGGTCGACAAATACAGGAGTTTTGATCGACCAATTCGGCAAAAGGCCTTGGTCGAACACGAACATGCCGACTAGCCCATACGGGGCCAACGACAGTCGTCTGCGGCAAAATTCTCCCATACGGGGGGAAGCACCTGGATCCATACGGGAGCCGGCGACAATGGCTTGCAGAAAAATCCCCTCAGGGGAAATCCGGCCTTGGCACGGATACGGCTCATCCCCGGCAAATGGCCAGGAAGTGCCGAATATTTCACTATTATCATAAGGGTACTAGGTTGAAATATACAATTTTGAAAAATACGTTTTTCGTACGTTTTGAAAAATACGTTTTCAAAAACGCTTTACCGCTGCAAAGTACTATAAGAGTACTTTAATTTGATAAAGTGATGGGGAAATATTGAAAGTTACTCTAGATGGTGATTGGAAACATAGTGACCTTTCCGATTCTAGAGTAACATCTTCAATATTTTTCGAAAGTAACTTATCAAATTATAAATATCATTCCAAGTGGGAGTTGAAATTAGAACTATCCAAATGGGATATTCTATTATCATTTCAAATGGGAATTATATTTTAAGAATTTTCAATGCAATGTTTTTGATCAAACCTTCGTTGTTTTGTGTCTTTTTGCAGCATTTTAAAAGTAAAATGTCTTCCGCTTCAAAGAATATCGTCGCTGAGTTAAACAGAGGTGAAAAACTCAACGACGATAATTACAAACTTTGGTCCATCAAGATACAATACGTTTTAGAGGAGCAAGAAGTGTTCGAAACTCTAAAGAATGTAATGATTGAACCCGAGTCGGGCACTACGGCCCAACACAGACGAGACAAGGAAGCTTTTGATGCTTGGTCTCGGAAGAACAAGATAGCACGCATTACGTTATTAAGCAGTATGGCTGATGACATAATGCGCATCTTCCGAGAGCATGACTTAGCTGTGGACATATGGTCCAAGCTTGAGGAAAAGTTTGGTGGCACATCGGTGTCCAAACTTCGCGCCTTAACTATAAGATTTGATTCATACAAGAAACATCCAGATCATTCCATGGGGAAACATCTGCGACATATGGAGAATCTTATCTCAGAGTTAAAGGATGCGGGTCATGTGCTCACTGATGAGCAACAAATCCAAGCAGTCATACGTTCCCTACCAAATGGGTGGGACCAAATGAAGATGCATCTCACTCATAATGAGAGCATCAAGACTTTCAGCGATGTTTCTAAGCACCTCGAATTAGAGGAAGAGCGGCTTGCGGCTGCCAAGCCAAGTGCAGAAGTGCACATGGTTGCTAGTTCCTTACACGGGGGAAAGAAACGTAAAGATCGTTCGAAGTCTTCTAATGAACGTAATAAGCAACCTGAGTCTACCAAGAAACCTAAACATAAGGGTGGGCACAAGAAATGGCACAAGAAGAAAAACTTGAAGAGGATCAAGTGCTTCAAGTGCAACAAGCTCGGTCACTATGCTCGTTCGTGTACGAGTGGAGGCGACGAGGTAAATTGTAATTATACTAGTTACATATGTGTTTCTAGTTCAATATTTCTTGTGGAATCTAATCCATTTTGGATAATTGATTCAGCTGCCACCGACCACATAGCAAGGGACAGACGGTCCTTCGTGGAGTATCACCGGATACCCCAAGGAACGAAATGGATCTATGTAGGAAACAACACACGTGTTGAAGTGAAAGGCATTGGGACTTGCAAGCTAGTCTTGGACAACGGCCACACTATCCTACTTCATGATGTTCTCTTCGCTCCAGATATTCGAAGGAATATAATATTTGTGGTCATGTTAATGGGTCTTGGTTATAGCTGGTTCTTTCAAAATTTTAAAGTGGACTTGTGTTGTAATAATTCCTTAATTGGCACTGGGTATGTATTTAAAGGATTTATTGTATTAAATACAATGTATGACTCTTCATATTGTAATGAAAATTTCCTTGTTGCAAATTCTTCGACTTATGAGTCTGATATAATTTGTTGGCATGCAAGGCTTGGTCACATTGGACCAACACGAATGGATAGATTTGCCAAACGTGGCCTTCTATCCAATGTTTCAAAGGTTGAAATGTCGACCTGCGAACATTGCCTTGTAGGGAAATCTTGTCGCAAGCCATTTGGAACCGGCACAAGGGCCGAGGTTCCATTACAGCTCATCCATTCGGACATATGTGGTCCGATGAATGTCAAGACAAGACACGGAAAGTCCTATTTCATCACTTTTATTGATGATTTCACCCGATTCGGACATATCTATTTGATATCCCACAAAAGTGAAGCATTAACCTACTTTAAGAACTATATGAGTTTAGTGGAGAATCAATTAGATCGCAAGATTAAGGTCTTGCGAACCGATAGGGGCGGTGAATATCAATCAACAAGTTTTAAGGAACTTTGTGATGAAAAGGGCATAGTACATCAGGTAACTATGCCTTATACTCCGCAACAAAATGGGGTTGCAGAAAGGAGAAATAGGACTTTAATGGAAATGGTCCGTTCAATGATGGCGCAAGCTAACTTGCAAATCACCTTTTGGGGTGATGCATTATTGACGGTCGCTTTCATCTTGAACCGCGTACCCTCGAAATCAGTTAGCTCCACTCCTTATGAGTTGTGGAACCAAAGGTCTCCTGACTTAGACATTTTGAAACCTTGGGGATGTGCATCCTACGCACATATTTCCTCCCATAAGTATGGCAAACTTGGGCCACGGGGAAGGAAATGTATCTTTATACGATACGCAGAAAACTCCAAAGGTTATGTTTTCGTTAGTCAGGAAGACAATGGAGGTCTAATTGAGTTTGAGTCGAGGGATGTCACTTTCTTGGAAAACGAGTTTCCAAGACAGGGCGAGATAAGTCAGGACTTATCTCTATTTGAGATTAATGATCAAGAAGGATTACCTCATTCGAGTGGGAGAATTCTTGGTGAAGAAGAAAATACGTTTCAAACTTCACCAATGGATGATACGAATGACACTAATCCTATTCCATACGGGAATAATGATCCAAGTGGGAGCATTTCTAACGACATTCCAAGTGGGAGTGATATTAGAATTGATCTACATTCGAGTCAACAAGGACTTGAAGAATCTCAAATACGACGTAGTAGTCGTACAAGGTTGGCTCCTCTAAGATTTGAGGATGAATTTCCGCAAACCTTTATGACTTTACTACAAGATGATGACGAGCCTGCTACTTTCAAACAGGCCGTATCATGCCCTGCGAAAGACAAATGGATGGAAGCGATGAAGGAAGAGTTGGAATCCATGAAAGTTAACCAAGTCTGGGACTTAGTTGACTTACCCAGAGGACGTAGAGCTATTGGGAACAAATGGGTTCTCAAGATCAAGCATAAGGCTGATGGCTCTATTGACAGATATAAAGCTCGCCTTGTCGCGAAAGGTTTTACGCAACAGGAAGGGATAGACTACGAAGAGACCTTCTCACCTGTTTTCCGTTTTACCTCGATTCGCCTGATTCTGGCAATGGTAGCTTGCTTAGACCTCGAATTACATCAGATGGATGTAAAGACTGCCTTTCTCAATGGAGAATTGGACGATGAGATCTATATGGAACAACCAACAGGGTTTGTAAAAGAAGGAAACGAACATAAGGTTTGTAAACTTCGTAAATCCATATATGGTCTTAAACAATCCTCGAGGCAATGGTATATACGATTTCAAGAAGTTGTCTTATCAAATGGTTTTTCCATGCTTGATGAAGATAACTGCGTATATATCAAGATGATTAATAGCAAGTACGTTATTATGTCTCTATATGTAGATGACATTTTAATAGCCGGAAATGACAAGGGCTTTGTGATAGATATCAAGGCTTGGCTTTCATCAGTTTTTGAGATGAAAGACATGGGAGAAGCCGCATATATCCTTGGAGTTAAGATTTCAAGGAATCGTTCGAAGAAACTTCTTTCTCTTTCACAAGAGACTTATATAAAGAAGGTTCTAGAACGGTTTAATATGCAGGACTGCAAGTCCATTGATACTCCTATAAGCAAGTGCGACAATTTATGTCTGAAATCATGTCCAAAGAACCAAAAGGAAAAGGATATTATGGAAAAAGTTCCATATTCCAGTGCAGTTGGTAGTCTTATGTACGCTATGATGTGTACAAGACCGGACATCTGTTTTGCCATTGGAATGGTAAGTCGTTACCAATCCAACCTAGGGCAAGTACACTGGAAAGCGGTTAAGAGGATATTGCGGTATCTCAAAGGAACTGCAGACTATGCTTTATGCTATCAAGGAGATGCCTTAAGGCTCGAAGGCTACACTGATGCTGATTGGGCGGGTGATCTCGATGAGCGACGATCGACCTCAGGATATGTTTTTCTACTCGGATCTGGTGCAATATCCTGGAGTAGCAAGAAACAATCCTGCATCGCACTTTCAACTATGGAAGCCGAGTTTGTAGCATTTAGCATTGCAGTCCAAGAGACTGTTTGGCTTAGGAAGTTCTTAGACAGGCTTATTGATGCAAATAACTCAGGTGCTGTACCAATACACAGCGACAGTCAAGCATCTATAGCCTATGTCAAAGATCCAAAATTCCATTATAAGACCAAACAAATAGATATCCGCTACAAATTTGCAAAAGACTATGACAAGACCAAGAAGGTAGACATAAGGTACATATCTACGCATGAGATGATAGCGGATCCGCTTACGAAGGCGATCCCCAGAGATGTGTTTTACAAACACTTATCATCCCAATGATTGCGTAAGAGCTAAGTTGTACCAATGTAAATTCCCATGTCTGTAAATGATCAAATTTAATAAAAGAATAAAGTTCTTTTCAACATTGCATATGAATTTCTTAAGAAATGTTTGTGTACATTTTTGAAATCTCAGCTGAATTTTAGTATGTTGGACAGATTAAGGTTGGCTCTCTCACATGAGCAACCGTCTTTATTTTTTCAGACGGGTAAAATAAAGATGAGACCTGTTTAAAGTCAAAATCGTCAGACGGACGATTTAGAGTCATGACTTAAACAAAATGGTCGTATGAAAGATCTGCATCATATGGATTCTTTCAAAAAATCTAAGAGGATTTTGAAATCCTATCTATCTTATGCGGGATGTGAGTCCAGAAGATTATTTGAGTAGTAAAAGGGACTCAAAGTCAGACATTGTGGTGTCTGGTTATCATCCTCACAACATCATTAAGACATACGCTCCCTGGGAAAGGAGTGATGTTGTAATACGTATTCATACTACGTATGCATTTTAACCATTGGGTTAGAATAGTAATTGTGTTTACTATTATGTGAGACGCAAAGACCACATGGGTCTTAACTCGTTACCCTTATGGACTCTAATTGGTTCCTTAAGATTTGACTGGGTGATTGCTATCTTAGCATGTTGCTTATGGACTATGGTTACTTCAGTCCGGCGGGTTATGTTAGAAAATCAAGTCAAGTCAAGATCAAAAGGATCGCAAGAAGAGGAAGATTAATTTCATATTCACATTTGGACTTTAGAGATTCAAAGCTGGCCAGCCAATTGTAATCCAGATGGGATTCAATTGTTGAATATAAAGTATAAGAAATGTGAAGAAATAATCTAGGGTAAAGCATGCGTTGATCTACTCAACTTTGCACCTCGAGGAGTGTTGTGTATCTCTAACAAGTGCACAACAGCGGACTCTATGCGCATGACGGTCACACGGCCTATTTCTCGGTAGGACAAACAGAAGAGATAAAGGAAAAGATGTTTCCTTACAATCCCCTCAAGTGTGAGTGGGAGATGTTGGATATGGACGACATGAATACACCCATGAGGGGATGTATGAGGGTATACGGACCTCAGATGTCGTGTGCACGAAAGCATGCACGAAGGGAACCTTTTCTCGTGTGAAAAGGACCACTCGATAAGTGGAAAAAGCCACTCGATAAGTGGAAAAAGTCACTTTATAAGTGCATAAAGGCACTTGATAAGTGCATGAAGAAGAGGATAAATGAATGTGCTAATATAGGCTAATAAGCTTATAATTGGTTATTTCCTACAATAACCACCCCTAAAGCCTATAAATAGGACCCAAGGGTAAGGCATTCATTCCACACTTTCCATGCCATAAGTTTGCATAAGGCATCTTATGTTATTCTTCTCCCTTCCATTAAAATCCTCTTCTAGTTAGAGATTTAGGCGGTGAAACTCTGCTTCGATCCTCCGTGACGAAGTATCAACCGTTGTGGTGAATTCGAGGGCGAAGTTCTGAGATTACGGTGCCGCGTACGCTAGCGTAAGTCTCGACCTTATTATTCGATCCTAACGTCCTTGTTTTGTCAGGATCCAACACATATGTGTGTATGATTTATGGTATAGTGTGTATATACATGAATGTATAATGGATACGTATATCATTATTTGCATTTCATGGGTGAGAAGACCCTTAGACCTAATCAATCTCCTGTTAGACCCATAGTTTTGGAAAGTCCGAGGGTGGACTTTAATTTTAATGTGGGTAGAATGTAATACACGGTATCCATATATACTTGTATATATACGTATTTTTGGACATATGTGTACGTATAAATTTCTGGGTATTTCTATGAATTTTTCCTAATTTTTGTAATGATAAATTTATTTTAAAATAATTTTTAATTACCATTTGAATTTAAATGAATGAGTATTTGAATGGAAATACATTGTATTTAAACATGGTATGAAGTATTAAGGTTGTATTTCTATTTTTCTAAAACCCAAAATACCCAATTTTCTTTAGAGGACACCTAACCCTATTATGTGTCACTTCCCTAATTATCCTTACCTACTCCTAAACCACATGTCATCCTTCTTATGTTTGGTTGCTTAGCTTAATACACCTAGCATGCTACATGTCATTATCTCCTTAATTTCATTAGAAATACAAAAGGGAAAATGAAAGGAAAATGGAATGAAAAAAACAAGAAAAGAAAAAAAAACAAAATGAGAACCCTCTTCCTTGCTTTCTCTCTTCTCTTTCTCTTCCACCACCTCCCACCACCAACTCCACCACCACAACCTTCACACCACAAAGGCCAAACTATCACCATCATCAATCTATAAATTTTGAAGGAGAAGTAGTTGGAGAAGAAAAGCTTCAAGTTCTTCAAGGATTAAGAAGGGCAAGAGAAATTTTTGGAGGACTTTTTAAGTTAGAGCTCCTATCATTCTTAGTTGAATTTAGTTTTAGAATTATGATTTTAATTTAAGTTAGCATGCTGAAATTTACACAGAATTGGCCGAAACTTTGGTAGCTTGCTGCACCTAATTGGCTACATAGAATTGCCTGAAAAAATTTAAGTTAGAGCTCCGATCATTCTTAGTAGAATTTAGTTTTAGAATTAGGATTTTAATTTAAGTTAGCATGCTAAAATTTACACAGAATTGGCCAAAACTTTGGTAGCTTGCTGCACCTAATTGCTACATAGAATTGCCTGAAAAAATATATGTTGTTCTTATTTAAGTCCTTAATAACTTTCATGTTTACAAGTTTTGCAAATTCGAACTGAAAAATATGGTAAAAATTCAGTTTCTGAAACTGGTCTGTTTTTAGACAGTCTGGACACCTTTCAGTAAAATGAGTAGAAAACACTGCACACTTAATAAAACATAATGATCTTGGTGCCGTTGGAAAGCTGGCTTCAAGATCTTCAACTTGTAATTTTCCTTTTGTAATTTTCCGAAAATTCTATATCTGCTTGTAACTGATAGGAAAATGGACTTGAACTGAACTCAGTTTCTGGTTCAGAATGCTGAAATTATACTTGTCATGAGCAAATCCACCATAAATCACATATGGCAACTGAGTTTATGAAAATTGGTCAGTGAAAGGAAAACATCCATATCTACAACTTTTATGAAGGGACCAGAGACCAATTCTGACTATAGATAGGCTAAAAATGATGTTCTTTCTGCTGTAACCGTTTAGACAGATTCAAATTTTACACTATTGTCATACCATGCATTACTCTTTTATGTTATGTTCAATTTCGGTTATCATGCTATTATTTGTCATGATTTATGTGATGATTAGTAGCTATGTTCACATGCTTTCCAATTTGTTGCAGTAAATAAATTGTGTTCAAGTTAAAGTGCATATTAACATGTTTGCTATGTCCAACTAAAAGCTAGTATATTATGTTGTGTTTAAAGGATGTTTTATGTCATTTACTGACATGCAACAAGCTAGTATACATAGTTGTGTTATTACGCCATTACTTTCCATTATGCTAGCATATAGCTTTATTTTGATTGAGTATGTCAACTTGAGACATTTTCTAGTGTTGTGGTTTCATCTTGTTTAGTGTATCATATTAGTGTTATAACTTCATTAAGAAAGTGAACGGAATTGATGGAACTATGCGATATTGAAATAAGATGAAGACGATGGTCGTTGCTGAATTACGACATCGGTGAAATTAAGAAAGAGATGGAGAGATGAAAAAGCGGTAGTCGAGACCGCTAGATGATTTGTTGACAAACGAAGAAATACTTTGAAAACTGAGAGTGAGGATAAGAGTTTGACATCGGGAGCACAGTCCATTCTAAAATGGGCGAGACTCCGGATGTGGGTTTGGGGGAAACACGGGTAAACTTTAGGAGTTAAGGAGCGGACGTATGAATTATGATTTCTTGCCCGATGTGTTGCCCTCAGAAGGGGAGTTGGATAGGGCTAGAGAGGCCGCTGGTGTGCTTGTGTCGCACCATGATGGTCAATGATGGTTTGCTCCGTTTGTCCGACAGAAAAACCGAGATGAGTCTCGCTCTAGTACCTTGCCCCGTTCGGGTACAGAGTTACGAGAGGCCCCTCTAGTGCTCGTGTCGCTGGTTGAGGAACCATTTTTCACCCACCTTGGGTGAGGTCCGACTCCTTAGCGTCCTGTGGTTTGCACGAGTTTCCAAATATGGGAATCAACAACTTAAAGTAATTGTCTTTAATTTATAAATGTTGTTATCTCATGTCTCCTTACTTTTGTTTACTTTAATGCTGCTATCCCAAGGTAACATGTTCTTATGCTTCCTTTCAATATCTGCATTTCATAATATGGTTTCATATGCATGTTTTGCAAGTTCTTATAACTAAGTTCGCATGTTGGAATGTGATCACTTTTATGCACCATGAACCTTACTTGTTAGACCACCATCCCCTAGATAGGCAGACCAGTTCTAAAACTGGGTCCTACTAGAGTGTTAGGAGTTTCTACTAGGTCACGCGTTGACGTGTCTCCGTTGACTTTCAGGTCATGTGAGTTGGAGGTTGGAGATAGCGGCTGGAGCTTCAGAGTTTGTGATCGGTTGTAGGATTGGGTGGCGAGGGGTATGATGAGAGACTTGTACTTTTGGTGTTTCTTTTTCGGGTAGACCTTTGTATCTAGAGTTGTGCTGATAAAATGTTTGAATTGTATAAGTTGGAACTGGACTTGGAGTTGTATAAGATTATCGTTGTCTCAGTGTGGCTTTCCTTATTTGTACCCCTTGAACAGATGGTGTATGTAAAAGATGTATCAATGTATCAATAAAATGGAATATGGTAGTTTTGTTATTTTCTCAGTGTTTTTATCTGTGATGGAGTTTTACTTGTACTTCCCAATACATGCGTAGTACCTGCAGCATGCTTTTGTTCTCTTCCTTTCTCTCTTTCTATGTAACACTCATTGATCTAGAAATACTTGGGACGGATTCGTACTTCCTGGGTATCCTGGAGAGCGGGTCATTACATTTGCTGGCACATGCGAGCGTACGGCTGTGGGTAGCCTTGAGAAGTCGAAGAGCACAGATTCACGTAACGTCCGTAGTCACGCGTCTCAGCAGAAAACCAGGAACCAAAATAGTCAACGGAAAATTGCAAAAACTAAGGAATTCAAGAGGAAGCCAATGGTGGTGGAGTGGTCGCCGGAAGTGGTCGGAGGCGGTCGTGCGCCGGCGTCGAAGTTCAGTGCACAGATCTGTCAAAAACAGCCAATATGGCTTGTTTCGACGAGGTTTCAAGGAGCTAGAGATGTGGGAAAAGGAAAAGAGAAATTGAAAATGATAGAGGGTTTTGATAGAAGTCCAACGGTGGTAGGGTGGTCATCGTAGGTGGCCGGATGACCGGTGGGCGCGAGTTTGAAGTGGCGGCATGTAAACTATCAAAAATAGCGGCTAGATCTAAGTTCCACAGGGTTTTCGAGGAGATTGAGACATGCGAAAAGGGTAAGGGGAGTTGGGAATGATCGAGGGGGTCAAAGGAGAGTCGAGTGGTGGTGGAAATGGCCGGAGGGGGTGGCCGGAGGTGGCCGGCCGGCGGTGTTTTCCGACGGGGAGCAGTTCTGGCCTGGGCTGTCCTTTTTAGGGTTTTCATGGAGTTTTGAGGGGTTTCAATGGAGAGAGATGAGAGGAAAAGGTTGCAGGTGTTAGGCGAGGTCGAGGGGGATCCGAGGGAGGCAGTGGCGACTCCCGGAGATCGGCGGAGAGAGGTGGCCAACGCGTTTTCCGACGGTCAGATCTGGGCTGTGTTTTGATGGATTTTTTGATGGGTTTAGGAGGAGAGAGAGTAGAGAGAGAAGAGGAGGAGGAGAGGAGGAGATGGCCAGACCTTAGGGGGTGGCTGGGGATCTCGCCGGTGACGGGGAGGGGAAGAAGGCGCAAGGGATAGAGCTGGCGGCTGTTTGTGCATGACCTAGGCTCTTGGGAGATGATGTGTTTTTAAGTTAGGAAATTTCTAAATGGGGTTTTGAAAGGGGGTGTAGTTTAGCAAAGTGGGAGAGAGAGTGTGAGAGAGAGGGTGTGCAAAAGAGGGAAAACTAAGGTGAGGATAGCTCCAAAAATCACTCATGATGCGTAAGGAATCCTAGTAGATTTGATTAGCAGTTTGAATTTGAAATTGATTAGGCTTAATGGGCTTGGGTTTTGATTAGCTATTTGGGTGAGCTAGGAGTGTCCGAAAAATACGAAAAAAATATGGGGACGACCGTGACGAAGAGGGGCTAGGGGGTACAGTGGTCAATCGTGCATTTGGTTCACAAAAAACGAACTAAAAATAAAAAGGTCCGGCGACTAAGTCTAAAGCTACGACGACTCTCCAAACAAAGCTGATTTGTGGGAGAACGACCCGTGAAATGACGTTCTCTAAAAATCCCACAAATAACTACTCTTCCATACGGCCACAATGACATATCACGACGTATAGTCCGGATCCAAGAAGAGGCCAAATAAAATACGGGTACGAAAAGTACTTACACACAGAAAATACGAACGGTCGGAAAGAGGCCGTTACACATTGTGATATACACTATTCACCCCCTCTAGTGTATTTGGTCTGCCAAAAGATTCAACATTTGGTATCAGAGCATGGTTAAGATGGCATACTCCTATCCGATAAACAATCCAACGTCTTCATCACAATTTCTAGAAGGGCACTCTACCACAGTGCCTCCACTATTCAACGGTTCCAACTACTCCTATTGGAAGACAAGGATGTCAATCTATCTTCAAAACATCGACTATGAACTTTGGAACATGTTGGAAAATCAATACGAGAAGCCTACAACTCATTATGCCCAATGGACCGTAGTTGACAAATCCGCTGCAACTCACAACTCAAAAGCAATGAATGCACTCTTCTGTGCCATGGAAAAGAATGAGTTCAATCGTGTCTCCCAGGACAAATCAGCGTATGATATCTGGCATACACTCGAGATAACACACGAAGGAACTAGTAAAGTTAAGGAAACTAAAATTTCTGTTATTATTCACAGGTTTGAACTATTTAGAATGAAGGACAACGAGACAACTGGAGAGATGGTTACTTGATTCACTGACATCACAAACTCTCTAATTGCTCTTGGTAAGACATATACACAAACAGAACAAGTCAGGAAGATTTTGCGTGCCTTGACATCAGAACAGGAGAAGAAGACCATAGCCATAGAAGAAGCCAATGATTTATCAACTCTCACCGTTGATAGTCTCGTTGGTAACTTGATGGCTTAAGAAGTTCAACTACAAGATCGCAATGAACAATTTGACTCAAAGAAGAAAGTGCTTGCCTTCAACGCATCATTAGACACCGATGATTCAAAAATGGACGATGATAATGTGGCATTAATCACTAGAAACTTCAAAAAGTTTCTACGTAGAAGTAAGTTTAATAATTTGAAATCTAAGAATACTGATGCTTCGCTATGTTTTCAGTGTAACAGGCCTATACATATGAAAAAGGATTGTCCACTCCTTAAACCAAAAGAAAGAACATCTAACAATTTCAGAAAGGATAAGAAGTTCGATAAAAGGAAGAATGCATTGGCATCCACTAGGGATTCTTCATCATTTGTTGAAGAAGAAGAAACTAACGAACACACTAATGAGGAGAATGCTCACATATACTTTATGGAACAAAATGAAGATGAGGTAAGTAAGTTAGATAACGAAGAATTGTTAGATGCCTTTAATGAATTATTCATTAGATTTAAAAAGGTTAATGCACAACAAAAGGCTCTAACAATTTCTAATCTAGAATTAGTTTCTTCATCTTCATTATTTGATAATTTTAAATTTGAGAAAGAATCTTTAACTTCTCAAAATGATAAGTTACTTTATGAAAATGAGATTCTCAAATCTGAGAATCACAATATGGTGTCTTGTATTTCTATGTTAAATAAATATATTTCTTCATTAAAGTTGAAATATGATGATATGTCTTCTAATATTAAAAGTTTTAATAAAGGAAAGAATAATCTCAATGATTTACTTAAAGTTCAACATCCTGCTAATCATCAACAACGATTAGACTATAAGCATTCTTCTAAATCCAATAGTTTTAGTAATGATAAAAATTTGGAAAAGAAAAAGTATGTTTTTCTTAAAGCAAAGAAAATTGATTCTTCTAAGATTTTGCAAAAGAACACTATTCATTTTCAAAAGAAGACCAATTTTGTTACATCTTCTAAGAAATCCATTATGCATATATTTGGTTTCCTAAAGATGTTTGCTTATATGACAAGGATTTATACGTTATTAACTTTATGAAAAATGTTATTCTTTCTTCTAATTATTTGAAGAAACCAAATTCTACTTGGGTTTGGTTTCCTAAGGACTAATCCTAAGGACCCACATAAAAAGGGTACCAATATTCATTGTTTATCTTTCAGGTGCCTATTAAAGAAAGATGGATACTAGACAGTGGATGTTCCAAACACATGACCGGGAACATCAACTATCAACCGTTCAATTCAAAGTTGGTAGCACTATTACTTTTGGTGATAATAACAAAGGTAAAGTAATTGGCATTGGAACAGTTGGTGATCCAACAAAGCCGATCATCGAAAACGTGCTCCTTGTTGACGGTTTGAAACATAATCTCTTATCTAGCTCTCAACTTTGAGATAAAGATTTTAAATTTTTTGAAAAGAAGGCATGCATTATATATGATATTAATATGTCTAATATATTATTTCAAGGTAATCGTAAGAATATATATATATATATATATATATATATATATATATATATATATATATATATATATATATACATAATGCATGAAAATAGTTTCAAATGATCATTGTTTATTAACATCTACAGAAAATACACTTTTGTGGCACAAATGTTTTGGACACACTAATTAGAAACATTTAGCACACATTTCAAAACATAAGTTAGTTTCTAGAATACCAAATATATCTTTTAATCACACACAATTTTGTGATGCATGTCAACAATGTAAGATGCATAAATCTTCATTTAAATCAAAGGATGCTATTTCTACAAAACGACCACTTGAACTTTTACATTTAGATTTATTTGGTCCATCTAAACAGCCTCTTTAAATGGAAGTAAATACGCATTTGTAATTGTGGATGATTTTTCAAGATACAATTGGGTATTATTTTTGAAACAAAAAATGATGGATTTGAAGAATTTACAATATTTTGTTAAAAAATTCAAAAGTTAAAATCTTCATCCATTATTACTATTAATTGTGATCATGGTGGAGAATTTTAAAATGAATTATTTACAAAATTTTGTGATAAACATAGCATTACACATAATTTTTCTTTTCCTAGAGCCGCACCACAAAATGGTGTAGTTGAAAAGAAAAATAGAACTTTACAAGAATCTGCTAGAACCACATTATGTGATAGTTCTTTACCAAAATATTTTTGGTCAGAAGTTGTCGCTAGTGCATGTTATGTATTGTATAGAATTTTGGTGAGACCACAACTTAATAAAACTTGTTTTGAACTTTTCTATGATCGAATCCCTAAAGTATCATATTTTAAAGTTTTTGGTTGTAAATGTTTTATTCTTAATACTAAGGATTCATTAGGTAAGTGTGATTCTAAATCTGATGATGGTATTTTCATAGGATATTCTACACGTAGTAAAGCATATAGGATTTATAATAAAAGAACTTTATGTATTGAGGAATCTCTTCATGTAAGTTTTGATGAGAATTATACACCCATCACACCTATTGATGAAGATGATTCAATACCCATCACTAGTTCATTAGAGAACACTAGTTAGATGACAATGATGATAATAATTCTTCTAATTCCTTTCCTGAATCAATTCCTGAAAATACAAGTCTTCCTAAAGCATTTGTTGAAGTTCCTAACCATCCACATGATTTGGTTATTGGAGATATTTCTGATAAAGTAAGAACTAGATCACAAATTGAAGAAATGACTCATTGTCCATTTGTATCATTCATCGAACCAAAGAATGTTACTGAAGCATGTAAAGATAGTTCATGGATAATAGCCATATAGGAAGAATTTAATCAATTTAAATGGAATGATGTATGGGAATTGATACCAAGGCCTTCAGATCATCCTGTTATAAGAACTAAGTGGGTATTTAAGAATAAATTAGATGAATCGGGTCAGTTAGTTAGGAATAAGGCTAGGTTAGTTGCATAATGATACAACCAAGAATGAATGAATACATTACGATGAGACATATGCACCAGTTGCACGATTAGAATCTATTAGAATGCTTATAGCATATGCATGGTATAAGAATTTTAGGTTATATCAAATGGATGTTAAAAGCACATTTTTAATCTATTCTATAAAATAGGGATGTTATCATGGGTTTTTGGATAAGAGTTGTTGTACAAGAGATGAGAAATTGGGTATAAATAAGGGGTATTGTTAAGAGAAATGGATAAGATAAGAGAAATGGATAAGATAAGAGAAATTGGATAAGTTAAGAGAAATTGGTTAAGAGAAATTGGGAGAGGAGAATTTGGATTAGAGAAATTGAAGGGTTGAGATTTAATCCTGAGGAATCAAGAGGTGAGATTAGATTTTGTGAAAATTTTAGAGGAAAACATTCGCATTTTGGAGGGGAAAATGAGTTCGAATTTTTAAAATTTGAAAACGAAATCATTTGAAATTTTTAAAACATTGAAAACTGTGTACAGCTCAATGGCTCAGCACCAAGTTTCCCATTTGAAAACTGTGTAAAGCATTGAAAGAAGCTCAGTTTCAAATTTTTTGGGTTGGGCAAGCTCAGCTCCAAATTTTTTGGGTAGGGGAAACTCCGAGCCGGCTGCCACTCTCAAGCGTGGCCGCCACTGGATGGCCATTCCCACCCTCATGCGTGGCCAAGCTCCGTTCGTCTCCATGGCCAAGGTTTCTCTTTCCCGTAGTTTCTTCATGATTTTTTTTTGTTGGATGAGATTTGTTTGTGCTAAAGTTGGTCCCATGTTCGTCCAAAAACGTTATTGGGAAACGATGATGACCTTAATATTGCTCTTCAAAGATGAATCCATCTGCGTTAAGTTTAGAAAAATTGGCAGCTTACAGGATTGTGTGTATAGGACCTGAGTACATTTTTGTTTTCCCTGATGACTATTTTTGTTTTCCCCGAACCATCAACTTGCCAGGCTTTCCTTCGTTGCAGTTCTTACTTTCACACAGTTTTTAGCATGGGTGTGCAACCAACCTGCAAAAGAAAGACCTGAGTCTCCCTGGAATGATAGTGATTTCTTTGATGGGGTATTTGATTTGTTTGAATCCTAAGTGTAAAAGACTGGATTTATTTTGTTTTTCTGATTATTTCTTGATTGATCTGGATCTTGCCAGCCATCTTGAGAACACGTAACCTCTATCGTCGCTTGACGGTACCATCTTCATCGTCACCGAAGCCGCCAACCTCAAGATCGCCAGGTAGGTTGTTCCGCTGTCCTCTAAGTGTTTGTAGTAATTCCTCAAAGAAGAAAAGTTCAATTTTTACATGTTTCCAATGAACTTTTGCCTGACCTATTATATGTGATATGTAGGTATGCATGGAAATAATTCTGTGAAAATAACTCTGTGCCCCCGTCACTTGCCTTGCATTCTTTCCAGAATCTGAAGAACTTAGTTCATCACTTTCAACTGAAGTGGATTATGCTTAAATTATGCTTAAATGGTAATAGTTTGTAGCAGGGACAAATTTCCAGGGACATCTTGACCATTTCCAGGGACACGCATAAATGGTAATAGTTTGTGGCACAAATTTCCAGACTCTAATGTAATGGTAATAGTTTTATGCTTAAACAATTGAAGTAGCAATATGATCTACTATGCGTTTGTATTTTCATTTTTATGTGCCAGTTTATAAGTTTAGAAAGATATGTTTTGGATATGAGGTTGGAAAACTGATATGCTTCTTTGTTTAAAAAAAGATAATATGCTTCTTGGTTTTTTGGTCACATAATCATTCTTATATTACTTGGTATTTTTGTTTAAAAAAGAAAATACCCAGTATCATAAATTGCACTCACACAAGGGAATGCACAACTCAAGTAGAAATGGTACCCCAACAGATATACATGCATACACTTAGAAGGAAAAATTAAAGGATCGACCAGTCTACCTATATGAGAGAAAATAGTTATATATAGAAAGAAAAAAGTCGAGAATATATTTAACATCTGAGATTTAATATAGAATAAAACTAACTGCCTAGCAGTAGACAAATGATCCTTTCATCACCATAAAACATAAACAATTGGTCACCAATACTCACCATGCAGTATAAGAATGATTATGCTTATACTTGTGTGTCGACTAAACATCAGGTCTTAGTAAAGGAAAACTAACATATCAATCAATAATCTTATCCATTTCAAGTAATTAATGTTGAAACAAGCTATAACCATACAGATAATTTTGCAATAATACCTGCACAAGTAAAACATGCCTTAAAATAAGCCATTTCAGTTATCCCTTTTCTACTCATAATTGCAGTAACAAGCAAATTAAGTAGTTTAACACGACATGAGCCTAAGAATATGGCTTTTTAGTAATCACATTCCATACTTTGTCATAGAAAGAAAAGAGAAATAGTTGATGTTCCCGTGTCATTAATCTCACATAACATAACGCACAAAAAGGTAGAAAGGAAACTGCAACACAAACACATGCGTAACATCCATCATTTGTTGATATACATTGTTGACATACACTACACTGGAGTACTACATTGTTGACATACACTGCATTTTGGCAATAAAAAAACTGTATAAATACTTAAGAGTTTATGCAAATGTAACTGAAACATGTCAAACTGATTACATCAAATGATCATTCCATTCCTTACTATATTCATAAAAAAACCAATATTGTTCTGTTTATGCTTACTTGATATACAGTGTTGACATAAACTGCACTGGAGCACTGAATCTCAAGAGGTCTTGAGTTCAACCTCATCGGTTTCCATTTTAAAATAGGCTCCCACATTTATTCTGCATTTTCATGTGAGTCATGTTTAGGCCAGAAGTTTCTCCACACAGCCAATATGCACAATAGGCACATGAGAGAGTAAGTTAATTTCTAAGCTTAACTGATATTGTCAGCCCATGCCAGATAAGCTATGATTTTGGGTGAAGTGTTTTCCCATGACATTCAATACCAGAATAAGGTTTTCGATTAGGCATGATATGGAGGACACATTTTCCATGATCATTTATAATCAAATAATTATGACGTCAAAGAATGGATCTTCACAAAAGAAAAAACACATGCTTGCCTTCATCTAGATTTTTGGCAAATTTTAAGTTTGCAGCACCCCAAAACTATGTTGGAGCCCTCATGTCCATGACCATAGGTTGCAGTTAAGAAGTGAAAACTGATAGGTTAGGAGCAGCAAGCTGAATATGAAGTGCATCAAGATAATACCGAATAGGAATTGAGATGAGAGAGAGAAAGAAAAGTCAATGAGAAAGAAAATTGTTGAAGAATTAATGCATAAATTAGCTAACCAAGCTTTTGTAGTAAGAGGAAAAGAAATAAAAATGATACTTGAATTTATAAGAAGTGATCTTCCAAATATTAAATGTTACTTTTGTTAAGAGAAATGATATACATTGAGATTTTACAGGTAGTTACAAGGGAAGCTGTAACAACCAGAGAAGTTGAAAGAAAATACAAATGAAGATACAAATGAAGTATTATGATTTATAATTGAAGATCACTCATCTAATTGATGGAATTTGGATTCCGATGCTTCATATCATATGTATTCTAACAGAAAATTATTTATGACTTATGAGCATATTCATAAGAAGTAAGTGCATATAACGAAAGATGTGTCTTATAAGATTCTTTATGTTGGAACAATTAAAGTTAAGTTCAATGAAAACATAAATACATTATCAGGTATATGTCATGTACCTAATTTAAGTAGGAATCTCATACCTCTATGTGCTTGAAGTCAAATGGTTGTAAGTATTTAGCTAAATTTGAAAGGACAATCACACAGTCATCAAAATAAAAAGAACAGGAAGAAACTTGTAAGAACAGGACTAAAAAGAACCATTAACTAAGCCTAAACTATTGCACTAAGACTTAACAAGAACATGAGCAGACATCAAAGTGTGCTAGGTAACTAGATGTACGTAATGATATGATTACACTAGACCTGACTTTGCCTAAGCTATTAGGTTGCTGAGTAGATATAGGTTGAACCCATAACCCAATCACTGGACAACACTAAAAATAGTATTGGGTCGCCAACAGCATGGCAGGGTGGGTGAGCGACTCAGCTGCTGCAAATGGAGATTTTTGTAAAATTTTAAAAATTGATTGATTTTTATAATTAAATCTATTTTTAGCTTTTTTTTTGAAAAAATTTTCAGTGTCAATTCTCAAAAGGATACTATGTATTAAAGATGATGCACTCTTAAAAATTCTAATAAAGAACGAAATTACTAGAGTGTGTATAGATTTATTTTTTAACGAGACAATTTTCCAATTTAGGTTTAAAAAATAGTTCAAATTCAAAATTATTTACAGAAAATCGACCAATTCAGTCATGTCAACTGTTGTGCACATCTTTGCATGTTGAGGTGGATGGTTTATAAATATCTTGGTTACCAACATCGGTCAAAATGGATTTGGCCCAAATTTAACCTGGGTCACCAACCATAGTCAAAATGGATTAGGCCAAATTTGTATTTTGTCATATGTCAATATATTTATTATATTTGAATCCACATCATATTTCATTCTTTAGAAATTAAAAGAAATCTATTAACTATAGATGATTCGGTTTTGCAAAAATTAAAAAGTTCCATTTTAATTCCATCTGCAAAAAACTATGGTCAACATCTCAACAGATCAGAAAGAATGAAAGAAACTAATTTATTGTTGGAAAGTATTTAAAATTTTCAACAATCTTGGCAAGCTTATTCTCTTGCTAATCTCTAGGAAAGTTTGTCGCATGCATCTTTGGTAATTATTTAAATTCATTTTTTTCATCCTGTTAAAAATATCACTTCCTGAATATACAGTTTATTTTCACCCAGCTTACATATTAGTAATGTACACCAATTTTCTTCTTTCCACTAGGAGATACGTAGTCTGAAATTTGACTGGAAATAAAATTTAAGGTGTCTTATGGAAGAAAATGAAGCAACAAAGATGTAAATTTTCTTACAATTGTTCTTGTACTTTCCCTGCTCATTGATCTGCCTGCTTACTTCAAGCACCAACATCAGAGATTCCTACAAAAAGAACATGATCCAGCTCTCCAAAATCAAGAAGCCCCTCTTCTTCTACGTCAATCTTGCCAAGGTTTGTGGGAGTATTCTAATCCATCTCATTTACTCTCTTTGTTTTGCCTCTGGATTGTCTGTGTTTCTTTTTAAAAAATTTAAGTTTGATTGTTTGGAACATATTTTTTGTAGCCATACATCCAGCAGCATAACGAGGTCGAGCTTTCCGCACTTGGAATGGGTATCTATCTCAGTCTATCTCGACTCGATGTTGTCTATTTGTGTATCTAATTCGAGACTTTGTTGTGATTTTTGGGGTATTATCTGAAACCTGCAAACTATGTGATGGTTCTTTATATAAGTGTGCATTTAGGGTGCGTTTAGATCCCCCCTTTTGGCCCTTGCAAACAATTTTCTGGTTTCCCATGGATTTGTACGTCCAACATGAATAAGAAAAAAAACCATGTTTCCTGATTGTTTGGTTATATGAGGCACGGAATCGAAGTTGCAGCTGTCGTGTGAATGGAAGTGAATGGACGTCTGAAATGTTAAATTTCTGCTAGATTTGGAACTTTCAGCATCATAATTTTATGTAATCTCCTACTTGGGCTATGTAATCCCCTACTTGGGCGCATAACCAATTTTTCGAGCTTTGTCATTAATCCCCTACTACCATTGATTGATTCTTGAGATCTCTCTCTGTTCTCTTTTGTTATATGTTTCTCTTTTGTTGGTGATGATCAAGGGCATATTAATTTTGGGTAAGTGGGAAAACACGGGAATTAAGGGGCTGAATTTGGACTTTTATTGATAGAATTTTTTTGACCCCTTAGCAATGCATCTATTCATATGAAACTTTATTTGACCCCTTAGTTGTTTATATGTTGTTTATCGTTATATATATTTCTTTTAAATTTGATTTATGTAATCCATTACTGACTTAAAGAATGCCTACCTCTAGGAGTTTGCATGAATCATCAAACTTTCAGTTGCACTAAACATTCAATTATTTGTATGTAGAAAGGTTTCTATGGTACAAAATCTGCTGAAATGTGCAATGGTAAGTTCCATATTTAGTAGTGTTTTTATCAATGCATCTATTCTTATGAAACTTTATTTGCCCCCTTAGTTTTTTATATGATGTTTATTATTGTGTATATATTCTTATGAATCTGTTCAGCTAAGCAACTGTGCCATCGGGATTCTCTCTTAGTATTCATGCTTGCTTATGATTTTATTTGCATACATCCTTAACCATGTTGTATCCAATTTTCCCTCCCTTTTGGATGCTTGCTTCTTTCATTTTTGGTTCAAAGTAAATTGTTGGACAAATTTGTATCACCGATTTCTTTTTCCCTTTTGATTCAAAGTAATTCTCATCTAGCAATGGAAAACAAATGCTTTGAACTCTTTGTTAGATACCTTTCAAAAAAAACTCTGTTAGATTAAAAATAGAGAGACTAGCTGAGCTTTTAATTACACGAGCTTTACATGAGCTTTTAATTAGCTTATTGGTTCATCTATCTTGCTATTCTTCATTTTCCTCCTAACGTTAATTATCTCTAACCATTGTCAGGTGAAGAAGCAGAAACAGGGGTTTGGACTTGAATATACCGTGTCATGAGGGAGCAGAGAAATGTTCTTGAGTTACTGCTGATGACAAAGCCATAACATGTGATGGGAGGGACGGCTCAGAGGTTGAGCAGGGGAGCATAGAGAAGCGGTTCGGGTCGAGTTTTGTTCTGCTTTTTGGTTAATATTATGAAGTGGATTACTAAACAAAAATTGAATGGGGTTAAAAGTTAAATTTTTCTTTAAAGTATCTAAAATTGTAATGTGTTGGATCTATGTTGAGTTGAGGTTAAGATTGGTTTTGTTTTGTAATGATTCATTTTGCGTAACTGTGAGCTGTATATTTCATATATTTTTCCTGAAATTTGTAATATGAACAAAAAATGACGCTTTATTTACTGGTATGCCTTTTTAAGAAAGTAAATCTACTTAAGAAAACAAGAAATTGCCTTTAGATGTGTTAGAGGAGAGTAAGAATTTGAGCTTGTAGTTTGTGATGACAATCGATGTTGCCTTTTCATGCTGCGCATAACACGTTGCAACTTTGCTTTCTTTTTTCTTTTGCTAGATGTAGTTCCTTTGTGATGGACCTATAGGTAGTAAAGAACAGACATTTTTAAAGCCAAATAGTACTGCCAAGACAGTTGTTATGTTACAGTTTGTCGCCAGAGCAAACATTATATAGCCATGAATCAATAGAAAGATAGTAGCTCACTATGGAACGTTAATAACCATCAATTGTATACAATATCAAAACAAACTTTAAGGCAAAATGAACTCACATGATGCTGAAAGTGTCTGCAAAATTATGCAATGTGCATCACTACATGAAGGCTTAATTCTTCATTAGAGGTGGGGGAGCTCATTTACATGTTTACAATAAGAAATCAGTACTCATTTGATTTATTGCAACGTGTATGCTCCTTCATTTCTCATCATCTACCAATGGTACCTTATATGGACCATCAATGGCTGCCAATTGCGGAACACATCCCACTTTCCTCATACCTTCTATTTCTCCTCACTGATTTTTCCACGTAAATTTTGAGGGGAGAACAAAGATTTTGAGGGGATATCGGCACTGAAGGCGCCCACTAAATTTTTGTTCGTTTAAATTTTAGAAGGGGAAATAAATTTTTTGTTCGTTTAAATTTTGGAGGGGGCAATAATTTTTGGGGAGAACAAAGATTTTGAGGGGATATCTTATATGAACAGCTCCCGAGGGAACGGGTCTACGTCAAAGGCCCTCTGCAAAAGCTATTTTTTTGTCAGTTATAATTTTGGAGTGGAAATAATTTTTTGGGAGAACAAACATTTTGAGGGTATATCTTAAATGAACCGTGCCCGAGGGCATGGGCCCGCGCCGAAGGAGCCCGCCTGCTAAATTTTTTTCGCTAATTTGTTGTTCCGTGCTGAAGGTGCCAACGCAGATGGTGACCACACCGAATTTGTTGTTCCGTGTTGAAGGCGCCCGCGCTGAATTTGTTGTTCCGTGCCGAATGCGCACGTGCCGCTAAATATTTTTACGCTAATTTGTTGTTCCGCACAATTTTGGCTGTAGAAATAATTTTTTGGTGAACAAAGATTGTGCGATGGAAAATATTACACGAGGGCACGGGTTATAGACTAGTAGTATAATAAAGGAAGAAGTCTATGTAGAATAACCGCCTGGATTTCAACACGAAATTTTGGAAAATCATGTTTACAAGTTAAAGAAAGCATTATATGTTTTAAAACAAGCACCACGTGCTTGTTACGAAAGATTAAAGAATTTTCTCTTAAAATCGGGTTATTCTATTGGAAAGATAGATTCTACTTTATTTACTAAACATATAGAATCTGATGTTATAATAATTCAAATATATGTTGATGATATAATATTTGGTTCTACTAATGATATTTTATGTCAAGAATTTTCAAAGGAAATGCAGAATGAATTTGAGATGAGTCACATGTGTGAACTTACCTACTTCATTGGACTTCAAATCAAACAAATGAAGGAATGTATATTTATACGCCAAAGAAAATATACAAAGGAACTCATCAAATGATTTGGACTAGAGAATTCTGCAGAGAAACGTACTCCAATGGGTACTTCATTAAATCTTTGAAAAGATCCAAATGGTAAGAGTGTTGATCAAAGATTATATCGAGGTAAGATTGAACTTTACTTTAACTTATCGCTAGTAGACCAGAAATTATGTTTTTTTATGTTTATGTGCTAGGTATCAATCTGATCCTAAGATATTGTTACGACCTCAAGATCGGCCCAGTCGATCTAGGCCCGCATGTTCAAAGTTCAAGTCTTGGCACGTCGAATCTCTCCAATGAAACCTAGTTCACCGAGTCTCAGGGAAATTTGCCCACGCAGAGCTGCGAACTCGCCAACTAAACCAAAGAGAAGAGTCCTCCAGTGGATCACGTGATCTACACCAGCTCGCTCCAGAGGCAGCTCGCCTACCTCTCCATCCAGACGAAGTCTGCCCACGGAGGAAGATGACACGCCACTAGTATCAATGTCAGTCTCACTACAGACAAGCCTGACAAAAGCACACCTAGTCGCTTTGCCACCTGACGGCCTGACAAAAGCATGCCTAGTCGTTTCGCCGCCAGACAGCCTGACATAAGCACACATGACATTAACGGCTTTGACGGCCTAATAAAAGCGCGCCTGACACGTTTGGCTCTGACATCCTCAATCGAACCCCTGACATTGCCTACTCAGCTAAAGCAACAGACTCCAGCAACCTATAATACCCCCTCTCCTCCAACTAGAAAAGGGGCTGGCTTATCTGTAAGAAATCCTAACACATATACTTATATTCAAGGTCGAATATCCTCCATGTATTCGTGCCTTCCACACTATTTTTCCACACAAGCACTGATCTGCCTCTAAAATCGCCTTATGTGTCCGACACTCTCCAAACAGTCACCTGCTGACTTAAGCATTGGAGAGGCTACGGGATGGCAGCCAGCCCCGCCTTTTTGACGAGTTGTTCTCCTTGCAGGTAGTTTGCCTCCACTGCCGGCGGTTGAAGCAACCTATGGTGACCAGCTCCAATAAACGGGAGACCTACACCGATTGAAGGGTGGCCTTGAGATTTCCATCTACGAAGCATATTCCAATCGAGATTAGCCTCGTCTATCCCCCAAAACTGGTAATCATTGTACCGTGATTCCCATTTCAATATAAATTCAGTTTAGCGGATTTTACCCCGCAACATTTGGCACCGTCTGTGGGAACAAAGGTTACATCCATGGCAGACCCCACACAAAGTCAACGCAGTCATCGTAACAGTAAACAACCACTGCTTGAGGAGGCATACTGTTCTAGGAGGTCCCCCCGAGAGATGCGCCCCCCTGAGGGGCCAGACGCTACAATCGAGGCCGCAGCCCGTGTCGTTTATCAAAGCTTTGAGATCTTCGACAAAGTGATGAAGGACATGGCTGCAGCAAAATCTACGTGGCAGACTCAAACATCAGGCCCCTCTAGACCTCTCAACGTAAGGTAGAACCTCCTCCCTGAATTCGATGAAGAAGCGGTTGCTTGAAGGAGTTGCTTCGACGAAGAGGAGTTAGTCGCTCTGCAGCGGCCTCTCGATAATGATGAGGCGGCCGCTAAGCAGAGACGGTACAATGAGGAGGAGGCCACGATACAAAGATGGCTTGATGAAGAAGCGGATATCCATTAGTGACGTTATATTTCCGTTTCGAGTGAGAGGATCCAACAGGGGAGCTTAGTAATCCCCTACCCATCGATCGAGATAGTGCGTGAGCACATCCCACAAGATCAAGCATGGAGAGTCGCTCTCGCAGGAGGTTGCCAAGCCCAAGGTGCGAAGGGTGTCCCCATCAAGGCCGAAGCCCTACCAGGCTGAGCGCCTCTCCCCTAGGCCCGATGATCAGTGTGTGAAGCGCCGCGAGCGAAGACCGACCCCAGGGAACATAGAAGGGACTCCCTTGAGTGCCGAGGTCGCTCATCCGGGGGTCCGAGGAGTTTGGGACATTGCATGAAGGTCGCCAGCACCCCCCAACATCCTGAAGAAGCCAATCAATTGACGCGAAGGGTGATCTCAAACCCGATACCGCATAGGGTCAAGCTACCCCAGCTTGGATCGTACGACGGCTCAGGAAATCCACTTCAACATGTGCATCGCTTTTGGGGGGTGATGGAGAGATCCAAGGAGCAGACGACAAGCTCCTCTGACGTGCCTTCCCGACGACTTTGTAGAAATCTGCCTCGGAATGGTACAATGACTTGCCAAACCGATCAATTGACTCCTTTAGCGATCTGTCCCATAAGTTTCGTATGTAATTTTGAGCGGGGTGTAGAAGGAAAATGGCTCCTGACTATCTGTTTACGATAGTCCAGGAGAAAGGGGAGACCCTCTGAAGGTTCCAACGGTGCTTCAATAAAGAGCGTCATAGCGTGGCCAGCTGCAGAGACGAGCTCGCCATGACAGCCTTCAAGAAGGGGCTCACTAACCGCAGTCTGCACAAATCCCTCCTCCATGACCCACCAACGGACCTCGACGCTCTCTTATCAAGTGCCGACAAGTTCATGCTCAGTGGGAAACTTTATGCGTCACCCCAACTTCTTCATTAGATTTGTCAAGAGCCTATTGCAAAAGTGGATCCTCCATCACTTATAATGGCCTTTGGCACTACAATGCGCGCGAATATATTCTCTTTCAAGAACTTTAGCATGATGGATGCGTCAGTAGACCTGCAAGGAATAGCCTCCACCCATTTAGAAATATAATCAATTGCAATGAGTATGAAAACATAACCAAACGAAGGTGGGAAAGGTCCCATAAAATCAATCCCCCCAACAATCAAATATGTATATCTCTAACATTGGATTTAATGGCATCATATTTTTTTTTGTGATTCCCCCCATTGTTGACAACGCACACATGATTTACAATAAGCATATGCATTTTTAAACATGGTGGGCCAGAAAAATCCACTTTGTAAAATTTTTGCAATAGTTTTATAAGCAGAAAAATGTCCTCCACATCTGCCATCATGGCAAAATTGTAAAACACTACTAATCTCATGGTCGGATATACATCGTCTCACAATTTGGTCTCTGCAATATTTAAAGAGATAAGGATCATCAAAGCAGAAAGATTTTACCTCATGTTTGAAACGTTTAAAATCAAGAGAGGACAAATGTGATGGAGTTCTACCAGTCACCAAATAATTTACTATGTCTGCATACCATGGTAGAGTAGAGACGACGAAAAGTTACTCATCGGGGAAGGAATCTCTCAACGTTGTATCTGATGACTCTGTGCGTACTGTCAATTGAGAGCGGTGATCTGCAACATGATTCTCCACTCCCTTCTTGTCTCTTATCGCTATATTGAACTCCTGCAAAAGAAGAATCCATCATATAACTCTAGGCTTTGCATCCTTTTTAGATAATAAATATTTGAGTGCAGAGTTGTCCGTATAGACGACGATAGGCGATCCCAAAAAGTAGCTTCTGAACTTGTCCAACACAAATACCACCGCAAGAAATTCCTTTTCCGTTGTAGTGTAATTTTTTTGAGCATTGTTCATTGTCTTACTTGCATAGTAAATTACATAAGGAACTTTTTCTTTCTTTTGCCTAAGAACCACCCCACTGCGTAATCACCCGCATCGCACATAATCTCGAAAGGAAGAGTCCAATCTGGAACCTGCAAAATAGGCGACGAGACAAGTAAGGATTTCAGTTTTTTAAAAGAATTTTGACACTCTTGCGTCCAAATAAATTCAGAATTTGAAGTTAATAAATTGCAAAGAGGTCGAGAGATAGCGCTGAAATCCTTTATGAATCGTCTATATAATCCTGCATGTCCCAAGAAAGAACGAATATCTCTGATGCTTTTTGGTGTTGACAACTTCTCTATAACTTCGACTTTTGCCCTATCCACTTGAATACCTGCTTTAGAAACTAAGTGACCAAGTAACAAACCTTCCGTAGTCATGAAGTGGAACTTTTCCTAATTGAGTAGCAAGTTCTTCTCTTTACATCTGCACAAAACAAGGGTTAAGTTAGATAAAAAAATTTCAAAAGAGGTGCCATATACAGAAAAATCATCCATAAATACTTCTACTATATTTTCAACCATATCACTGGATATGCTTAACATGAAACGTTGAAAAGTAGCAGGCGCATTGCATAGACCAAATGGCATCCTCCTAAATGCGAAAGTTCCAAAGGGAAAAGTGAAAGTGGTTTCCTCTTGGTCCTCTAGAGCAATCTCTATCTGATAATAACCTGAGTAGCCATCTAGAAAACAATAATATTCATTACCAGCCACTCTCTCTAAAATTTGATCTAGGAAAGGTAAAGGAAAGTGGTCTTTTCTTGTTTTTGAAGTAAGCTTATATAATCAATACACATTCTCCATCCAGTGGTGGTTCGCATAGGAATGAGTTCATTATTTTCATTTTTAACCACAGTTAAACCAGATTTCTTAGGGACGACTTGAGTTGGACTAACCCACTTGCTACCAGAGATTGGATAAATAATTCTAGCATCATGTAATTTAAGAACCTCACCCTTTACCACTTCTTTTAACGTTGGGTTCAATCGACGTTGCATTTCACGTGTAGGTTTTGCATCATCCTCAAGATGAATATGATATGTACAAGTTAAGGGATTTATAGCTTTGATGTCTGCAATGGACCATCCAATGGCCCCTTTATGTTCCCTAAGCACATCAAGCAATGAGTGTTCTTGTTCAAGTGTAAGTTTGGAAGATATTACACTGGGAATGTCTCATCTTTTCCAATGAAAGCATACTTCAAGTAGTCTGGCAATGGCTTCAAATCAAGCTTTGGATGCTCCATGTCAGAGGGTAGTTGTGGTGGCAGTCCAGCTGGCAATGGTTCAAATCTCGGTGCCCAAGCTTCCCTTGATTTTTCATGAGTGCCCTGCACAAAGTAAGACTCATTAATATCATAAAAATTATAATCAATATAATGAGATTCACATTCATACTCAGCCTCAAAATAGTCTTCAATCAAATTTTCAATAAAACATACCTCTTCAACACTTTTAATACCCGTCGGCAACTTACATGATTTAAAGATATTTTATTCAAGCTTCATGTTACCAAACATTATCTTCAAGTGTCCATCCCTACAATTGATTACTGTGTTGCATGTAGCTAAGAATGGACGTTCCAAAATGACAGGAGTGATGTTACCAGAAGGTGGTCTATGTATGTCTAGGATGATGAAATCGACGGGGTAGTAGAACTTGTCCACTTGAACCAAAATATCCTCCACGCAACCTCATAGAAGTTTCATTGACCTGTCTACTAACTGTAGCACCACTGGCATTGGTTTCAGCTCTCCCAAACCTAGGTTCAAGAAAACATAGTGGGACAAAATATTCAGACTAGAACCCAAATCAAGCAAAGCATTTCCAAAGCTCTTTGTTCCTATAGTGCATGGAATAGTAGGAGAACATGGATCTTTATATTTAGGTGGAGTGTTATGTTGAACTATGGCACTTACCTGTTGTGTGAGAAAAGCTTTCTTTTTCACATTAAGCATCTGTTTCACAGTGCATAGATGCTTTAAAAATTTAGCATAGCTGTCCATCCCTACTGATGTTACCAGATGGTGGTCCATGTATGTCTAGGACGATGAAATCGACGGGTAGTAGAACTCCACCTGAACCAAAATGTTTTATTGACCTGTCTCTGACATTGGTTTCAGCTCTCCCAAACATAGGTTCAAGAAAATAGAGTAGGGCAAAATATTCACACTAGAAACCAAATCAAGCAAAGCATTTCCAAAGCTCTTTGTTCCTATAGTGCATGGAATAGTAGGAGAATATGGATCATTTAGATGGAGTGTTACTTTTGACGGTGGTGCTAGCATCTGTGGAAATGGAGCTGGAGGTGTATATGGTTCAGGCTCTTTTTCTTTGACCTCCTCGTTTTCTAAGCTTTTCTCCTCCTCTTACAGCTTTAGTGGTACATGCACATCCTCTTTCTCCTCGACTATTTGTTCATGCATAGGTGGTTCTAGTTTTTCTATATTTCTTTCACTACGCAAAGTAGCCACCGGTTTGAGCTGGTAAAGTCTTTCTAAAAATGCAGCGTTAAGTTACTGAAACTCATCTGCATCATTTGTGCGGTTGTGATATCAGTGCTATGCTCCTTCTTCCCTTGATTTCTCACATGATTTGGATTCTGGTAAGGAGTGGTTGTCTGTTGTACTGGCTGCTGTGGTCCCCATCTCAAATTTGGGTGATTCTTCAAAGAAGAGTTGAAAGGCAGGGATCGCGGGGCTAATAGACTTGTCATGAGTGGGCTGCTCACAAATGGCACAAAATGGTCCAGCTTCGACTACTTTTGCTTCTCTCAGGTCTAGGCCTTGTAGCCTCTGCGTCAGCAATGCATCCACATGTGCTCTTATTGCATCGTCTGCCTAAATGAGTGCATGCCTCCTTTAGATGGTAGAAGTGGCTCTGATCTGTTAAACTCTGAAGCAGACTCATATCTCTTCGCATGCTCCATTATGGTCTCCATGTAATCCCATGCCTCCGGTAACGGTCGGTACTCACTATTCGTTATACGGCTGTGCGTATAACAATTTCGGATACCTGGTTGGTTTTGTTTCTTTGTATGTGAGTCTTGTTGTTGAGTCGATATGGCCGTAGTACCTTGGTTGCATCCTTAGCAAGCCAACCCCGACGTGTGCCCAACTTGAGTCGCCTTTGGATCCCATATCCTTTGTACGCGTATCTTCCTTGAAGTTCACATATTTTTCTTAGCCTTATCTTTCATCCGGACCCTACAGTGTGATATGCCGTTGTGACCTTCTCGAAGAGTATTAAATTGTGGAATTATTTTGGAACGTCATTTCATGGGTCGTTCTCCCACGATTTGACTTTGTTTGATAAGACATCGCGATTTTCACTTTTGTCGATAGACGTTTTTATTTTTAGTTTCGTCTCTCGTCACCAAACTTGTGATCAGTCTTCTTAGTTTCGATTCTCTCGTTAACACGGTCGTCCCAGTATTTTTATTATATTTTTCGGACACCGTTTAGTTGACCCTTCACATTAATCACCTTCAACCTGTAATTAGCATATCCCGATTTCCCCCCTGATTGGTCTTATTTCTCTTGATTAATTTTCATTATTGGTGTTTCAAACTTTTCCTAATTTAACCCCTAGCCTTTTACTCTGCCGCACACTTACACGGCATACACGCAACTAAAGTAACATCAGTACACAGTGTATAACCCATACCCTATTTATAATTATAAAACCTACTATCTCTTATAACTGTAATAAAATAAAACCTAAGGCCTATAACCCCATGAGCTGTAACTCTCACTATTCTAATATTTTTTTAAACCTACTGCTTTTAGATAAGCCTAGTTTCTCCCTAGTCTATTGGACCTCTTTATGAGCCCATATAGCACCCAACCCTACCCTATCTAGATAGCACATCAGACCTAGGGCACTTTTATTTTTGGCAATTGCTAAATCCACCTCAAACATTGAGGTGCATATTGTATTTAGTGTAATTTTTCCTATTTTGGGGAGAAGAATAGATTGATTAGATATGAAGATAGGACATATTAACTTTTTTAGGCAAAAAAACCTTAGATGCACCTCACCGTACAAGGGTTGGGTGCTATATGGGCCCATATAGCCCATATATTAACTTCTCCCAGTGCCGCCTTATTTGCTTTCTTCTCCATGCTTCAACACTAACACATCAGCACCGGCCCTCTACCCTAGTTCCCTCTGATCTACAGCGGCTAACCACCATCACCCGGCCTCACTCCAGCCAGACTCCGGCTCCGCCGATGTGCCCCGGTGCACAGGCGAGCGGCGATGGCGGCCGCTGCTGGTGCGATTTCAGCGCCACCCCGCCCAGCTACGCCACCAGGCCACGACAGCCGCCGTATCTCCTCCCACTCATCCTGAGCCTCTCCTCTGAGCTCTAACCCCAGCTGTACCTGGAGCACGTAGCGACCCAGTCACTGACGACCATCGGACGTCGCCCCTAGCCGCTGTTTCCGCCGTGCAGCTCCCCTCCGCACCAGTTACGCGTCCCCTATCTCCGACATCACGCCGCCGTTTGCACCACGCAAGGAAGCAACTATAACAGGTAAGACATCGGGGTTAGTCTAATGTTATAATAGATGTAGGTTATGTCCCATGCGTGATCAGAGGCCATGCGAGGTTACTATATGCTGTAGTTTTAAGGGACAGTGCGAACTATTATATTAATTCTTAGTAATATATTATATTAGGTGGTACATTAATAAGTTAGAACAGTTTATAGCCTTGTATCATGGGTATGGATGAATTGCTTGTAACACAGCTAGTGTTAGACGTAGAATAATGTATATCTAGTACATGTTAGTTTCTGTAATATTAGTATTGAGTTGATTTTTTGAAATATTTTAATGAGTTGATATTTTAGCTTAATATGCAAACCCGATTTAGGAGATATAGTACGTATTTCTTCGCGACCGTTACCTTTACCGAACCGACGCCGTTACCCTACACACTACCGGAGTCCAACCCCTGACATCGCTACCCGACGTCAGTGTAGCTCTCGCGTCGTGCAAGGGTAATTTTCTGAACACTTAGGACCCCAACCATTTCCTACTAAACAAGTGGACCTGTTGGACGGTGACGCCGATTTGCTCTAAGCTTGACAACGAAGCTAGATCCAACCCCTTTACTTGTTTTGTTCATGCTGCTATGTCATCCATGCATTTGTAACTACCATGTTTAAATTCCTTATCTGTACGCATTTAAATTACAGCTTGCCATGTCATGCCATCCATGTCTGATTGTTACATTCGTAGCACACTCTATTATACTTGTACGAAGTGGGCCTTTTGTGGTGACATGTGATTGTTAGTTTCTTTACCTATTGCACATAAACTAGCAGAAAAAGATGTTTTTTATTTTTTATGTTTTTAAATTTTTATGCATTTTTATGTAATAGAAAGCAAATAAAGATACTAAACTAAAATATGGAAAGATATCACCGAATATTCCTCGAGAGAAAATGGAAGTATGGATCACAAATACCGATGTCCCCGGCAATGGCACCAAACACTTGACTCGTCTTAAAAGATGTAAGCGCTACTCACAAGTGTAGAAGATCGATCAAGTAGTAAACCTGGAGAGTCAGGTATTGAATCCACATGACAGTCGACCTATAAACCAAAAGAATTAGTTTTTAAAGATTAATAAAACGATGAAAAACTACCACCTTTCGAAGGTGAAATAATCGTGATGATGGTTTTAAGTAAACGAGAAATTAAGACTAAAGCAAGTATGGTGAGTCGATATAAAGAGCCAATAAGAGGAACATGTGTCGGTTGTGATTTTGTTAAGGGTTTTGTAATCGATGATTTTGAATATCTTTTATATAACTCAATGTTTCATCCGGCTAGGGCATGCGAACGTCGAAAAGTATGACGATAAAGCGTGTAAACAAGAGTGCCAAAAAGTAACCACATATAAAATTGATTTCATAAGGAAAATACGCACAAGTGCCATCTCGGGTCACGATACGTCCTCTCAGATCGCATCAAGAATAAGTCCTACTCAGATCATATTCAATTAAGCATGCACACGTCTCCGATTAACATACTCAATTAGATTATACGTAGATATGTGATTATAACATGCATGTAGGGCAAAAAGACAACAAAATCAACGATCACAAAGCCCTAACTACATCACAACCCACACATGAGGGCACTAGCCACACATGGAGAGAAGAAAGCTCAGTTTCATTAGCAAATACATGATCAAAACGTGAAAATACATGCTAAATACGTGAAATACAGGGTATAAGTTGAGATTTCAATCACCAAAACTCCTCAAAAAGCCTCTGAATTTCTTCTGCAAGAGCCTCTGTTCTCTGTTTCCAAAGCGCCAGAAAATCTCGCGAAAATACGCTCTGCAGCCCCTCCAATACACTCAATATACGCTCAAAACTGGTGTAAAAACTCTCTGGAATACAGGGGTATTTATAGGGGTATTAAGGTCGGTGCGGATGCAAATTTTCTGCTCAAACCCATTTCAAAATCCTTTAAAACCACAAACCATTAACCTGCACAAATCCTGGCCGTTGGATCAAGCGGGATCGCTTGTGGAGGCGTAGCGTGTCCACGCTTAGTGGATCTGCACCCGCTCCGCTCTCCGAGTCCGATTCCGCTTGGATTTTTCCTCCGCCGTTGGATTAGAATATGAGGGATTACGTTTCGCCACGTCGCCCCGAGTTCGAGTCGAAGAGCTTCTGGGCCATCGTATGATGGCGAAACGGTGTGAGATCGAGCCACGTCGATCGCTTTATCTCGTATCTGCGTTGCTTCGGGTGGGGCGATTATGGTTCGTTGATTTGTGATCGTGCGGTTGATGCTGTGTCGCGTCGCTCGCTAAGCTGGGCCGCTGGATATGGGTAGGAATAAGCAGGATACTGCCACGTGGTAGCGCTGGAGCGGTGCGGCGTATATACACTGTATTTGCGGCGTATACAACCGTATTTCTTTGTATTTCAGCCTTTAAAATGTATTTTGCATTCAAATATTCATAGTAATTAGCACAGATCTCAGAAAAATGAAAATAAATAGTCGTTGGAATCGTGAGATCGAGATCTTCAATGAAAAATACTAAAAATGCAGAAATTCTCAATATATTGCTGTTTTGTTCATAAAATGAGAGTTTGCTTTAATAAATAAGGGTATTCTAAATACGATCGTATTAGAGAACAACTAAGTACCATGTGTGCACAAAATAGGGCTAAATAAGGGGTTAAATATGCAATATTTACCCCCAAATCAGCTGATCGACCTCCTCAGGGCGAATGCTAACATCTTCGCATGGTCGCCCTCTGACATGCCTGGAGTCGATAAGGCGGTGATCGTCGATGAGCTGCACGTCGACCATGAAGCCCACCCAGATTCATCAGAGAGGTGAGCTATCTTGACTGGCCCGCTAATGTGTTGATGGTGAAGAAGTCCAGCGGAAAATGGCGGATGTGCGTGGACTTCGTCGACCTCAACAAAGTCTGCCCAAAGGGTAGCTTCTCGCTGCCAAGGATCGACCATCTAGTGGACAATGCCTCAGGGTCTGAACTCCTAACTTTTATGGATGCCTTTTCAGGCTACAACCAGATACAGATGGCGACCCAGGATGAGCAGAAGAAGGTGTTCATCACAGACCAGGGGACATTTTGCTACACAAAAAAGCCGTTCGGACACAAAAACGCCGGAGCGACCTACCATTGGATGGTCAACAAGATATTCCATCCCCAGGTCGATAGGAATCTGGAGGTCTACATCGAAAACATGTTGGTGAAATCGAAGAAGGCCAGAGATCATCTCGTCGACATTGAGGAGACATTCCAAAAGGTGCAGCGATACAACCTGCGGCTCAACCCAGCCAAATGCATATTCGGCGTTGAGTCAGGCAAGTTCCTTGGTTTCATGATCACCAAGCGAGGAATTGAGGCCAACCTTGATAAGATCGCCGCCCTCACCAACATGACAGAGCCAAGGATGATCTGGGACCTGCAGAGGCTGAATGGATGGATCGATGCGCTTGGAAGATTCCTGTCAAAGTCAACAAAGAGATCACTCCCATTGTTCAAGATTCTTCGAAAGGCCCTCGCTGAGAGGAAGGACGTAAGAAAGGTGGTGGAGTGGGATGACTCCTGCACAAGAGCTTTCGATGAGCTGAAGGCCTACCTACAAAGCCCACCGGTACTTGCAAAGTCCGAAGAAGGAGAGCAGCTCGGGCTCTACCTTGCCACATCGCCTGAAGCTGCAAGATCGGTCCTAATAAAGAGGACGTGGGCATCTAGAGGTCGATCTACTATGCCAGTCGGGTGATCCGGGATGCAGAGACCCGCTATGACCCCATCGAGAAGATAGCACATTGCCTGGTTCTGACCACAAGAAAGCTCCGACCCTACTTATAGGCGCACACTATCGTCGTCTACATCAATTCGTCATTGGAAAATAATTTGAGGAGGCTGGAGAGGTCATGCCGAGTGCTTAATTAGAGTGTCGAGCTCAGTGAGTTCGATATTATCTACAAGGCAGCGATCAAGGGGCAAGCACTAGCAGACTTTGTGACGGAGTGCACAATGGGAGAGAATGGCGAGGCCCCGCCCGATGATCTACTGGGTGCGGCACCCTAGCCGCTCTTCATCGAAAATCCTCACTCTATTTCCACCCAGTTCGATGGCGAGCAGTGGGTCATCCATGTCGATGGATCGGCCACAGCATCAGGGAGCAGAGCTGGCATTGTAATAGAGACTCCGGAGGGGAGCCTATTGGAGTGCGCCATCTGCTTCAATTTCTTGGCGACCAACAATGTGGCAGAGTACGAGGCCATCCTCAATGGCCTAAAGCTCTACCGGCCACTTGGAGCGATGAATGTGCTGTTGATCAGCGATTCGAGGTTGGTCGTCCAGCAAATTGAAGAAAGCATCGAGGCGAGGGAGGAACTGATGAAGCGGTACATGAAGTATGCCCGGGCCGAGCTCCTCAAGTTTTGGAGAGCTACAGTCCAACATCTGCCGAGGTCAAAAATCTCCGTGTCGACGCCCTCTCAAAGCTGGCTTTGGCTTCTCTGGCAGAGATCGAAAAAGCCGTCTACATCGAGAACTTATTGAAACCCAGCATTGAGGAGGGTGAATTGATGTGCGTCGACCAAGAGCGATCGTGGATAGACCCGATCGTTTCCTACCTGAAGACCGGAGCCCTACAGGAGGATAAGCTGGAGACACGAAAGACTGAGAGACGAGCTTTATCATTCGTGATCTTCGACTACGTACTCTATCGAAAGCGTCATGCGAAGAATGACGTATTACCATATTTAAAGTGCCTGGGGCCGAGAAGAGCTGGGGAGGTCATCCCCAAGATACATGAAGGATTCTACATGAATCATCATAGGGGCCGCACCCTGGCACATAAGGCAGTCCGACAGGGCTAATATTGGCTGACTATGCTGAAGAATGCAATAAACTTCGTCAAGCGGTGCAAGGAGTGCCAAAAATTCTTCAAGCATACAAAGGCTCCTCCCACCGACCTGATTCTAATCCTCAGCCCGGTTCCATTTGTAGGGTTTTTTGCGGACCCTCAGGGCTAAAATTCATGTCTGTCCTAAGTCGGACGGATCACAGAAGCAAAAAATGCAGCAAAAACAATATGTTAATCTAATTAACATGCAGCCCTAAGGAACCAGACCCTTAGCCAGGATCTCTGCCAACTCGGGGTGGATCTGAACACCCCAAGAGAGATCTAAACTACTGCAAATAATTAAAATGAAAAGCTTCTAAAAACATACCCGAAATCTCAACCCTGGGGCAGGCAAGATGTACCGCACCATCTTTCGAGCCGCTCTCCATCTCATGTCAAGCCTCTCCTCGAACCGCTCCTCAAACCGCTCCGCATGCCAAGGCGAGCAATCCTCGTGTCGCCGAGCCAACCACGCACCGAAGAAAGTTTTAGGCGAGTGAAAGCCTTCGCCAAGATTTCGGATCCGAATCCGATCTCCTTTGTGGCTTTGCTAGAGCCCTTCAGGAGTAAGGCAGAAATATTGGGAGAAGAAAAATTAATTTAAGCTTAGATCGGAGCGTGCTCCAACATTTATGGGAGCCGCTCAGATCATGATCTTTGGGACGAGTTTGGAGGAAGGGGGATGCCCCTATTTATATAGGCGGCTGGCTCTCCCCTTTTCTCCGCAATCAATATGTGACTATTAAATTTGAGTTAATTAAATCAAGTTAGTTTGCCTTTCACAAAGGGCAAACTTCCATTAATTTCAACTCCCTTGCCGTTGAGCTCCATGATTGATACAACCTATCAATTCGAAGGGCGTTCAACGGTGAACACATAGGAAAAACGACGAGTCAATCGGAGTCCGTTTGACCCTCCAATTGATCGCCCAAAGTTCAGCCAAAACCACCCACTTTTGCAATAGACAACCAAGGTGGCTGCACGCAGCCCTAGGGCTTAGAAACCCCCGAAGTGGGGCCCACCAAGTAGGCCCCACCGCTTATGCATGCGCTTAACAGCCTGACGCGACGTGTGCTGTGTACGCGTCACGTGCACAGTTTTGCGGGGCGGGGCCCCGCCCGCATGATTGCAGGCATGCCCCGCTAATATAATGCGGGAGCTCTAAGTGCCCGCCCCCCTTTTCTAGCTGCATTGAGGCAACCCGGCCCAATGGGCCGGGCTTAACCCCCTTCCTCCTTTTTAATTATAAATCAGCCTCTTGGGCTGATATTAATACGGGCTTGGGGTTTTGATGTTTTGGCTATATCTTGGGCATTTGGCGTCCGATTTGGACGCCGTTCAAACCTCAGCGTAGATCGGGACATTCCCGTCTTACCCGTGAACTTTTCCTTCCTTTTATTTCATTAAATATTGTCGTAAACTATTTACAACACATTTGATCTGATTTGCATCAAATGCAAAATAGTCCCTATCTAAGCTTAAATTATTATATTCATCAATTGCAATATTCCATCCCTTGCATCAAAATGCAAAATATTCTCTCTAACTAATTTCTACCTATTACTAGACGAAGGTCGCACTCTGTGTGAGACCCTACAGACTGACCCTTACAACAGGTTGGGCTCGAAGCCCTATACGGCAGTGACCACGATCAATGGTTGTCGTCCCTGCTTCAGAATCATAATTATGTGGTTGACTCATCGACATGAGTATTGTCGGGACCACCCTGACTGTGGCCGTGATGAATACTGTAGTTTTAGTCTCTTCGTCTAAACCATGTCGTGTAGATCAAGTCTAGGGTACAGTCAAACTGTCAACCCCAATAACTTGACTCCAGTTAGTTTCTATCGATCTTTTGTCAACTAATGTTGGACTTCATCCAACATACTCATGATCAGAGATTTTTACTAAAGACCGAACTAACTCTACGACACTAACTCCCATTGACCGGGAGAGACGAATCCTCTCTTGGTCATTACTCTCCTCGTACGCTTCAAGTGACACCCAATCAAGACCTTTCGACAGGCCTAGCCTCGAAGCTAGGTCAGTGATCTAAGTGGCACCGTTCATGCACAGGTTCGTAAAATGACCTCAAGTCAAAAGACCAACTTCCCTATCATCACTAAGAGTTATCATTGACAGACTGGTCAATATAACCATATGATAACTCTTGTGGATCGTTCAGTGAACTCATTCTCTAATAAGCACCTGTGTCTCGTCTTCGACATTACCAAGTCAAACGATCATGAGATCATTGCCACCGCTAAACGGTGAAGACTAAGACACAATGGTCTATCCGATGTTTCGATATCCTTGTCTCGAAACATCTACGACCACGAACCCTTTTAGACTTATGCTACAGTCGGTCAAACATTTCTCCATGATCGAGATAGTTATTTCGCTACATGTTTGGCCTTGCATAAAGTCTCAGGACTTTACTTAAGTTAAAATCTAATAATAATATAACTTAGATAAATTATTATCAAACAGCTTACTGTTATTTCGAACAAGATGTTTGTGCTATTCACACAGAGATAAATAGCATCGAGGGCATCATCTCTCTACATCTTCCACTTGCACTCAGGCCCATTTATCTTAATATCTCATACTGTATTTACACATAAGTTTTCCCGACTTCATGTGGTAGAGCCTTTATGAGTGGATCTGCTAATACCGTCTACAGTATAGACTTAAGGTGTTTCTATGTTCATGTTAGACCAATCATTTGAATCTCATTCAAAAAATTCTCTTGGTCTTTCGGAATCCATAATATTTTATTTCTTTGGATCTTATCCAGTTCATCGTACCTTACGATAATAATTTTAAATGAGTTACTGGTCATTTCAAATGGCTCATATCTATTTTCTGATAAAGTGTCAAACCTTTTGATTACTTTGTCAAAATAAATGTTCCATCCCTTTGATGCCTCGCATGTAATTTAAACGCTCCCACTAACCATGAAAACTTTTTGGCTAATTCATAAAAGTTAGTTCGTCTAAATCATATTTAGAAAAACGAACTTATAAGTGAATGCTCCAATTTTCATGGTCAATATGAGCGTTTACATCGAGTTTGGTCCGAGTAGATCTGTACACATCTGCTGGCAAAAATGGTTTCATCATAATCCGTTTTATATGAATTAGGATGAAAACCGTTCTCGACCAACATGATTGTACTTCACTATTTTCTTTCTGCACCAATCTTTTAACTTAAAGATTTACTTGCAGAAAATGAGGAAACATTTTTGACGTGCGTTTATATTTCATATATTCACGCACGTTTTCTTTTGTGTTTCTCCGTATTTTCTGCCGTCTTTTATTCGTTTTCTCGTATTTTCTCGTTTTCTGTCACTTTTCTTTGTTTCTCCATGTTTGCAGGAGATTGCCCGCGTAGGGGACGTTTAACGACGATATCTCAAGTCCCCGGAGCAACGGGAGGAGTCACGCGTGATCCAGGGGGTCAAACGACGAAGATTACATCTTTCAGCCCCTCACCCGGTCGGTTGGTCATCTCCAACCGATCGGGTGATGCACGCGTGCACCACCCGGTCTCAGCCGGAGCTCAAGTGAATGTCACCCGACCGGTTCACAGGCCGGTTCAACGGGGCCAACTCTCTGTCTTTTCAAGCCAAATTCCAACTGATCGGGTGACTCTCACCCGATCGGTTCATCTGTAGATGATGCGAGGAGTCGAGACACGGGCATCCAACCGATCCCTTCACCCGATGGCGCCAAGATCCAACCGGTCACTCTAAGAACTCAACCGACCGGTTCATATGAACGGGTGAAAGTCCGTCGTTTTCTGTTTATTATTTGTGACGGATCACCCGATCGGTTGACTTGTCAACCGATCGGGTGATACGAGATCCTATAAATAGGACCCCTAGGGTTCCAGAAACGATGGAGCTGTTAGTTTTTACTGTTTTCTTCTATTGTGACGTCTGTAATTACTTTTCTATTGTAAGTTTTCGGATCTTTCTTAAACTTTAGTATTGTCTTAATTGCTCTACTACCTTCGCATTCCAATCGTCTGAGTATGATTTCAACGGTTCATTTTCGTTTAGATCGCTTTTTAATGAATATTTGTGAGTAGTTCCCAAATCTGGGATTTTGGCGGAGACCCCTTCGGGGGCTCTTCCCGATGCATCCATAGGGTTAGGAAATCGATAGGGATTAGGAATCTAACGGTTACGCGGGGTGTTTTATTGTCATCGGCGGGAAAAAGACCGCCTTTGACCGTTGGGCCAAGGGGGAATAAACTTGGCGGTTGACTCCCTAGACATAGCTCACGCCCTTAGCGTAGACGCCGAATCCTAGCGTGCGGGAGCGGCAGGATGAGACGTTGGGAGTTATCGTTGCGAGCTTAGTGCTCCCGGAATCGATCAGTGTTAATGGACACGGGAGTGCCCACTGATCGAACCCGGGAAGTCCGGTGTATCATCCTGGGCACCGACCGGAATATCGGGCCCATGGGACGCCGGTACCACTTTCAGAGGCAACGTCTCACCATTAGACCCTAATTCCGATCGCCATCCTACCCGTAGGCCGTATCGGCGAGAGTCGCTCGTTGGAGTGGAAACAAAAGTCCCGGGTTTATTTTCTTATTGTTCAAACCTTGCATACCTTTCCGTGAAAACCCATCAACCGATTCAGGCTAGCTCGTCCACGGGGTGATTTCGGTCCTCCTTGACACAAGCACATCCTAGCCTCCCTGTGTTCGACCCCCAAGCCACACTACAACACCGTGCGCTTGCGGTTACAAATATCTAAACCCTCACGCGGGTCCCCCGGCCATTTGCGGCCAGCAAACCGGGGGCAACGTCAAGTTTATGGCGCCGTTTCCGGGGAGGCAACGTGCTTGTTACTTTAGGATATCTTGAACCCTAGTGTCTAGCTCTTATCCCTACCTCGCGATAATTTTCACATTCTCTTTTTTCCTTTTTATTTTCTTCTTTTTATTTCTTATCTTATCTGTCTCTCTCCCACTTGTCGCTTCACGGGTGTTTGTTGTTTTTCATGCGCAGGAGTTCAAGAAGTCTCGACGACTTGATCCCCGTTGATCCAGAGATTAACGCCACCCTTAGGCGTTTGGCCGCCGAGAAGCGAAGAAGAGAGGATCCTGAAGCCATGGAGGAGGACACCCCGCCTCGCAAGTCCCTGTTGGAGTACTCGATGCCATCTATCGAGTCCACTTCCACCATCCGTCCTCCAACTATTACAGCCCAAAGCTTTGAGCTAAAGCCGTCTTTGGTGACATGGATCCAGCAGGATCAGTTTTCGGGTTTACCCATGGAGAGCCCGATCGAGCATCTAGACTCCTTCTTGGAGAAATGTGACACCTTCCGGATTAATGGTGTCACGACTGAGGCGATCCGTTTGAAGCTGTCCCCCTTCTCGTTGCGAGACAAAGCATGTCAAGGAGCGAGGAAGATGCCGGACATATTCTGGAAAATATGGCATCCAACAATGAGCGGTGGTGTGACGAGAGAGCCACACCCAGGTCTGGGGGTATACACAGAGTCGAGGACGTCGACAAACTTTCAAGCAAGTTTGACTTGCTTTCGACCCAGATCTCCGCACTAATGGTAGGAGCCGGTGGGGCCTGTACACAACAGATTGCTGCGGTAGAATCCGAAGTCTTTGGGGAATTCGACGGTGGTGACGTCTCACCACCGTTGGATCAGGCGAGTGCACTATTTTACAACCCCACGGGAAATGCACAGTATCCACCAAGAACCAATTCCAACCCGGCCTACTCTCCAAACAACCGGAACCACCCTAACTTTGGTTACCGGGCACCATTCCAGCCCTCGCCGCCTCAGCAGCCGCATCAACAAACATATCAGCCGACTAGGCCACAGCAGAGTCAGATTCAGCAGCAACAATATCAGCAGCAGCCTCAGCAACAATTTTACGCCCCCAGGAATCAGCAGCCAATCCAGCAGCAGTAGCAGTATGGCCAACAGAGGGCCGTCTCTCCGGTTGAGTCTCTCTTGACTCAATATATACCCAACCAGGAGAAGATCAATCAAAAGATGGAAATGGGTCAGCGGGCCCTCACGGACCAAGTAACCCAGCTGGGGTTACAAGTGGCGACCCTTTCAAGGTCACAAAACCAATTGCCGCCACAACCTGAGGTGAACCTGAGGGGAGCAACCCAAACGTCGGCACTCGTGCACGAGCACGCAAATGTGTCCGCTATCGTTCTGAGAAGCGGGACACAAATCCCTACTAGAGTGCCCCCTAACAGATCGGAAGCACCGTTGGTCGTCGAGCGACCGATCGAAAAATCAAACGACGCCGGTGATTCGTCATCAAATCCTACGACTCCGGAGGGAGTCTCTGAAGAAGAGAAGAAGAAGAACGAGGAAGGGAGCCTGAAAGTGTTCAAACCTGTTGTGCCTTTTCCACAACGGTTAGCTCAGGCCAAAATAGATGAGAAATATGGCAAGTTCTTCGCCATGGTCAAGGATCTGAGCTTGCAAATCCCCTTCCTGGAAGCAATCGAAACAATCCCCTCCTATGCGAAATTCCTGAAGGATTTGGTGATGAGAGGGTCTAGAAAGGAGAAAGTAGTGTTGACGGCGAAGTGTAGCGCTCTCATCCAGAGGGCAAATCCGCTGAAACTTAAAGACCCGGGGAGCTTCTCAATCCCTTGCACGATCGGGGAAGTAAAGATTCATTGTTCACTCGTCGATCTCGGAGCGAGTGTCAGTTTGATGCCCTTATCGATGTATAAGAGGATAGGAATGGGTGATTTGGAGCCCACCGGTATGACACTACAACTTGCTGACCGGTCGGTCAAATATCCGGTGGGGATTGTGGATGACCACCCCGTCAATGTAAAAGGGGTGCATGTGCCAGTGGACTTCGTTGTCATGGACATGCCTGAAGACGCACACACTCCCATCATCCTGGGACGGCCTTTCATGGCCACTGCTGGCGTTTTGATTGATGTGAAGAATGGAAAACTTTCGCTAAACGTCAGTGGGGAAAAGGTTGAATTTGATCTGGGGTTGTCCATGAAGTATCCCGATCCCCCAGATGACCCTCGGTGTAATTTGCTGGAGGTGGAAGAAGATAAAGCTGCTGAAGAGAGCTCCTGGGAGATTCTCTTAAGAAATCCCCCCGATAACTTGGGGGATTCAGAAGACCAAGACGGCCCCAAGAACAATGATGCTGCTGGGAAAGCGAATGCAGCACGTACGACCCCTCCCGGGTTCCCCAAGGCTCCTCCTGCAAGGAAAACGGGGAAAGAACCCATGGACCTAACCAAAGACGAGGTCCGGATCCTTAAGAAGATGGCGGTAAGCGCCAATACGAAAGAGAAGCCCCCGGATCCCAAAAACAAGGAGAGGGTAGTCGAGCAAATATTTCTACATCCGCTGACTACTCCAAAGGCCGTAAGCTCCGATGAAGAAGAGATGCCAAACTTCGGGCATCACCCGTATCAACCACCGTGAACATCACTTGCGGGCGTCGAGCCAACGACGTTAAACAAGTGCGCTTCATGGGAGGCAACCCATGCTCTAAACTTTTGCCCCACTTTTTAGTGTTATTTTTGACTTTATTTTATCTATTTTTATAAATAAAATCAGCCGCAAGAACATCTGTTCAGGGACTTAGACAATCTGTTGGTTTTTGCAGGAAACAAAGCCCCAACCGATCGGTTGATAACTCCACCGATCGGTTGGGATGTATCAGATACAAGCCGCATCTGTCCCCAAATGAACCGATCGGGTGAAGAATGGAGAGACCGGGTGACAGACCGGGTGATCTGGGGAGAATTCTCGGGAAAGTTTTGGGAAATATCAACCGATCGGTTGAGTTAGAGCGCGATCGGTTGAGGCGACCGGGTGAGCAACCCTCAATTCTCGGGAAAATGAGTGGAGCGGCCAACCGATCGGTTGATAAGTCAACCGACTGGTTCGCCTGTAGCAATTCTTCTGCGTCAAATTTTAGACCTAAGTTCAACCGATCGGGTGATATCTCACCCGACCGGGTCGACTTAAATTCCTATAAATTTCCGTAGCTGACCCGTTCGTTCCGCCCTCGCCATTTTCGAATCCCAACCCGATGTTTCGCCTCCCCCTCTTGCGCCGGACCGCGATCTTCCCCAAAATGAACCCCAATCGACTTCCCCCCATTTCCCTATCCATCCCACCATCGATTTTTCTCCATTCTCCTCGATTTCACCCGCACCCAAAACCCTAACTTTCACCCATTCTCCTAAATTTCGAAACTTACTGAAGAAATCGCCGCGGCTTCACAACGTACTCCTATCGAGCAGCATCAGGGCGTCTACGAGCAACGATCTTCATCTCATTTGGGTAAACTCACTCCTTAGCTCAATTTTAATTTTGCCCCAAATATTCCATTTGCTCGTTGGTCGTGTTTCGTGTTTGTGTTGATTCGTTGTATTTTGCATACTCACGCACACACACGACACCCGCACAATGCCTCCCCACCGTGTTAAGCCCACCGACACCAGCTCTTCGAACCCTAGGCCCACCCGTCGTACTCGTCACACACAGCCCACCGCTCAACCCAACACCTCCAACCCATCTACCCCCGCTCAATTCCAAGCCGACGACCAAGCCGATCGATTCACGGCCATGATCCTCCTAGCTGGACAGGGTGGTCGGATAACCGAGGAGTCCGTCGACCGAGACCTCCCCTTTCTTCAAAGCTTCATTCGCCACATCCGTGAAGACCCACCCGATGTCTCCGAGCTCCACATTCCACCCCCCACAACTCCTGGTCCCCAGCGCAGACCCCATCACCACCCCCAGAGGGTGGTGCCCCTGCTTGATTTTTTCTTTCCCGCTTTTGCCCACCCCCCGTATTTGTGCCCATCTGTCTTTTAGGGGCCCTGCTTTTTCTCTGTCAAGGGGGGGACCCATTCACGTGTCGCATCACTTACTTTTTATTTTTTTTATTTAATTGCACTTTGTTTGTTTTTTGACTCACCCTTGCATATTTCTGCATTTCACGATCACATTTTATTTGCTAGCACTGTCATGTCTAGCTTGGGGGACGTCTATTTTGGTGTGTTGTCGTGTTTTGTTGTTTTTCTCATTTTTGTGTGTGTGCTTGTTTTTCCCCTTTTGAGTGTCGTGTCGTGTGGTTTTATTTCTATTTTCGTGTCGTGTGATTTGATTTTGATCTTTCTTTATTTTCAGTTTCATCTCTGTGTTTCTCTCGTTTTCATTTCTTCTTGTGTCGGTGCGTATTCCCCCCCATCTTCACTGTCCTCCCGTACTCACTCATATTGCATTGAGGGAAATGCAAGCTTCAGCTTGGGGGGGTCGCACTGTGTGCGCCATTTGAGTCCTTCTTTTTCGTTTTTGTGTCGTTTTCATCGTGTTTTTTATTTTTTTTATTTTTTCTTTTCTCTTCTTTTTATCTCTTTCTCCTAGAGATGAACCCTATGATGAATCGCCACAAAATCACACACACCTAGTATGGCATCGATAATCACATTCACTAACCCTAGGATTTCGAGTTCTCTTGCATTTCACGCATCGTGGGTCCTCTTAGTTTTTTGTGAGTCGTGTTTCATGCCTATCTTTTTGGTGTGCTTCTACTTTGTGATTTTACTTTATATACCTGTCCAGGAATGACCCCCTAGATTATCATGCTTCGATTTGAATATGCGGTATTTATTTTTCCTGTCTACTTCTGCATGCTATATATATATATCGTGTACTTCATTTCGCATGTGTCGGGATTCCACAATTAAGGACTAGGACAACCCATTTAGCCTAGGCTCTATTTAGCGAGAATAGTTTCCTTTGCCCAAGTGTTTAGATTCCGACTTCTTTTTTGTTTTACTTGGTGCAAATCCCCTCGTCGTGTACCGTTCTCCCACTTGGGAGAGTACACATGTGTATAGCCAAAAACCCAAAAATCCAAAAAAAAAGAGAAAAGAAAAGAAAAACCCAAAAAGAAAAGAAAAGAAAATTTTTGTATAGCCAAAAAGCCAAAAAAAAATACAAATACCCAAAACCCAAAAAAATTTCAAGTGTGAATATTTTTTCCTATCTACCGAGAATAACGGGAAGGCGAGAATTTGCACCGAGTGTTCTACTCCACATCATCTCAACCCCCATCGTTTTCGAAAACACTTGGCTTAGGAACTTTTTAGCTAGTATCTAGGCTATAGTGGCGTGATTTCCTTAACCCTAGTTGTGGAATCCCTGATGCATGATACGCTTCTATTCTTATACTCTTCTCATGCATGCTTGAACTAATATTCACCGCAATTTCAAATTCGAATCGGTATTTGGGTCGTTTCCTAGGTCTGTGTATATCGAGCTTTATTGCACATCGTAGATAGCGACACCGACTGCTAGCGCACGACCACACTCACTCGCGCTTCACCGCGTGGGCCCACGACACTTATTTGGACTCGTTTTCCTAGGTTTAGTGATGTGATTTGACGTTTGCTTGCTTGGTGTGTCGTTTTTGATTTTGTTGGCTCTGACGGACGATCTAGGATATAGAGTTTTCTTTTTCTCTCTTTCTCTCGATTTTTCCCCTCCGAGCTCCTACTCTCACTCGTCTTCCTCGAGGACGAGGAAGAGTTCAGCTTGGGGGATTTTGACGTGCGTTTATATTTCATATATTCACGCACGTTTTCTTTTGTGTTTCTCCGTATTTTCCGTCGTCTTTTATTCGTTTTCTCGTATTTTCTCGTTTTCTTTCACTTTTCTTTGTTTCTCCATGTTTGCAGGAGATTGCCCGTGTAGGGGACGTTTAACGACGATATCTCAAGTCCCCGGAGCAACAGGAGGAGTCACGCGTGATCCAGGGGGTCAAACGACGAAGATTACATCTTTCAGCCCCTCACCCGGTCGGTTGGTCATCTCCAACCGATCGGGTGATGCACGCGTGGACCACCCGATCTCAGCCGGAGCTCAAGTGAATGTCACCCGATCGGTTCACAGGCCGGTTCAACGGGGCCAACTCTCTGTCTTTTCAAGCCAAATTCCAACCGATCGGGTGACTCTCACCCGATCGGTTCATCTGTAGCTGATGCTGAGGAGTCGAGACACGGGCACCCAACCGATCCCTTCACCAGATGGCGCCAAGATCCAACCGGTCACTCCAAGAACACAACCGACCGGTTCATATGAACGGGTGAAAGTCCGCCGTTTTCTGTTTATTATTTGTGACAGATCACCCAATCGATTGACTTGTCAACCGATCGGGTGATACGAGATCCTATAAATAGGACCCATAGGGTTCCAGAAACGGGGGAGCTGTTAGTTTTTACTGTTTTCTCCTATTGTGAAGGCTGTAATTACTTTTCTATTGTAAGTTTTCGGATCTTTCTTAAACTTTAGTATTGTCTTAATTGCTCTACTACCTTCGCATTCCAATCGTCCGATTATGATTTCAACGGTTCATTTTCGTTTAGATCGCTTTTTAATGAATATTTGTGAGTAGTTCCCAAATCTGGGATTTTGGCGGAAACCCCTTCGGGGGCTCTTCCCGATGCATCCATAGGGTTAGGAAATCGATAGGGATTAGGAATCTAACGGTTACGCGGGGTGTTTTATTGTCATCGGCGGGAAAAAGACCGCCTTTGACCGTTGGGCCAAGGGGGAATAAACTTGGCGGTTGACTCCCTAGCCATAGCTCACGCCCTTAGCATAGACGCCGAATCCTAGCGCGCGGGTGTTAATAAAATATACTTTTGTCCAGCTAAGTATTTGACCATTCGATCAATTGAATCAGTTTAAATACTTTTGTCATTTCATTCTTTATTTTATTAGACTTGTGTTTCATCAAGAACACGTGTGTTAATAAAATATACGAATAACTTAATTTGGTTAATCTAGACTCGGGTACATCAGTATGTACGAGACTTAGTTCGACAACTCATTCTCCCCCTGTCTTACAGATGGGTTTCGGCCATTATATCTAAGAGGATAAATTCACAAGTGTCCGTAGACTTCATAATACGAGAGGCCAGACCCCTCTTTATATGACTTGTGATGCTTAGTCTCTCGATACGGCCTAGTCTATTTTGCCATATAAGTTTGCTACTATCTTGTGTATATATATATTAACGTTTAATATATATATTATCGTTATACATATTACTCATTGCTTCAGAAGCAATGTGACGACATTCGTTAAAATGTGTTAACCTTTTGTATAATAATAATTATGATATCGTGACATCAAAATATGTCACATTTTTATTCCCTTCTACCTATGCCTTTACTAATGATAAATTAAACTATTTAATTCGATTGACTTTCCGGAGTGCCTTCTTCCTTTTCTAAATCACATTTAGATATTAAATAGCCCAACATAAATGAATAGCTATGTAAGCATCTCATGTATCCACATGCCTAAGCTTTGCAACCTTGAGTGTAGCTCAACAAATTGCTCGTCTCAAGATCCGGGTGGGATACATAGCCTTGCACCATTCATGCACTCGTATTCGACTCAAACAGTTTGATCGAATTCTCAAACTTTGTGGATCAAAATTGTTTTTCCATACAACCTTGAGTGTAGCTCAACAAGTTGTAGGGAGAAACATACTTCGAATATCCTATATGTTCAAGCTGCCCCATATAGAGATGAGTGACATGTAGCGTGAATTTATTTGTTGGACCCAGAACTTAATGAATCATATTTCTTAAGTCTGTTCTTTAGAAGGTCATTTTTATGTCAACGAGAATATAGTTTAATTCTATCAATTAGAATTTAACTTGATATTCAATTAATCAACCTAATTGACCAGTTAACTTATTTCATTAAAATATTATATTTTTGATTCCATTTGTGAACATAGAACTTACCCTAGTTTATCATATGTTCATCATTAAATATAGGTAGATTGGCTTTTATCTATCTATACCCTTCCACTAATTTTGCGATCGTTCTAAGCTTTAATAACGAACGATTTAATCGAATTAAATAAATGGGTAAGAGATCCAATCACCATGAGCCTAACAACCTCGGTGTATTCACGACAAATTGCTTGACTCTGTAATCGGACGATAACTCTTCATCGATCATTTCAGATATGACTCTCTTATCGGTATTTACCCTAGCCATTTGTGATCATGAGTGTGCTCATCCAAATCACAATGTCTAGTCTAGTCGGACCCTTGTTTTCATGTCTAGCCTGACTTGCGCCGGCGCTCGGTGTATTCACGACCCATCGGTTTGGGTCAGGTCTTAGACTACATCCAGCCAGACTACATCATTGACATAACTTACGCCAGCACTCGGTGTATTCACGACACGACGGTTTGGGTCAAGTCAAGATTTCATCTTATGTATAGAGAAGTTGGTTTCTACAAGGTTGACATGTCACAGCTTGAGTGTTGCTCAACAACTGGAACACGGGTCCTATAGTTTCCAACCCCTAAAACAAGGAGGGCTACGGCTAATCTTGAAGAAGATTATTAACGTATTTGACTTAGATATAGTCCAGGGTGTCATACAATCATAATGCATGTCATTGCAGTCCAGCGAAACACAGCCAGGGAATTGACTAAGCCAGGATCACGTATCCCTTAGACTAGCTAGGGTGATCCAACAAACTTAGCCAAGCAGATTGACTGGATCATGGTCCATTGAATGAAGCTTGTCATTTTTATATGTGTGCTATAGAATAAAAAGCTTTTATTCACAACAAATTAATCCTATCAACTAGTTGAATCCTTAAATTCAAAATTTTAGGATTTGTTTAATAACTTTTATTAAATCCTTATCAACTATAAGGTTCACGTGCTGTCCTAACCGATATTAGGATTTTAATAAATTTATTAACAACGCTAAAAGCGAAGCCCTTTAATGAGAATTAATTTCATAACAATTAGAATTAAAATTTTTATTAAAGGGACTACCCTATCAGGAATTAGGTCTTAAAGTGTTGTTAAAGTTTTATTAAAACATAGCATGTCATTAGAATTTATCCAAATTGGATTTGTACCCGTGCACTAACAATGGCCCCCATCATTTGCGCCTCAGAAGTCGTGCTGACTGAGACCGAATGATGAGTAATCTCCTTAAATGCGCACGGTTTTCGAAACATCTGATTTAATTTGTGCCGCCAAAACCTTGGTGCCTTTGGAGCGATCTTTGCTATTTCTGGTGGCTAGCGTAGGACATGTGTCGCACATCGGATGTCAGCCGGTTGGGTTTCTTCACATATAAGAGAAAAATTGAGGAAAAGGTTGAGACTTTTCCGCTTCATCCTATTCCTTGTTTCACCAGCCTGCTTCAAGCATGCTTCTTCGGAGATTGCCTGTTCCTTCTCAAGGTATCTCCCCTCTTTAATTATGACTCTCTTTTAGGTTTGACAGGCATGTTTGCTCCGGTCGTATTCAAGGAGCCAACATATGAGGAGCTTGCGGCACGCCTTCGGCCCCCTCAATGCGTGGAAGTTTCTGGAAATGATAACGCAGTTTGGGTCAAGACAAGCCTTCCCATTCACCGAAGGGATCGAGGGTGGAAGATTCCTGAATTCATCTTAGAGATGGCCCCCAAGTTTTCCCGAGATTTGACCGCTGAGATTTGGCGAGGTTGCTTTTGTGATTCCTTTAGGGTTAGAGTGCCCACTTCGGATAAGAGGGTCTGTTTTCCACGAAAAAGGAGGTTGGGGTGTATCTCAAATCCTTTTGCTTAGGACTTTGATTCCATCTTCACCCCTTCATTATGGAGGTTCTGTGCTCCTCAGAGCTTTCCATCTGTAGACTCACTCCACAAGCTTTCCCTCCTTTAGTTGGCTTCATCGAGTTGTGTAAGCTTTGTGGGGTTCGTCCAACCCTTGGGCTATTCGGGTATTTCTATAGGATAATAGTCGACCCTCGTCAAGTGTGGTACCATATCGTTGTTTGCCCAGGTATGTGGCTCATATACGACCTTCCAATTTCCGACCCTGGGTGGACGTATACCTTTGTGTTCGTCGTTCTTCCAGACCTGTGATCGTTGCCTAATGGTTGGAGTTCTCTGAATCCTGAGCTTGTGGTGGAGTCTCGGATGTCTTTGGAGCAGGTGAGAGCCAGGTTGTCACTGGGTGAGGTCAAAGTAATGAAGTCTCTCTTGAGTCGACCGCGACAAGATAGGTCGATTCAGTATTTGTTGGATGATCATACGTCGAAGATCCTTCTATGGAGTTCAGGTAATGTATCTCAAATCTTATCTTTATCTCTGCCACTCATGATAATTATGATCGTTGCCTGCAGATATGACCAACGGAAGCCGACGTGGTGGCGAGTCTAGTTTGGACCGGGTCTGGAAAGAGCAGCGGAATAAGAAGAGGACGATCGATCGGTCGGGTGCCCATGCCGACCAATCAAGCACGTGCGCCGAGGGATCTGGCTCTCGGTCACCTTTCCACGTCCACAGAGCTCTTCTTCCGAAGGGGGAGAGACCAGGCAGGCATCTAAGCCTTCTTCTCGAGCTTCTTCAAGGGAGGCCTCCAGCCAAGCTCCCGTATGGCCCCCTGTGCCCCTATCTTCCTCGTGGTCACAGAGCCGTGGGATGTGGTCGACGTCAATGCTGTCGACGCTGTTGATCTGAATGAGATGGGCCCTTCCACGAGGAGGAGGAATCTCTAAAGAGGAGGCGAGTGGAGTAGGAGGATCCCATGGTGAAAGGTAATGGGGTCGCTCCTCTCGAGCCTCCAGAGGGCATGGAGATGCCTTTGGTGTCTCAGGCATCCACGATGCCCCTTCTGGATCAATGGCCTTGGGGTGACATAGTGTCGCCTGCTCCTTTGGTCAGCTCGATCCCGGGAAAGTTTGATCGAGCATTGCTACTCAATCAGCTCTCCTCTCGATCCTTGAGGCCGGTCCAAGTTGAGTTTCACTTGTCCCCATTCGCCATTGGTAAGGAGGAGTCGGCCCTGAGGGACTTTGGGACAACTGCCAGGTTAAAGAGAACTCGATCCTCCCAAGGACCTGTAGTTCCTGCAGAAGTTGGACTTCGAAAGGGTGGCCAACTTCTTTGTGGGGAGCTGATATCAGGTATGTCACTCGAGCCTTCGTTTGTCGTCGTCCAATTCCGTCATTGTTTTTAACTAATCCTTGTCATGTTTTGTAGATGTCCGTTCTCAGGGCCGTGCTGCATCGCCAGGCTATTGACTTGATTGACGAAGGTCGGCAAGTGGCAGATGCAAAGCGCAAAGCGCTCTGCTTCGAGGCACATGCGAAGGAGGCAGAGGAGGCCTTGGGGAAGGCTCTCGCTGACAAGGCAAAGGTTGAGTGGGAGGCGACGGAGGCTAAGGATAGCCTGTCATCACTGTCGTGCCCCTTCAAATCTATCAATCTTCAGTGGCAGACGGAGAGGTCCCAGCTTGAGGAGAAGCTCGATGCCTATAAGAAGGAGACGATCGAGCTACAGGCCAAAGCTTACGACTCCAAGAGGTGGGCGAAAGCTTGCCAAGTGGAGAAGGCCGAGCTTCAGGTCAAAGTCGTAGGGCTCGAGGAGGCTACCGCAAAGGAGAAGACCGAGCTTACGTCGACGCTTGCGAAGGCGATGGAGGCTTTTACCAGTGTCTTGGTGTCTGGCAGTGCCCCCCTCCCTCTTAGGCCGGCAGGGCTTTTGTTTTGCTAAATTTTGTACTTTTCTTTTAATTGAATAAATAAAAAAAGCTTTTTGCAACCTTTCTCCTTTATTCACATTTCCTCTTTTTTTTGAATATCTGCGTGTGTATGGCCCCTCAATGACTTAACTTAAAATTTCATAGAAATCTTTAGGCAAGTTATGTCGTGGATAGGTCAGGCGTATTCAATCAATGAACGTAACCTGTTAAACCATGAATCACACTTCCTTGGGTAGGAAGGGGCAAACCTCTTTCGGTATATGTGCCTAGGTCGTCCATCGACGAGGGACTAGGTCCCTTTATCTTATGGCCGACGAATATCGTGGTTTGTTCAGTGGCGAGGGGGGATCCCTCGGCTTACAGCTGAGGACATGGGTCGTTCGGTGGTGAGGGGAATGGGCTCTTTGATTTACGACTGACGAAGTTCATTCGGTGGTGAGGGGCAAGGCCCTTTGACTTACGGCCGACAAGGGTCGTTCAATGGCGAAGGGCGATGCCCCTTCGACTTACAGCCGACAAGGGTTGTTCGATGGCGAGGGGCGAGGCCTCTTGGACTTAAGGCCGACGAGGGTCATTTGGTGGTGAGGGGCGATGCCCCTTCAACTTACGGCCGACGAGGGTCGCTCGGTGGAGAGGGGCGAGGCCCCTTCGACTTACGACCGACGAGGGTCGTTCGGTGGCGAGTGGCGAGGACCCTTCGACTTACGACCGATGAGGGTCTTTCAACTGATGTCAAAGAACGATCTACTTTGCATTCATAATGAACATGCATAGGGTAAAAAGAAAAATAAACGATCATTTTACCCTATTTGTACAATCATTGATAATACTTCCATAGATGCCCAGTGTTCCAGTGATGAGGAAGTTCCCTATCATCCAAAGTAGTGAGTCGGTAGGTGGCAGGACCAAGTACATCGATCACTGTGTCCGGTCCTTCCCACTTCGCAGCAAGCTTCCCTTGCTTTAGAATCTCGGGAGTGAAAGCGACCTTACGTAGCACCAAGTCTCCCATACAGAAGCTACGTCCGTGGACTTTCGAGTTGAAGTAGAGGGCCATGCGCCCATTTTGTTCTATGACGGTCGCCAAAGCTCATTTACAGACCTCGTCCACCAGTTGTGGGTGGAGCTCGAGGCCTTCTGAGTTTCTTTCTTTGTCGTAGTATTGGAGACGAAGCGGTTGCTTATTGACCTCCACTGGGACGACGGCTTCGCACCCGTAGGCCAACATGAACGGTGTTTCACCCGTCGAGGTTTTGTGGGTCGTTCTGTATGACCAGAGTATGTTGGGGATCTCATCCGTCCAAGTTCCTTCGAGCCCGGTTATTCTCTTTCACAAGGGGCCCGAGGATGCTTTTGTTGGCTGACTTTGCCAAGCCATTCGACTGAGGATGGGCGACGGAGGTGAAGTGTAGCTTGATCTTTAGTTCTAAGCAGAAGTCTCTGAAGCTGAAACTGTCGAATTGCATCCCATTGTCTGTCACTATGGATTGTGGGATGCCAAAGCGATAGACGATGGACTTCCAGACGAAGCTTCGAGCTTCCTTCCAAGTGATTCGGGACAGAGGTTCTTCTTCGATCCACTTTGTGAAGTAGTCGATTGCCACTATCAAGTATCTTCATTGCGCACTTGCTGGCTTGAATAGTCCGAGGAGGTCTAGTCCCCATTTGGCAAAAGGAACTGGACTGACAATAACGATCAGATTAGTTGGTGGGGCCGAGCTGACCTTTGAAAAATTTTGGCAGGCCGAGCACCGTCGAGCATATTCGACGCTATCTTTGAACATTGTTGGCCAAAAATATCCTTAACTCACAGCCTTCAAGGCAATGGATTTCCCTCTGCAGTCGCCCGCGTGGATCTCTTGGATCATGTAGTGCGCTTCCAGCGGGGCTAAACATTTAAGATAGGGAAAGATGTCATACCTAGTCCATCGTCTTTTGTACAAAGAACCATTTAGCCAGACGAATTGGTAGGCCTTTCATTCTAGCTTTCGTGATTCCACTAGGTCGGTCGGCTTCTCCCCCGTGCTTAGGTAACGGATTATCGGGTCCATCCACGTGATCTTTTGATCGAGGTTTAGTAGTTCCTATGTCGGCTCGCTGGGATGGGGTAGACGTTGTACATACACGGTCTGACCGAGTCCCGCAAGAGAGGAGGATGCCAGCTTCGACAAGGCATCAGCTCGATGATTCTTCGACCTTGGCACATGATGAATTTCTACGAGCGCGAATTTGGCAAGCTCTGCTTTAGCGACATACATGTAACTTTGCATCAAGTCATTGCAGGCCTCGAAGGTTCCATTCAGTTGGTGGACGACGAGGCTGGAGTCGCTGAGTAGTTGGACCACTCTCGCCCCCAGGGCTCAAGCCAGTCAGAGTCCGTTGATGGCTGTTTCGTATTCCGCACCATTATTAGTGGTTTGGAAATCGAAACGAAGGGCGTATTCGAATATATCACCCGCTGATGTTTGGACAATTATTCTGGCCCCGCTCCCAGCTTGTGTGGTTGAACCGTCGACTTGTACGATCCATGTTTCCTCGTCTTCAGTCGTGTCTTTCACTCTGCTTGGTGGGTTGTTGCTTGTTGAGGACGAGGGGTAGCCTCGGTAGTGCGCTAGTTGCATACACATCTTCCCAGGGGCCATCATCGTAGGTGAGTTCGACGATAAAGTCGGCGAGAGCCTGCCCTTTGATAGCGGTCCTTGATTTAAGCTGGATGTCGAACTCGCTAAGTTCGACCCCCCCCCCCCCCCAGTTCGTCATTCTCACTGAACGATCAAGCCTCTTCAGGGTCTGCTCTAAGGGAGTGTCTGCGAGGACCAGGATGGTGTGCACTATGAATTACAGTCGTAGACTCCTTGCGGATTGATCGCTCCCAGATATACACCCAAAAAACAATGTAGCTTTACCGCAAGTGCACAGTTAAGTGGCAAGTAGGTATCGAATCACAGAGATGACTAATAACGGTACTCTATTTTAGTTACTAAGCTACTTGGTGGAAAATCGTTTGAGAATGGAAGGTGTAACAATCGTTCGAGTATCAATGCAAATTCAATATAATAAAGATGTCTAGGGCTATGGAATCCCCACTATGGATTTTCAAGTCATCAACGTGAGTTATGAACTACCATGCATTTGTTCAAGATGAACTTGCCGCAACTAATTGGAGAACTGGCACACGCTGTCGAGCTACGCAAGTCTATAGCAATCTAAACTAGAGCCTCGCTGTCACGCAAGCCTAGTCTAGACCACTAGCATTAAGATCGGTAATAACGTCCAATCCCAACTCAAGCTCGCTGTCGTGCCACATGAGTTTAGATCTAGATCGTGATAGTTCGTGCTCGTTCACCATCATGCAACGAGTATGAGTATAAGAGAACAATAAAATTGTCAGCTTTGGTCGATGTCGCGCATCAAATCTAGGAAATTTCGATTGTAATCCTAAATCGGATATCTAGGGCTTTCCTTGGATCAAGATCCTCTGTCAAGCTCACGAGATCCAGGAGAAATCCCTACCTATCCGCAGTAAATCAATCAAGATCTAACCTTTCTAACAAGCCTAATATCATGACAATTCAATAGATCTCACAAATCAAATATTAGATCCATATGGTTTATCCCTTTGCAAGTAAAGGAACTACTCGCAAATCATATTAGAAATCGATAGAGAAACAAGATCAACAATAGAATTCATCATGCAATCAAGATTCAATAAGAGATAAAGCATAAAAATCAAAACTTGCAAGAGATCTAGACAAACCAATGTTGCAAAGAAGCTTCAAATAGAAAATTACGATCAGGTCTTCAATCTCCCGCCAATACAAAAGTTTAACTAGAACTAAGACTAAGGAAAAATTGTTCTAAGAAGTCTATCTGGTCTCTCTTGGGGCTGGAGACAAAACTGGGCTTAAATACATGCACAAAAGAACCAAAAAATACAGACCAAACTGCCCCTGCACCACCTGAAATCCTAGTTTTCCCGACTCGACGTCTGCGCTAATTGGCCGAGTGGGAATCTTACTCGGTCGAGTGAGAATTCTACTCGACTGAGTATGACAGTCTGTAGATCACTCCAAAAAACAGAGAAGTCGACTTGGATTTCTTTAAAATCTTTGCTTCTACTCAGGCAAGTGAAGTTCTTACTCGGCCGAGTGGAAGTCACCATTCGGCCGAGTACAATGTGGAACTCAGGCTGGCAGATGCCATCATGTCAGCTTTGTTCGGCCGAGTAAGCTGCTTCACTCGGGCGAGTGAGTTGCCTCACTCAGTCGAGTGGCCTGTTTCAAAACTCGTTTATTCTCCTCCTCGCTTCCGCGCCGATTCCTTCAACGTCCTTCTTCTTCCACTCATCCTCCAGCATCGTTAACTCTCCGATATGATCATGGGCGATGCTCCGACACGTATGCAAGTCCTCTCGACTCCAAATTGCTCCATATTTCCTGAAATCAGACGAAAAAAGGAATAATGAAAAGTATCAAAACATCGTCACATAATCGTGAAAATCGGGATATGAGCAATTGAAATGGCGTGCAAATATGCAGAAATAAATTCTAAATTATGAGCCTATCATGGATTGGACCTGTGCGAAAGCCATCTTTTCGATCCTCGAGTAGTTAACCTCCGCGCCTCGGAGAACCTGACTGATGTAGTAGATGGGCCGTTGTACCGCTGCATCTTCTTTGACGAGTGCCGAACTTACGGCCTCCTCGGTTGCGGCCAGGTAGATGATGAGTTGGCCATCTTTATCTGGCTTGGTCAGGAGCGGTGGGGTGCGAAGGTACTCTTCAACTCGAAAAAAGCATTTTTGCAGTCTGCATCACATTCGATGACTCTCTTGCTGCTTGATGCGGAGGCTATAGCCTTTCTCAACACCTTGAAGAAAGGTAATGACCTCTCGGCTGACTTAGACAAAAATCATCCCAAGGCTGCTATCCTTTCGTTCAACCTCTGGAGCTCTCTGAGAGTCGAGGGCTCCTTCATCGTGATGATGGCAGTGATCTTGTCGGGGTTGGCTTCGATCCCTCGATTCGTCAGCATGAAACCGTGGAACTTCCCAGATCGAACCCTAAATGTACATTTGGCAGGGTTTAGCCAAAGGTTGTATTGCCGGATTTGTGCAAATATCTCCCAGAGGTCTGTAACGTGATCCATTGGCTTCTTCGACTTGACCAACATGTCGTCGCCGTAGACTTCTAGGTTTCATCCTATTTGAGCCTCGAAAACTTTGTTCATCATGCGTTGGTACATGGCCCCTGCATTTTTTCAAACTGAATGGCATTTTGGTGTAACAAAAAATACCTCGATCAGTAATGAAAGAAGTTTTCTCCTCATCTTTCGGTGCCATCTGAATCTGATTATATCCTGAGAAGGCATCCATGAAGCTGAGGAGCTCGTAGCCTGACGCACTTTCGACCAAATGATCGATTCGCGACAGGGGGTAGCTATCCTTTGGGCACGCCTTGTTGAGGTCGGTGAAGTTGATGCACATTCGCCATTTTTCGTTCGCCTTCTTGACCATCACAACATTTGAGAGCCTTTTAGGGTAATTGACTTTTCGAATGAAGCGAGCTTCCAGAATTTGATCAACTTCTTCGATTGCATCTTTACATCTTTTTACCTCCCATGTTTCTCTTCTTTTGATTCATGGGCCTGGAGGTCGGATCGACCTCCAGCTTGTGGGATGCTACCTCAGGTTCAATGCCAGGCTTGTCCTTCGGAGTCAGGCGAAGATGTCAGCATGCTCTCATAGGAGGTCGATTAACTGTTCTTTTAGGTCGCAGGGGAGCAGCAACCCAATAGAGATGGGTTTTCCTTCCACGTCGGAGACCTGTATGTTCTTTGTTTCTTTGACTGCGGCAGTTCATCGATCTTCGATCCGTGGGACGACTGGATCCACCTGCTCGATCCTCCTCAGGGCGGTGGATAGCATGTAGCACGACCGTTCCTGCTTCTAATTCCCTTTTGCTCTTCTGACTCCCTCGGGGGTCTGGAACTTGATCATCTGATGGAAGGTGGAGATCGCCACTTCTATGGCATTCAGAATCAATCTTCAGATGATCTTGTTGTATGTCGAGTTGATCTTAACCACCATAAAACTGGTTAGGCAAGTGATTTGTCGATAATACGTACCAAGGGTCACCGGTAGGGTGATGATGCCTGCTATCGGGGCGGAATGTTCGGTGAATCCCACCAGTGGTCCCGTACAAGGCGTCAACTCCACGGATGACATTTTAGTATGTCGAACAAGCTTCCGGTGTCGACAAGCAGCCTTTTTACGGCGATCTCTTTGATGGTGGCTATGACGACGAGGGCATCATCGTGCGGGAGCTCTACACCCTCCAGATCTTCATCTAAGAAGGAGATAGGTGGTGTAGAATCTCTGGGGCACTTTCACCCTACGGATACTGTCATCAACCTCCCAGTGTAGGAGCTTTGGAGAGAGGTTGATAACTCATGTTATCATGCTGATAAGTCCGACGCTGGGAGGTCCCGTGGCAACCTCGGAGGATGTGGATGGGCGGGTCGACATGGTTGAGTAGTTCGTTGATCGGAATGTCGACTCGTGGTTTCCCACAGACAACACCAAACTGTTAAGGCCAAAATTGACTAAGACAGTTGTCAAGCTGACATAGGCTTGAGATGCTAAGTTAGAGCCTCATCAGAAGTTGGAGTGGGACCCTTGGTTGGAGAAACCAGGGTCGAGTGATGATAGTTAGAGATGATACGACCTTCGATCAATCTTCGAGCGATAGTAGCGTCAGTCGATCGAGACTGTGAAGCTCGCCCTCGACCTTTGACTCTAGATGATGATCTTCGATCTACACCACAGATAGTCGTTAGGGGGGTCGGATCTGGGTTCCGACCCAAATCCCCTCCGATGCTTAAGTTAGTAGGAAACTTAAGGAAGAGAGGGAGATTGGTGCAGCTGAGATCGACCCATGGAAGTTTGTATCTAGACTGGCAGTGCAAGCTCGAATGTAAGAAATATGGCTGAGAAAGTAGAGTTCTATGTCTTAGACCACGTACCTTGAAGATGGAACCCATTTACCTTTGTTCATCGGTCTATTTATAGGTAGTTCCTCCTCGATGATGTGTAACCGCCCCTCATTAATTGGCGCATGATCTTCTCTGGGATTCTAGTTAACGGCTGCCCATTTACTCGATCCCATAAAATATCCCCTGAATGTCAGTGCCAGTCCAACGGTCGAATGACCCATTCGTCTGACTCATCTGTACTCTGCTTAGAGCGCAGGGGGTATTAGGTCGTGGATGCTAAACGGGTCGGGTATGCATATATCCGAATTGGATTCGTACCTATGAACTAACAAGTTGATTTCGACAGTCCTCGGAAATGGGGGAAAACAGGTGCCTACAGTTGAAATGGTAGGCACCTTGATGACTACACATGTGCTTGCCAATCCTACTGTAGGTGCCTATGATGCACTCCGAAGTGCCTAGGCCTTTAGCTTCAAGAGGGCAGACGCATGTCATTATCTAGACATGCACATGTCCTGGCTACAGTCTGACTTCTCTATGTGTTTGATTTTGGCCCCTTTGGAACTCCTGAAAAATCCAGAAAAATATATATATATACAATCCACGTTTATAAATATTTGGAGAATGTAATTATGCAGAAATAAAATCATATGCTCAAAAGTGATGAATTAACTCAAACATGGTTAAGAGAGCATGATTTAAATGGATTATATGCACAAGAGGGAATGATTATGGGGCTAAAATATGCAATATTCAATCATAATCACACCCCCCACTAGCGGTTTGCTAGTCACTAGAAAAATAAGTGCTCAATTCCAAAAGATTATGTTAACTTCATCCATGGATTAGTGGCATAGCTTAAAGTGTTGACATCCAATATGAAATGGTAAAGCTTCCTAGCTTATGTACTCCTCTATATAACCTTCCATTCACTTCCCCTACTCACCCCCACAATCCACACCTAAGTTTTGCAAATTCCTTAATACTTCACAAGCTCATGGAATGAACTCCTAGAAACTCTCTAGCATATAGAGAATAAACACTTGCTCCTTCCAAAGATTGTGGCAATGAGTTGTGATTCAAGCTTCATGCATTTACTCAAATATCATGTCATTTTTTCATGCCTTATTGAAGTATCATGGAAAAACAAAAGTTTATGCCTTATTCAAATATGCACAAGTGTATTTATTATTATAGGATTTGATTGCATTCATTTGAGCAACTCCAAAAATCAAGTCGCTTCTTAGGGATCCATGAGTATAAACCTAGCCGAACTTTTAAAATTTCTACTGTTTCACCAATCAATTGCTAATATTTAAGTCTCTACATTACCAAGGGACTTCATATGGGTAGTAGGTATCATGAGCTTCTAGCCTAGAGGGGGTGAGTGCAAGACTAAAGAAAAATCATTTAAGTTCCCGAGCACATATGGCTACAACACTAGTAAATTTTCCATAATCCACTTCAAAAGTAAATTTCAACCATGACATATTGGAAAAGTTCACCACTTTAGATCAATGAGACTAACAAAAAGTTAATGATGCAAAGGATGGAGGCACCCAACCATAAGATCAATATAAATGATGATGATGATGAGTGAATGAATGAAAAAAAAAATTTATTAGCATCAAAACTATCAAAAACTAACATACTAGCATCCAAATTTCATAGTTCCCTCCCCCAACTTAAAATGAACATTGTCCTCAATGATTGAAGGAAAACTAAACATTATTCAACGATGCTAGAAGGAAAACAAGCATACGAAAGCAAACATGCAAAAGAAAACTAACTAACTTTTTATTTAATTTATTTATATTAAGTAAAGGAAGGAATACACCTTATCAAAAGGTGGATCTTGAATATGTTATGGTGGAGGCAGATGCTCTATCATCTCCTTTCGTTCCTCAGCCAGCTAATTTGGAAACAACACTCCTCCAGCTTCTTTAGATCCTAGCAACACAGCTCCCATCATCTCAATAGAATATGCTCGTGTGTCCTGTGAGAGACGAGCGGTGTCAATCCAAGGAAAATAAATATGACTTCCAACAAAATTAGTCCAAACAGGGTCGTCATAATAAAAATAAGGATATGAATATATATGACGACAATCTGAATCTATGATGTAAGGAAATGAAGCTTGAGATTCAGAAATGAAGGGCAAAGTGTGATGAGAACTTCCCTGAATGACGATGTTATCGTCTGGCTGATGCAAATCCTTAGGAGGATGGTGAAATAGATGCAGGGAAGATCTGAGGAGCAGGTAGCACAAGCTCAATGTAGGTCATCTCACAGTTGTTGTCGCTTGCTGCATCCTCGTCGATTAAGGAAACATCCTCTGCAGTCACTCCTGGACTATGTAGTCCACCCTGAATATCGTCGTTCTGGATGATGGACTAATGCGTGTCCTGAGGTGTTTGAAGTGACGGCTTCTAAAAAAATCTTTAGGGAGGAATGGCTCTGGCTCCAATATGGTCTGTAAGCTATCTCTCATGGACTCATCCTCCTCAACACCACCAAAGTAAACCATCTTAGCAGTCTACCTAAGATGATCGCACACCACCAGCTGTGGTAATGGATCAGACAAGCAATGTGACTCAAGCACTCCAATGTCATCTATCTCACTCGCATTTGCACACATCTCCATCACATCATCACCACCAACCCAATGAAACTACATCGTGTCTACAATACGGGTGACACACACTCCATTATCCATCTCCTCCTACTCCTTAACATATAATCTCTCAACGTCCTCTACCTGGCTCTCATGCAACCCAACATCCTTCTTTGATCGACATCCCATGGGGTCGCAAGGAAAAGAGCCCAAAGGTGGCTCCTCAGACTGGCATTGGACCTGCTGCACTGCATCCTGAAGTGAAAGTAGGTACTGACCATCATCCTCATATCCAACTAACGGCTCTCTAGATGGCGTAGTCCGTTCCCACTCTACAAGGTCCATCAGGTACAACAATGCATCCTCTGTCGTGTATGCAAAGAAATCTCCACTGCTGTTCATCTGCATAAAGTCTTGCATAGACGACTGCAACCATGTGTAGAAAATCTGAAGTAGATCCTATGCGCTAAAAGTATGGTGTGGACACCCAAGCACTAAGTCATCGTACCTCTCCAAAACCTGGCAGTAGGCCTTACCGTCAAACTGGATAAAGATCGCCATTTGTTGCTCAAATGTTTGGCGTCTGTGTACCTGAATCTTGTAATAAGTAGGAAAGAAAGCATGTAGGAATTTAGCCTAAAAAGAAAGCCAGGTAGAACTTGAATCTCGAGGAAAATCATCAAATCGAAGTCTAGCATTGTATCTCAATGTATATGGAAACACTTTGAAATAATTATAGTCTGCATAAATGTTCTCATCAAACAAATCCCAAAACTCTTTTTGACACCATTTTTCAAAATTTTGCATAAATATATGAGGATTATCCAACTCCATACTGTGAAAGAGTGGTGGGAGTTGGGAGTCCTCCACATCAGCATCGCGAAATCTTGAAAATGAATCCATAAAAAGGTAAAAGATTTTTAAAACAAAAGAAAGAAAGGAAAAAAGGACTCAAAAAAGCGAAAAATGAAGAAGAAAAAATGACTCAAAAAGTGTAAAATAAATAATAAAAAAGACTCACCACTAAGCTGAAAGTATGGTCGAGCCCCAGGAGTACACACACCCGGGGATCGATAAATAAAGTTTAGACTTACGCTTGCGTATGCGGCACGGTAGTCTACAAACTTTGCCTTCGGATTCGCCACGACGGATCGAGTCTTCTCACGAACGGAGTAAGGCTACTAAATCCGCAATCTAAATCTCTACTTTAGATTAAGAACTTGGATAGAGGGAGAGGAAATATTTCGGCAGAGCTTCGCTAGAATGAAGATGCATGCATGAATGCCATGCAAAATCTTAAGGAAATTGGCTAACCCTTGGGTCTTATTTATAGCCCCCAAGGTAGTTATTTTAGGAGCAATTGTTCCTTTGGAACAATTTAACTAAGGTGTACCAACGTCCATGGCATATTATAAGCTTAAGTTGTACCATATGCATGGTACAATATAAGCTTAAGATATTACCCCTTTATTAGCCATATGTCGCATGCACTTATGCACATATAATGCGACTTTCCCATCAATCTAAAGATCCTCTCCGCAAGGGAACATATTCCCTTTGCGTACGACTTCGTGTACGCGACGTTCGAGGTCCGTATTCCCTCGTACATCCCCTACAAGGGTGTACTAACGTCTTCCATATCCAACATCTCCCACTCACACTTAAGGGGATTGTAAGAGAACGTCTTTATCTTAGTTCTTTCATCCATCATACCGAGAAATAGACCGTGCGACCGTCATGCGCGTAGAGTCTGTTGTTGTGCACTTGTTAGAGATACACAACGACCTCGAAGGTGCAAAGTTGAGTAGTTCAACGCATGCTTTACCCTAGATTATTTCTTCACATTTCTTATACTTTATATTCAACAATTGAATCCCATCTGGATTACAATTGGTTGGCCAGCTTTGAATCATTAAAGTCCAAATGTGAGTATGAAATAAATCTTCCTCCTCTTACGAACCTTCTGATCTTGACTTGATTCGCTTTTCTAACGTGCCCCGCCGAGCCGAATTATCATAGCCCATTAGCAACACGCTAAGATAGCGATCATCTCGTCAAATCTAAAGGAACCAATTGGAGTCCTTGAGGGTAAGAGTTAAGACCCGTATGGCCTTTGAGTCTCACATAATAGCAAACACTATTGCTACTAACTCAGTGGTCGAAATGCATATGTGGTATGAACACGTACTACAACATCACTCCTTTCCCAGGGAGAGTATGTCTTAATGATGTTGTACGGATGAAAGATCAGACACCACAGTGCCTTTCTTTTTGAGTCCCCTTACTACTCGTGAAAATATTCACGGACTCTCATCCTGCATAAGACAGATAGGATTTAAAAATCCTATGAGATCTCTTTCAAATATCCTTGTGATACAGATCTCAGATCTTTTGTAAGCATCCCGTATGATGCAGATCTTTCATTCGACTATCTTGTTAAAGTCATGACTCTAAATCATTCGTCTAATGATTTTGACTTTAAACTAGTCTCATCTCTATCTTATCCATCTGATAAGATAAGGCGGTTGCTCATGTGAGAGAGCCAACCTTAATCTGTCCGACATACACACAATTCAGCTGAGATTTCAAAAATGTACACAAACATTTCTTAAGAAATTCATATGCAATGTTTGAAAAAGAACTTTATTCTTTTATTAAATTTGATCTTTCTCAGACATGGGAATATATATTGGTACAACTCAGCTCTTACGCAATCCTTGGGATGATAAGTGTTTATAAAACACATTTCTGGGGATCGCTTTCGTAAGCTGATCCTCTATCATCTCATGCGTAGATATGTACCTTATGTCTACCTTCTTGGTTTTATCATAGTCTTTTGCAAATCTGCAGTTCCTTTAAGATACTGCATTATCCTCTTAACCGCTTTCCAGTGTTCTTGCCCTGGGTTGGATTGGTAACGACTTACCATTCCAACGGCAAAACAGATGTTCGGTCTTGTATGCATCATAGCGTACATAAGACTATCAACTGTACTGGAATATGGAACTTTTTCCATAATTTCCTTTTCCTTTTGGTTCTTTGGACATGATTTCAGATATAAATTATCGCATCTGCTTATAGGAGTATCAATTGGACTTGCAGTCCTACATATTAAACCGTTCTAGAACCTTCTTTTTATAAGTCTCTTGTGAAAGAGAAAGAAGTTTCTTTGAACGATTCCTTGAAATCTTAATTCCAAGGATATATGTGGCTTCCCCATGTCTTTCATCTCAAAACTGATGAAAGTCAAGCCTTGATATCCATCACAAAGCCCTTGTCATTTCTGGTTATTAAAATGTCATCTACATATAGAGACATAATAACATGCTTGCTTTTAATCCTATTGATATATACGCAGTTATCTTCATCAAGCATGGAAAATCCATTTGATAAGACAACTTCTTGCAATCGTATATACCATTGCCTCGAGGATTATTTAAGACCATATATGGACTTACGAAGTTTACAAACCTTATGTTCGTTTCCTTCTTTTACAAACCCTGTTGGTTGTTCCATATAGATCTCCTCGTCCAATTCTCCATTGAGAAAGGCAGTCTTTACATCCATCTGATGTAATTCGAGGTATAAGCAAGCTACCATTTCCAGAATCAGGCGAATCGAGGTAAAACGCACAACAGGTGAGAAGGTCTCTTCGTAGCCTTATCCCTTCCTGTTGCGTAAAACCTTTCGCGACAAGGCGAGTTTTATATCTATCTATAGAGCCATCAGCCTTATGCTTGATCTTGAGAACCCGTTTGTTCCCAATTGCTCTATGTCCTCTGGGTAAGTTAACTAAGTCCCAGACTTGGTTAACTTTCATGGATTTCAATTCCTCTTTCATCGCTTCCATCTATTTGTCTTTTGCAGGGCATGATACGGCCTGTTTGAAAGTAGCAGGCTCGTCATCATCTTGTAGTAAAGTCATAAAGGTTTGCGGAAATTCATCCTCAAATCTTAGAGGAGCCAACCTTGTACGACTACTACGTCGTATTTGAGATTCTTTAAGTCCTTGTTGACTTGAATTTAGATCAATTCTAATATCACTCCCACTTGGAATGTCTTAGAATTGCTCCCACTTGGATCATTATTCCCGTATGGAATATGATAATCGTCATTCGTATAATCCATTGGTGAAGGTTGAAATGTATTTTCGTTTTCACCAAGAATTCTCCCACTCGAATGAGGTAATCCTTCTTGATCATTAATCTCAAATAGAGATAAGTCCTGACTTATCTCGCCCTGTCTTGGAAACTCGTTTTCCAAGAAAGTGACATCCCTCGACTCAAACTCAATTAGACTTCCATTGTCTTCCTGACTAACGATACATTTGGAGTTTTCTGCGTATCGTATAAAGATACATTTCCTTCCCCTTGGCCCAAGTTTGCCATATTTATGGGAGGAAATATGTGCGTTGAATGCACAACCCCAAGGTTTCAAAATGTTTAAGTCAGGAGACCTTTGGTTCCACAACTCATAAGGAGTGGAGCTAACTGATTTCGAGGGTACGCTGTTTAAAATGAAAGTGGCCGTTAATAATGCATCACCCCCAAAAGGTGATTGGCAAGTTAGCTTGCGCCATCATTTGAACTGACCATTTCCATTAAAGTCCTATTTCTCCTTTCTTCAACACCGTTTTGTTGAGGAGTATAAGGCATAGTTACCTGATGTACTATGCCTTTTTCATCACAAAGTTCCTTAAAACTTATTGATTGATATTCACCGCCCCTATCGGTTCGCAAGACCATAATCTTGCGATCTAATTGATTCTCCACTAAACTCATATAGTTTTTAAAGCAAGCCAAAGCTTCACTTTTGTGGGATATCAAATAGATATGTCCGAATCGGGTGAAATCATCAATAAAAGTGATGAAATAGGACTTTCCGCGTCTTGTCTTGACATTCATCGGACCACATATGTCTGAATGGATAAGCTGTAATGGAACCTCGGCCCTTTTGCCGGTTCCAAACGGCTTGTGACAAGATTTCCCCACAAGGCAATGTTCGCAGGTCGACATTTCAACCTTTGAAACATTGGATAGAAGGCCACGTTTGGCAAGTCTATCCATACGCGTTGGTCCAATATGACCAAGCCTTGTGTGCCAACAATTTATATTAGACTAATTAGTCAAAGAATTTGTCACAAGGAAATTTTATTACCTGAGAAATCATACATTGTACTTATTACAATGAATCCTTTAAATACATAACCCAGAACCAATAAAGGAATTATTACAAAATAGGTCCATATTACAATCATGAAGGAACCAGCTATAACCAAGACCCATTAAATTGACCACAGTTATAATATTCCTTTGAATATATGGAATGAAGGGAACATCATGAAGTAGGAAAGTGCGGCCGTTGTCCAAGACTAGCTTGCGAGTCCCAACGCCTTTCACTTCAACACGTGTGTTGTTTCCTACATTGATCCACTTCATTCCTTGGGGTATCCAGTGATACTCCACGAGGGACCGTCTGTCCTTTGCTATGTGGTCGGTGGCACCTGAATCAATTATCCCAAAATGGATTAGATTCCACAAGAAATAGTGAACTAGAAACACATATGTAACTAGTATTACAAGTTACCTCGTCACCTCCACTCGTACACGAACGAGCATAGTGACCGAGCTTGTTACACTTGAAGCACTTGATCCTTTTCAAGTCTTTCTTCTTGTGCCATTTCTTGTGCCCACCCTTATGTTTGGGTTCCTTGGTAGACTCAGGTTGCTTATTACGTTCATTAAAAGACTTCGAACGATCTTTACGTTTCTTTCCCCCGTGTGAGGAACTAGCAACCATGTGCACTTCTGCACTTGGCTTGGCAAGCCGCAAGCCGCTCTTCCTCTAATTTGAGGTGCTTGGAAACATCGTTGAAGGTCTTGATGCACTCATTATGAGTGAGATGCATCTTCATCTGATCCCACCCATTTGGTAGGGAACATATGACTGCTTGGATTTGTTGCTCATTTGTGAGCACATGACCTGCATCCTTTAACTCCGAGATAAGGTTCGTCATATGTCGCAGATGTTTCCCCATGGAATGATCTGGACATTTCTTATATGAATCGAACCTTATAGTTAAGGAGCGAAGTTTGGACACCGATGTGCCACCGAACTTCTCCTCTAGCTTGGACCATATGTCCATGGCTAGGTCATGTTCTCGGAAGATGCGCATTATTTCATCAGCCATACTGCTTAATAACGTAATGCGCGCTATCTTGTTCTTCCGAGACCAAGCATCAAAAGCTTCCTTGTCTCGTCGGTGTTGGGCCGTAGTGCCCAACTCGGGTTCAATCATTACGTTCTTTAGAGTTTCGAGCACTTCTTGCTCCTCTAAAACGTATTGTATCTTAATGGACCAAAGTTTGTAATTATCGCCGTTGAGTTTTTCACCTTTGTTTAACTCAGCGACGATATTCTTTGAAGCGGAAGACATTTTACTTTTAAAATGCTGCAAAAAACACAAAACCGAAGGTTTGATCAAAACATTGCATAAAAATTCTTAAAATATAACTCCCACTTGAAATGATAATAAAATATCCCATTTGGATAGTTCTAAATATTCAAATCCCACTTGGAATTATATTATATTTGATAAGTTACTTTCGAAAAATATTGAAGATGTTGTTCTAGAATCGAAAAGGTCTCTATGATTCCAATCACCATCTAGAACAACCTTCAATATTCCCCCATCACTTATCAAACAATCGTACTCTTATAGTACTTCGCAGCGGAAAATTACCTTTTGAAAAACATATCTTTCAAAATGGAATAGGTGAGAGTTTGCGCAAAGAATTTTAGCGCAACAATTGCCAAGCCACGAGACCTGTTCTACACACCCATGGGTTAGATAACCATGGCCGGATCGTGGTAGGACTTGGAATTCTAAATTGCGCTATCCCGATTAATGACGGGACATAACCTATTTGAAAACACCTTTTTCAAAAAAAATTTGAAAACACGTTGGCTAATCTCCGTAGAGTAGAGCACAACGTCATAAGTACATTGGCTAATCTCCATAGAGTAGAGCACAATGACATGGCTAATCTCGCATGAAGTAGAGCACTATGTCTAATCTTCAAGGAGTAGAGCCCAAGGAAAAAACTTCATCAAAAACGTTAGCCCCGTATAGACTAGTTGGCACTGTGGTTAGCCCCGTATGGGCTAATCGGCACATTCGAGTTTGGCCAAGGCCTTTTGTCAACCCGTATGGGTCAGTTGGCAAGTTTGCAGTCGACCCAGACCTTCTGCCAGATTGGTCGACCAAAAACACCAAATTGGTCGACCAATTTTGGTCTGCAATTTCTTCCCGGCCAGGGCCTCTACCCTGGCCGGGGCTTGGCGAAGGGCCGGCCAGGGCCTCTGCCCTGGCCGAGGTCGGCCAGGGCCGGCCATGCCCTGGCCGAGGCCAGGGCATTGGCCCTGGCCCTCTGCCAGGGCCGGCCAGGCCGGCCTGGCCTTGGCCGGCCACTGCCGGCCTGGCCTTGGCCGGCCATGGCTTGGCCATGGCCGGTCATGGCCAAGGCCATTTTGGGCATTGGCCGGCCATGGCCCCTTTGGCCATCGCCGGCCACCCCCTTGAATGGGGTTGCCGCACACATTCCTCCCCCTTGATGGGGTGGTCGCCGGTTGTTATTGGCCGTAGCCAACCCCCTCCGCAAGTGGAGGGGGGGTGCATGGACTTCATAGCCCATTTGGTCATGGTGCACATGCACCAAATTTCATCTTACCCGATGGAAATAACTACCATCATCTTCCTCGATGAAGCACCCGTTCGTCGATGAAGCACCCGTTCGTCGAGAAATTAGTTATTTCCTAATGGCCGTGTGCCAAAAATAAATAACATACTACGTGAACGGTCGGTTCTTCCCGTCACAGAGAGTTCCTACCATATCCGTAATGATAGAAGACCCTAACATGAAAAGAACAACCGCTGCGTTCTCTCCGTCACGAAGCGTTCCTACCATATCCGTAATGGTAGGAGACCCATTCGTGAAAAAGACAACGACTCGTTCATAGTTTTGACGGGACGACGGTTTGACCGGGGCGAACCCATATGGCTCCGATACCAATGTAGGATCCTGCCAAAACAGAGTTAGGATCGATAAATAAATTTTAGACTTACGCTTGCGTATGCGGCACGGTAGTCTACAAACTTTGCCTTCGGATTCGCCACGACGGATCGAGTCTTCTCACAAACGGAGTAAGGCTACTAAATCCACAATCTAAATCTCTACTTTAGATTAAGAACTTGGATAGAGGGAGAGGAAATATTTCGGCAGAGCTTCGTTAGAATGAATATGCATGCATGAATGCCATGCAAAATCTTAAGGAAAATGGCTAACCCTTGGGTCTTATTTATAGCCCCCAAGGTAGTTATTTTAGGAGCAATTGTTCCTTTGGAACAATTTAACTAAGGTGTACCAACGTCCATGGCATATTATAAGCTTAAGTTGTACCATATGCATGGTACAATATAAGCTTAAGATATTACCCCTTTATTAGCCATATGTCGCATGCACTTATGCACATATAATGCGACTTTCCCATCAATCTAGAGATCCTCTCCACAAGGGAACATATTCCCTTTGCGTACGACTTCATGTACGTGACGTTCGAGGTCCGTATTCCCTCGTACATCCCCTACAAGGGTGTACTAATGTCTTCCATATCCAACACACACACCAAGGACAGACGACTTGTAGTTTTACCGCAAGCGCACGGTGTAGCGGCGAGCGGGTATCGAACTCAGGGAGGACAAATGACAGTGTCTCCTTCCAATCACCTAGCTATCAAGAGGATTGAGAATCATTTGGGGTAAATAGTCACGATCGTGCAAATATATAGAGAAAGTATCAATTTAATGAAACGTCTAGGGATAGGGAACCCCCGCTACAGACCGTCTCTCATCATTGTGATTCATGGGTTTCATCATTGCTAAACTTGAATGTGGGTGAACTAGTCCCAACTAAATGTAGAACCAAGCTCACACTCTCGTGCTATTGCCGGTCTATAGCAACCCTAGGCTAGGGCCTAATCTCTTGCAAACCTTAACCTAAGCCGCTAGCGTGAAGGACGACATCATCGTTCAATCGTATCTCGAGCCCACTCTCGTGCAAACTCGGGCTACGACCAAGGTTGTGATAGTTCCTATCCATCCAATCTCTTGCAAATGGATATTGGTATAGATTCACAATTGAAAATCTTAGATTTGGCTCAATCTCTTGCAAACCAAGTCTAAAGAAATCCCATCGTCAATCTAAATCGAATTTCTAGGGCTTCCTATAAATTGGGACACAATCTCTTGCAAATCCCAATCGATGTGAATCGCTAGCTATCCGTAATTAATCAGTCATAACCAAACCCTAATCAATTCTAGCAATAATTTCATAATTTCATCACAATTTAGAAATAGGGTCCATAGGGATCATCCCTACGCCCTAAGACGATGGCATTACTCACTATTCATCATGAAATTCTCAGAAAAATCAATAATAATATCAAGAGAATTCATTGCAATAGAGAAATAGCTAATAAAAATTGAGTTTTTGATAAGAAATAGACAAACCAATGAAGATCCAATGATATCCAATGAGAATCCAATAAGAGTATCCTTTAAATCTCCAAAAAGAAAGTCTAAATCTAATTAATCTAAAAAGCTCTGAAAAGTTCTCAAAAAGGCTGCCAAAAGCTCTCCTAACTAGGGCAAAAACTGGGTTTAAATAACCCCTAAAATCGTCCAGAAAATCGTGACCAAACTGCCCCTGCGCAGCCCAGAAATCGCAACTTTCGCAGCAGGCGGAGCGGCTCACTCGGCCGACTGACATTGTCACTCGGCCGAGTGACAAACCCTGTAAGAAAACAGTAAGTCAGGGGGGTCTTAGGGTCTGCCTTTGGATGTGACTCGGCCGAGTATACTTATCCGTTCGGCCGAGTGGCTTTATCGTTCGGCCGAGTGACTTTCGACAAGATCTTCGAAAAATACAGTAACTTTGGCCTTTCTCTGGACAATTTCCTTGTACCACTCGGGCGAGTGAGATTTATCACTCGGCCGAGTAGGCTTTCTTCGTTCGGCCGAGTATACGCTGAAATTGACTCTGAGTGCGTATCCTTTCTGGTCGGTCGAGTGGGCTTTCTTGCTCGGCCGAGTGAGTGCTCCACTCGGCCGAGTGGCATGCTGTAAATGCCCAATCTTCTCCGTTTCTTCTCCTCGTTGCTCTTACGAAGTTTTTTCTTCTTCCACTCATCTTCCATTGCTGAATGGCCCTCAAAAGAGCCGTGTGTGACACTCCTTAGCGCTTGCGAACCACTTGACTTAAAGTCGCTCCGAATCGCTCCATATTTCCTGAAATATGACAAAAACAAGAAATAGTAAAAAGCATCGTAATATTGTCAAATAATCGTGAAAAACGTGATATGGGCGATCAAAACGGCAAGCAAACATGCAGAAAAAAGGTGTAAAATATGGAGTGATCAAAATCCCCCAAGCTTACCTCTTACTCGTCCTCGAGGAAGATAAGTAAAAGGCGAGCCCGATGGAAAAAATAATAAAAAGAAAAGATGGAAGAGATAGAAAATAAGGAAGAAAGCATAGCGAGAGGTGCTAGATCATTTTCTCAGGACGTGGATTTTGCTTACTCATGAAGTACACGGCGAATGTAAAACTCACGCCAAAGATTTTATCTCAATACCATACTATATGGATACATTCAAAATAGAAAACCAGAGAATAGCAAAATAATATGAAATACGGAGTCATTCTAGAATTAACATCGTCTGAAGCATCTAAAGAGGTATACATAATTATAGATCCCACACTTTTCAATTGAATGCTTTCTACCTGGAGTATAAGAGATATCACATAATATGGTGCAGTAAGAATAGGAAAGTATGGTTTTCATGAAATGTATGCCAAGTGTCAATTCCTGGATTTCGTAAAACTTTTAGTGATCTCACCAAGTATAGAAAATTACCTAGCTTAGGTTGTCATGTACTATTAGGTAGTCACTCTCTCTCACATCATTGGTTCCTCTCCCCCAAGCATATCTATAAGCGTGGTGGCATAAGATAAATCAATAATTATATTCCCCATTTTTGATGCTCCATGATAGAATAAAAACAAAAGAGGGGAGAAAGAGAGAAAGAGTATGAGATGGGATCATGTATAAACATCTTTTCTCTTTTCTTTTCTTTTTCTCATTTTTTTAGATTCATATATACAACTGTGATCCCAAATCGAAAGATAGAAAGATATACATGTATTTTTTTCTCTCTTTGATTTTGGGGGTAGCGGAGCATGAGCTTTATAAAGCGGGGGAATTGCCAATATAGGACCCGCTAAATGAGATTCACCAATAAATATAAATAGAGAATTAATGCTCAAGATATGTGGAGAAAGAAATAGATATAACGCTCGGTTCACTCTATAAGACGTGCACAACAACTTCAGCAGAGTAATGTAATGTACCCAGTTTGATCTCACAAAGTAAACTAGTCCAGTTATATCAACCTAACATTCATTCATTCAACCTGAAAGTGAGGCATACATTTTTCATGCAATAAGAAGTGATATAAGAAGGAAAGCAGTACTCCAGATATAAGCAATCAATGCGTGAAGCTTGGTGTGTTTTCTATGAAGAGCATACATATGAATTATCAGACTTCAGCTAATAACAGAATTTCATCCATATTCATATACGAAAAGGTGGGTTACTATCTCAAATGCATAGCATGACAAAGCATATGATATCTGAAATAAAAACTACGGCGTGACAAAATAGCATGCCAACAGAGATAAGCTAATCAACACGTCATCATCATCACAGAAAAGTCATCTCTGGTAAAAGATGAAAGAAATAAGGATAAAAGAAAATAGAAACTACTACGAAATGCAACACACTCAAAAAGGTAAGAAAACGTGATGCATGATAAAAAAACGAAAAAATGGGTGAAAATGAGTGCAAAAGCGGAAAATGTTAGAAAAGCAAAAATAAAAGGGTGACAAAAACAAAAGCGTAAGAACTCACTCCCTCAAGGTAAAGTGCACAGTGTCCTCAATGTGCGAAGTGTGGCACACCAAGAGACGTGAAATGGGTGGGGTGGGTGAGGGTGCATGCATGATGAAAATAGAAGAAAAGGAAATGATATGCTAATGCAGGTGATGCATGCAGAGGTCAAAATGGTGCAGAATATCAGTGTCCCCAAAAATGAGATCCCTCGCTCCCATATACAAAGATATGACCAAAAAGGTACCAAAACGGTGTGTGGAGGAGGGGCGCAAAAATCACCAGGCTCAAAAACAACCAGCAAAACAACAGAAATATAGAAGGCATCCTGAGTGTGCCTAGGCTGGTGGTGGTGCACCAGCACCGTCCTGTGGCGGAGGTGGTGGGTGTGGTGGTGTTGGTGGTGGAGGCAGACGCGCCAGAATCTGGTTCAGGCAAGCCTGAATACTGGGAAGAATGGCGACGCGGGTCTGCACAGAACTAATTGTGGCGGAGAGAGCCCTGAAATCCCCTCTAAGGCCACTAACAGCCCCCTCAAGAGCACGAATGCTCAGAACTAGAGAGTCGGGGGTGGTGGATCTGAGGGACGCACAGGTCTAACTGGTGATGTGTGGGGCTATCTCACGCGGGCAGTGTAGAGGATGGGTCCAGCAGGGAAGTGGGGTAGTGGTGTTGTGCTCACTAAGTGATGCCCAGCCTCTGTGAGAGGCTGGGACGCGGGAAAGGTCGAAGTGGAAGCAGCAGCGGAAGTGGAAGTGAAAACAAACGACGAGGCGGTGTGAGAGGTCAGTGACGCAGACGTGGGGACAGAAGTCACGACACTCTCAGAAAAGACTGCGGCAGTGGAGACCGAGAAGTCGATGGCCGGGGAAGTGGCAGACAAAAGTGAGGACAGAACCACCACTGCGGCGGTAAAGGAGGTCTTATCGCTCTATAAAATGGTAATGGGACGCTCGGGACTCAGAGTGGTAATGGGATCGACAAAAATGGGCATAGAGGTGGCGATGGGCTCAGCGGAAATAGGCACAGTGGTGGTGGACGGCTTAGCTAAAGTGCTTCCGATACTAACAGACGTGTGGACAGAGGTGTCGGGAGGTGCAGACAGGGCAGGAGCAGGCTGAGGGATCACAGGATCGACGGGAGGAATGAGGGGCTCCTACTAAGAATCCTCAGGCTCAAGCACGTAGGCAGCGGGGATAAGGAGATCCATCGATGGAATCCAATCTTCGTCATCAGGTCCAATATGTGTCCGAGCAGGGCTATGGAGAACCATGTAATCCGCGCTGAAGGGACCGTGCAGCCACACCCAGTGCTGGTGACCATGGAGACGAAGCATCTTCATCCGGGCCATAACATCTATAGAAAGTGTAGTGGGGCCCGGAGCTCGACGCAGGTCGTCAGGAAGGTCAACGCCTGTCATAAGGGCTAAGAGCGTGATCAGACCGCCGTAACAGATAGGTGTACGAGCGCTCACAAAAATAATGATGCGGTCCAAAAACCAACTGACAATGTCGATCTCGACGGCAGGGACCATATCGTCACTACCCCAATCTAGAACCCTAGGACGTGTCATCGCATAGAGCATGTAGAGCTCTGGCGTAGATAGCGTCCCAGGCTCGTACCTCGTAAGAAAAGTAGTCGCCATAAGGCGCTGTCAATGCAGAGGCAGGGGTGGATAATAGCTGATGCCTTGGCCCTACTAGGGTCAAAGGTGAGTGGGGATCCCGTGATCCGTGTCCAAAAGGTGTGAGTGTCGAACGACGGGGGTGGAATGTGCGTGGGAGCGTAGGCGCAGTCTGGGACCAGGACAGCAGGCCACTAGAAAAATGCTCTAAGCATGTCGCGAGTGATCTCGCACTCTCGATCCATCAAACGGAAGGAGCATCCTCCAGGGGTCCGGTCAATGGAACTAAGGACCTCTAGTGTCGGACGGATGTAAGTATCCACCGACACCGATAGAAAGTCGTGCCATCCCATATTGTCGTACAACGTGAGAAGCCCCTCAAGTACACCTAGGCGGTCTAAGTCGGCTAGGTGTACAAACCTAGAGGGTACTATCGAGTGATGGTAGATACGCTTGAATCTAGCGAGGTGTGCGTCATTTTGAAACGTAATCCCCATCGGCCCGATGGCGGGAGCAGGTGGTGGAACGGGATCAGTAGGAAGTGGCTGTATAGGTGGTGGTGGTGGGCTAGGTGGAGGGGATTCTGCCCTAGTGGAAGAGGAGCCAGGATCACCTGACTTCTTCCGCTTTGAAGCGGGCTCCCGCGTGCGTGAACTACGGCGTGGCGGCATGTGTGCCGCGAAACGTGCCCACCCAAAATGAAATGTGACGTGCTAAATAATGAAACGAGTACACCTGAGCTCGCCGTAAGAGCAATCAGCAATGTGTGCGAAGATACGCCTCCTCCGCAAGGCTTCGTATGCGTCAAAAAAGCTTCCCAAAGCTCCCCCAAGCTAGCCTGAAAAGCAAACGATAAAATCAGTCAATAATAATCAATATGTATAGGGGAGATAAAGGGTAACAGATATATATAGGATTTTTTTTGAATTTGGGGCGCAACGGGCGTACCAAATAGGAGAAATGGGGAGAAAACTGAATTTCGGCCGATTTGGGGATCACCGGCGGCGAGGTAGGGCGGCGTCGGCGGTGTGCTGCTGCGGGGCGGGGCCGACGTCGGTAGGCGGTCAACGTCGCCGGCGGCGGGGTCGGATAGGGCGAAGGGACTTGCAGTTCAGGCGATCGGGGATGGGAAGCAGCGGGCTCGGACGAAGTTCGGGGAAAGAGGCGCTTCGAAATTCGCGCTGCCCGCTCAGTGATTATATAGGATAGTTACGACTCGGCCGAGTGATAGGTTCACTCGGCCGAGTGGGATATGAAATAAAATTTCAAAAATATCTCCCATAAGTTACGACTCAGTCGAGTGGCTTTTATCATTCGGCCGAATGGACAAGTTCCACTTGGCTGAGTGGCTCAGCCACTCAACGATTTTTAGAGCGTGCAGGGTATCTGATTCACTCGGCCGAGTGACAAGTCACTCGTTCGAGTGGAAAATTATACGGTAAAGCGAAAAAATTAACAGAGAGTTAGTCAGAACGAGCTTCCCTGATCTGTACTCCACTCAGCCGAATGGAGTCTTTGCTCGGCCGAGTGACATGTTACTCGGCCAAGTGGAACCCTGTTTCCTGCAACGGCTCTCTATTTTCGCTACATTCTGTGTTTTTCTTCCTCCAGTCAGTTCCTTCCTCATCCTGGGGCTTAAGCACGTTCCTGAAGTGCTCTCCATTGCCGTGGTCATCCTCCATATGAATGGTCTCTCTTTCTCTATCTCTTGTCATGAAAATTAGGACCCGTTGTCACGATTTTCATAGACGCTAGACTCAAAACACTAAGAGAAATCTAAAATAAAAATGAAAATCAACTAAAAATGATATGAAACCTCCGGGTTGCCTCCCAACAAGCGCTCGTTTAAGGTCATGAGCTCGACCCCTTAAGATTTTCGTTTAGCGCATGATGTTGGGCGCATATGAGTTACGCCCGTCAAATTTGCCAGGAAGGCCACTTGGATTTGGTGGTTGGTGCTCGTCGGCCTTCCTTGGCGTCCCCTCATCATGTGTAGAGTTGGGGGATAAGTCCCCCAAGCTTGAGCTAGCACTAATTTTCCTTCTTACCGGTGACACCGATCTTCTATTCGATGGAGCTTTCTTTGGATTCTTAGCCGTTGAGAGCTTACAAACCTCCCTTATCCTTGCGACATCAGCGTCGCCTTCATCATCGGCCATGGAGATATCCGGAGGGTCCTCCAACTTTTCTTCAATGCTGAAAACTTGGCCTTCTTCAAGGCCGTCATCATGGAGAGTGCCAATAGAATAAGGAATGGCCTCGTCAATTACCTCATCAAGGAGGTCCACATAGTCCAACTCCTCTTGGTAGGGCATATGCTTCATGGCTTTGGGTATGTGGAACTCTACCTCGATGTTCCCGACATTCAAGGATAACGTTCCTTCTCGCACGTCGACTATAACGCTGGTGGTGGCCAAGAACGGGCATCCAAGTATAAGTGAAGTGTCGCCCTCTTCCTCGATGTCCATGACGACGAAGTCGCAAGGTAAGCATATCCCTCCCGAAACTTGTAGCGGAATGTTTTCCGCAATCCCTACCAGCCTCGTGACCCGACCATCCGCTAGTTATATCCTCATGTCGGTTGGCTTCAAATCGGTCCACGTATTCAATTTTTGGAACATGCTAAGGGGCATTAGGCTCACACTTGCTCCCAAGTCAACTAAAGACTTTTGCAATGGGACTCCTCCAAGCGTGCACAGGATGTGAAAACTTCCGGGATCCTTGAATTTCGCGGGCGCCTTTTCCTTTCGGTTGAACCAAGTCCCTTGTTCGGCAAGCATTATTTTCTCCTTCCTCTTCTTTCCCGATATTAAGTCCTTCAAGAATTTTGCATACGACGGGATCTCCACTATAGCATCTAGGAAGGGTATGTTGAGGCTTACTCCCCTCAAATATTCTAGGAACTTAGCGAGCCTCTTCTCAATTTTGGCTCTTGCCAATCGTTGTGGAAATGGCACCACCGGCATGTAGGTGCGCTCTTCGTTGGGCTTCCTCACTTCAGAATTTCCGCCTCCATGTGTCTCCTTTGGGTTCTCCTTCTCAATCATCGACTCCTTGTCGTCCAAGGTTTCTTCCACGGGCTCCTTTGTTTGGACCATGACGGGAGAAGTATCCTTCCCGCCCCTAGTTGTGACCGCCACTACCGTATTTATGTGGCCAGTATTATTCTGTGGATTGGGCTCCGGTTGAGTCGGCAATTGTTGGGTGTTTTTGTTAAGCATCGTGAGTTGCTCCGCTAGTTGAGCCACTACAGTATTCAGATAGTCTTGTTACGCAATCAACCGAGTGTTTATCTTCTTTTGCTCCACCATGAACTCCTCTACCCTAGCTTCATGATCCTATCTTTGGTGTGCTTGAGGTAGGTTAGGAGCTCTCCAACCTTGATTATAACTGGGCGGCCTATACGGTCCCGCTTGTTGCCTAGGCAGGTAATTTGGTTGAGGTGGCCCCCTTGGTTGGTATTGATGTTGTGGAGGTGGAGGCCTAGCTTGAGGTTGTTGCGGCGGTGGTGGGTTTAGGGATCCTTCATTATTTGCATCAAGAATCTCGGATGGTTCCTTGCGGCCAGGTTGGCCCAATAACCGGAGTTCCCCGTAACATATTGCACTTGCTCCAAGGCTCCCTCTCCTTGCTCTCCTCCCACGAACATGACTTGAGATGGATCTTGCCAATCACTCATATTTCTTACCGGCGTAGATGTAGAGGGAGCTCCATATGGCTCGGTGATATACTTCTCCAATCTCTCCACTACCTTGTGGAGAGAGTCAAATTTGTTCAAAAGCTCCGCTACGGCCTTGGCTCCATATATGCTAGTGGGCTTCAAAGAGTTAGAAGAATGTGCTCGCTCATCGCCCCATTGTTGATTATTAGTAGCCATCTCCTCTAATAGGGCCGTAGCTTCATCCGCCGTTTTGGAAAGAATGGCTCTGTTGGCAGTCGCATCTATGATCTGCTTCGTACCCGGTTGGAGTCCATTATTAAAAACTGTGAACTAGCTCCCATTCTTCTATGCTATGATGAGGGGCATTGATGCTGTAAATCCTTGAAGCTCTCCCATGCCTTGTATAGGGTCTCTTGCGGTCCTTGCTTGAAGGACATGCGTGCACTTCTAATCTTCACTGTCTTAGATGACGGGTAGAATTTGTCGACAAAAGCACTAGCCAACTCATCCCAAGTAGTGAATATACCTACAGCCTGCGTCCTCAGCCAATATAGAGCTTTGTCTCTGAGTGTGAAGGGGAAGAGTCTCAAATAGATCGCATCAGCAGAGACACCCGGCATTTGAAAGGTGGTGCACTTGGACAAGAATAGCTGGATGTGATAATGTGGATTCTCATGGGAGTTTCCATAGAATGGGTCGTGTTGCATTAAGACCACTAATCCCGTCTTGAGCTCAAAATTCTTATCCGTCGCCAACTCCGGCATGGCGATGGAAGAAGTGGTGGAGGAAGTCTTAGGCCGTAGCCTATCTCTGATGGATATAATCCTCGCCATACGTGCCGCTAGTTCTTCCGGTGTCTCCGTGTGGTTCATACAATTATCCTCTATATTGAGCCTCTTCTCGGCTCTGATCCTCCTCTCAGTACGCTCGATCTCCGGATCAAATATGATATCCTCTGGATCCGCCGTCAATCTCGTGTTCATGCAAAGAGAAACAGAGTTTCAAAGGAATTATTAGCACGATAGGGGAGTGAAATAAAAAAATTAATAAAACAAAAAGAAATAGCTAAGTAGTAAAATAAAACATTGTTGCCTCCCTGGCAACGGCGCCAAAAACTTGGTAGAGCCCCGGTAGTACACACACCCGGGACAGACGACTTGTAGTTTTACCGCAAGCGCACGGTGTAGCGGCGAGCGGGTATCGAACTCAGGGAGGACAAATGACAGTGTCTCCTTCCAATCACCTAGCTATCAAGAGGATCGAGAATCGTTTGGGGTAAACAGTCGTGATCGTGCAAATATCAAGAGAAAGTATCAATTTAATGAAACGTCTAGGGATAGGGAATCCCCGCTACGGACCGTCTCTCATCATTGTGATTCATGGGTTTCATCATTGCTAAACTTGAATGTGGGTGAACTAGTCACAACTAAATATAGAACCAAGCTCACGCTCTCGCGTTATTACCGGTATATAGCAAACCTAGGCTAGGGCCCAATCTCTTGCAAACCCTAACCTAAGCCGCTAGCATGAAGGACGCCATCATCGTTCAATCGTATCTCGAGCCCACTCTCATGTAAACTCGAGCTACGACCAAGGTTGTGATAGTTCTTATCCGTCCAATCTCTTGCAAATGAATATTGGTATAGATTCACAATTGAAAATCTTAGCTTTGGCACAATCTCTTACAAACCAAGTCTAGAGAAATCCAATCGTCAATCTAAATCGAATTTCTAGGGATTCCTATCAACTGTGACCCAATCTCTTCCAAATCCCAATCGATATGAATCCCTAGCTATCCGTAATTAATTAATCACAACCTAACCCTAATCAATTCTAGCAATAATTCCACAATTTCATCACAATTTAGAAATAGGGTCCATAGGGTTCATGCCTACGCCCTAAGACGATGGCACTACTCACTATTCATCATGAAATTCTCAGAAAAATCAATAATAATATCAAGAGAATTCATTGCAATAGAGAAATAGCTAATAAAAATTGAGTTTTTGATAGGAAATAGACAAACCAATGAAGATCCAATGATATCCAATGAGAATCCAATAAGAGTAGCCTTTAAATCTCCAAAAAGAAAGTCTAAATCTAATTAATTTAAAAAGTTCTGAAAAGTTCTCAAAAGGCTACATAAAGATCTCCTAACTAGGGCAAAAACTGGGTTTAAATACCCCCTAAAATCACCCAGAAAATCATGACCAAATTGCCCCTGCGCAGCCCAGAAATCGCAACTTTCGCAGCAGGCGGAGCGGCTCACTCGGCCGAGTGACATTGTCACTCGACCGAGTGACAGACCCTGTAAGAAAACAGTAAGTCAGGGGGCCTCAGGGTCTGCCTCCGGAGGTGACTCGGTCGAGTATACTTATCCATTCGGCCGAGTGGCTTTATCGTTCAGCCGAGTGACTTTCGACAGGATCTTCGAAAAATACAGTAACTTCGGCCTTTCTCTGGACAATTTCCATGTACCACTCAGGCGAGTGAGATTTATCACTCGGCCGAGTAGGCTTTCTTTCTTCGACCGAGTATACGTCGAAATTGACTCTGAGTGCGTATCCGTTCCGGTCGGTCGAGTGGGCGTTCTTGCTCGACCGAGTGAGTGCTCCACTCAGCCGAGTGGCATGCTGTAAATCCCAACTTCTCTGTTTCTCCTCCTCGTCGCTCTTACGAAGTTCCATCTTCTTCCACGCATCTTCCATTGCTGAATGGCCCTCAAAAGAGCCGTGGGTGACACTCCTTAGCGCTTGCGAACCACTTGATCTCAAAGTCGCTCCGAATCGCTCAATATTTCCTGAAATACGACAAAAATAAGAATAGTGAAAAGCATCGCAATATTGTCAAATAATCGTGAAAAACGCGATATGGGCGATCAAAACGGCATACAAACATGCAGAAAAAAAGGTGTAAAATATGGAGTGATCAAATTACTACACCCAAAATGTCCAAAACCAACCAAAAGTGTGAATGCAAAAAAAAATTATCCCCGACAACGGCACCAACTTGGCTGATGCCCAAATTTGCACACACAAGCGAACTCACACTCAGCCCCTAGGTGTAGGAGATCAGTCATAGTAAATCTCGGTAAGTACGAGGTCAGATCCACAAGGACAAGTCGTTTTGCAATCACAAGTTCAATCGGCTAAGGAAATCTAAAGGCGTAGTGGCAACTACCTAAACTAATCGGTATGTTGAGAGAAAATGGGTGGTGACACTGTGAAGTCAAGCCCAATGCAGGTAGGGTGGAGACCAAAGTAGGAAGCTAGTCAAGCTAGGAAGAGTGTGTGGGATAGGATGTCATTAGGGTTGTGAGTTGATTAGTAATATGAATCAACCCTCACATCCATGTCAACCCTCACATGTCCTGGCTCCAATCTCACTTCTCCAAGTGTTTGATTTTGTCCCCTTTGGGACTCCTGAAAAATCCAGAAAAATCCAGAAAAATATAATCCACGTTTATAAAGCTTTGGAGAATGAAATTGTGCAAAAATAAAATCTTATGCTCAAAAGTGATGAATTAACTCAAACATGGTTAAGAGAGCATGATTTAAATGGATTATATGCACACGAGTGAATGATTATGGGGCTAAAATATGCAATATTCAATCATAATCATTGGTTCATAGAGTCAAAATTATGACCCATTCTATGATCGAGGGGGGGCATGGTATAGTGATTGATACCCACTTAATGTTTTACATGTGGTATCATAATTTCTCTATCTCATGTCTATTGTCATGAATATATGGGTTATAGACTTTCATGTCCAATTTTTGATAATGAAAAGGGGGAGAGATGCGATTATGTAAAAATGCTTTTATGCATGTATGAATTATATCATTTAGCATTGCTTTTACATATGGCATATTATATGCATTTTATATTTATTGTATTTACAATTGGTATGTTCAATTGGTATGCAAATAAGTAGGGGGAGCCATTTGCATGTGTTTAATATTAATTTTTATTATTTTTACATAATGGGTGTCATCGTCAAAAAGGAGATATTGGCATTAAGCCCAATATGGTTTTGATGATGATCACCACATTATGTGTGGCTAATTTCTCTAATTATTTTAGTCTCAGATTAATTAATGGTTATACCTTGATGGAGTCAAAATACAGGGATGATGGGATTTGTTGACTTAAGGCATGGAGCATTAAAGAATGGATAGCCATGAAGAATCAAGAAGCTTAATGTATTTTCGTTTGATTTTTTTATGTATTTTCTCTTTATTTTGTAGAATACATGTATGCCTTGATTAGATGGTCTCACAGAGATATTCATGTCATTTATCATCGTAGAGAACCATAGGAATATCCTAGAACCCATCCCAATAGGTTCCATGGCCAAAACACTCTTCATTGTGTTTTTGGACCAGGACCAGATGTCTGGACAAGGGTCATCGGACATTTGGCATTTCTATATTTATGCTTGTCAGACACATGATTAGCAGTCTGAAGTTCAGTTACCAGACGTCTGACCAGTTTCTCAGTCGTACCAGGATATATCGTATTGTTTGTGTTTGTATAGTCTATTTATGGATTTGCTAATTGTTTTGCTATTTTTAATTTCGCATTGCGAGATTTTATTAATTAAATTTTAATTTACAATATAATATTCACCTCCCTCTAGTGTGTTGCTTAGTATACCAAGTAGATCCTATAATGGAGCCATTTCGCCATTTCGCAGCCTCTTACTTTTTTCAACCCCTATAGACAATTACAGATGTGAGAACCAGCTCCGATATCTTACACCCAAGTAGTTAGAGAAATAGAGAGTATATTTTGAATGATATACACACTTAAAGAGCAGGCATCCGCATGACCCTTCTTATTTAAGGACTCTAAATAGTCATTGTAGTTCCTCTTCTAGTGGCCTGACTTATGACAATGAAAGCATTCACTTGTACAACCTCCTCTTTCTTCACTTTCCCCTTTTTAAAGCCACGCTTCATCTTAATAGCATTCTTTTTTCTCTTGGTAGAATATTTGGATTAGAAGAAGATCTAGTAAACATAACTGACGTCTTGTCCTTCCAAAAGGAGCTCTCAACTTGCATCAACATATTGAAGAGTTCTAGAAGTGAACATTTCAGTTTGTTTATATTGAAGTTCAATATGAATTGAGAGAAGGCGTTATAAAGAGACTAAAGAATTATATCCATATAATTCGTTGTCTAAGACAAATTCCAACACTTCCAATTCCTCAATATAAGCACTCATCTTAAGGACATGGTTTTAGACTGGGGTCCCAGCTCATGTCTTCATATATAAAAATTTCTTTGATGTATTGAATTTTCCAATTTGAGATTACTCTCCATATAACTCCTTTACATGGTGAAATACAGAATGAACAACCATATTCTTATGCCTCATCTATAACTCATTACTCATGGAGGCAAACAGAGGCATTTGGCAGTTGTACAGTCCTTAGTCTAGGATTTCACAAGATCTGTAATACCCCGTTTTCGTATATAAAAGTATAATGTACGCATATTAGTACGTATTTTGGGCGTATATGTGTGCGTATAATTTTTGGGAATCCTTACATATTTTTCCTTAATTTTTGTGGTGAAGGAATTATTTTTAAATGATTTCAACTTACCATTTTGAATTATTAAATGAAGTATACATGAGTAAATACATGTATAATGGAAGATAACAAGTATTAAATCATATATACCTATTTATTTAAAAATTAAAATCCTAATTAGCCATGACATGCTACCTCACTTTGTTAAGTGTCATTTGGAGAATAATTCTCACCTAACCCATCCTCATGTGGCATTAGGAGAATGATTTCCACCTAACTCAACCTAGGTGGCATATGGAGAGGGAATTAAGGGGTGATTCATCCATGAAATGATATTTAAAAAGGAGAAAATTTTGAGAAAAGAACAGAACAAGAACAAAAAAAATCAATCTTTCATCCTCTCTCTTCCTATCTTTCCTTTTTGCTCCACCTCTCTGATTCGGGTTCAATATTACATGTTTAACCCCCCATTTAGCCCTATTTTGTGCCCATGTGATGCTACATTGTTCTCTAATTCATACGTATTTTCTACACATTTATTTATTAGAGAAAACACACTATTTGAGCACAAAACAGCAATTAATGGACTATTTCTGCACTTTTTATATTTTTACTAGCACCGTATCGATCAAGGGAAACCACGCGAGTTTTGAACTGAGCAGCTAAACCTTGGGCGACGTACATCCCGACCGCCCGAGACTCGTATTCGAAGATTCCGACGGCCTACATCTACGTGTCGACTTCTGGCCCATCACCTACTTGAGAGAGAGCACCTTTTCGGTCCCACCACTCTCCCATCACCTACTCCACCACCCTCCTCCCCTCCTCCTCCAATCCAACCACCACTCCAACCTCTTCCACTACTTTCTCATCCAACATAAACTTCCCACTCCAAGGCCAAAAATATTTCACCATGATTCAGTACATTATAGAAGGAGCTTGAGGGGAGAAAACAAGAGCTTTAAGTTCTTCAAGGAGACGAAGGGCCAAGGACATTTTGAAGGACTTGTTAAGGTAGGGTTCTAACAATCCTATTTAGGTGATAATCTTAGAATGATATAGGAAGGAGGAACCACATTATGTTAATTAGGCTAATGGTAACCCATGCTTAAGCTATGTTGTTATCTATGTTCAGTTTGTGTTAGATTATACCATGATTCATATTGTTGTGTATGTTGAAACGCCATGTTTATGTGGGAATGTTATACATGCTTAAGCTATGTGAATATCCATGCTCAAATTGTGTTAGATTATTTCAAGGATTCATGTTGTTGTGTATGGTGAAAATTCATGCCTAGGTTGTGATGGTAATTATATCTTTATGCCATAGAACTCATGGTATGCATATTTTACTTTATGGCCATATGGTAATGTTATGACAAGTACAATTGCAAAACTACATGTTACATTAGTATGTCATGCCATGTTGAGCCCAAAATTAATTGTAGAAAGATGTTTTCCCAAGTCATGTTACATATTATACTAAAAATGTTTAGTATGCTCATATAATATGAATGTGTAACGGCCTGTATTTTTAGATGTGCTTTAGATCGTGCGTACCAGCATTTTATTTTTGTCGTCCGGATAATTTTTCGTCCGTACATTCTTGCTACACGTCGACACGAGCGCGTATCCGTTTTTTGTTTTTATCGTATCATAATTAATTAACTATCAAGTTTAACAAATTATTTTAATTTAATTATCTTACTAATTTCAAATTGCTAATCACTTTTAACGTTTACTAATTACCCTAATTAACCATCACCTGTCGGCAGCCCCTCAATTTGATAAACGTGTGTTTAATTTTTACTAAGTCTAAGCTAAGCTAACCCTTTTAATTTCCTTTGACTAAATATTTAATGCATGCTTAACATTTCAAAACTCGGCTCACATTTTTGAAGGCAGATGCATTCCCCTTGCTTAAGTCAACAACAAAATTAATTCCCGTCGTAATCAAAACCTAACCAGTTTGACTAATGCTAGGCTTTGTCCCCAGCCAATCTTCCTTAAGGGTTATCATCGTCTCATTTGATGCAAAACACCCTCTGCTATAAATCCCTAATCAACTTTCCAAAATCTGTTCATCATCAACTCAACCCAAATCCATCAACACAAACCAGCAAACAAATTTCACCAAATTTTGCAAACCCAAACTTCATCAACCCAAATCCCCCATCAATTTCAGCCCCAAACCAGATCAATCCCCCAAATTCTTCCCAAAATCAATTTCCCAAACAAACTCAAACTGAAATTTGAAAACTGAAAAGAAAACTTCAGATTCAATCAAAACAACTTCAGATCAGATCCTTCTTCCCTCCTTCCCCATTCGTTCTTCCCGAGCTCCCCCTCGCCTGAAATCGCACGCCTCCACCCGACAGGCCGCAGCCCCACCGTGCCACCGCCCTGTGTCGTGCGCGCTGCCGTGCCGTACAACCGCCAAGAGCGCCAGAGAGCCACCACCGTGCAACCGCCCTTGCACCACCGCCTGTACAGCCGGCAGCTTCATCCCACGAGCGTGAGCCCCCTCTTCCCCGCGTGCGTGCGTGAGCCCCTCCCTTGCGTGATCTGCAGCAAACACAAAAAGAAAAAAAAAGAATAAAAAGAGGAAGAAGCAGACAGGTAGAGAGAGAGAGAGAGAGAGAGAGAGAGAGAGAGAGAGAGTAAAGAGAGATGTATTAATATATGTTAGAGTGGGAGTAGGTAGGTGGTAATATTTAATATAATATTAACTTTGCAACAATTAGTTTATGGTAAGTTGGTATTAGTAGGTTATTAATATTAATTATAAAATTAACTTGTTAGTATTAATTTCAGCATGTTAGTAGTTGTAAACAATGTTAGGATAATAATATTAGAATAAAATAAGGCTTATCATGTTAGAATAAGGAAGATATTATACAATATAAGTATCACCCTAGATAGAGAACCCAATAAAATCAGACGAACCTAATTCAGGGATTATTTTGATATTGTGATTATCTTGTGATGAACCTAATTCAGTGATGTTGTCACGAAGGCAAACATGCACAATACCCATGTGTGTCGAGTCTTCGTTGTCAAGCTAGTTCCCCAATTTGCGCCTAGGCGAGTATCATTTCGTCGCCTAGCCTCTTTTACGCCTACATTAAGCAATTGGCCTAAAACATGGCCTAAACCCTAGGTGGCAAGTTTCACTTGCCTAGCACCGGGGATGACGATCACTTCGTCACACGGATGCCAATCTACGGGGAAATCACTGTTATGGGGGAAACAAACACCAAACACATGAAATTAATTAGGGTTTTCATAAAATTATAAATAGGTTAAGAAAACAACGGTAGATCGATTTCTTACCGAGAGGAGGCGGAAGAAACACTCTGGGGAACCCTAGGATCAGATCTGGAAAAGATTGGAGAAGTTTGGGGAAACTAGGGTTTTGGGGGATTTTGATGGGTTTTGATGGAGATTTGGGGAAGATGAGGGGTAGATAGAGTGAATGGATGGTTTGGATGATGGATTTAGGGATTGGAATGAAGGATTGAAGCTTGGAGGAAGATGGGGGCTGAAGGGGGAAGTTTTTAGGGTTTTGGGTCGTGTTGGAGAAGAAGAAGTCGTTTGGGTTGGGTATAAATAGGTTGAGCTGGCGGCTGCCCAGAAATTAGGGTTTTAACACTGGTTAGTCGGTCAAAGAGCAACCACTGACCGACTAGTTTGGCAACTAGTTGGTCGGTCGACCAACGCAGACCGACTAAGTGCAAACAGTAACTCCTGAACGAAAATAGGATTCTAGAGTTAGTCGGTCCATGAACAAGTACTGACCGACTAGTTTGGCATCTAGTCGGTCGATGAACGTTCTTAGACCGACTAAGAGTAAACAGTAACTGATACAAAAATAATATGATGAGTTAGTCGGTTCAAGAAGCATTGCTGACCGACTAGTTTGCAACCTAGTCGGTCAACCAACGTTCTTAGACCGACTAACGATAAACAGTAACTCCTGAGAAATTTAGAAAGCTAACTAGTCGGTCCAAGAAGGATTGTCGACCGACTGGATCGTCATCTAGTCGGTCGGTGGCCCTTCTTACACCGGCTAATGAGCACCAAAAGTACCGATACGGAGCGCGGGGCCCCGGGATCGATTCCTAAGACTCCTAGGCTTGATCTAATAGTAAGATACGACCGTTATGAAGTCCGTCACGAGTGACATACTTCGAAATCGACGATCCTAATGAAGAAACGAGGAAATACGACGAATCGATCGAAAATGAAACTACGGGGACGAAAACCACACAAGAGGAGAAAATCCACCAAAACATATATTATATTATATTAAATCCAGATTCATGAAAAGCAGTCGTTACAGATGTGTTTAACCGAAGCAGAGAACCAGACATGCCATAATGTAGTACCCGTCAAGACGAACCCAACGACACCCAAATCGCTGAAATCAGGCAAGTATACAATTTATAGTGAATTTTTGAAGTTAGATACTCATTTAGTCTTTTGTATGTAAAGTTATATAACTCAAAATCTACACAGAAATGATGCATGAAATTACTACCATGACGTCCTGGACTGAAAATGTGACCCAACGACATATAATTTGATATACCTTAGTTTTGAACAATGGCAAAGAAAGTTAGTTTCCGTGACATGATCGTTAAATCTATATTTTCAACACTTTTGTTAAATTATTGTGAATGTTGTATAAAAATAAATGATGATAGTATTAAATTGCTGCATGTCTTATAATATTTAATGAATGTGTGACATCGTGAAATCGTGCGCCTCGAAGGCGAAATCGTGACTTCGTGATGACGTGTGAGTCGACTAGGCTGGCTCGTGTTCCAGCACAAATCTGGGGTGGGGTTAGGGTTGAGCGACCACTAGGCGTATGAAGGGGTCCTCTCTTCAAGAGCACCACCCGAATGCGATGGGGTAGCATCAATCACAGTAAACCCCCATGAGAAGAACGATTCACTCATCACGACCTAAAGGCGAGAACCCTATGATATATATGAAATATTGACATGGAACTTGAAATTTTTGTCTCAGTTAAATTGACATGCTAATGAATCAAAAAAAAGTTTTACTTTACTTGTTAAAATGCATAGAACTGCATAATAGGAGTGTCCTACTTTATTTTATTTTTATAACCGGCAAGTTTAAACTTGTTATTGATATCTCGTTTAATTTATTAATGCCTCTTAAATTCAATATCATTTGTATATCTTGCCTTGGGTTTTCTAATCTCTTCCTGCAGACTCTTGCTGATGTACATTCATGTTTTTGGATGTATGTCAGATCCCGAGCTTGAGTACCAGGAGGTTCCTCACGAGACACCTGACTTAGAGAACCAGGAATTCACCGTAGACACCAAGTCTCTCCCTGTGGAGGACTAGGGACTTCACCGTTGCTGTTTTTAACTTAGTTACTTTCAGTGGTTGTTTAGTGTATGTTTCTAATTGTTATTTTGGCCCAGCTGTGGCTTAACGTTTTTATTTCGTGTATGGACATTTTAATTCTGGATGTGGCTTTAATGTATGAATAATTTTTATTGTTTTGAAATGCATGCAAAGGACCTACCCTGTGTTTTTACCACAGACGCTTATTGAACTCGAGCTTCACCGCTCCAGTTCATGCGGACCTCGTAACGTTCTTGCTTCCGGTGTTTTTGGGAAGTGGGGCATTACAGAATGTACTAAAGTTCTTGCTAAAATGAGTATGCTAGTACTCTTAAGTATATGCTAATATGTAACGACTGGTTTTCGTGTAATTGGATTATTATATTATAAATATATGTTTTGGTGGATTTTCTCCTCATGTGTGGTTTTCGTCTCCGTAGCTTTCGTTTTCGATCGGTTCGTCGTGATTTTCTAGTTTCTTCCTTCGATCGTCGATTTCGGAGTAAGTCATTCGTGACGATCTTCAAATCGCTCATATCTTAGAGTTAGAGTGACCTTAGAAGCTATAGGAATCTTCCTGAAGCTCCGCGATTCGAATCGGCACTTTTAGTGCATCTTAGTTGGTTCGAGAAGGCGGACCAACCGACTAGAATCCATTCTAGTCAGTCAGTAACTCTACTCAAACCGACTAGTTCCTTGATTTAATTTTACTTAAGTTACTGTTTCTGTTTAGGCGGTCTATGTTCATCTTTCGACTGACTAGTTGTTAAACTAGTCGGTTAAGTTTTGTACTCAGACCAACTAATTCTTAGTTCTTCTGTACAGTCGAGTATTGTTCATACTTAGTCGGTCTAAGAACATTCGTCGACCGACTAGATGTGAAACTAGTCGGTCAGAACTTGCTCTCAGACCGACTAGTTCCTTTGATTAATTTTACCTAAGCTACTGTTCCTCGTTAGTCGGTTCATGAACACTCACCGACCGACTAGATTCCAAACTAGTCGGTCGACGGGCCTTCACAGACCGACTAATTCACTTCCCAGATTTTCCCCTTCTTTCGCTGTTTGATTCTAGTCGGTCACAGTTGGTCGACCGACCGACTAGTTGCTAAACTAGTCGGTCAGTAACTCTTCTTTGACCGACTAATCAGTGTCGAAACCCTAATTTCTGGGTAGCCGCCAGCTCTTCCTATTTATACCCCTCCCAAACGTTTTCTTCTTCTTCTTCTTCAACTCTAAACCTAATTTCTCCCCCATTGAGCTCTCATCTTCCCCAAACCATCAAACCTTCATTCCAAGCTCATCCTCCATCATCCAAACCCTCACTTAACACTTTCCACCTTCCACCTTCATCAAACCCCCAAAACCCATATCAAAACCCATTTCTCCAGATTTTCTTCCCATTCCAGATCTGAACCCTAGGTTTCCCCGGATCGTTCTTCCGTTACCGTGCTTGCTCGGCATCGATCTTCCGCTTCTATACGGTAGGGTTCGATCCTTTGGTTTTCTCATAACTCTCCTTGTGGTTTTATTGAAACCCTAATAATAAACTAGGTTGGATGTTGTTTGATGATTGTTTCTCTGTGGCAGCGATTTCCTCTCCGTAGATAACTTTTGTGGCGTGCCTCGTTGATCATCTTCCTTGGCGTGAGGCAAGTGAAACTTGCCACTTAGGGTTTTAGGCCATGTCTTAGGCCATTTGCTTGTTGTAGGCGTAAAAGATACTAGGCGACGAAATGATACTCGCCTAGGCGCAAATTTAGGAACTAGCTTGACAACGAAGCTAGATCCGTCATTTATCATGTTGCATAAAACTACCATGCCATGTTTAATTTCAATTACCGGTACGCGAATTAATTGTCATGTCATTGCATTCTTTAAATGTTCCCGTGATTGCGTAGCACATGCTACAATACTTGTACTTCCTAGCTCGTGACCAGAAGCGAGCATAATGAGTTGCTAACCCCAACGCTCGATATTGAGGCTAGGTGTCCCCTACGCCAAATACTTCCTGATTCGTGATATAGAAAACATGCTCCCGTGCGGGGCAATCCTGGCTCATTTACTGGGCTCATGTACATGGACCCTGGCTTGTTTACGTGTGGGATGGGGTAAGAGTTAAGCGGTCATTCAACTGGGAGTCTGCCCGATCAGCAACTGCAGTTGTAAGGCGTAAACTCTGGGTTCTGGGGTAGTTGTTAAGCGGCCACTCAGTGTGAACGTCAGACCGTTCAACTGTAAGGCGTAAACATCTACAATAACTTGAAAACATGACTAGTGAAAGGATTGAGAATGTTAGTAGCTTGGCTACTCCTGTCATGCCATGATAATTTTTCCCTTGCACTTATTGTTACACCATGTCTTACTTGTGCACTCATACTAAAACTGCCATGTCATGCATGCTTTTAGAACTGCTAGTTTACTTTCCTTTCAGTTTCCTTGCCCAAGTCTTTTTAGACTTGCTGACATGTGCCCCTTTCTCTTTGGGTGTCGCATGTTAGTTGCCGAGCCTGAGTTTGTTGTTGAGGGCGACGAGTTCGTGGAGTTCGTGCCTGATTCTGTTGTTTGGCGAGGAGTTTGAGAATAACGGTGATCCTTCTTAGGATCTTGATGTTTGCTTTTGTTTTAGGATTCCTGTTAGTTGTCGGTGCGTGACACCTTTGTTTGTACTTTTGTTGGCCATGTTTGGGCCCTTAGACTCTTTCTTTTAGCCTGATGGCTTTTCTGGATGTTGAACTTAATTTTTATGTTGGACAAATTCTGAGATTTGAGATTTTATTTCTGTCTCTCCTTGTGTTATTATTGGTGTTCCGTTTGTGGTTACAGGGACCTGCTTACGTTCTATCGACGCTTATCGGGTTTGGGGCTTCACAGCTCCGCTCTCGTGCGGACCTTTTCATGTCTCGCCTCCATTTTAGGGAAGCGGGGCGTGACAGATTTTGTTGGTGGCCCATGCAGGTCTCTCTTCTGTAACCGTGAATATCAGAATAACGATAATAATATTAGAATGTCTAATGAGCTAAGTTCGGCATCCGAGTCATTAAGCTTTGAGTCTAATTTTGGTCCGTTTCTATGGCGCTAGATGGCTAGAAGACGTCAGATCCGAGCTGGTGGTGGATCTACTCGGAAGGTTTGCTATTTCTGCGGCAAGACCGGGCACGTCAAGGAGTCGTGCAGAAGCTTTCTAGGTCAGTGTTTGGTTTGTGGTGGTGCTACTCATTCGGCGAAGGATTGTCGGCATGCAAATCTGCTGCGGAAGGCATCGGATGGAGTTCCGCAGCAGCAAGTACCGGAAGCTGGGCCGAGTCAGAAGGTGTGCCATCATTGTGGCAAGATTGGTCATAGGAAGGAACAGTGCAGGCGGAGGCTGGGCCAGTGCTTGATTTGTGGCGCCGCAGCGCATACCTTAAAGGACTGTCCGAGGGCTAGGCGTCTGGGGAAAGCGCCAGTCGGAGCTCAACTACGAAAAGCACCCGTAGCTGTTAGACATGGGGCAGCCATTGTTCCACAGAAGCAGGCTTTTCGGCAGGCGTCCCTGATGACTGTAGTTGAGGCTGAGACTGTGGACGAGATTATTGCAGGTGACCCTCAGTCTGGTTGCCTTCTTCCTTTAGACAGTCTTGTTTGCTGGAATATGTTTGGTTGCTTGAATATGTTATGTTTGCTAGAATAGGGTTTGATTGCTAGGCTGGTTGTTAAGTGTGATTTGGGTTTGCACGTTTCTGGCACGAGTCCTCTTGACTTTGGTGCATTAATGTGCATTATATCCCGGAGCTTCGTGTAGAAGCAATTCTTGATGACTACCCCCCCTTCTTGAATATTTAATTCCTCCATATTCGATCGAGTTAAAATCCTTTCGTAGGTTTTGAAGTCTATTGGTTGAAATTTTTAATCTCGTAGCTTTTGCTAACCAATATTTCTCGTATTTGGGTTTTTTAATAAAAAAAATTATATAATTTTGGTTGCTTTAGAATGTCTTCCAAGATAAATAGAACTTCGATTATTTTCATATTTCAGTATTGGGTTCATTTTACTAGTACTTTAAGGTCTTGTATAAATCAGTTGTTTGGCAAATCCGGGTCCCTCTAAAAAGTATTTTAAATATTATTTATTTGGAATTTCTCTTCAGTTTTAAAACTTGTAAGCACTTAGCATGGGCCTAATTTTCACATTATAGTTGATCGGATTTCATCCTTTGAATTTCGAAATTTTGCCGAAATATTGTATTAAGCTACTGCCGTAAAATATTTTCGGACCTCTCCGTTGCAAATCTTGACTTTTCTGAAGGTATCCTTTCGACTTCCTTTTTCCTAAGTTTAAATTCGTTCGAAATTTTAATATTTATATATTTATACTTCATGCTCCTTCGTTGACTTAAAGATCTCTAAAACTTTTGTCGAAAATTTGGAATACTAACCCATTGTATTTTGCCAGTCTATACCTTCCGTACCCATGAAAACACCTTGTCCCTTCTTATATAAATTTTATTCTGAACCGTACCTTTATTTTTGCCCAATTCGATTTATAATTTTCCTTATCTTACTTATGCCATACAATTAACTCATCGCGTTTCCTTTAATATACTTTTCAAGTCACACATGATTTCAGCTTTCGACAAACCAAGGATATGTTCAACATTTTCTCTATTACAATTTTTGGAAAATTACGTCTTCATAACTTTCTCACGATCTAGACCTTCCATAATTTGGTTTTCAAGCTTATTACAAATTTTGATAAACCTACTACTAAGCTTTCCGTTCACCATACATGCTTTTAGAAAAAAAAATTTCTAAACTAAATTGAATTTCGAATATTTTATGTCCATGCTAGGCTCGTTAGCCCGTATGTTAAGAGCTTTGTGTAAAACAATTTCTTTTGGCAAATCCTGGTTACACTAAAAGGTAGTTTCAATATATATTATTTAAGTTTTTCCTGGTTTAAAGACTTTGAAGGTATTTAGCACGAGTTTAAAATTCTTTCGTTAGTTTAATTTCGTTTCAAACTTTTGCCAACATTATTAAATCACCGCCGTATAATATTTTCTAAAACTACGTCCTTAATGTTCGTATGAACGCTTTAATTCCTTTCATAATGATTTCCGTTAAGCCAATAAATCTTTTCCTCTGACTATGTGTTTTCAACTCAACCTTATTCCGAACAACTTATTCTATCGATCTTCAAATATCGTTTTTACGGAGGAGAATTCCAACTTTTCAAAATACAACCGTTTTATACTTTTAGTGTTTTTGACTTTCGCCTTTCACGTTCTATCTCCGAAAACTTATGAGAGTAATATTTACATCTTTCTTCCCCGCCTAAACATCCAAAATTATATCTCCGTTCCACTTGATCTATTTACCTCCTTATCCTCGCCCTACCTGAACCCATTTTTACGATCTTGTTTCGTTGCGCCATCTAATCTTGGTTTCCTTCCTTCTACTTAGTTATTCCACTAGTGTTTGCCGTTATTTACGTCGCGCCAGTTTAGTAGTGGGTCCTTAGACTTTTGGTGATGTTGTCGTAGCGCATGTACCCAAGCTGAGTATGTAGGCTTGAAGAGTGTACCCCCTATAGCATGATAATGTTTGCCTATTGTGTAATATGTACATACTCAGAGTTATTCATGATGTTATGAAATTGTAAGTGTGTTAATATTTATGGATATGTGCGAGGATAGCTACACCACTCTAGGGGCGTCTATGTATTTAAGATTCTGTATTGGAATGTCTGAATAGAGTGTATGTAGTTGGAGATACTTATGATGGTTGAAATAATATGATTGGTGAAACTATATGTATGCTGGGTGTGATAATAATATGTGTATGTATAGTTAAGGTGGGTAGGCCTATTATGTGACCTATGCGTTGTACGCGTGAGTGTGTGCTCGTATGTAATTACGTAATGTGCGTGTATGCCATGAGGTGTACACGGCTATTGCATATCTTAACTAATGGATGAAGTAAGTGTATTGGTGTGCCAATTATAGATGGATGGATATTGTATGAATATATGATACATGTATGTGACTATACGGTGAATGCATGTATTAGGGAAGTGTTATAACTATACGTGCGCTGATGTCTGTATTACTATTATGGTATATAAAGTGATTGAACTATGTGAGTGTTACCTGACTAAATATTAATTGTGATTGACATGTGGGTTGTATATGGTTGTATTGGTGGATGTATATGTTGGATCTGGATCCTAGCCTAGAGGGGGGGGGTGAATAGGCTAATAAAAAATTCTCGTGCAACCCACGAGAAATCACACGCAGTTAAAAGCACAACAGGGTAAATAAAAGCAGACACAGAGTACAAAGCATATTTACCCTTGTTCGGTCGTCCCAACGACCTACTCCAGCCCCCAAAGCAAATACTAGATTAAATAGTGCAATAGGTACAAAGTCACAAGTTAGAGCACGCTCAGAGCACCCTCTACGCCTCTACACTCGCTAGACTCTCAGTACCCCCACACACAGTGTTTCCTCTCACTATCAATCCTAGCAAAGCTTTCTACCAGCTAGTCCCAAACTAGCTGGGTCCCACTTGTCTAGTCCCAACTAGACAAGTCCCAAAATAGTCACAAAGAACAGGTAAAAGTTTCCCCACAGAGAACGTTACACTAAGACACAAATAAAAGAGTTTAAGGGTTTAGAAATGCTCAGTTTGTCTCCGTGTAGGCGTCTCTGTCAATCAGCACGTCGTCAGCTCCAATCTGACGCAAACGGTGTCTCAATCCGACTCCTGGATGTCAAGATATGCACTGGTCTGTGCGTAAATCAATTACAGTTCAATCCTTTAATAAATGGTCGGTCTGTGCGCTCAGCAATCCTTTTAAATGAACTGGTCGGTGCGCTAAGCAGCTCTAGTTTAAAAGCTGTAAATAACGGCCTGTGCGCAAAGCAACTCCAAATAAATTTCTCACGCCACGTCAAACTTTAAAAATCGTGCGCAGCATATTTTTAGTACGCGATCACAGCCGTTGATCTCGAGTGTAGTAAATCTCCGTCGTCCGTTCTTAATTCTCATGCAGCGTCAACTTCTTCTTCGTTACGGGCGAGGACTGCGGGGCTAACGGCGACGTCAACTCGGCGGCGGTTTCAACAGCGATGCAGTGGTGGGCTTCTTCGAGTGACAGCGGTGATCTCTTCAGCGATGGTGCAATGCTTCTCAGACGACGGCGAGGACATCGTTACTCCGTCTCCGAGCAGCGGCGGCGATGTTGCTTCGCTCGTCGGCGGGCTTCGTCAACGACGATACGGCGGTGGCGACTTCGTGCCCTTCTCCTGTCGTTGCAGCAGCTAGGCGTGGGCTTCGCTTCTGGTGGCCGTTGGCAACGATAGCGGTGAGGATGACATTCACCGGCGGCGGGATTGCAACTGTGTCGAACTCCTTCACAGCGACGTTCTGTCACAGCGACGTTCTGTCAGCGACGTTCTTCTTCTCGATGACGAGCAGAGCTTGACAGCGGCGGTGCTTGGGTAATGGCAAGCTTCGATGGTTGCGTTCAGCAGCGGCGGCTTCGAGAGCAGACGACCGACGACCTCGTACGGCGGAGAGGGACAGCTCACGGCGGCGTGGACGCTGGAGGTTGACGACAAGACTTTGATGTCGAGGGAGCTCCGGTGGGCTTCTTCTTGAGGCGGTCTCCGGCAGCGAGATGATCTTGAGGGCAAAACTTGAAGACGGCAGTGACGGGAAGATGGTCGGAGCGGCCCCTCGTACAATGATCCTCCAGCGATGAGTTCCTGATCACGACGACGTCGTGTGCTTCTCTCCGACTTGTTGGCCTAACGACGACGTGCACGTTGATGGCTTGGAATTGTTGGCTTGCGATAATGAGGGCTTGGATCTTGATCTTTTTAGCAATGGTAGATGTAGACTTTCTTTGATATTATGGCCTCTTGGAGTTTTGGTCGGAGGAAAGTCTTGAAAATATTGCAGCTTGATGCGTGACTTATCTTCTTGGAAAAACAAAAACGCCCCCTGTTTTTCTTTTGTTGTTTGTCGCATCCCCCGAAATGTTGTAGCCCCTCACAATGATATTTATATTGTAGAACTAGGGTTTTCAAGTTGGCAATAGATAGGATATTTGAAATTGGCTAGGGATTGGGTTGAATCAATCAATTTGGGATTTGATGTGATCTCAATTTGTTTTCAAATTTGATAGGGAATTTGATAAGGATATGGGTAGCAACAATCTCCCTAATTGATTTGAATTTTGACTCAATCAACATAGGGTTTGATGTGTAATTCAAAAGATTTCAATTGATCCAATCACCATTGACCAAGTCCAACTTTTTTGTGCACACACGCTCCATCTCTCCCAATGTGCTATACGAATAGCAATTTTCGTCAAATACTGAGAATACATTGTTTCGCCAAGCCTGAAACACACTGAGCACACACATTAGATATACCGACACGTTTGTCATCATCAAACCAAGTTCCTAGATCGTTGCTTCCAACAATCTCCCCCTTTTGGTGATGACAAACCCATAAAAGATTCGAGCAATAAGTATGTGTGTGTGAAGTGTGTTGAAGGGTGTAATGCAATTTGAATCATGTGATGAATATTCAAGCACTACAACATGGCATGCACAAATTATTCAAGCACTACAACATGGCATGCACAAACTAATAACAAATACAATAGCATGCTCCCCCTTCTCTCAAGCTCCCCCCTTCAACAAATAATACCAAAGCTGTCAATCAAAACCAAACATCAAAGCTGTCAAAATCTTTTATTTTTCCCCCTTTGTAATCACCAAAAGCGGATTAATGAAGTCACAAATATATTCCATGCAAAAATAAATCATTATTAGATGTAGCGTGTAATTTGCATGAGCATTCCAAATAATAGACAAGTCAAGTTCATAGAATTTCACACCAAGACTTCTCCACCTTTGTGTATGTGAAATGATATAGACAATAAAGTGCAAGAGGAGATTCAGTATCAGAAAATCAACCAAAACAATCCACATTTTCCATTTTTCATGAATATCACTAGGATTGACTTTTCCCACCTCATCAGAGATGAGTTCAAGTTACCGAACCCCGAAACATAGCCTAAAAGGACTTTTAAATGTGGGGTGGCATTGCTTGACGAGTTATTTACACCAACGCTAATGATTACCCATGTAGCACAAGTTGGATACTCGTGGGTTGTGTTTTAGCCATGAAATGTATCCATTTTTCATACGGAGCAAATAATTTTTTTTTTCAATTCTTTTGTGCTCAATTTTAATTCATGTCTAAACACATCATATCCCTTAGAAATTTCAGAAATTAATCATTCCTACATTCACTTTCCATTATTCTTCAAAAGAATCTCCAAAAGCACTAAAAAGTCAAATATCGTGAAAGTGCAAATGTAGGTGTAGAAGTCAAGTTTGAAACTTATGAGACATGTCATGGCTACTAAAAAGAATAACATCATGTTCATGTAGCTACAACAATAATGAGTTGACTTCTACAAGGGATAGAATTGATCATTCATACAATATCACTCAAGAGATTCAAAAGAGGATTCAATAAGCACACTTTTTTTTATTTTTGATTTTTCAATTTTTTTTTCCAGAAATAAAAACATTAAAAATCATCCATGCAAGCACACAAACCAAAATAAATCAAGCACACAAAAAAATCTATGAAGGTATGCAATGCAATGCAAAGAGGGATAGAAATTATACCTTCTCGTCGCTATTTGACGAAGGAGCTAAAAGAATGAGACATTGAGTTTATTGCTCCTTGCCAAAACTCCATCACACCTACATGAAAGGTGTTAAGTGTGACCTTGGAATCCAACAAGGTCCACTAGTGTTAGCCAATATTGTTTTAGGAACCCACACTTGTTTAAACTTGATGTTTGTGTTCCTAAATTTACAATAATATGAAGTGTGGCCTACACTATCACAAGTAAAGCACTTTGCATATAAGTTCTTTGCAATAGAAGGAGCATTGTGGAATTTCTTGAATTTTGGCTTTTCGGCATTTTTCAAACCAAATCCAAGTCCTCTTCTATTATTGCCATATAATTGATTCTCTAAAATATTATCCAACGATTGTTTTCCCATAGAGAATTTCTTAATGGCCAATTCAAGATTAGAGACTTTGGATTTCAACAATTTATTTTCTTCCACAAGCAATGTGCATTTACTTATAAAAGCTCTCTTGTTTTCCTCTTCCTTCTTTTCAAATTCTACCATTTTTCTTTTGAAATCATTATCCAACATGCAGAATTTATCATTAAGCTCTCTAATAACATAGTCTTTTTCAGTTTCGAGCTTAATCAAATCAAGTTTAAGCATGCTAATATTATTCATCAAGGAAGGGCAAGAGAGACAAGGTGCTTCATCATTAAAACTGGATTTTTCCTTTTTCAGAATATCAATAGTAGAGTCACGTGCAACAATATCAATTTTGAGTTTTTCAATCTCTTTAGACATTTCATATTCAGATTGTTGCATTTCAAAGTTCTCATTTTGATAATCATCTATAGTGGATTCAAGCTCTACTATTTTATCTTGCATTTCTTTACAAAGAGTAAGGAGTTCAGTTTTACTACCTGAAGTTACCTCATTGTGTATTCCCATCAATGCCATGCATGAATGGGCTTCGTGTTCCTCCTCCTCGCTCTCAGCTTCGCTATCCATGTCCCAAGTAAGCACCTTGGATTTTCCCTTTTCTTTAGCTACCTGAGCTGTCTCATGTGGGCAATCCCTCATTCGATGTCCTCTTTTCTTGCATTTAAAACAAGTCATTCTATTAGTAGTATTCTGATCATAATTTTGCTTAGAAGACTGGAAAAAGTTAGAGCGATTAAACCTGGGTGCCATTTCTGCTCTTCCTTGCTTGGTCTGGACAAACTTTCTGAAATTTCTGACCATTAGCGCTATGTCATCATCATCTTCTTCGCTTTCGTCAGCTTTCAGAGCAAGTGGCTTGGTAGCTTTCTCTTTTTCCTCAGGTTTCTCCCTTTCATCAATATTTTGCAATTCAAGCTCGTGGGACATTAAATTTCCTATTAAGTCCTCCACCCTCATCTGTGACAAATCTTTCGCTTCTTGGATGGCAGTGACTTTAGGCCTGAAAGAGCTTGGCAGAGCTCTTAATATCTTCCTCACCTGCTCAAGGCTAGAATATGGCTTACAGAGCGAACTAGACGTGTAGACAATGTTGGTGAACCTCGCAAACATTTCTGATATCGTCTCTGATGGTAGCATGCGAAATCCCTCGTATTCCGTGCTCAGAAGTGCAAGTCTAGACTCCTTCACCTGTGACGTTCCCTCGTGCGTCACCTCCAAAGTATGCTATATTTCCTGCGCAGTTAGACAATGTGAGATACGATTGAATTCAGATTTATCTAATGCACAAATAAGAGCATTCATGGCTTTAGCATTAAGAGAATAAAGCTTCCAATCATTATCATCCCACTTGTCATCAGGTTTAGGCATTTCAGTATTTTCAATTTTAATAACAGGTGATTTATATCCTTTTTCAACAATTTGCCAAGCTTTATAATCAATAGAAATAAGATAGATTTTCATACGATTTTTCCAGTAAGCATAATCTCCTCCATTAAATCTAGGTGGTCGGGAAATAGACTGACCCTCAGCAAAAGCACTATCAATGTGGTCCATGGTCAAACTAGGCTAGATCTACTAAACTGGCTCTGATACCACTTGTTGGATCTGGATCCTAGCCTAGGGGGGTGGGGGTGAATAGGCTAATAAAAAATTCTCGTGCAACCCACGAGAAATCACACGCAGTTAAAAGCACAACAGGGTAAATAAAAGCAGACACAGAGTACAAAGCAGATTTACCCTGGTTCGGTCGTACCAACAACCTACTCCAGCCCCAAAGCAAATACTAGATTGAATAGTGCAATAGGTACAAAGTCACAAGTTAGAGCACGCTCAGAGCACCCTCTACGCCTCTACACTTGCCAGACTTTCAGTACCACACACACAGTGTTTCCTCTCACTATCAATCCTAGCAAAGCTTTCTACCAGCTAGTCCCAAACTAGCTGGGTCCCACTTGTCTAGTCCCAACTAGACAAGTCCCAAAATAGTCACAAAGAACAGGTAAAAGTTTCCCCACAGAGAACGTTACACTAAGACACAAATAAAAGAGTTTAAGGGTTTAGAAATGCTCAGTTTGTGTCCGTGTAGGCGTCTCTGTCAATCAGCACGTCGTCAGCTCCAATCTGACGCATACGGT